>OY735222.1:24112373-24167373 GCA_963457665.1 Thysanoteuthis rhombus | reverse complement strand
ATAATTTGGCTCTCTTAAAATGCAGGGTTATAACAAAAATGGCTCCGTTTCTTTACGCTGCGCAGAATGTCTTCATTTTGGCTATGTTGGCGCAAGTTGGTGAAGCCAATATTCCTGTCAAAAAAACTTTTTTGCGTGATAATTTGGCATTATTTATATACATGCATATATGTGAAGCTTCAATCTTGTAATTATTGCACATCGGCACGTTCGAGCTTCCTTGGCTCTTGTTTTCCTTTCTTCAAAGGATGAAACCCTGAATGTCCTTTTTTTATTCGGCTTTTGGATTCATTTCTACTGTCACTTCCGTTCTACTTACAGATTTTACCAGATAAAGTGTATCTGGCAAATATGTCAGTAGACAACCCTCTTCTCACTGTCCTGTTTCATCGTCTCGTCTCTCGTCTTTGTAAATCTGGCCCGTCTAAACCGGTGGTTCGTAAACTCTTTTGCTCCGCACCTCACCTCCTCGACTCAACAAATATCATGCCCCTCACTATGAGATAAATAGTTCCATTTTATATTGTGTGGCAAAGTTTTTGATATGATAATCTTGTAACTATTTTGTTGTGTGAAATTTAGTAACAATGCAATTAGCCAATCGTTTAAATATCTGATAAGTTGATGAGGTAAGAATTAGTTTATACGTATGGTAAAATTAATAATTGAAAGTATCGTTTACTAAGGACTAGTATTGTTTGATTTGGAATAGCGTTGTTTGAATATCATTGATTCAGTCAGAACACAACTCTGTTTTGTGTTATGGAATGCTTTTTGCTCTTCATCACAAAATTCCAAAATTCCCTCAAAATATTCATATCGTCCGTTTGAGGGGCATTCGCCCTACGTTCAGAATGACTGGCTTTAATGCATTGTCCTTCTCTTCCCAATCGTTTTATGCAATACTCCTCTTGTTTCTGATCATGAGGCTCGTTTCTGTGTCAGTAAACACGGAGAACTCAAATTCTGGTTTTCTTTTTCCGGCTCTCCCTAACTTCCTTTGGCTAATACATCCTCCAAAAGAATCTCCTCCAAAAATATCCCTACTGGCTCATTAGCACACCAAACTGCTTACAATCGCTGAAAAACCTTATTCTGCTACCATTGATAGCTCAACGTTGTCTCAATAGCCTTCATAAAAATAAAATTATTTCATTTTCTGTACTTAAAAACTTCAACAATCTCGAGTTGGTCTAGGTTATTTTTGTTAAAATGCAGTTGAGGATTCGTTTCGTGAGATGGTTTTTGATATGAGATAGCTAAAAACAACGCAGAAAGATCCCAAATATTTTCTCGAAAAGAATGCCATATCAAATCACTATTTATCTGAAATATCATTAAATGTCAATTCCAGTTGTTCACTGTGAAATTTGTTATCTAACGTAAGTCCTGTGCTTGGTTCTTTCTCAAAAAATACTGAGTGAAACAAAAAGTCTTCATTGCATGTCTAAAATGGTTTCAATTCCATACCAATAAACTTACATATACGATAGACTATCTAATAAATGTGATAGAGTCATAAGTGTATGTAAGAAAAAAATAACACACTATTGTAAGACGAGCTAATCTCGTACCATGCAGTGGACAGACGACTTTCTGGGACGAGTTATTTCGTCTGTGACAGATGTAAAGCAGTTGAATTTTCCTAATCGCATACTCGTGTAAAAGTCGAGTTTTTGTAACCGGATATCTAGGGAAAGTGATCAACAGACTACCTTTGCATGGTACTAGTCTCGATACATTTAAACCTGTTTAAATTATATTCATTGGCACTACCAGTGAATAACGGGTATGTAAGATAGATGCTTAATAAGTGTAACTTAGTGTTGGCACAGGGGACACAAGTATAAGGGCGATTGAATAGTAATAAGTCTTCTCAGAAAGTATCCAATCATTTGATATTGACGAAAGAATAATATACCTCGGGCATGGGAGCCTTAATTTGAATTATGCCCCTTGGGGACTCACACACTTATCCTGGCATTCATCCAACTTTTCAAAACAGTCCGACTGATCTAGGCTATACGATGTCTTGTCAAAAAAGCTGATATAAGAAGCAAAAAATAGGCAGATTAGGTGGTTGCGAATGGGATGGTCACGCAGTGCACAAGCGAACTCGATGGCAGATAACTGCCGATTGAACAACCTCACTGGAGAGTGACTTTTCATGCATGCTTAGCAAGGACCCCTCTAGTGGTTGCAAAGTTACATGAAGGCTGCGCAACCAGTTGTCGAGATATTCAATATGGCTGGATACTTACAGGATAGGCTTTATTTCAACGGTAATATTCAGAGCTTACTTTAATGAAGAATCAGATCATTGGCGTGCCACAGTTGGAGAATCGACCAGAAATAGAAATACTATAATTTCAAAAGGTGTAGTAAACCCTAGTTTCGACTGGCCAATAGAAGGGAAGGGTATCTTTTGTTGCCAAAGGCCCGTCTTATCTAAATGCAACGTAAAAGGTTTCACTATTTTCAACGTGAAAAGGCTCTTATATAATACATGGTATGATATAAGAATTATGTTAAAGAATATGTGATATGTACTCATTTCTTTTAAGTGTAGTTGAGTTGTTTTCAAACTTTTTTGGCAGTGACCTAAACTCTCATCTTGAATATGATGGAGATGAGTGCTAACAGCAATCAATCATATCTGCTCAGAAAGATCGATTACTAATTCATTTGGATTAACAAAGTAGGCTTCCATGGAATGTCAAGTTACACAAAGTATATATGAACACGAGCCTGTTTGTACACTTCATATATAGATAGATTAATATTGCGAACCCTCAGTTTAACTGACCAATAGTGGAAGAGGTGTCCGTAATTCTGAAAGGTTCACTTAATTCGAAAGTAATCTGAGAGGCCATTTACATCATTTTTTCCGATGTAAAAAAGCTTTAATACAATAAGCAGCTCTGTTCAATATGAAATTAATGGATTATAATAAGGAACATTTAATATCTACTTACCTTATTGACGGTGTACTTCAGTGGTCTTTGACCTTTCTAGGCAGCGACCAAAAATCCTATCTAAAATTTGTCATGAAGACCCATGAATAAGATTTTAGGGATAATTAAAAATCCGCCTCGATAGTAGAATTATTTGCGTGTTTGTCGTACACGCAAGGGGTTCGATGTACGATTCCCAGTGTGAATGGAGAATGCAGGAAACTCTTCATTAGGAAGAATTCAAGAGAGCACTCAGCAGCTGATTGATTTAACTGTGTGGTTAGGAGGGGGAGTATCCTTCCGGTCGTCTTGCATCTTGCAAAGGTCGTCGTCCTAAAAGTTTGTTCGAATCAAGTCCCGTTTTCGACCAGATTTGAAACTTACAAAACTTCTGCACGCAGAACAAACAGGGACTTGATACTCCAAAGGCAGTTGTTTCTTTGGAACAAAGGCCTTTTGTTTTTTTATAAATAAAAATTGAGATTATCATTACTAAGAAATGAAACGTAATTCATATTACTTTATTATTGACTAAAAACAGAAATAGAATAGAATATTCATGGAGAATGTCCGTTAAATCCACTATACCAGGGCTGTTAAATCGAAGGTTTACTATGTATAAGTTCCATCTGAGGTACTGAGAAACGAGTATTTCCATTATTCCACGAATAATTAGGATAATATATTCATTTCTCTTGTTTTTGGTACAATGTTTCAGCCGATGAATTTATTCTTCAGCCTTTC
Source organism: Thysanoteuthis rhombus (assembly GCA_963457665.1). Lineage (NCBI taxonomy): Eukaryota > Metazoa > Mollusca > Cephalopoda > Oegopsida > Thysanoteuthidae > Thysanoteuthis > Thysanoteuthis major. The sequence continues at coordinate 24,163,675 of OY735222.1, read as the reverse complement.
TCAGGAGTATGTTGCATCCGGTGGTCCTTGAGTGTCGTGTGGTACTTTTTCTATCTCATCAACAGGAACAAAGTTTGCGATTCACAAATGTCAGAGTCTTGTTAATTTTTAGGCCAGACTGAAAAACTCTCCCACCGTACAAGTATCTCCTGCTCAACGAAAGTTCACTGTATGCTACATTGCTTTTATGAAAGACGTGGGGATGCAATATTTTAAACTGTGTATTTGTGCATCTACGCTTTACCTTAATTTAAGTTTGTGTCCATTATGGAATTGTATCTTAGAATATCAGAAAAAGCCTAATGAAGTTTGTAAGTGTGTTACGCTCTGTTTGAAATTAAAACGCATAAAAGAAGGTAATTTTAGGAGTCTGGGAATGTTAAGAAAAAATCCAACTAGATGAATGGTCATTGCTTCTTGCTTTGCGCTACTTCGACTTACGAAACGTTATACAGAAACGCTCTATTTTCGGATTGTGGGGAAACCTGTATTCAAAAGAAAAATCAGCATGTACACTGGAAAAAGTGTTACGTAGACCAACTTGAAAATTTACTCTAATTTATTGCTCGTTGATCTATTAGTTCATCTTAAAGTAATATTTATCATACATTCAATCATGAAGTATTTCTTTCAAGTTAGTCTAAAGAAACAATTTTATTCAGTGGATGCTATCCAGTCATTACTAACATCGAATCCCTGGAAGATAGTAAACGTCAGAAGCACGGATGCCTAAATATGTCTGCGCTGGTCAGATTACTACATCTACCTAAGACAACGCGAGATCATTTCAAATAAGAGTTTCTATATAATATAACACTATTCATAATAATATATATATATAAATTAAGATGAATTTAAGTGCAATGTATAATTTCACCGGAGCACTGGCTCATATGCGATGCTAGATTTCCCACTAACTTTAGCTCTGTAGTCTTCGTTAATAAACTCAGATACACCGCCATTTTTACTTTACGTATCCCCCCAGTACAGTTTTTTAGCTTCAATATAAAGTAGGGAGTGGGATTATATGATCAGCTATATCTAATCTCACAGCAATCCTATTGAGAAACTAAAAAATAAAAACACATCGGGCATATTCAAGGACAATATGTAGCAAGATAAGCCTGAGAATGGTTCAAAGAAACTTCAACCAGAATATTTGATATGAACAACGAAGATGAAGATATTAGCCTGATTAACTACAGCATTTCATCTCAGAACATTAGACAAAACAACAGACTATATATGTATATATATACATATATAAGTGTGTATATGTGTGTGTGTATATATATATATATTCTGTGAAACTGAAAGTCAAGAATACTTCCACATTTTAAGGAATTTCCCTTTCTCTAAAGGATTTGAGAATTTTTTTCGGCACACAAAAAAATGGTTTGTTTTTGTTTTTTGTTTTGGGGTATAGATGAACACATAGAATCTTCTTGTCGTCAAGAAAATTAACAAAATGTCAGGGTTTTTTTTTATATACTTTAAAGGTCGATTTATAATACTAATAATCCTTGTTAATTTCAAACGCTAGGAGAGATATTCGACTCCGGGACTGAATTTGTATTTCTCGTACTCAATTGTTTGAACGTCGTTAGTTCCAGCGTGATTTGTTAGTTTTATAGTTTTGTTCTTTTTTTGTTTGTTTATTTTTTTGTGGGTTATTTTTTTTATTTATTTATTTTTTTTTTTTGCTGACGCGTTTCTCTGAGATCAAATAAAATTGTTGAAATGCCTGTAGTAATCACGACAGTGTGCAGGACACAACACGTGAATTTCGAAAAAGGGGGACGTTACGTAATTAAAGTAATTTCGTGCTTGTCAGGTAAAGTGATGAGTACGTTAATTTGGCACTGAATGTGTTGATAATGAAATCATATTAATGTATAGAAATATGTTATTGGACAAGACCTATATTTGCTCTTGCAATTTTGAAATTACTACATTTGCCGGCATATACGATGCACATTATAATATTTGAAAAAAAAAAAAAAAAACAACGAAAATTTTGCGCGGTTTCCAAATCGCTGATATTGTAACTTGGGGAATGTCCACTGGAGCTCGAAATAGGAAGATATAGGACTTGAATGAGTTGCGATTCGCCGATATACACTTGTAAATCATGCGTGTTATATGCCGGTAAACAGGGCATTCGAAAGAAAATCTAGTTACTCACGAGACATTTGCTGTTTATAGGTATCGTTATTTTTCTTATTAGATTACGAAACAACATCTTAGTTTTTGAGTATCTCTCGATGTATTTTGTCTATAAATGCGCACCGCGTCTAACACCGTCAATGAAATAATGAAGGTATATTTTACATTCTAACGCGTACATATCTTCACTTTATCAACTGTTATTCTCCTTGAATGGAGCTCAGTCCTTCTGTAGACAATAGCTGTTTGCAGATATCATTATCAACAATTAAGTTTTACTTGTTTTGTTTTTTCTGTTTGTTTGTTTTTTGTTTTTGGTTTTGTTTTGGGTTTTGTTTTTTGTTTTTTGTTTGTTTTTTTAACTGAAACGCTATACAGGTACACAATCTCTCATTCAAACCAAACATTTTCGGGAAATTTTCGGAATTTTTCAGATTTTGGGAATAGTTATACAGGTACCGTATGGCTAATGACAGAAGTTTTTTTCAGCTTCTCATCCATAAGGGAATCTGCTGTTCGTTTCAATATTTTCAAAGTCAAAAAATTAGAAGAAAAAAAAAAAATATTTGTGACAAGCAGAGGCACGTCTAACTCGTTGGAGCACTAAAAAAGGTTGCCTATTTAGCTGTGATTTTTTCAATTTTTTCAATTCATTCCGGTAGTCATACTCAAAGTCAAAAACATATTTCTAAAAAAAAAATCTCAATTGGCAACACTGAATTTTAAAACATGAAAAAAGAAAATGAATCCAAATATTGTCAACACTGGACACGCAAATCCAAAAGAAAACAGAACAAAAACATCTAAATTGGCAATCCTAGTTAGACACAAATGAATGGCTTTGCGTGAGCGAAGGCCGTATCGAAATAATGATTTCCGCTGTGCTCTCCAGAGCCTAGGAGAGCACAGATGACATTGGTAGACCGCGACGTTAATAGACTGCGCTTATGTGTGCCGCAGACATACATAGAAAAATTGTCCAGTTTTCCAGGTTTTACGTTTTCAGAATTTCGGATTCGAGATTGTGTACCTGTACTGACAAACAGAACTTGAAAAACACAAAGCTTCACACCTAATTTCTTCTGTACAAGATATTCAACCACTGTTTCATTATCAGAGCTTGGTTGCATAACAGAAGAATTCTTACAAACAGGCATTGAACATTTCAAATTCTCTCATGACACATTTCTACATTCGCAAAGAGACAAGACACAGATTACAGAACCAGAACAAGCAAATACCTTCTCTCCCGAAAGAGAAGGAAAGCATACGAGACCCACGCCAAAATACACAGCAGTTAAAAACCACACAACCTCACTCTAGTACCCTCCAGGGAGGCTTTAATCTAGACCAGTTGGGTATCGCCCACCCTCACACAATAGCGCCACCTTTGTCTGCCCGGGGCTACGTTTTTACGGAGAGGACATGATTTTATTTTTACAGCTATGTTTACCAATTTTGGAAATGTCGCCGACCTCAACCAGAACAAGATTTCAACGGTCAGATGCGAAGGTAATTTGCACGTAGCTATGACGAGTATTTCACTATACGTCTTCTCTATATATATTACTCTATCTCTCTCTTTCTATATATATATATATATATTCTCTAGTAATGTGTTGTTACCTACCCAACCATGCCGTCAATGCTGCTACTGTTGTTGCTGCTGCTGCTGCTGCTGTCACCACCAGCGTATGGTGGGTGGGTGTTGGAGCTGGGGTGTGGCCAGATTTCACCATCGGGGCGTTTTTGTTATTTTTTTTGTTTTTTTTAATATTTTTTAAATTTTTTTTGTAATTTTTTAAAATTTTTGTCATTCATTCTTGCCACGCCCTAATATTTTCTGCCCCGCCAGCAGAGGGTCTCGTCTTGTCTTAGAGCCACTGTTGTCACACCATTTGTCGTCATTGGAAGATCAAAATAAGGACATGGTTATACAGTTTATGAATTAGAAACGGCTAAGTCACTTGAAGCTGTACGAACGCGCGTGTGCACACAAATGCAGTATTATACACACCTCCAGGTACGATTTGCAGTGTAGGTCATGGGTAACGAGCTATCCTAGCCGACCATTTCTACTATGCAGTGAGTTTAATCCTCACTGGGTGGCTCACATCACATTTACAACATTATACCAAACTAAGCAACGCTTAGTAAATAAAATAGTCAGCACGCTGATCTCACAGACTAATTGTACAATTGAGCAGTGAATTCGATAAAAGTCTTCGGGGATTTTTCAGAGATATCTTCAAATTGCTTGAACTACTACCAGGAAGATGAGCATTGCATAAATTTAAACGAGTCTTTGACTGAAAGTGGAAGGTTTTGAGAATAGGCTGCATACGAACGAAATTCCCACATCAACTCCATAGCAGTTTACTGCGTTGCATTTGCGACTTCCTTACCTAGAAAGGGGTATTTCCTTTCTCAGTATGTCATTCAAACGAACCTATTGTTCATTGTAAAATTGGACAGTAATAATTTGATTAGTTCATAATGAAGAAAATCTATTTTGATTCTACTAACTATAAAGAATGAATTTTGCCCCTGTAGATTTCGTTCAGGTTGAGACGTTGGGGGTTATCCAAGATCTAACCTCGATTTGGTAGTTTTGAATCCTCGTAATGAATCTGTTTTTCATAACTAGTGACTATCATTTCCAGAAATGGCTTTGTCTAGTAAGAATATAAAGACAAGTGTTTAAACTCTTGGTTCGGTTAATGTTGAACATATTTTCTTTTGCTACTTAATTGAACAAAAGTTTTCTCCGTGCAACTTGTTAAAAACTAAGCTAAATTTTGTAACTATCAAGTATATTCTGCTCCAGGATAAACAATATTTGGTTTGACACTAGAGAATTGTAGTGGAGCAAACAGTGAGGATTGAACTCAGTGCTATAGTAATGGTCAGCATCAAAAGTTCGGGAATCACTTGTCTTTCAATCTTACTGTAACACAAATACGGAAACTATGCGAAAATATCTCCGATAATGGTTGTTTTTCTGGGTTAGTGGAGCGATAAATTATGTAGATGTTTCGGTTAGATAAGATAAAAATAAAACAACATTGATTGAATGAAATTAAAGTTTTGATTCAACTTGACTCAGTTCTAAAAATGTCAGAATTTTTGTTTACAGAATCTTGGATTAGAGACTCATAATCCAAATTTAAAACCAAGCTTTTTCAAAGCGAGGCTATGAAGTTACATAACTCTGATTTACTTACCCGATATGAGATAAGGCGTGATTCAAGGATGTTTAAGTGTTACGGTATCGTTGAACCACGTTCGAATCTTATCTTGGGCCGCCTTATGTTCACTTCACCTTAATACCCTTGGAAAAATGTATTTTTGCGCTTAGTTTTGTTGCTGGGTATCTTGGCAAAATTTCTGCTCGCCGGATAAGCCACGATGGTAAACAGTAGTGCGACTAGTTGAGAACTTGAACCGGTTGTGCTCAAATATCTACCCTACATGTCTATTTAGCAGCAAAAGAGGGCAATTACTCAAATGGTCAGCGTTGACGAAGATCAATGAGTCACTGAAAGAATTTCCATGTGTGAAAGTATATTTGTGTGTGCACGTACAGCTACTGTAACGTTCTTGATTTCTATTCAAAACTGTAATAGATACATTCTTATACATGATCACATACTCACACATACACACACACATATATATATATATATATATAAATTTATATATATGTCTCTGTGTGTGTATGTATGTATACATATATACAGAGGAAGCCGCTTCATGATCATTATTGGACAGGGTCTTTAAGATTAGAAAAAACCGACGAAGGATATATGCAGGAAGTCGCTCATTGTGATCACTTAATAAAATGTTTGGGAGCGGCTAATTTTGATTGAATTAACCGTTTGATAACATTATCCAGGATTATAATAAGCGGCTTTCTCTGTGTATATTTACCCTTTTCCTGTATCTAATCGGTATTAGATCGCTCATGTTAATGAACGTCATAAAGTGAGGTTTTGTTCCGTTCACTCTCTCTCTTTGGATGTCGTCTTCCTTCATCTTAGTGCTGTTTTCCATTGTCGTTTGAGTTAGTACAAAAATCAACGTCTTCTTCTCCCTAAATATTCCGTACTTTTCGTATAGTTTGTTGTTGTAGTCGTTGTCGTCACCCATGTCGTTTCTTTGCTGTTGTTTGATCATTTTGTCACCGAATTTACCCAGGTACTTTGTTTCCTCCATAATTCAACCATTTTTTTTTACCTTGATTTTTTGTTAATCCGTTTCTGTGGTTCGCAAAAGAAAAAAGAAATCCCCGTCAACATTTGATCTGTAATGCGTATGTGCGCATGCGTGAATTTCCCCGCCTTGATGACGTGGCTATTTTGAGTTTTAAAAAATTAAAACATTTTTTTCTTCTGCTCATATACATATGCTGCGTCTACTGCCCATATAAATATGTTGTGTCTTTTTAAAACGCCGCTGTGTTTATTTCGCGTGCGAGTCAAAATATATGGTAGCCTTGTGTATAAAGTTGATGCTTGCATTGTCTCCAAGCTTTCGCAAATATGATTATTTCCATTCGGGTCAGGGTACTTGTCGCCTTGAACAGAAATTAATTTCGTCTCAATTGTTATCTGCAATTCTAGGAGCGAGTGTTTCTATTATTCCGGTGATATTCGCTCAAGTAACATTATCTTTGTTAATTTCAAACGGATAGGTTTTCTGGCCTTCCTCCATAGTATACCAACCCCAGGAAAGCAAGAGTCGTATTCATCTTATGAATACACATACATACATACACACACATATGCCTCCTGCAGCTTTATACAATATTCTACCCACAAGGCAAAGCTCCTGATAGTCGACTCTGGTTCCACATGAAACCTTTTACCCCTAAAAGCACATACTGACACAGCACACACCGCTGAAGATGGGAATACATCCCGAAATAAGTCTGGACCATTAACAACAAAAAATATCTCTGGTTAAATAAACCTTACCTCAAAACACTTTACTCCCGAGTCTGTCTCACTCTTCACAGTTCATATTATACATATATCACTGGGATATGGATATCAACAGATATCGTCACAAGCACACATATACACATACACATATATACACGAACACATACAGATACATATATTGCTTTAATCGGTTTTCACTCCCAGTGCACTCACAGTATTTAATATTACTCTCATGGTTTACGTTTCACTTCCCGTTGATACCATATATGAACCGATACTCGAGAGGGCAAAAGAATCAGATTTGGATTATTTCCATTAGGTGCATCCATATTCGATGCTTACAGTTCCCTATACATATTTCACATTTGTGAAGGTAATCCCATTCTTTAATACGTATAGTGAATCTGCCCCTTTAACCTGATCATTGGATGCCAGCTGCAATCGGCGGGGAGGTCGGGAGAATAGATAGATGGATTGATAGATAGATAAGATGCGGATCATGAATGATTAGATTCAACGTATGCTAGAGTAAGACCGAAGAATACAACATCAAAAACGTTTGGATAAGTTCAGCAAAGATGAGAATACTTGTTTTGATAACTTTCAATCTCAGTCTATTTATGGGTTACTTCATCAGCCTCTTTCTAAGATTAAAATAATTTTGAGAAAAGTTAACAATCTATAGCCCTCAAATAATTTTTCTGACGATTAGATCCTTTCTCGATGTCTGTGCAAACATAGACTTCATTTAAATTCTTTTCATAAATCTAAACCTAAAAATATGTGCAGTCCGTTAATCGAAACTTGCTAATTCCGAATACAACTTTATGCACAGTCTGTGATGCCTAGTTTTCGAATATCAAGTACTTTGAAATATAGATACACAAAATACTGATTGAGCACCGAAAAATGGTAGGAAAAAAATTGGGTGTTTAATCATCCATTTTAAACTTCCCTAACACCAGAAATATTTCGTTTGTAGTGGAGAAATGAATGCCGTAAAACTGACTAATGACTTTACCGATTACATTAGATTAGAAAAGCCTATCCTGGGTTTTAAAGCAGTCGATGCTTTAAAAAGAAAGAAATTGTGCTTGTCGTTTCATTCAACCTAACTGCAATAATCCGTTGTATCATTGTATATTTGATCCTTTGATCAAATGGATGTTTTGACACATTTTTTTGAACAAAAATCGAAAGTTCAAAGAGACGTCAACTGTGAAGTCGAAATCAAGTGACCCTGAATAGAAGTTAAGTTTAGGTGGGAAATATCGTATCAGGGAACACATTTCTATCACGTTTCAGATAAACCTGACTCAAAACAGCTGAGGAAATTGATTTTAAGACATAACGCTTAAATACAACTATTGCCGGACAAAGTGACCCTGAAAGGGGAATTTCTACAAGTAAGAAGCATCCTATCAAGGGGAACTTCTTCTAGTAGATTTGAATTTAAACAACTATGAAACAATGTGGTGACCGACCGAGATCTTAAAAACTACCTGTGATATCACTGATTACATAAAATAGCTGATAGATACTAATGTTCCACGACGTCTAACCGCAATTTTAAGTGTAAAAAGCTATATATTTCCCACCCTCTGGTTCGATTGTAACAATGCTAGCTATCTTGCCAACCACTGTTCTATGACGTGGCTGTAAACCGTCCATTTTTCGTGTTAGAGAAGCAAAGAATGGATTTTATAAAGCTCAGCTTAAAATAGCACACAGCAATAAACTTGCTGTATCCAGCGAGGACAGATCTCATCTCAATAACGATGGCCCACAAACCAATGCACTGCGACGAGTTTTCAAACCTAATCGTTTCCCATGTGAACGTAGCAGGGAAGGAATTTCATTAAGCTTAGCTTACTACGACACAAGACCACAAGTTCTGAGCAGCCAGTAAAAATCATTTAATTTCTGGAGTAATAGCTTTTGTGCCTACCTTGTTCACCAATGGTCTCTGACGAGGCTTCAAGTCTTTGATTTTCCGTATGAACATAGTAGAAAAGGAATTTAACTAGGCTTAATGTGGCACAAGTTCCCAGTGAGGACCAATCTCATTCCTGTACTAATGGTCTGCGTGACTAGTTTGTTAACCACAGCATTATGGCGGAACCCAAGCCATACGAACATCACAGTGAAGGAATTTTGATAAGCTTAGCTAAGTACAGCACAAAACCACAAATTCCGATTATCCAGTGATTATTGATCTTATTTCTGGGGTAATGATGAGCGCGGCTTGCTTGCTAACCAGTTCTCTATAAACAAGAGAATAGAGTTAGAAGTAATTTTATTCAAGGCAATGTTTTGTTTTGTTTTTTGTTCTTAAATTCATCTTTAATTATCGAACCAGAAACCAAGCGAACATTGGAGCAGAAGAAAGCATTAATCGGGATTAGATGCACCATCTTAATGGATCAATTTTGATCTGCGAACAGCTTTATGAACTCAATAAAACTCGCTGTTAGAGTTGGAAGAAGAAGGGCAAATCGAAATCGAAGGTTGTAAAGTGTTGGACAGCGCGTAGTACGATGGCGGGAGGCCGGAGAACTGGGACAGGGGCGCTGACTGACCAGGGATATGAGGGTGTTATAAAAAGCTGGGATCAAGCGAATGGACAGACTTAGAAATTTATTTTGGGAGGGAGGTTAGCATTTGGCCAGAAGTCGATCAAATGTAAAGCCGGCAAGATGATCCTCAAAAGATTAATATCATCGTCATTATGTGCTCGACTGATCTCCAGGCTTCCTAAGCACTTTCAGAAGTTGCCATTTCTGTTTGGATATTGGAGATAGTTTTTATGGCTACAAAGGTCAAGATTTTATATCAGCGAAATAACTACATTTCAATGTCAATTGGGCGTATCCATCTATCTATCAATCTATTTCATTCTTTACACATACACACACACACACACACACACACACACACATATATATATATATATATATATATATGGGTGTGGGTGGCTGGATGTTTATGTACGTATGTTTGCATGTGTGTGTGTATGTATAAGTGTGTTGATATGTATAGCGTGAATATATGGATAAGTGTAAATATTTTAGATTGACCTAAAGTTCGGTTTGCATTTGTCGTTATGTGGTATTACGAGCGTCAAATTTCAAAAAACTTCATTCACAGTTTTCATATCAGCATACACGAAAAAAAAATTAAAACTGGAGTTTTATTGTTTATTTATTTCATTACTGAAGATGGAAGAAAATAAGTGATATTTTTGAAACATCATGATTTTTTTTATTTTAAGAAAGGTAAAAAAACAGAACTCCAAATAATTTAAAAAAGAAGATGCAGTTAGTGAAGGAGGTGCCAAGCGAGTTCGAATTTCGGCTTAGGCTCTTTATCACATTTTTCTAATGCTTTTGGAAATGTACCATCACCTCATATCTCAACAAAAAGATCTCGTCACTTGCATGTCATCATACAAGCATGGGTGGGAGACGCTTGGGCAAACCATTCTTCCATAACTATTTTACCACTCAAGCAATAGCAGCTAAAGCTCCCCACCCTCAAAATTAACCTTGATAATCTCTAATCATTCAGATACACACACGGATATATGTATATATATTCGAGTGTGTTTGTGTATGTATATATATACTGAGAAAGAAAAATATACACGTGTGTATTTCGTCGTACTTTATAAAAATGTCTATCACAATTACATGCATATAGATAGGTAGATAAATATATAGATAGATAGATGAATAGATAGGTGGCATTACAGTAGATTTTCAAAGCCACCTTGTAGACACATGTAATTTTTTGTCTTTCTCTGATTCACGGTATTATCAATGGTTATCCGTGGTTCTCCCAAATGCAAATATTTTGAGCATCTAAACCCAGACTTCATGTTATTTGTGTTCTTTGTTAATATGCTGTTAATTGTTTTCTCAGGCCCTATTAAAGTTTTTCAAATCTAAGATTTAATGCTGTAATTCCTGTAACTAGAAATAAGTCTTAAACCTCCTTTATCTACTTCCTAAGCAGTAGCAATGTAAGACGTAAGATGATTGTTCAGATGCACCGGCAAAACTCCAAAAGGAGTAAATAAATGGTAAGTTGTAAAAACTTGTTAGAAGCAAATGAATAAACAAACTTTTTTGGTGAGAAAAGATACCGGTGGAGAGATGTAAATTTTTTTTGTATCCATCGAAAGAGTTGAAAATCCTTCGTCTAATTACACCAACCCTGTGGGCAACGTCGACATAGTTAAGCAAGGCAATATCAGCAACAAAGTAAGTACAGTAACATTATAGATACTCTTGATAATACACTCGAATACTTGGACTTACAAGCGAACCCTAGGAACCTACTCTGTAGTTATTACGAGGAGCTCCTGTATTTGAATTTATGTCCGTTCCCATGAGCACCCGCTGTCACTTTTCGCGGAGGGAGCAAATACTTATACTCTGGGGGAAGGGCAAAGGACACAAACATAAATTTCCGGGGTTGATGGGTCAAAGGGTTATACTCAGAATATATCTGAGTGGCAATTATTCCACACGATAACCATGCCTTGTGTAGGCAAGTACGAGTGACTGCATGATCTAGATTTCAAATGTTGCACTTCACCATTGACGGAGACGCATGAGTTTACCCAGGGTAACACAATGATGATGCAGTCTTTTCTAAATGGGAATATAAAACAATCGCACTGCTCCATTATCGTTTATTGACTACGAAGTTTAAAAGTTCATGCCTTTCAAGCCTTGGCAAGAATGCTCGATCCGGAGAGGGGACAAATTGATCAGAAATGCTTAACCCCAATTTTCCCTTGAAATAAATCCCACAATAAAATAAAGACCTCAACATTGATTATTTTGACCATATTTATTTCATTTTAATCTAATCTGCTTTTTCCTTTGTGTATGTGTGTGTTTGTTTACATGTATTTCAATGTGTGTGTGTATGTGTGTGTATGTGCGTACTGCTGTCATTAAGAAGTAAGTAAAGCGAAACATGGCTTCTAAGTTGTATAATTCACTAAAAAATATGATTAACTGATTCTTGAGTCAAATGCATTTTCTACGTATAGTTCTCATTATGATCTTTTTTTAACCTAATCCTACTTTAATTGTAATCCCACAACCAATAAAATATTGATAGTAAAGTTTGTAGTGTTTTCTGTTCGTTTTTGATATAATTTTCTTTTGAAATAATTTCGTTGTATAATCAAATTATTTTCCCTGGCTCTGTACGATTTAACGCACGTCTCGAGTAAATTGTTAATTTTTTGAAAAAAGCATGTTTCAGGGTTTGATTCGATTGATTTTTCGATGAGGGTTTTTGATAATTGCTGGGATCATTGACGAGATAAACAGTGTTGCATGGACCATAACAAGCGATAATCTGCAGTCGCCAGGTCATGAGAATACGCCGTACAAAGAGGAACATTCTGTCCCAACTCAAAAATCGTTTGATCTGTTGCATTTTCAACAGGGGGTCAGGTGTGGCCATGCAGCCAAATCACCAGTCAAAAAGCTCATTTTTCTCAAATGCGTCATTCAAACACGCCAATTGCTTCACTTTGTTCAGCCACACTTAGTCTAGATTCTAGCAATTCGTAATGAAGAATACCTGCGAATTCTACCACGCGCAGAGAAGATTGTTTTAGGTTCAGATATAAAAGGCTGTCCTGGATTTAGCCATAGTTCTTTCTCATGAGGATTCTCGTAATAAACCCATATTACATCTATTTGTGTCGAGTAGGCAGATGAAAACAAACATTGAAACTCTGACCGACGTCTTTTTCTATAATTCTATTTGGAACTCATTTTCCTGGTTTCTGAGATTTTCCAAAGGTCTTTAAATGACGTGGTTAAATTGCCTGGTTTCAATAGCGAAAAAGAGCCGAGTAAACATCGAAGATATTCGTTAGATTTCCTTAAATATGGCTGAGAAATGTTGCAAAGAAAATAGACAATAAGTTTGAAGGTTATATTCGATCATCTACTAACTTTAAAAGTTCTTGTAGCTCAAACATCAGAATCTGATTAATTGCAATGAAAAGCAACTGAAATTAAGTTGAGAGAAATTCTCTTGAAAATGATTAGTAGTATAGAAAACTTTTGAATCAATTTGTGCGCCTGATTCCTTGCCTCTGCGTAATTATTGCATACTTCAGATAGATGTCTCAATATCATTGCATGTGTGTGCATGTTGTGTTCACCCTGCAATGTGTGTTTGAATAGATTTGCTCGTATTTTTGATAACGTTTTTGAACAAAACCAGCTTGAGGAATGCAGGGGACGGATAAAATAATGGAAACACTAATTGATTTAACTTGTTGCAATTCAAAGCTCGGCGACATAGGCCGTAGAATGGTAAAGGGCATATTGTCGACGAACCATAGGGCCACAATCCCAAAGGTGAGTGCAGAACTTGATCAGCACCTAACAAGCTCTGTTTCGACCATGACGTGTTCGTCAAGAGCTTCATGGAGTTGGATACTACAGAAAGGGCTGCAATGGCCAAACTTTTTCTCGCGCTAGTCAATATGGGATGTTGTAAAAAGTGGTGTAATGACCATAAGACTTGAAAAATGGATCAATGGAAGTATCTGATATACCTGGAAGGAGCTTCATTTACATTATTTCTATGTTCTGTTTGAGTTTTATGTCTGGAGGAAGCCTTTCGATCCTCATTGTCCAACTATGATAGTTAAGCATGAAGGTGGATCTGAGAAGATTTGGGTGGTAATATCATAGAATTCCCTTTTTCGTGTTCAGCAGAGTGAACCCCTAGGACTATCTGTCAATTTTGACTGACTAGTTACATCCCATGGGGCCCAAGCTCTTTCTCAACGGTGATAATGCACCCTTTCACACAGCTAGAGTAGTTAGAAAACTCGTTCAAAATGCATGAAAATGGGCTTCAATATTTGGATTGGTTTCTGCAATCACCAGATCTCGTAAGCATTAGTAGTGTCAGTTGGAGAAGCAATCAAGAGACCGATTCCCTCCACCAACGTCCTTGAATATGCTAAAGCAGGTTTTGCTCTGGGAATGGCTCATGATTTCTCTAGATACTGTCCAAAGTCTGCATGGATCAATTCCTTGACGTAGTGAAGCTCTTATTAATGCTCTTATAAAGGGAGGCCAACGCTATATTAAAAATAAAAATTGATAATCAAAATGGTGTTTCCATTATTTTGTCCAACCCCTGTACATTAGCCACAAGAACTTCACTCACGACTGTACTTCCGAAGAGGAAAAAAAACGCTAATTCAATCAAAACTAAAACAGCAATCACGCAAAATAAGTTGACAAAATGATGAATTGGCCATCAGAGCTGATGTGAACAGGCAGTTCCGCGCAGTTCTGAGTAAAGACAATCCAGCACCGACAATTCAGCACATTTACATATACACGCAAAAACTTTCTAGAATCATTCAACGAAAAAAAAATCAGCGTTCATTATCCATCACAATACATAGTATTTATTCCATGGATTGTTTTTGTTAGTCCTTGCACTAATTTGTGCTTGCGCTCAATTGTCGTGTGTGGAACTGTCTGCACAGAAATATCTTGTGCAGAAATGTCAGTGATCCATCTCACTATTGAATACTAAATTTGGGGGGTTATTATTTTTCAGAGGGTCTGAATTTCAGTGGGAACAATCAAATCGGGTAGTGATATTACCTTAAACTTTTATTAGATGAAGAAATGTGAACCAATACTAATTACCGGACAATATTTCATCCTTCTTAATTCTAGTTTCTACTGATGTACTGGCTTACGTAAAAAAACAAAATAAAAACAATGATATCAAACATCAAAAAACTAAAGAGTGAATTCATATGGTCGGATTTGAGCTTTGGCTAGCCGTAAGACTATCGCAGCCCAAGTAGCAGCTAACTCAGTAAGATAGGCTTTCCGAGGCATACGGATGCAAGTTCGAGCCTTTTCTAGAGCTTACTCTTTATTTCAAATCCTCACTTTTTACTGACGGCCGCAGAATGACGTCCCGGGTATTTACGATGCAAAGCAACTAAAGTTAAGATAAAACAAAAAAAAATTTAAAAACTAGTCGATTGAACTCTAATCAATATAACTCAAAGCCAGCTTTAATTTTTCATCCAGTTTTCGTACGTCACAGTTGTTGTGACTCTTTACCCTAAGCAAATCACATATTCAAAAAATCCCCAAATCAAATCAAACAACAGCACTGAATTCGAAATTCATACTTCAAACATTTTTAAAATTAACCGAGAAAATAACGTGACGAACACCGATGAATTTGAAAAAAAAAAGATTTAACGCAACTTTGGATTTACGAAATGTATAAAGAAGACTGTTGAGAAGAGAAAAAAATCCATAATAAATATTCTTTCAAACCGAATAATCATATATGTAGAATTGTGCTCATATATTTTAATATAGACTACGAGGCACTGCTATTTCCAGTAGTTTATGCCGAATATCCTAATCAATACTTGTATACTACATAACATTAAGTGTAAAAAAGTGGCTTCCGATACTTGAAGCGCTTATCATAAAATCAAGAAAGCCCGATCCAAGTTTCTCATCCGTTTGAGAACTGGTATTTGAACTGTATTCGATAACTGATTGGAGACCCAGTGAAAAAGTTTGCTCACATGCCGCCTTATATATGGATGTCAAGCGTCGAGTTGAAAAGTATTCGTAAATTGAAAAGAAAGACTGAACAATGATCAGCTAATCTTGACGATCATTACTGCATTAATACTTTTGTTCCTAGCTGAATGTTATTCCACACTCGTAACATTGTGTCAAAATAAACTAAGCTTAGAAAATACATACTTTTCTTGTGAATTCACAATCTTGCGTGGGTGATTAACTCGTGCCTCTAGGCAATTCTAAACTTCATAGATGTTTCATGTCAACGAATAAATTACTTCACAATTTGGTACATTTTGATACAAAGGGGCCTTTTATGTCCACAACTAATATTTCCTGGTGGTATTCTATTTTCGAAAAGAAAGGATATTCTGCAGACTAACACAAAACTGTTTTCCAGCTCCCAAGACATGATTGCTATTTGGAAATACTTAAGAAGAGAAAATAAAACTGAATTTTTCTATGTGGTTCTGTCCAGTTCCAGACGCATGCGCTTTGTTGAATTTTAACAATCGTGTCTTCCAATTATTTACTTTCATTTTTGTCGGATTTTTACCGCTTTTCAATTGGAATTATTGGAATTTCGTCCATATTTCCAATACGTTGAATTCTGTTTGTTTAAACACAACATTCTTATTACATCTTCCTTTTTTTGTTCTCCCCAACGTTCGTTTCGTTAGTCTTTAATCCTGCTGAAAGGAAAACGGACCAATGAAAATCATTCCAGAAAATGTCTGCCAGAATGACAAATACGTCTTTTAGCTGCTTTAATCTATTTATCATTCCGATTTCCAAAGTTACACCCGAGCTGAACTCAAACAATTCTAAATGGGAAATTTCGATTTCGAATGTCAAACAGATTTTTTTGAAAGGAATTGGCCTTATATTAGCCGAAGCCAAGTTACTAAATTTAACTACATATCTTTTATATATATATATATATATATATATATATATATATATATATATATATATATATATATATATATATATATATATATGTGTGTGTGTGTGTGTGTGTGTGTGTGTGTGTGTGTGTCTTTTTGCTTGTGTGTGTGTGTTTCTGTCTGTAAATAGCAGTGGCGGGTTCAGTTAAAAAAACGCTAAAATGCTTAGTGGAAGCATGGATAATCGCTAATCGCTAACTTTTATCATATGAATTCAGCTCCGGTTCAGTTTGTTTTATTTGTTTTGTTTTTTTTTTTTTTATTGCTCCCAACTCTTAAAAACAGACTTAAAGAGCCGAAATTTGAATATGTTGTATCTTATAGATAGAGATTTAAATAAACTGTATGTTAAACGTAAACTTATGTCTAACGTCATTCAATTATTCATATTGGTTAATCTTTTCATCTGAAAGCTCTATGTCAATGCTACAATGTATTAACATTTCAGCACTCTAAGTATACTTATAAGGGGTTTACACACAAAAAGACGAACAAACAAGTAAATTCATATAATGAAAGTTGGGGGTTATCTTTGATCCGCTAAATTGTTTTCGTTAGCTGTGCTAAATTTTTAGCGGTTTATCATTTCAGCGTTTTCGTTAGCTGTGCCCACCACCGGTTAATAGATAGATAGATAGATAGATAGATAGATAGATAGATAGATAGATAGATAGATAGAATTTACACAGAGTAGCAATTGAAAGAAGGCATTTTCAAAATATGTCGCTATAAGTCGCCAAATACGATTATGGTATGTATATATATAGAGTGCCTCAAAACTTTCAACCGCTGTCAAAATTCCCAAATATCAGACAGAAATACCAGTTAATTCATTCTTATTTTACGTGCATTTGGCTCATCCTAAGTTATATACATGGATGTCAAAACAAAATTATTTTGAAAAGGGCTTAAAATCAACTATTTAGATCAGAAACCATATCAATTAGTTAATTGGAAAGTTATGAAAAACTTTAAACTAATACGGGAAAGTTTCCGAATTTTTTGTGGAAAACTTTTATCGTTAATACTTTGTTGAATCACTATTATTGTTAATTACTTGAAAAATCTGGTTCAGCAGGCTTTGAACAAAAAGACAAAAGAAGTCATTAGGCACTCCATACCAAGCTTCTAAGATGGTGTTTTTGAGTTCCAGAGCCGTATTAAATTAACTCCCACCTTCAAAAATCCTTCAAGCCAATCATTCCCGAATGTTTTCAGTAATATTGAGATAGGAGCTGTTGGTCGACCTGACTAAAACGGCACTCTAAATCATAAGTTCCTCACCTCTCAAAACATGCTTTGAAAAGGTTTCTAATCGATGGCCATGCCAGTAATACTGGAGGCAATCTGGGTCATCTCCATTAAACTCGTGGAGACGAACTTCTACTACTCCTCAGCCCTCGTCTGGCGAGGTCTTACAAATTCCAGAATACGTTGTTAGTGGATCATTTTCCAGGCTGTGTGTAACCGTCTTTGTGTCTGGATTCTGACCTCTTCATTGTTCGTTCGATAGTGAACTAAGACCCCTGTTTTTGCCTTAAATCAAGCCATGAACTGATTGGTGTTTTGTTACATAGCACTGATGGCTACTCTCTCGCCACGATCCAACATATTCTCAAGTCTAACACTTCTATTCTTGGCTCAGTAATTAAATGGATCGTGCAAATAGTTTTCCAAAAATCTGGCTTCAACGAATTCGTTGGGCTATTTCATGTCGTCATAGTCCCTGAGTCCCTGATTCCGAAATTTTTAAAATCCTACCACGTTCGAAATCGTACAGCCTTGGTCTTACCCCTATTCTATGTAGACTTGACTCTGTTTTCAAAGACAGCAGTAGCTGATAAATTGATTTTTGGTCCTTTTATATCTCATCAATTGTCAAAGAGTGTAAAGTTTAGTTGTGATGCAAATTTTCAAAGATTAAAATTTCGTTGAAACCGCTCCTCCCGTGAGCACTCCTCAACTTCCCACGATTGAACAGTGCTTGTACATTTTGTCATTCTCCTTCTTTTCACTAAAAAGAAAGCTCTTCAAGATCTTAAAACCTCATCCAACCTCATAACTCTCATCATGAAACATACAAAACATTTTTTCACGGAGATTTTGTTGATAATTTCTACACTTTCATTTTTGTTTTCTAATTTGTTTCCTTTGGTTTTGAATTCACGAAGTCTATTTCAGAATCAAAACTACCTTTCCGGAAAAAGAAAAACAATAAAACAACGAGAGTTTATTACTTTAAAATATTCCCCAAATGAATATTCAATGAAATTAAAATATTAATTACACATGATGGAAAAAAAATTCATATATCTTTTCATTCTTGGTGGTGACGAATTCTATGGAATTGATTTTCAACTCCCTGGAGTGAGAATTCTGTTAGCAGAACTGTATCTTCAAGTGTTTGAAACTACCTTCTTCTTTTTTTTAATTCCTGATTTTCAATTTGAATATTTCATTGTTTTCTTTTAATTTTAAAATGCTTCGTTTTTTCATTTTTATTGTTTTTGCTTTTTTTTTTAATATATTCTTTTGTTTGTTCAGTTGTGCCTGGAACAGAAATTTGTATTTTGTTGTCGTTATATATATTTTGCTAATTTTGATAAGTGTTATTTTATTCATTTTATTTTTAAATGCTTGTGCTTTGTCGATGTCTAAACTCTGTGACAGTTAACCAGACGTGCAGACGTTGTTGCAGGTATTTTGCCTTGATAAACGAATTTCCCCCATAATCCGAAAGAAAAGTATTTATAAGCCGAAATGGCGTAAAGCGAAGAAGCAATTACCGTTAATTTACATAGGAAATATTTTTTAACGTTCCCACAACCGGAGGAGAATGGGATGGTAGAAGATACAAGAGACTAATGCGTAAGCTAGATAGGAAAAGGGTGTGCGTTGCCTCCATAACGCTATTTTCAC
Source organism: Thysanoteuthis rhombus (assembly GCA_963457665.1). NCBI lineage: Eukaryota > Metazoa > Mollusca > Cephalopoda > Oegopsida > Thysanoteuthidae > Thysanoteuthis > Thysanoteuthis major. The sequence goes on along the minus strand of OY735222.1, from coordinate 24,144,076 downwards.
TTTTCGACTCTTTTCGACAATACAAAAAAGTGGCGTAATGGATATCTGTATTCCTATATAAATATACAAACTTTGTCGTGTCTTTCATGGATTGTTTTCCCCTTTCACCTACAGATAATTCTATTAGATTTATTGATTAAGAAAAAAAATCTAAAATTGTTGAAAACAGATGTTTAGAAAAATACTTAGGATTTGTGTCAAGCCTACCTCTGTTTTACAGAACAATCAAGTAAACATCTGAGAAAATGATTTTAAAAAAGAGATTGGATAGTTATCTCTCAAAACGAAAAATGAAGATAAGAATTCGTCTGCTCTCAGTTGCATACATTGATGTGATAGAGGCATGCACGTTTATTTGCTGAAAATATGATTTCCAAGGATTACGGTCAACGTTTTTAATAATACCTAATAAGGCTAATTTATCGTAATCCTACAATAATTCACCATATGTCCGTTCGTCTTTATTTGATAGGGTAACTCAGAAACCACACAACATATCCTTATGATTTTTTTATGTGTGTATCAATGGGAAACCCAGGCATGTTTTAGTCAGATACTTTTTTTTTAATTAAAAAAAATATATTTTGTAGGGGTCTGCATTCACACTCATTCCGATAATGATTTGATTTCCATCTATCTATCAGTATAATACTAAAAGTCTGATTCGGTTCGTCTGTATTGTTACATATTGGGCAATGTGTGAGGTATGGAATATTTTAGAAGTATGTTATTCCCTTGATAAAGACATAAACTTGGCCTAACTGAAAAAATAAAAAATTTGCCAAGATTGTTAAAATCAACTATTTGCTGGTTAGAGATTTCTTAAACTAACGTGTCAAGATGCCTGATTTTATTTTGCCAAAATTGAAATATTAAGTAAATGATTTTATCCAACTAGTTGGAATGCAAATAGATTTAATTCAAAACGTTCTGTTTTTGATGGGTGGTTTGTTTTATTGAAATATCAAAGTCGTTGGAAGATTTATCTTGTTTTTTATACGTATTCGGGGAATTTGTATTTAGTTCCAGTAACTGAGTTTTGAAAACATAAGAAGCAAATGATACCCAACGATAGATAGCAATAACAGAATCCAAAATGCTGTTTATGAGATTTTATTCTGCTGGTGAACAATACAGATACGTGGAATTGTCGCAGCAAACACAGTTGGAATTCATAAATGTCAGTTATGAATTTTGTTTATCGCCATTTTATAACAAATCCCAAATAATGCCGATTAAGATATGTTGTTCAATTTTTGAGAGAATTTAGATGATGCAATCGTGGACTCAACCCACGTTGAGAGCAATGACGCGTTATAATGTTCAATACAAATAAGGGTGGAAAACTCAGTCAGGCCCGAGCCAGACGTGCAGATAATGACTGGAACCCGATTCAGCAGCCCCCTCTGTAGCCTCTACTGAAGGCATGGTCAACAGGACTCAGAATTCCGTGCTAGCAACACACTTTTTTCAATAAGAACTGTAGGAACATGAGAAGCGAACGTGAATAAGAATGTTTGTTCAACAGATTTTAAACACAGAGAAATTTGACTGATAAGTATAGATGAATATCTGACGTTCCCTTAAAATTAGCAGCTTCCCCTCATCGAGTTCTGATGCGAGAGACAAATGAGCAAGCTTATACAAAAGAATTTTTTTCTATAATTCTGATTTCCTGCAAACTAGAGTAAATCCCCAATCGAAAAAAAAGAATGAAATCAGTCGTCCATTCTCAGTTGCCGGTCTTCAATTACCTTTCCACACCTAGTATGTAACATAATGTCAGATAAGATACACGTTGTTCATTGTAACAAGAGTGAGTTCGCGCTTACTCTAATATAAATGATCTGATGTTCATCAATCTATCTATCTATCTATCAATCCATCTATTTATGTAATACAAAAATTCTGATTCCAGTCATCAGTAGTAGCGAAATCAGACTATTTCTGAATAGCCAAAATGATACATTGTAGCCTGAGGTATTGGATCAAGGTACCCCATAAAAGCACTTTTGACATCATATCTGCGCCATTCGACAAAAAAAAAACTTGCTGGAAAACCCCTCCCAAGTCGCTGAAAATTTGCTAAATATTACTAAAACTTAAATGAGTAGCACTAATCCTCGGAAATCATATTTTCAACAAACCATACTTCCTACGAATGGGTGCTTCACTTAACATCGAATTATGCAGTGATTTCTTTCTTTGATTTTTTCTTTATTTCATCTTCGTATTTCCAAAGTGTCGGTCTTCAAGAGTTTTACCAGAAAAATGATGCCATTGACACAATTCTTACGTACTTTCAGACGTAAATACATTTCAGCAGTTTTTTTAATAAGATTATCTACAACAAATACTCTCCATCGTATTTTGATTGCTTCTGATTTATTCCCTCGTCCTTGTTTTTTTCATCACAACGTTTCAGCCGCTGCATCTACATCCTTTTATGAGTGCCCACTGTATTTTTTACTGTCCAAAATACAGTATTGTCTCAGACATAAGCTTTGATTAGTAAATAGCTATAGAGAAGTATTCATACAAAAGATATTACTCCAAATTTCTAGGTACTTGAGGTGCGAAATAGCTTCCTCACAGGAGAGAAAAATTGATTGGAAATGGCGCTCTTCATCTCCCTGTGGAGCTATTTTGATTAATGTGTGTAAAATGTCTGGCGAAACAAGAGAAATGCCAGGTGACTTGATAAATGAAAAGATTGACCTTTAAATCTGTTGAACTTTAAGTAAGCATCTCCTAAAAAGTGCTTGGAACAGAAGCGGAAAATTGTATTTCTTGCAATTAAAATATTGCACAATAAAATTGATCATGTAAAAGCTTGGTCCCTGGTCAAATTCCTCTAGTTTCAATCCCAGCTTACCCCAATTCCTCCTCGATGGGTAAATGTTCATCCCCGGGCGGCCAATGCCCCTAATTGAAAAATCAGTTGTGTAGAGGCTACTTTTGATGCAAACATCAGTGACGTTTGAAAAGAGCTTGTTCTAGTGGTGAAACATAGAGGGTATTTATTTCTGTATTATCAAGGTAAATTGCTCAAGCTAGGTTATAAGATAGAACTCAATGTTAATGCCCCAGTTTTGTGATATGAGATATTCAGCGAATTTGATGAAGTGAAAAACTAATTTGACTTATCCAGAAGCAAAAACAAAATAAAGTCACGTAATCGAATATTTGTATATGTTTATCAATTTGTTTTACTGATTTTCAATGACTGACTTGAGATATTTTTGTGTGGAACTCTTGGAGTTTCGATTCATATTATGGTTAGGTTTTAAAAAAATCTTCACTCAGTTGTCTCTTCTGTCGTAATGTTTAAATAGAGAATGAATTATGGATTGGAAAGATATTCACTTCTTAAGATTTCATATTAATCTTGTTTAAGCATCTATTTACTTTTGTAAAAAAAAATGGAAGATACTACTATTACTACAACTAATAATAATAATAATAATGATAATGATAATAATAATAATAATGATTGTGTCTGTTACACGTATGGCATTAGAAGCAGGCATCAGCCTAGCCTCTAGTTGTCAGGCAACACCAGCCATCATCAGCAGTCAGCAGCAGCAGCAACATGGACGTGCACTGGACTTGGGATGTTATAGTTGTGTCTATCAGACATAAGTTGACAAGCGGCCTTTGTTATTATAAGATATGTAATGGGAGCCGTGTCTGTCACACTCTTCATTCCTTTTCAGTTTCAATCGAAGGTCTGCAAGAACATTTACATTCGCTATCGGCCAAATCTCCCTTTCTTTCTTCACAGGAAGTAGGTTTAGTATTCTAGAAGAGATTGGGTCTTCTGTTTGATTTTTGGAGCCTCGACAATTTATCATCTGTTTATTTTTTGTATTCTCCTAAATAGGCTCTCGGTTGTGCATATATCACCGTTTGGCATGGTCAAAACCCAATTATTCGCACAATTCTCTGTATATCACCTTTCCTACCAAATCGTATATATTATTGTACTACTTCCAAGTTTACTAACCGTATTCAATTATTACATGATTGAACAACTGGGATTATCATTATTATTATTATTATTATTATTATCATTATTATTATTATTATTATCATTATCATTATTATTATTATTATTATCATCATCATCATTATTATTATTATCATCATCATCATCATCATTATTATTATTATTATTATTATTATTATTATTATTATTATTATTATTATTATTCATACCAGTTGCCAGGTGGTCACTGCACGAGGCTTAATGACAGCAAGTCTCCTCAGGTCTCCAGCCCTCCTCTCCACACTCTCATAGTCCACAGCTGCGTGTGGTTTACAGTTTCGCGCCAGTTGTCTGGTGGTTATCACTGAAGCCTGTAAGTCTCCTCAGGTCTTCCAGCCCTCCTCTCATCTCATCTCTCCTTCACCCATCACAGCAGTGCTGTGGCTCGTACCTCCGACCCCATTTGTGTTTTTTTCTTTTTAGACCATTGCTAACAGCTGGGGTCGTAAATCTCATATTTTTAGCACTTTCCTCAGTATCTGTACAGTCCCTAGCAGTGCTGTGATCTGCACAGTTTCAATCCTTCCTTTTGTCCCAAGTTCCTCCAATCCGAGTTCACCTATTATTACTGGTACTATCCTGACTTTCATGTTCCACACCTTCTTCAGTTCTCTTGCCAAATCCTGGTATTTTTTCCTGTTTCTCACTCTCTTTTCTAATTACTCTATGGTCTGCAGGTACGACCAAGTCTATCATTTGGCAGGTTCGGCCACGTCTATTATTGGCAGGTTTTATCTTTATCATTATTATTATTATTATTATTATTATTATTATTATTATTATTATTATTATTATCATCATTATTATTATTATTATTATTATTATTATTATTATTATTATTATCTATTCATTTATTTACTTTATTTATTATTATCTTTAGTATCATTATTCTAATTGTTATCTATTTATTATTATTATATTATCATCATAATCATTATCATAATTAAATAATAATCATTATTATTATTATTATTATTATTATTATTATTATTCATGCATTTGCATTTTCACATCAGATGCCTTTCCTCAGCGTTCAACGTTCGCTCAATTTTTCTTTTTTTAATTCACGACAGAAACTTTGATTCCGAGTTAAACTGCATTTAGGAACTTACTAGAGTAAATAACCACCCGTATTAACCTTCTGTACAACTAACAAGTTCAAAAGCAATAATTATTTGATTTATGTTGTGATAGCTCTTTTTACAGATTATTGAGAAACATGGCTGCTTGAAAGTGTGTGTACTATTTAGATTTCCAAATATACTTATTAATCATCTCCATCCACAACAGACCAGTCGAAACACTGTCGTTGGGTTTAGATAATCAATTTGTTCTGAGATGTATATGTACCTATGTATCCATTTATATATGTATCAACATAGCTGGACTTCGACCAGCCCTAACCGTTCGTCGCAGAAAAAACAATCCCCTCAATGAGTAAGGGAAACTTTTTCGCGCCAGAACAGTTTTTGGGGTGGGTGTCCAATTAAGAAATGTAAGTTTGTGCAAAACTAAACCCTAAGTTTGTCTCCAGCAGCTTTCACGCCTGTTTAGGGGGAAATTTGGACCCTCTTGGTGATCACTGAATTACGACCCAACAAATAGTCATCAATTTATTGATCACCTTTTTTTTTTCATTTTTTTTTAAATTGATCCTACTTGACCGAGATGACATGCAGCCAAAAGCCTTTGGTAATGTGACGGTTCCGATTGAGTGACTTAGCAGATCTGTTTAGCGGAAGTTCAATGGTTGAACTTCTCTGATATCAGTGATAACTGTTGTCTTTGAACTTTTCTTTTTAATAAGCAGCAATAAAATTAGTCGAAATTCATCATGTCTGTATTGAAGTATACTTTCAGGGTGTACCCCAAATAAGATATGATGAATCATCTTCCAAATACTGTGTTTCAAATACTATTTAATACCTATTTTATTTACTGTTATCAGATATTTTATCATTCCATTGGATGAATTATAAGGAACCATTATCTCAAAATTTCATGACAGCTTTTTACCTTCATCTTAATCTATAAATTGCTTTTAATCGCAACTTTTCCTCTCCACCATTAAGTAAAAAGAGTTAATCGGAAATGAAGTTAAAGTCTTGGAAATTCAGATAAAGGTTAAAAGTAGTCATGAAATTTAAAGATAACTTTGATTGATTCAAAGTTATGCTAAGTTTTAATATTGTACCAATGTTTCCAAAAAAATCTATGTTTTGTCTCTCGGAAGCCTTTCTCTCCGTCTACTTGTCATCAAATTAATCGATTATTGTCAAACTGCAGAACAAACCCGGAGTTGACATCGCATTTCTGACGTGACAAGAACAAGAACGAAAAGAACAATCCTCATGAAAATTAAGAAATTAAAAGTTATCATTCCTATATAGTAATTTAAAAGAACGACCAACTGATAAGTAGTCGTGTCTCTTACCAACTGAGCTAAATTGACCAGCCTCACATATGTACCAAAACCTATGTTAGAAATTCACAAGGGCTCATTTCATTCAAATAAATAAATAAATCTATGAAATTAACATTTACTCACGGCTAAGGGATTAGTAGCCGGCTCTTTTACCAACTGAACCAAACTGACGTGTCTCGCATATCTACGGGATTCACCATACGGATACGCCCAGACTTATTTAATTCGAATGAATAAATACATCTATACTGGAAAAACAATATTTTAAAAATATTTTTCTAATTTGTTATATATAAATGCAAAACAAAAAGTTGCTGTAATCATCTTCAGTCAGGATAGAAGTGGGAGTGGAGTTTGACCCTGCAGCAGCCAGGCTTGTCCAGCTTTATTTTTGTTTGTTTGTTTTTTTTATCTGTATGAGTTTTTTTTTTTTCTTTCAAGAAGATTGATATTGTTTTAGCAGAAAAAAAGCCCTGTTTTGTCTCGTCTGGATCATGTTGATCGTTCTCTCTCGCCTGATTACCGTCAACCGGCATCCGTTCGTCAACAGGGATGGAAATGGGGGAGGGAGGGAGGGCATATACCTACTTCTCGATTTCCCGGGGTTTTGTACGTACTATGTCTATTCAAGGAGATACAACCATGTACCTAGTTCCCTAAGCCAAGCCAAGCCTTACCGTACACCTAGTCCCATTTCCATCACTGTTCGTCCGATATATCTATTCGTCCCCAGCTTGAGTATTCCAGCTATGGTCTGTGTGGTGAAGGCGTCCCCAGTCCTGTTATCTTCTCACCTCTGTGCTATCAGTAGTCGCTACGCGCGAACCATCATCGAAATTCAAAATCTAAAGAATGTATAATTGATTCGTTTGCATTTTTGTTGTTTTTGATACAATGTATTTCATATTATTACTATTATTATTATTATTGTTGTTGTTTTTGTTATTGTCACCATTGTCATCAAAGAGTAAAACATGACCTTTTTTTTGGAGTATGAAATTATTAATTATGAAGATGTTTCGATATCCTGCATATCTTCATAAGCCATCGTGTGAAATTAATGCGTGTCTAAAGTACAACGGTTCGACTTTTGAATTCAGTAAGACTTGAAGCATACTTCCATTTCATTCAATGACTGAAAATATACAGAATATCAAAAATCTCCATAATTTCAGATTATTATTGTTATGATAATTATCATTATTATGGTAATTATCATTATCATAATTGTCATTATTACTATTATTATCATTATTATTATTATTATTATTATTATTATTATTATTATTATTATTATTATTATTATTATTATTATTATTATTTATTTATTTATTTATCTATTCATCTATTTACTTATATCTGTATTATCATTACACTCTTAATTTTAGTTTTTATACATGCACTGAGTTCAAATATATTTGTTTTTTAATTTTTATACGTATGCAGGCACATCAATAAGTCTGTGGCCTATTGATGAGAAAGGCATTCATTTTACACCATGAATATTTCTTGTCAATGCACTTAATTCTGTCATGAATATCAATCACATGGATTAGACAATATACAATGAAACCCTCAGCTGAAAAATTCAGTTAGTCATAAAGCAGTATTTGGCAACGGACTTATTGATCCATCCTCTAGTATGTAGTATGTTTTGTTTTTTTTTTTTCACTTATCATTTCTATTTTATTTTTATTCGGCAATTTTCTTGTTTGTTTTGTTTTTTTTTGTATTGTTTATTTGTTATTTGGATTTCTTGATTTTTTTTGTCGTTAATGTTTATTTTTTCATGTTATAATTATTTTGATTATATAAAGTTTGAAATCCATCATAGATTTTTTGTGTTCTTACAATATTTGTTTAAATATGGTTTCTTTTCATCTCTTTATTTCAATATTCTCTTTTACTATTTATTATTTATTTTCTCTTTGGTCTAATCATTTTATCATGTTCTCTTTTATTTTTTTTATTTTCTGTTTTATTGCTTTGATATTCATCATCAAATGTATCATTTATTATTTCTATTATAAAACTTATTTTATTATTGTCTTATTTCTAATTTGCCTTAATTCTAATATATGCAATCTTGTTTTTAATTTAAACATTTATTCTAGCATACAGGCGGACAGGTGCATATATATATATATATATATATATATATATATATATATATATATATATATATATATATATATATATATATATAACGCAATCTATAACATTGGATCATACATATATATATATATATATATATATATATATATATATATATATATATATATATATATATATATATGAATGATCCTATGTTATAGATTGAGTTATATTACATAAAAACTTATTTGAAATGATATCCCGTCATTATATGGTTAACATATCACTCAATTGAGACAACTTGAATAGAATAAACGATTAGAGAAAGTGGGGTTGTAGCATTACCGTTAGCTGTTTAGCTCAATAGTAAGAGTATTACTGTGCTGAAGAGGCTACCCTATCAGAGGAAGTTTCGAATCTTTCAGCAGTCCCATTTTTTTTAAAATTGTTTATTCTATTTAAGTTATCTTAATCGAGTGATATATTAACCATATATTGACGGGAGATCATTTCAAGTTATATTTTAACGCAATTTATAATTTACATATATATATGGTCTTATTAATTTGACAATGTGAAAATGAAAAAATTGAAAAAAGTCTGTGGTACTCACTGATATCTTGACTCATATCCGGTTTCTTCGAAACTACCGCTTTCCTCTCTTAAGGACACAACCACCTAAGGCTTTTTTTCATTCATTTAATTTAGTTCGTTCTCAACATGTAACGGGCTGTACCCCCCATTTACTATACTTCACTAACTTCTGATGGGGTTATAATAATGAAGAAAAATTCCGAGATGTAGCACTCGTTTTTCTCAATCTTTGATTTGCACATTATCAAATTACTACGGCCATTCTGTCGGATTTTCAATTAACATATACATATTTATATATATACATATATATATATATATATATATATATATATACACACATGCACATATTGGTATGTGAACATATACATCTATGCGTGTGTTTCTACACATGTATGTATAAATATATGTGTATTTTTATATAATCAACAATTATCTCTTTTCGGTTTTCTTGATTTTATGATAATTTTTTGAGGGATTATGTTTCCTATGATGCACAAACGTCAAAGTCGTATATAGGACATACAACCGCCACCCTATCCAGTAGATTAAATTGCTGCGTGTCTCGTTATTAATGGACATAGACTGCTTCGCACTGATACTTTTCCACTGGTAAACGCCAAATACTCAAGCAATACGCGTATACCAGACAAGAGTAATTGTAAAAAAAAAAGCGGGGTCACATTATTCGAGCTATTATCATAAAATCAAGAGACCCTGAGCAGAAAAAAGGTCTCCATCAGTTTAATACATGAATTTCAAATGTATTTAATAACTGTTGGACACTTTTACGGCAGTGTAAAATTTGATTTGTATTGCATCTTAGCAAGGTTAAAGGTATTCAAAAATAAAGGAAAAAAATAACATCCACTGTCTTTCCCTTATCTTGATGATGACCATAAATATAATCAAAAGCGCTTTGACCGCCAATATTTTGACAATATGTATATTAAATGAATCCAGACATAAAATCTCTTGTACATGAACAAGAAAAGTAAACTGAAGAAAATAAAAAAAACATTCCTTGTCAATCGCATTCAATCAAACTTACAACAAAATTATATATATATATATATATATATATATATATATATATATATATATATATATATATATATATATTTGAAATAACTGGACTGGACGCAAGTTCGATCCCTGCAGCAGCCCATTTCTTTATTGTTAATTTATTTACACTTCCTATGTCGATTGGCATATCTTAATCAATTAAAAACATAGATATCGTTCCGAAAAGAATTTTCACGAAAATGATGTCTTTGTAAATATTCTGTCGGATTCAAAATCTATTTCTTACTACCTTTCTTTCTTTCTTTCTTTCCTTCCTTCTTTCTTTCTTTCTTTCTCTGTCTCTCTCTCTCTCTCTCCCTCTCTCTCTCTCTCTCTCTCTCTCTCTATATATATATATATATATATATATATGTTTGTTTGTGTATGTGTGTGTGCTCGTGTATACTGTTTGGTTTTTCCCCATTATAAACGAACGTGCACATGTCGGTATCGGAATTGTCAATTCAAATTCCAGTCGAGTTTGCATTCACTTTGCATTAATGGCCATCGGAAATGCATGACTTTCTTTGTCTTTCTGTCTCTGTCTGTCTGTCACTATTTCTCTGTCTGTCTGTCACAGTCATATATATATATATATATATATATATATATATATATATATATATATAAATAGAGAGAGAGAGGGGGAGAATGGGTGGAAAAGCATATATATTATGCAATAAATATCATTCTCGGAGCGCAATCTCCATTCCTGCATATGCCCCTAACCAAATGCCCCCTGCCCCAATTAACCACGTATCATACAGCGAAAATTTTAGATCAAAATTCAGCTAATAAATGTCAGACTGCAGATTGATTGATCCTTACCTGTTTTTTCTGTTTTTTCTGGTATGCAAGATTTTAATCTTATCTCCATGTATATATATATATATATATATATATATATATATATATATATATATATATACAAATCAGGAATATAATATAATTTGATACAATGCAATATACGATGTGTGATGGCTTTATATCATGTAGTGCTCAATACACCAAACATTAAACACTAAGTCAAGTTAGAGTAGAGCTTAAAATATGATGAAATAAAAGATCTGCTGCACAAACATGTTTTTGTCTCTACCCTGTTCGTACTTCTTCATTCGCCTGAAGAAGCCCAAACGGGACAGAAACATAAATGTGTTTTTGCAGTGAATCCTTTCTTTTATAATACATATATACGTGCGCGTGTTTATGTGTTTGGTTGTATGTATATATGTGTGCGTGTGTGTGTGTGTGTGTGTCGAATTCTAAAGGAGATTAGAGTGAAACACTACATCGTAATAACAAAAACTGCTGCATACCAGAACAACTGGAAAAAAACAAAGACATAAAAGGAACAAAATAAAAGCAAAAAATTTGAAAAAATGGTAAACAATATGAATTAATGGTGAAATAACTTGAACAAATAATAGTTCCTAATTACCAAAAGAAAAAAAACTATTAGAACAAAAAAACAAAACAAACAAATCACTGATAAAAATAATAGCAGATTGTTGTAAGGTAATTTGAATTCATTCACCTTGATTAATGCAGCCATTGCTCTCAGATAATGAGTTGCCAGGTGAATAATTACAATTTATTCCAACCGTCAAATCGTTAAAAAATGAAATTATAAACTACTGTTTATTTAAATAATACGCAGTCTTAATTACTGTGTCTTTCTGATGAGCTAAAAAAGTATACAGCACTATTAGTGAGAGGATATTCCCAATAAATATATACGACGTGTTGTATATATTTGTTATTCACTAATATATATATATATATATATACATATATATATATATATATATATATATATACATAACTTATACATATATATGTTGATGAAAGCAGGCATTGCATTACAATTATTTTATTTTTCCGTGGGTATGCTTCAATGCATTTTGACGCGTGCCAGCCATCTTTTTCACCCATCGAAATGCATCAAAACATGCCCACTGGATAACAATAAAAAAATTTAGATGCAACACCTGCTTGCTCTTGAGTTTTTCTCTTCACCTTCCAATTGTCATTTTCATCGCCATTTTATCGGATCACTTCACATCCTTAATACAAACATATTTAGGGCGTAATTTGAACGTTATGTATATTTGAATGTTATATACATTTATATATCCATAATATTCAGATGCATATTTTACATATATATTCATATATATATATATATATATATATATATATATATATATATATATATATATATATATATGTGTGTGTGTGTGTGTGTGTGTGTGTGTGTGTATATTAACATGATTTGCTCTTTTATATGTATAAATGTGAATAAATGAAACAGTTATTCGGGCTGGTCACTGTTTAGCTCAAAGGTAAGAGCAACGCTACGTTGAAGCGGCTACCCTATTGGTTGCAAGTTCGATTCCAGCAACTGTCCAATTTTCTTTAATTGTTTATTCTATTTACGTTGTCTAAGCCAAATGATACAGTCACCGTGTAATTATGATCATCTCAAACAGATTTTTTAATACAGTATGATGCAATTTGTAATCACAATGTTGGATCATTTATCCATTTCTTAATAACAAATATAGACCGTGAATGAGCAAAATGAGAATTTTGAGTTGAAACAGTTATTTGAGCCTTTGCATTACCGGCAGCTGTTTAGCTTTATGGTAAGAGCAACGCTTCGTTGTAGCAGCTAACACACATATATATATATATATATATATATATATATATATATATATATATATATATATATATATATATATATCGATGCATGTATTTTTTTTATACAAGCTTTGTTGACTTTTCTTTCTTCCTTCTTATTTTCATACGTATTTTATTTTCAGTTCTCATCGAAGAATTCTATTCCCACGTTGTTTGTTTCGACCTTTTTTGTTTTGTTGTCTGAAATCAAACATGGAAACTGGTTGATTATGCTTGATGTATTAAGTGTGTAATGAAGGGGAAACAGTGATAAATACTCCAGCCCAGTGTTTACCAAACTGGCTTCTACGGAAACTCAGTACGTGGATTTAAAAGAATCTTGGTGTTCCATGGATTTATCTAGATGAGCAATTCGAGTTTTATCATCGTTTGCAACAATATTTGTGTGAATCTGGCTTTTCTGAATATCTTGGCGCAAAAACTAAATGTCACAACGAGCTGAACGCTGCACCAGATGTTTAGATTTGATTATCCAATATTTAACCAAATTTTCTCTGGATATTTGAGTCCGAGAGATTGCTACATTCTTCACATTAATCAGGTTTTAATTGAAAAAAATCGCAACAATTAAAAAGCGCTGTTTTTATCCTGATATTTCATTTATCATGTTTTTTTTGTTAGAGTAAATTCCCTCTTACTTAAGGCGGTGGGTTTTGTCTGTGAAATGTAGGTACGAGCCCCGTGACTTTTGGAAAATCGTGAAGGGGTCTCGCGACTAAATAATTTTGAGAACTACTGGTTCAACCAATTATGCAAAATCGAAATAATTAATCTGTAATGAGAAATTACGCATAGTGCATCCCTCAATAAACGGTGGACAAACATCTCAGCAATAACTTTTGACTTCTGAACATCAACAGGTTCGGAATAAGCTAACCAAGGGTCTGTGATATATGTTAAAAAGGGGCCTTAATTTCTCCAAAATACACAGATATTCGATCGCATATCATTTTTAACTTGCATAACTATATCAAAATGATAACCTCAAATAAACGTGATAATCGATAAAAATCGACAATTCTAACACCCTTTCATTGACAAACGTTGCAGCACATTATGCTATAAAACAAACAGGGGTTAGAGATATAGAAACAATTGAGAAAAAAAAAACAAATGGCAATGGAATGGTTACGTTGCAAGAATGTCAGATAACAGTTGGACATCACGACTCACCACGTAGATCCACCAAAAATCAAATGCGAAACTGTGGCCTGCAAAAAATAAGATGGTTCGACGAACAAGACAAATACAGAAAGTATTAGCTCCATGACTCCCATGATTGAAAGGTCCGGCAAATATTAAGGAAGGTGCATGATAGAAGGTCGCTACTGATGATAATGATGATGATGGCAGTACTATATTGATATAGCAAGTGTAGAATCACTGAATCAGAATTCTTATAGGCATTCAGTGCCGAACTCTGGAGATTGCAGGGGCCATCAGCGGATGCAGTTTTAGTGGCATTATTCCGCCGGTGCTACTCTCCAAAAGACTCCATGCTCATCAGCATCGAAGAGTGTACGGAATATTGATATTTGCTTTGATTGGTCTTACAAGAGGCCACAAGTGTACAACGCCCAGTGAGGATCGAACTCAACTACGACAGCAATGGTGTACCAGACCTGCTTGCCAACAACTACTTCACAGCGAAGCACCAGAGACCTTCTGCATTATAATGCGGTTTGTTATAGCACAGTTCGTGTTATAACACTAGCTCATAGTTGATCCTGAAATTTTAAACTGGTCAAATAATGATAAACGTAGCTATTAAATATCATATTTAGTTCCAAAATAGCTGAATTGACCGTGTCACGTTTATAACGTTGTTATACCTGCGTTATAAAGAATTGCAATCAATTTTAAGGGGCTAGACGTCGGCCATTACTAGCAAGTTTAATATTGCTGACCATCACTACTTTATTAGATTCAATCCCCACTGGGCGCTCCATACTTCGGGCTATGTGCCAAACTAAGCGAAGTCTAGTGAATACTTCGTACCACAGACCATTACAGCAGTAGTGAGTTCGATCCTCATTCAAGTTGGTGAGACATCTTTTAAGCTCATCAAATACCAATACCATAATTTGATGTATATGTGTACGCGCTTACATATGTGCAGTGATGGCATTCATTTCCTACCCTTTGTATGTGCACCCGTTTCTGTACGTATGTACACACGAGAAATCCTATACTAGATTTCTTCCACACTCAGAATTTCTCAGAAGGGGGTAAAAAAATGATAGATTTAAAAAAATTAAAACAGGAGGGGAAGAAACGTTTCCCTGAATCAAGAAAATCTACCTGGAACGTCGAGCCTGGTCAGTACCTAGATGCATTACCGTTTGGGTACACTACGTGCCGTACTCAGGTGGGAATTATGTTGAGAGACACCCACTAATCCTTGTAAGGAAGAGACCGTTCTCTACACTACCTTTATCAACGCAAGCCAAAGCCCCCTCCCTCCCTGACTGGTGTGACTGCGAAAGCTACTAAATGAATGTCTGCATCTTTAGCTCTACCTGCCAGCCTTGCCGAGTTGATTTGCTGCTCCTGGTTCGGTTAAAATTCTTGTCTCCCAGGTAAGGAAAATGGCGCTTTAAGCTTAAACTGATTTAGTTACTCAATACAAGCCATGTCTCATGACAGCATGCCGTGTTGGGAGTGATCAATTATAAGATTGGAAAAAAGAATTATATCAAATAAGTTACTTCTCTCGCCTTTCTTTGGGTGGCGGTCACTAAAAAAAAGGTCCAAATCTTGAAAAAAAGAAAAAAAAAAACAGGACACAAAGTGAAGGACCAATTTAGCATAAACTTGCATCTTTAAATAAACTATCACCAAAAACCAATTTTGGGGGTGGAGTTTTAGACATAATAATGAGCAAATGTTTAAACATGCACACGTACATGTATACACATACGCATACACACGCAATAAATTATAACAGGATATCCAAGGCGATAGAGATGTGAGCAAAATAAAGTGAGGGATTATGAAATGAAAAAACAGAGAGAGGAAAATGAATTTGATAATTCACTTGGTGAGTGACTTTTAAAGGTCAAAAGTTTTGCATTTTTTTTTCGGCTCACCTTATATATGTATTTTTACTCAGTGAAATAGATCGTCTGGGATTTCTGACATTTCTATTGAAATTGTGAAACTACCACCAATTTTTTTTTGAAGAATTCAAATCGTTTTCAAAAGTTATATTTGGCCCACAGCCATAGCATAGAAAAACTTTCCGTCAATAGATTGACAAAATTGTCGCAGAAAACGTATCGTTGAGTTAATAGAATATGTATTAGCTTAACTTACCTTGCCTTACAGCCTCGAGAATGACATCCAGAGAGGATATAACTCACTATTCAGAAGTAATGATTATATAGACCAATATGCTAATCATTACGCCACTAAGTGGCTACCATTTTGTGCTAAAAGTAGATAAAGTTACTAAGTATAACCAAGAGAACAGTTGGAACAGTAAAAAAAAAAAAGACTTACAAATACCAATGATTATTTTTATTAGTTTTTTAACTTTTTTTTCCACTATTCTCTTCTTTTTTCTCTTATCAGCATTCCGTACACCCTGTTCTCTGGCTTTCTCTAGAAAACACATTTTTGGTGCAGAATCTTATTGTTTGTCTATTTTAATCTAAAATCCGATCTTTTTAACGGTCTAGTCGACACAGTAAATTCATAAGCTTGACCAGCACTACGTGATACGCTGTTATAGTAATGATATCATTTTTGTCTGAATATCTGGGACGGATTCTTACAATTATAAAGAGATTCTTTTGGTCCAATTTCTTCGTATTTGTATTTTTTTAATATCACATTTCAGTTACTGTACAGCCTGGTCTTATTTATGCCTTGACTTCAAAGATGAGTTGCTATTACTGTTATACATTTTTTCTTTCGGACCTATCTCCTTGTCTTTGTTGTTTTTATCACAACATTTCGGCCGCTGCACCCTAGTATCCTTTTTGTCTGAACATTGAAGATGAGTTATTGTTACTATTATTTCTTCATAAGTGATATGATATAACTGCCAATACATGTTATATGATTTGACAAACAGGAAAAGCCAATTCTTTCAATGCACTTATTTACAATGGAGCGTTTCGTTGACTAGCAACGTCATCAGATCGGTTTTCTATTAAATTTTTCAAACTTGCAATGTTTATTGTTGTCATTGGGATCATGCAACGTCATTATGTTTTGGTGGTGTTATTTGACATTTATTCATGTTTTGTTATGGATATTTCAATTCTTTTTCATTTTTGACAATTCGGAATCATGATTCATGTCCTTTTTTTTGTTGATGTTCTTTGATGTTTTATCTTGTTTTAATATAATCTTCACCAAAACTGAAGATGCAAAGATTGTTCTGAAACGTTTTTGCATAGCGTTGCTTTCCAAAAATAACACTGATTCTATAATCAGAAGTCTGTTCTTTCCTTGGTTCCTTCTTTGGTATCTTCAAATCTTTTCAACTGACATTGTGGTCCTTCTTGTTGCGATGGACCACTAGTGAATTTTTTGTGTCATTTATCCTTAGAGCCTTTTTATGTTCATAAAATCTATTGTTCAAATTCCTTGAAGTTTCACCCATGTATTTCTCATTGGAGTTTGCACGTGCTAATTCAGATACACCGGTGTCAGCTGTAGATTCATTATTTCATTTAATATGTTTTTGTTTTTTTTTCAATGGTTTTAGATGTACCGTTTAAAATTTGAATTCCAAAATTTAAAAATTCATTAGCAAGTGTCCAGATTGTGGGATTTGTTATTGCTTATGTGTATTTTGAAGGTCTTTCTTTTTGCGTTGAATATGAATTATATGGGGAAGTGAATGAGTTTGTGTGTGTTTTCGATGTATTCCTCTTTGTCAGTCATGTACTCCGAGCTAGATATTCTCAGGGGTCTTAAAAACGGAAACCTATAATTATGCCAGATTTTACTTTGTGGCGTGGTGAGAGTAAAAGTTAATATGATTGTTCTTGTTGGTAGACTTTCAGTGGATATGGAAAATTATCTTTGTTGTTAGTATCACATTTCGGTTGCTGTACCTTCCTTCTTCTCTCTGTTTGAACTCCTGAGACAAATCATCGTTAGTATTGATTCTTTCCGGTTCGTTTCATCGTCTTTGTTGCTTTTAGCAAGCTGCTTTTACAGAAATATGTACTCGATACAGTTACTCACCAGACTGTAGACAAAAGCTGCCTAGCAGCAAATCCAGTATCTAAACCCTAATTTTATGTTATTGATAAATTTTGGGGATTTGGGATCACACCTCATGGGTAGATGTAGAGAAATGATATGAATGAATTAATGAAGGAATGATCCTCATTTTGTCTCTACAGTCAATGGAAAGACATTGGAGTGTCCTCTCCAGGGCGAATGTCTTGGCAAAGCGTGTGGAGATCCTTTGTTGTTAGAATTGCCCCCTCCTTTCGAAGGTCCACAGGGTGGTACGTCTGGCATCATCCTGGCTGCTGGAGTTGCCAGAAGGATGTCAAATGGAACGTCAAACCGCCGTCCATTCCCTGTTCTGGAATCAGACATCTCCTTCTTCTAGATTGAATGCCTTATCGAGGCTAAAGAGCACAATCTATCCTGCTATTTCATCATTGACTCGGGGTGGGACAGATGGATTCTTGCTTTCCACAAGGGCAATGATTATATAATTAAATGCAAAAAATACGAAAGTGAACCCTGAACATGTTTGTGTAATATATATATATATATATATATATATATATATATATATATGTATATATATATATATATATATAATGTCTTCTCAGCCAGTGTAGGCATTCAGTTGATAGCAGCAGAAATACCGTTTTTTTTTTTAAATTCAGTTCAAGAGATTCTGATGGAAATCTTGCCAAGTGGTTCAAAGAGAAAAATCACAGAAGTTGCAATGTTGTGGTCATTATTATTATTATTATTATTATTATTATTATTATTATTATTATTATTATTATTATTATTATTATTATTATTATTATTATTATTATTATTAATGATAATAATAATAATGATAATAATAATAATTCTCACAAACAGCTGGAGACTGAGTGACAGCAAGTCTTCCCAGGTCTCCAGCCCACCTCTCCACACTCTCATCGTCCACAGCACTGCTGTGGTTTACTGTTTCACATCAGTTACCTGGTGGTTATCGTAGAGGGCTCGTCAAGTCTCCAGCCTTCTTCTCATATTTTCCTCATATATCACAGCAGCGCTAGTATCCTCATTTGTGCAGGGGGATCCTTTCCTCTCCCTGTTAGGCCACTGCTAACAGTTGGGGTCATATTTCAAGCACTTTCCCCAGTATTCGTGCATTACCCAGCAGTGTTGTGGTCTGTATAGTATCAATCCTTCTTCTTATTCCTAGTTCTTCTAAATTCGCTTTCACTGTCTTTGGTACGGTTTCGAGTACACCTACTATTACTGGTATTAAGTTTCATGTTCCACACCTTCACAGCTCCCTTGCTAGGTATTTTCCCAAATTTTCACCCTCTTTCTTTTTTAATCTATGATCTACAGGCACAGCCACGTCTATTATTTGGCAAGTTATCAATATTATTATCAATAATATTCTGATTGCGTTGTCCCAATGAATTCCTCGAATACCAAGCCGTCCTACCCCAGGCTTCACTTATCACAACTTCCTCTCCGTCTGACAGCTCTTCGAGGTTTTTGAGACGTGTGAAATAGACTTGGGGGAAACTAGTACCTAAAATGACATCACTCACTTCACCATACGTATCTAGGGAGTAAGAAAACAATATATGGAATTAAAACGAACCAATATAGTTTTTTTTTATTTGCACGGATTTGAAAGTGAGTATGTGTATCAATCAGGTCATCAAGTACGTAATATCTGAATTTAGGATTAAAAAAATAACAAAAATTCATGTCCGATCAGAGTTTATTCATCAACGTAGATTCCATCAATGTCAATAGTCTTGCTCCAACTATTCCAAAAGCTTTATAAATACCTTTTTCATAAAATTATTTCGGTTTTGAGAATAAGAATATAGTTAGGGTAGTTTTCACTTGTTCTTGTGTTTCAAGAACTATTTCATCTAGATGGTTCTATAAACTCAGGAATGGAAAGAATCAGATGTTGCAAAGACCGGGAGAAAATAAAGCAGATTCTGAAAGTCTTCGATCTTTTCAGATGTGATCTTTGCTGTGTAGAGTCGTGCATTATCATGATGGAACACCACACCTTTGTGATCGATCTTTTCCCTTCAAAGCGGTGGTTAGACGCTCTAATTACTGACAATAGATGTCTGCTGTAATTGTAACATTGACTGGTAGCAACTCAAAGTGGACAAAAATAACACAATCCTACCAAACACCTACTAAAACTATCTCAGGTGGAAAAAAAATCCAATTTTGAAAGTAGAATGTAGAAAGGGTAGTTCCTACTAGTAGAAAGCTTCTAATTACGACAAGCAAAATCAACCCAGTATAATGTATCGTCTGCTTCTCCAAATCCAAATCGATTTCCCTCTTTCGAATTCTTTTTTTTTTTCTGTGTAAATTTCTGAAATGGTCTGTGGCTCCCTTCAAGTGTGCCAGTGTTCCCAAGGCGGGGTTACGAGGCCCCTTTGGAACATGACCGAAATAAATTATTATTTTTTTGTTGTAGTTTTTTTTGTTTTTTTTGTTTTTTTTGTATTTATTTATTTATTTATTCATTTATTTTTGCTTTCTGCTTTTATTTCCCTCCAATCTGTACGATTCATAATTCTTTGTCGTTGTTATCTTTCAATATTTCACAGAGGAGACTAGAGCGGACCCCACGAGAGTAGGTCTGTATATCCACGGCGGCCAGTGAGTGCGTTTGTTCATATGCATGCCTCTTGCTTGGCGTTAACGTTAAAACCTTTCCATGCTTGTTACGCCTCTGTTGATATCTTTGTCCTTTCTGAAGATTTCTTTTTTCTATATTTTTCCATTGTAGGATATACCGGGTATTGGGACCGTCAGCGGTGGTATGCTCAGTCGGCCTCCTTTTTGCTGCCTCTTTCTACTGCTATTGTTATTTGTCTGTCGATTCGAGGCTAAAAAGGAAGAAGGTAAGTCCAATAAGTTAGTTTAATTATTGAAAGTCTGCAAATAGATACCCTTGACCCTAACCCTAAACCACTCACCAAAAAGCAATTATAAGAGTTATAAAAGCCAAACACTTCGTTGCCTTTCCTAGTTGGTATCACTTTCTTCTACTATTGCTATTTGTGTTGAGACAAGTCTAGAAAGAGAGGCGGCAGGTCCAGTAAATTAGCTTAATTATTGAAAGCCAGTAAATATACCATTCACATTAACCCTGAACCTCTCCAGAGAAAAGCAATTTGAAGAGTCATCTTAAAATTCTCTGAATAATGATGCTGTGAATTTATGAATGATTTTTTTTTTTTTTTGCAAAAAGAAAAAATGCTTGAAATTTTTTTTATGCCGACCTAATATAATGGAATGCACCTTTTGCATAATGACTTTTATACTGAGTAAAAATATTGATATTCAAAGCAGGCAGATCTGCCGTACTTGAGGGACTGGTTAGAACAATGTCACTCGCTCTGTTTCCAAAATGCTACGTGACTTTGTGATAAACTAAGCTAAGCTCGGTAAATATTCTAAAATGTCCGTCCGCCGTATTTATCTCAAGTCAACTATTGGATTTCCGTAAATGTACCTTTAACCCTAAATCCGTTAAGTTCTTCCCAGGAAGTAATTTTAAGTGTTATGAAAGCCCAACATTTCGTTGTCATTCCTCGTTGCCGCCTGTTTCTAGTAGTATAGCTGTTTGTCGATTTTCGGCTGGAATGAAACAAGGAAAAAGGTAAGTGCAAGTAACTTGAGTAAATCGTTGAAAGTACACGTATATTAGCTTGGTGCAAAAATAATACCGATTTTCTCGTTACTTTGATCTTTTATGCACATTTTCGAGGGGGAAAAGTATTATTTAACTGTGTTCATGTAAAATACCATTTCAAAATGTGCATTTCGCTCTATTTATTCAACCAAGACGTTCTCTTTTCACTATTTATTCTGGTTTATTTGAGACTATCAAATCAAAGACGGGAAAAGGGCAAATTCGAACAATTTCATGAGTTCAAAAAGGGACATTAAGCAGCAGAAAGTGCTTTCAATATCAACTAATAATTGCTCAACATTGGTTCTGAAAATTTCGAAACAGAGACGAGAGTCTTGAAGTTGTGGGTGTCTTTCTGTAATTGACAATATGCAATTGAGGGCCATTATTGAGTCAGACCAACGCAAAATGACTGGATAGCTTGCAGAGAAACTCAACACTGGCCATACAGTACTTCTTCTCGACATTTGCACCAAATTGGATTTGAAAAAAAAAAAGTGGACGTGTCATCCAAATGACTCGGAATGAACATCTTGCATATCACGCGAAAAATCCACTGTGCCAGCGTACTTACCAGACCTCCAACCAACGATCAATTTTTTCAAGCATTTTGATCACTTCCTGCCAAAAGAGGTCTTTCATAATCACGGAGGTACTGAAAACGCCTTTGAGAGAAGTCTTGGTTCAAAGAGCCTAAAATTCTATGCTCCCAGAATGAATGGACTTGTTTCTAGTTGGCAAAAATGTGTATATTCCCAAGATTCTTATTTCGATTAATAACTTTTATTCTATACTTATACATACTGCTTTGAACTTGATAGTGAAAACCTGCAAATATTTTTACACCAACCTAATATAAACCTTCAACTCTAACCCTAAACCTCTCCCCGAAAAGTAATTTTAAGAGTCATCTTAAAGTTTTGCTAAGGATTTATATGAATAAGTGCAGCAGACTATTACGTCCACCTAATATGATGAAATATACAATTTGGCATGGCTTTTATACTGAGTAAATATCACGATAATTCAAGCAGACAGACTCTTCTCATTTGTGGAACTGGTTTGATACAATGTATTCCTATGGTGAAAACATTTTTGGCAGTGATTGCATTCATTTCTGGCCACTGATTGCCCCTTTCTTCCTAATTTTCTACGCATTTCTATAATAAAATCAATTGCAATGCATTTACATTGTTTTGAAACAGACTTATTCTGTCAGTAATGCTTACGTTGAATCATGACTCCTGTCAATCCTTTCCTGCCAGAAAAAAGAAATTTGCAGTGCATTTACACACTAAATGATAAATGATGCATAGATATCATCTGGGATTTGTACGGAATGTACCCAAACACTTAATAATGACAAAAGGCGGACAGTCTAAGACAAAGGCACTTCATTCCCTTCAAATTTCTCCACAAACTTATCTCAGTGTCTCTAATACTTTTGAAAACAATCTTCAAAGTCCAGTTCCCTGACTGCCATCAGATGCCTCATTGCGTCCCCTTTAATCTCGTCGACGGTCTGAAATCTCCTCTTTCTTGGCTTTGAGAAGAGCAAGAAGTCGTAGGTAGACAAATCTGAACTATAACGGACTGTCAGACTTGAGTGGTGCAATATTATGCCATCAACCCTGCTCAAGACGTGAAGAATGGGCAGGCTCAATTTTGTGAATGCAATGGTCACACAGTACAGAATCTCACTCATTCAAAATGGCTGAATTCGTTCAGGGTAGAATTCGTTCATGGAATAACCCTGTGCTGCCAATAACGTTTGGTATAATTCTTGACTATTAACAATTCCTTTCTTCCCGATTTTCAATGCACAAATTACCGATTGGGTCTCAAAATTTGTGCAAACAAATTATAATTTAGAAATTGCAATATATATATATATATATATATATATATATATATATATATATATATATATATATATATATATATTGATTGATTGGGTGGGTATATGGATCGTTCTGTTTCATACCCTAACGATGATTTTTCAATTATCTTTTGTTGGTTATTTTCCAGTTGAATTCTGATTTTTATTCATTGTTTGTCTCTTTCAATATTTGTGTCATTACGTCATTGTATTTATCATTTTTATTTTTCACGTTCACACTCTCAAGGCTTTGAATCTGTGATGCATTGATCGTTTGTATATTTTGCATATGCTGTAAATAGCGTAAAAATATTTAGTAATCCTTTTCTGTAGTAAAATAACATTCAATAAATATCTATAGTAAATCAATTTGGAATGAGAGTTGTACATACCTTTAGTATTTGTTGTGCGATTACCAACTCTATGTCCGTATTTCTCAAAACTTCCAGCTGGTTTAATTCGTCTGTTTCTCTTATTTTTACAGCAGGAGTCTCCACCGGAAAAAGAGTACTCGGTCAATGCTAGTCTCAAAAACAGCACGTGTTCTGAAAACAACACGGATCCGGACATCAATATGGAATATTCGGGTCTCGATTACAGTGAAGGTGAACAATGTTTACAGTTTGCCGTTGGGGAGCAGTAGCATAAACCGGTTGGGCGTGGCCTTTCAAGGCGGCAAGTTGAGGGATATTCGGTCATATATGGTAAGGTATATACATATATATATCTACATACCAGAGTAATCTTTTGGACGTTTCATATTTCTTGCTCCCACTCTCTTTCTATACATGGATATAAAGAAATATATATATATATATATATATATATATATATATATATATATATATATATATATATATATATGATTGTCTTGTAGGATTAAAGGTTATTTGCCCATAGCGAGGGAGAAGTGGATTCATGTGTGCATTAATGCGAATTGAATAGAAGCTGTCCCTGTCGGAGTTTGAACTCGGTTTGCCGACTCCATTCTCCGTGTCCTTATCCGCGCCAACGTTCAACCAGTTACTTACGGGTTCATGTCTGTGTAGGAGAGAGATTCTGTCAGGTTGAAACGATAACCTATTTGAAGATCGATTTGACTCAGAAATAGACGGATAAAATTAAAGAAAACCAGACAGAAGTTACAGCTATCTGAGGAAAAACAGGGGTCTTCCTTTATAAAACGGGTGAATGGTGGATCTTAAAATATCAGTCTTGCTCCAAAATAGCTAGATCTTACTCCAAATAAAGCTTGTTCTAGCTCTAAAATAGCTAAATTGATCATTAGGTTATAACACGGTGTTGATTTTTTGGATTGCTGCACACGTGTTATAACGAGGGGTGCATATTCAGTGACCAGCGCAAGTTGTCAGGGGTGTTTAAAAGTTATGCACGTATCGTGAATGAGATTATGAAAGTTGAATTAAATCGAGTAAAATTTTGTCAGTGTCAGATTGACCTCCCTATAAACGCTTCCCCCGTTATCCGAAAACAGAGTGTTCCAATTTTTTAAACTGTCTCAAGTTTAAATGGCGAAAAATTGATGAAGCAATTACCTTTAATTTATAAGTGGAATTTTTTTTTAGCGTTAGTAGATCGAAAATTGGCTATGATAGTATATTAGGCTGAGTAGTTTGACGTTAGGAGACTGGGATGTAGAAGAAAAATGAAGAGGATGCTCGCTGCCTTAAAACGGTTCGCTGCTAAACAAACGCCCGACGCTATATTGGCTTTTCAGTGGAGGGATACCAGTATTACATGGATAATCGCTACCCCACGGCTCTAGATATACTAAGTTCGGTTTAGTTTGGCTCAAGGCCACACAACTATGAAGAGACTCGTTACAGTTGTAATTATCTGTGAGACTAGCTTGTTGACCACTGCTACACAACGAGGGGCCTTATGTTATTAACATAGTTTTGCTTTGGCTGGTACAAGGCCATAAGTGTAGGGTTTCTAGTGAATATCAAATTCTTTACACTAGTGACAATCTGTCAAACTAGCTGGCTCCACAACAATGCGTCCATATTAACAAAGCTCAGCTGGTATGTAGATATATATACTTTACCATATAGACTAGTACGTTATAATTGTTCCACGGCGAGGCGCCCTCGGTATTTTCCCAAGTTTACCATGACCTGGCAAAAGTCAAGAAGCGTGTAGCCCATAGAAGCTAATCTAATCAAATCATGTCAGGGTCACCAATTCTATGGAGGGAGTGTTGTATCAGTACGAAATTACTTGAAGAACCATTTCATTAAGAAATATACGAATACGAAAACTGAAGCTGACTCGCAGTAGTGGATTGAATATTTATTTTAAATTTATAAACATTGAAAGATGTGAAAGTGAGCAAGTTGGTTAAAATAGATGCAATATCCCGAAGAAAGACCAACCGATTATTGGGAAATCAAGATGATTTTTGATTGCTTGTAATTCCAAATCAGCTCCAAAAGGAAAATTTAGAATAACTGCTTGTCGATTCTCTCTTTTCTGAGTGGTTAGAAGGATTGATCTAATTTCTGACAGATTTTTTTTTAAATCAAGGGAATTGAAATTCATTTCAATTACTTTTGCACAGAATTTATACTCGAACTAAAGACAGTGTTATTTTTCTCTCGGCCACCGTACAGTGAAAATACAATCACAGGTAATGTTATCTGCCGGTTATTTTTATCAAAATCAGTTGCCTCCACGCATTTGCAACGTGATTAAAAAAAGCGGCTTCCTCAATATCACCATAATCAACAGCAACAGCAGCCTTTTTAGCGTCTGTCTAGGACATAGACCTACCCCTAGATTTACCAAACCTCTCTGTTGTGGGCATCACGGAGCCAGTACTTTCTAAACCTGTCTACTTCGTCACGCCATCTAATTTTCTGCCAGCCACAATTTCATGTATGATCTCTTGAGATCCATTGTTGTGAGTTGCGATATATCTAGTGGTTGTTTGACTTTGAGTTCTCTCCACTACATATCCTACGTTTAATGTTCTCAGTCGGTTATAGTTATCTAAAAAGTCTTGTCCCAAATGATCATAATCAATAGCTTCCTCAGTTGTTATCTTCATAGGCCTCAAGATTATTAAGGGATCATTCTGTTGCTTCTCAGTTTTTAAGTGCTTAAAAAATAAAAACAGGTAGATAAAGTTGGGAGAAACATCTGGATAATGGAAGGTTTGTTAGGACGAAATTCCGATTCCCTATTCAGACAATCGTTTTGATTTCTTGTCAACGACCTAGATATCCCGATCTCACAGGTCTTCTTCGGGTTCAATAGGAACCTACTTATCCATGATTTTTTCTAGAGAGATAGATATTTTTGCCAATGGTATGTCAGGCTGTACTTGCTTGTTCATTTGTACTTCTTCCTTTGAGATAAACAACAGTAACTTTCAAACCACTCCTTGTTGGCCCTTGATACCTCATCTAAAAAGCTTGCCTGGACCCTAACACATCGTCTGATCTTCTCTCTGGCGAAGTGGACCTTCGGACAACAGCCTTTTGATCACAGACTGGGCTTTCTAGTCAATAAGAAATTAGAAGTCTTCTAGCGGGCTGCTAGCGATCGATTGCTCTTGATAATGATTACAACTCCCTTTCGTAATCAATTGTTACGTGCCAAATTAATACACGCTTGTTTTTTTTTTTACCATCTGCAAGATTATGAATAAATTCACCTAGAATTCAGAAATTGAATTAGTTTATTATGTTTGGGGTTGACTAGAAGAGCAAGACAATAGAACAACCAAGAGGGTCGAACACACATATCAATGGTCGAGAAAACCAACTTTTTAAGCATCACACAATGGAGACAATTTTCGCAAAAAAATTAGAAAGAAAATTCAATCACTCTGAAGAGCTACAGTTTTTGTCTTTTTTTTCCTCCTACAGGCCCCTTGTAGAGGGAAGGGTCGTAATAACTTTGCTTCAATTTTCAGTAGTTTTCATGCCCTCATTTATCAACTTGGCTTAAGACCAGCTCTGACAATTGTCAAGCTGTAGGACTTTTTCTGCCTGAGTAACCTTCTCTTACATGAATTGCTTTGTAGAGTTAAAGAGGTATAACTACCTTGCTATACGTGGATTCATGCTTTTCCTAAGGGTAATAGTACGAAGAGAACGTAAACAGCCCCTTCCAATGCACGGATTCGGTCCGCTGATCTCGTTCTTCATGCAATTAACCTTTACGCCACCCTACCCCTAACTAAGAATCTGTGCATCAGACAAAAATATTCGAGTGCCGAAAATCGCTCGAACGAATTCTAAGTCAAAGGTTACAGAATTTGACACTCAATCATCGATTCCTTTCCCTTTACCGCCAAAAATATTTGATTGATTAGAGCTAAAAGTAACTAATACTTACTTGCGTTGATGTACAAACAGTGACTGTATGGGGAATGTAGAGATTAGTGAGGGAGTCAGAAAGTCAGTAATAATGAAAAAAAAGCTTAAACATTGCTTACGAGTACCATCTTCGAATGCGGTCAGTACTAAAACACAACCGTGAATACCAACGTGCTAAGGTCTGTTTTTTGCCAAACAACAAGCGAGGGGGTAGTAGTGCATATATATATATATATATATATATATATATATATATATATATATATATATATAATTAATAAATGTGTCATTCACAGACAGCTGTTTCGTTTGATTACAACTCTTCAGTGTGTCTATAGACAACCCAGTATCCCTCCCAGTACCGCTAGGTAGGGTTGAAACCCTCGCTTTAGACCCTGAAGCAGATCCTCTACTCTTGCCCTAAGCAGAAATGGACATGGAACAGAATTAGGCGATATATTTATTTACATGTAATTCCTCATCTACCAGAGTGCTCCATTCCAGAGTTTAAAGAGCATTGCTATAGTAGCTTATAGTAGACGAGTGCCCCACTTAAGAGTGTTCAACCCAAGAGAAGGGAGTGTTAATTATAATAATAATCAATAATTGTGTCATCCAAAGAAAAAAGATTTTATCCATTGTTGATGATATCTAACAGTGCTCAATACCTATCGAAGTAAATAGAGTTATTATCATATAAAAATAAGAATTACAAGAATATCTACCGATATATATATATATATATATATATATATATATATATATATATATCAGTATGTATATATATATTTGTATCAGTATGTATATATATATATATATATATATATATATATATCAGTATATATATATATATATATATATATATATATCAGTATATATATATATATATATATATATCAGTATATATATATATATATATATATATATATATATATATCAGTATATATATATATATCAGTATATATATATATATATATCAGTGCATATATATATATATATATCAGTGTATATATATATATATCAGTGTATATATATATATATATATATATATCAGTATATATATATATCAGTATATATATATATATATATATATATATATATATATATATATATATATATATATATATATATATATATATATATATATATCAGTACATATATGTATCAGTATATATGACAGACAAGGAGCATATTTCTAATCTTTTTTCCTTTCTATAAAAATTAACGAATCTCAACCTATCGTGAATAATATTGTATAATATATGATAAGAAACGTAGCTCTGCATTATTTATTAAACAATCTTTTTCCTAACTTGAGGGAAAATGTCGACAACAGAATTCCAAGTTTGTTGATTATTTGATCCTCTTTCATGTTTTATTCAGTGACTGAAAGTTTATCGTTCACTATAAGGATTCTTATTGAGCCAGATAATGTAAGAGAGGAAGTTTCACTTGGTCTCTTCTTGCACAAAATGTACTAATACCTCTTGTTGCAGATTTATGAGAATTGATATTCAAATGTCTTCAATCTGATCCATTGTTTACCTCAGCCATTCATTTTTGTGTTTCTTTACAGACGGTTAAGAGAATCATCCCGCCACTAGTTTAAGATGAAAACCGGGCTACGACCAAGCAGACGACAAAAATTAGGCTTCCTCTGATAAGAAAGAGAGGATATTGAATCGGAAAAAATGGAAATAAAAATAATAATCATATTAAAGGAAACAAGTATAAACTAGATTCTTGTAAATGGAGAAAAAAAAGCATGTATTAATGGAGTGGACGCTTTTCAATTGTTAAAACTCACGAGGCCTTTTATGTGGTAAAAACAGTGAGCGTTTTAAAAGCAAAAATACATATTTAAAAAAAAAACAAACAAAGAAAAACAAACAACAACATTTTTTATGCTGACCGGCAAGTTGAAAGAGAAGAATAAGAGGAAGAAGAAAAGAAAGAAGATGATAACGAAGAGAAAGAAAAAGAAAAAGAAAAAGATGGAAGGACATAGGGTCAAAGAGAGGAAAAAAAGAAAGAAAGAAGAAAGGAAAAAGAAAGAAGGAATATCACTGCCTGGATCTTAAATTAAAAAATGAATAAATAAACGAACAAACAGAATTAATTTCTTTTTTAAATCAGAAGATTAAAAGAAAATAAATAAATCCCCATGGTAACGATCTTGGACTAACAACATATATATATATATATATATATATATATATATATATATATATATATATATATATATATATATATATATATATATATATGTACGTATATGTGTATATATATACATATATATATATATATATATGTATATATATGTGTATATATATATATATATACATATATATATATATATATATATATATATATATATATATATATATATATATATGCATACAAGAGAAAAATCGATAGGGAAGAAAATCAAACGAGAAAGAAATTAAAAGATTTTTGAGCAGATTATTTATATAAAAATTTAAGAAAAATATAAACATGTTTTCAAGAATGTGTGCAGATGCGACACAGGCATACGTATATAGTATTTATCATAACAAAATATATATAAATATACATATATATATATATATATATATATATATATATATATATATATATATATATATATATATATATATATATATATATTCGAATATACGTATGTGTGTGATAGAGTGTTTCATTCTGATAGGTATTTCTATGTGTAGATGTAGACAAAAATACAAATGTGTGTGTGGTGTGTGTATGTGTGGGGGAGAGAAAGAAAAAAGAGAGAGATTGATAGAAAGAGAGAGAGCGTGGATGACAAAAGTTATACGTGTATCTATTTATATGAATATTTGTGTGTATACCTGGTTGAATAAACGTGTGTCTTCTGTTTCACACATGCACAGACACACACACACATACACATACACAAACACACGCACGCACACACACAAACACATAAACACATTCACATATATTTCTGAATAGAAAAACAAGCATAAACATATGTATGAAAAAAAGTTTAATAATAGCTATATATATATACATATGTGTATATACACACACTCACACACATACAGACACACACACTCATATATATATTATATATATATACATATATACATATATATATATATATGAGTGTGTGTATGTTTGTGTGTATGTGTGTGTGTATGTGTCTACATATCAATATATTGTGGATGCATATTTCCATATGAATATCCGTGTAAGAATGTTAATGCATACATATATGCATATGGATGGAAATAGAAATGTATTATATACATGCACACACACATAAACAGACACACATACATTGTACATAAAAATGTCTGTGTACATATGATGTACATATAAATGTTTGTGTACATAAATGTGTACATATAAGTCTACGTATGCCTAAATGTATATATGTATATGTATGTATGCAGTATATATATAGGTGTATGTTGGTAAATATTTTTTAAAAATTACTCATATGTCTATCCACATGCACATATATATACGTAATTTTTTTATGGTTGTTACAACATATAATGTATATCATGTATGTCTGTACGTATAAATATTTATACATAGGTAAGTGTATCTTGATAAATATAGAAAGTTATATATATATGCATATATATACAATATATATATATATAAAATTTATGTCTATAAATATATAA
>OY735222.1:24064873-24109873 GCA_963457665.1 Thysanoteuthis rhombus | reverse complement strand
GTATATGTATATTCCTACATTAAATGTACGTACACGCACGCACGCACACACTCATATATATATATATATATATATATATATATATATATATATATATATATATATATATATCATACATGAATATATAAATGTAAGTTTGCAGTAAATTGACGCATGACTATACTCCATATATATATATATATATATATATGTATATATATATATATATATATATATATATATATATATATATATATATGAACGGATGAAAGAATGGATGGATGTTAGAGTGTACACATATCTGTAGGATTATGATCATATATATCCATATTTACACACATGTTGATAAGTATAAGTATATAAATATATGTATTTCTATACATATCTGTACACACATGTGCACACATATATATATACATATATGTATATATATATATATATATATATATATATATATATATATATATATATATACATACTTATATGCAGATATATTGTGCGTAAATATATATGTATATGTATATGACTGTTGATAGGCTTTCAGTTGTATGTACTCTGTACATATCCTTACTTTGATTCATATGTTGTATCTATATATCTATCCATATATTTATATACATATATATATATATTTATATACATATATATATATATATATATATATATATATATATATATATATATATACTAATATGCATATATATAGGTGTGTGTGTGAATTCATGTATGTATGTACCTATATATATTGAATATAAATATATACTGACTTAAAGTATGTTTACTTCGTTTGTATATGTATTGCTAATTTATGACTGTTCTGGTGTGGAAGCCTGAGTGTGCTTATATTTATTTGTTCCTACATGGATAATCAGAAGGGTATAGATATGAACATCTGAAATATACGTGTGCACAATCTGAGTGCCTGAGTGTAATTGCGTCTTCTTCGTGGACATTCAATCCCACTGCATATATTAACTCACTTCAACACATATAAATCTACAAATGCGTACGCAAATCCTGTATCTGCGTAAATATCACACATATGCATACGCAAATCATGTATCTGCGTAAATATCACACATTTTTCAAACCCTTTCAGTTAGTGGCTAATTAAATAGATTTTTCTTGATTTTCTCGACGGGGATTTATGGGCGGGCATTCTGCACATTGTTTTTTTCTTTACAGAAAAATGTCTGCTACCTTGAAGGGAAAAAAATCGAGAATTATCCCGAACACTTTTTGCCCCTTTTTTCTCAGAAATTTATCATTTCCCCTCACAATTTTTTCTCTTTTTTTTTTTTTTGCAATTTGTTTTAGTTATATATCAATATCTTGTTCTTAAATTTTGATGAAACTTAACAGACGATATTTTTAGTATGGATTGTGAACACTGGGTAAAATAGAGTTATCTACCTTGTCTCTTCATCGCTCGCTTTTAAATCGTCTAGAATACAGTAGGGGGCGTACTGTACTTGTAAAGTTATTCATATTAAATGGGTAAATTTTTGCTTTGCTCTTCCTGCTCATGTAATTATGGTTATTTTTTGTTCTACCTACACTGCAACTAAGAATGAATTTCCCGAAAATTCAAACATTGTTTTTTTTTTAATCTTAATTTTTGCTAATATGTTTCAAGCAGAAAATGGTCATACGAAAATAATCAAATTCATTAAATTTATAAAGATGTGAACTCCGCACAAAGTAATGCCTAATAAGATTTTTTACAAGTATTAGATAATAGCATTAAGTACTTTGATCGTGGACGTGTTTGTAAACGCGCATGCGCAACATATTGACTACCGTTTTTTGTATAAGACATTGTAAAGATATTTCTACCATACCTGATTTGGATATTTTAGATAAATGCATATTCTCATAATTAATATTAATCATATCCCCATCCTTTACAACACCGAGAAGATACTACTCTAAGTATTTTATTAGTACTAATGATGATTATATTATGACTTTATTACTCTCATAAATAATAATTACGATTGATTTTTTTTAATTAATTTGTTACTTGTATATATGGTTAAATGAGTGTTGACAATGTTATCAATCAGAACTGCAAAATTGTATGATTATCAGAAATCATTCATAATTCAAATCGATTTAAGATTACTACTTACAGTAAGGACAAAGATAACAGTGATTATGATTACTGCTACCACTCCCTTCCTACTAATATAGACACTATTGCTAATCTCCTCCTCCTCTTCCTACTACTACTACTACTCCTACCAATGATAATAATGATGATAATAATAATGATCAAAGGGCACCAATGCTTTGTTGTTGTCGTTGTTTTTTGCTTCATTCACTTATTGTATCTTGGGAAGGGAACACAAAAGATTCATACTTATAAAACTTTCATAAAAAGAGCGGGTATGAAAGAAAAAAGGTTTATTTGAGATCATTTCTGTAAAGATTAGTCGAAAATTCTGAAAGTTGTCCGGATTATTGAACTTATTTTGGGGAAGTGGGTGGGGTGGGGGGTTCCATCACGATGCTTCGGCCAATCCATTTTCCGGCTTTCCTCAGGTGTACAATCCATATTGGAGCAGTGGGGGGGAGGGGGGAGAGAGAGAGATACATCCTTTCCTTTTGAGCGGATTGCACACTTCGGGAAGGCTGAAGAAGGGATCGGCTGAAACATTACAGTAATAATAACAACTGCATCAACACAACAAAGAATAAGCTCGATAAACCGAACAACTCTTGAAGTAAGGTTCTTATTATGCTTATACGATTTGATTAGAACACGCCAAAATAAAGCTTTAATTTTAAACACTAGTCACACCGATAAGGGGATCAACATCATTATTGATGAAGAAAAAAAAAATTGGAGAAAAAAAAGAAGGAAATTGAGATGAATTATCATATAAATTCTGTTCATAATTGTATTTGTGAAACTTTTAACATTCAGTCGAATATAACATGCACTGTATATCAACAAAATAAGATGAAATGGAAAAAAATTAAATGATTGAATAAATAAAAATTATTAAAAAAAATACATATGGACACACCTGAAGCACTTGAGGCAAAGAATTGGGCGTGGCAGGTTGAACAGAGATGAGGGACAAAACAAAGGAATTAAAATTATTGCATTCTTTTTATAATAATGAAAAAAATAATTGTAATAATAATAATAATGATGATAATAATAATAATAATAATAATAATAATAATAATAATAATAATAATAATAATAATAATAATAATAATAATAATAATAATAATAATAATGATAATAATTACAATAATTAGAAAAAAGAGCCTTGAGAAAACACGTGCTAAAACATGGGAAATGGAGAAATAGATTTGTATCAATATCTATTATTATTATTATTATTATTATTATTATTATTATTATTATTATTATTATTATTATTATTATTATTATCACTATTATTATTTGCATTCCCACACCAGTTGCCTGGTGGTCACCGCTGAAGACTGAGTGACAGCAAGTCACTTCAAGTCTCTAGCCCTCCTCTTCAAACTCTCATAGTCCACAGCAGTTCTGTGGATGACAGTTTCACTCCAGTTGCCTGGTGGTTATCGCTAGAGACTGAGTGACAGCAAGTCTCCTCAGGTCTCTTGCCCTCCTCTCATATCGTCCTCACCTGTCACAACAGCGCTGTTATTTGTACCGCCTCCATCATGCCTTCTTTATTGGCTCTTAGGCCATTGCTACCAGCTTGGGGTCGTAGGTTTCATATTACCAGTACTCTCCCCAGTATCCGTGCGGTCCCCAGTAGACCCGTATATCATTTTTAAATTATGTACTTTGTGCAAGGGTAGCGTGTGATTGTGTGTTTAAATGTGTGTCTAATAAAGAGCAAAGGAAATGGAATGTATTCGGATAATGAAAAAAAAAGGCCAAGAAATGAAGAAGACTCGTGGAAGCCAGAGATGACAGACAGAACCAAACAAGCATGAAAGATATTTGTATTAGTTTTTTGGTTTATATCATTTTATCCATTGATTTTTTTCATTCCTGCCAGATTCCAATCAAATCGTTACTTCAATAATTTCAAATATTCATACTCAAGTTTTAACTCGTTTTTCAGGATTTCTTCTCTTTGTTTTTTCAGCATTCATACGATTTCTTACAATGTTATTAGTTTTATTGTATGATTTCTTCATTTTTAAACAGGTAAGATACTAAGGCATATTCGAGTCTTTCTTTTGTTTAATAAGACATTTTAAGGTTGTATATATATATGTATGTAATTAAGAATGACAGACAAAGAGTATCTTCTTAATCTTTTAGTGATCTTGTCTTGCTTTCGTACAAGTCAACAGATCTTTCGTTCCAATGGATATGAATATATGAATATTGTTCAAAAGATAAAACCCTCTCGGCAGTTTTATTTGCCATTTTCAATATTCAAATTTCTCAGATGACGGATAGTGTTGCTGGAAGCGCTTTATCTTTTGGACAAGACCTATATTCATTGAAACCAAAGATCCGTTGATTATGTGTGAAACTAAGATTAAAAAGATGCTTTTAGTCTAGCATTTTTAATGAAAGATATATTGGAGAAAATTTACTGCCAAAGTATACATATATGTCTGAGTGTGTTTATATATATATATATATATATATATATATATATATATATATATATGTGTGTGTGTGTGTGTGTGTGTGTGTGTGTGTGTGTGTGTGAGTGTGTCCTTCATAGACCGTTTCAAATATAAGATTCAGATCGTAGCAGTTGCGTTTATCTATCTACTTAATAAGCAGTGTGATTTTCCTGCACTCTTTCACTTGAGAGTGAGAACCTTGCTGTTTAATTTATCTCCTTGACACTATTCGAAACAATGGACTTTCCCACTTGAACCAGTCGAGTAGTTTCTTAAAGATTACTGCATAGAAATTCAAACTTATCTTTGAATCTTTTCACGAGAATTGACCAGTATTCCAATAAACCCGAACGAGCAAAAAAAGAAAAGAAAAGAATCAGTTAATCAAATTAAATTCATAAATACATTAAAAAAAAAGTTGTTTAAATTCAAGCTGTTAATAAATTATGCGTCCAATTTTCTTTGATGGACAAAGAGTAATCTAATTCATCAGGTCAATAAGAGAAAGTGAAAAATACTAAAAATTATTTTTAGAAAATACCATAGTTTGTTTATAGATTGCTGCGTTAAATAAAACGAAAGAATTCCAGTGAAACCAAAATACATTTTTCAGAGCACAGGTTTCCCTTGCAATCGGAATGTAGAGTCTTTCGTAAGCCGAAATTATGTAAAGCAAACAAGCAATTATCATCAATTTACATGGAAAAAGACTTTGAGCGTTCCCAGACCAAAAGAATATTGATGAAGGTATGTCAGAAAGAGTCATTGAAAATTGGTTTGGTGAAATGTACAGGAAACGAGGAAGCAGTGGAAGGGGATGCACGCTTCCTCTATAACGGTTCGCTACAAAGCAAACGCTGGACACTATTTTCACTTTTCGCTTTTGCTTTTTTTTTTTTTTGTAAAAGCAAAAACATTGCACAAAGCAAACTGTCTGAATGCAGGGCATACCTGTCAATGTGTTAGGGTAAAAGTACAGGCAAAGCTGAGTTTCGTGAACATCTACAATATGTACAGGTGGCCTAGACGGATAGTTGGATCTCTAATGTCGCTACAACAAGACTACCATTCTGGGATCAATCCCGACTGGATACCAGCATGGTGACAGACAAGGATAGGCTTTGAACACCTATATCATGTACAGTTGGTTGTCTGGTCTACAGTGATGTCAAGCTAGCTATTGTAGCTATGAAATATCCAACGCAGGGGGGGGGTGCTTAACACTTGTAGCTTGAATTTAGTAAATATATATATATATATATATATATATATATATATATATATATATATATATATATATATATATATATATATATATATATATATATATATATATATATATATATATATATATATAACATGTAGTATCTAGGCGTCAAGCTAAGAGCAATCGTAAGCATACTAGTGTCGTTCCAACATTATCATAGAGAGTTTTATCCCCTCCGGGTTCTTCACCCTCATGGCCTTGTGCTAGAAAAGGACAGGCTCTCTCTCTCTCTCTCTCTCTCTCTCTATGTATATATATATAATATATATATATATATATATATATATATATATATATATATATATTATTGTGTCTTCCACAGACAGCTGTTTCGATGTATTACATCTCTTCAGTGTGGCTATAGACTTTCCATTATCCCATCCAGTACTGCGAGGCAGAATTGAAACCTACCTCTGGACTACGGAACTGGACGGTCAGTAAGGCTGAATGTAAGCGATATATCTATTTACACAGAAATTCCTCATCCACCAGAGTGCTCTATTCCTTTGGAAGAGCATATATATATATATAACCATAACTACGGTTGTCCGTCTTTACCTCAATCGGTGCCTCACTCTTGCAGCACTGTGCAAGATAAAGTAAAACCTGGTAAACATCTATAACGTGTACAAGTGCGTCTGACACTGATAATTTGTTAGCGAGGTAAAGGTGAAGTGAGCTTGATTCTCAGTGGGTGCTATGTACGAGTGGTCTTGTGCTGTATCATGTTAATATTAGTAAGTATCAATAGATGCTTTGCCATGGAGCAACTGCTAGTTTTGCTGGGAGATCCTCTATTGAAGTGAGTTCTATTCTCATTGGGCACCCAATTCTTTTAGCTTCGTACAAAACTAAAATAAATGCTAAAAGTATTGTTTGTTGATGATTTTGCATGACCATTCACTTGGGAAATGAATGAGATCCTTATGGGTTAATCTCTTTCCTTAGCCTTTGAATTTGAGCTTCGTAAATCAGTAATATATATATATATATATATATATATATATATATATATATATATATATATATATATATATATATATATTGATTGATTGATAGATTGATTGGTTGATTGATTGATTAATTGAAAGGATTCGATTATCATTGGTTACGAATCTTAATTATTTTCTATATTTCCTGCTTTAAATCATCATCATCAGTCTTTCAACGTCTGTCGTTGGACATAGACTTTACCCAGAATTCGCCACGCTTCTCTACCGTTGGCGACACAGAGCCAGTACCTTCTGAATTAATCAAGCTTGTCTTTCCATCGAATACTCTGCCAGCCTCGGTTGCGCATGTGATCTCTGGGGATCCATGTCGTGAGTCGCGATGTCTGCCATTCTTGCAACACACGCTACCAACTACCATATTTGGCGGCTTATTAATCCACTCTTCTTCCGTGGAATGGCTCAAAGGGTAAACTTTACCTTTATCGACCAACTCCATGTTGGTCAGATCTTGAGGAGGTGTTTAAACACTTAGTGATACATGAGAAGAATTCGGGAAAAAACTTTTTTCCTACCTAATATTTCTAGCTGGAATAAGCGGGTGGGTCTTCCATACCATCATATATATATATATATATATATATATATATATATAGATAGATAGATATAGATATAGATATAGATATGTGTGTGTATCATCAAACTAAATAATGTTTCTGTCCCAATTTCTGTGACCTGGAATTGTTACTATTATACATTAATTCATTCGAAGAAGTTACCTTATCTACGTCGTCTTTATGACGAGGTTTCGACCGCTGTACCCGACGGCTTTCTTCATGTGTCATGTGTCAATTGCATTCGGTATCAACTTGGTAATGTCGCAAGGAACCCTTTGTTTGATCCACGGTAAGTTTTCCTTTTCCTCTCTGGTACTTTGCCTCGGAAATTCTATGACACTTAACAGTTGAATTCTCTCTTACGAAGCCGATCTATCTCTCCACTGGACAAGTGTAAGTTTTTGCACTACCTGACACTGAGATTGAACCCTCAACTTTCAGGAAACAATATCGCCTTTAGCAGCGCTCTTATCCACTTGG
Source organism: Thysanoteuthis rhombus (assembly GCA_963457665.1). Lineage (NCBI taxonomy): Eukaryota > Metazoa > Mollusca > Cephalopoda > Oegopsida > Thysanoteuthidae > Thysanoteuthis > Thysanoteuthis major. The sequence goes on along the minus strand of OY735222.1, from coordinate 24,101,981 downwards.
CAAGTGGTTCCTGACCGTGACCATTCAAAAATTTGATTTCCCCTTACTCCCTATGATGAAACGAATTCGGTGTTGAAACTGTATAATAATGTGATGTTAAATTGAGGAATTTACCCAAATGTTTTAAATCAAGGAAAATACGAAAAAGGGCCATTTTTTTTTTCATACTAATACATGAAAATTTGGGTAGTCTACCATTTTTTTGTCATTTCATTATCATTATTATTATTATCAATCTTATTATCATTATCATTATTAATATTATTATCATTATTGATTTAATTTCTTTTGTAGAAATTTCTAACAACACAATTACCTCATCGATTTTATACTTCATAAAGTTAATGAGATGAGTATTATTCACTGTAGAATTAATAGTGCAATTAGTAATTATCAATTTTGTGAAATTATGAATCAATAGTATTGTATAATTGGGAATTAATCCGTTAAGCCTTATCGTAACTCGGTTTGAGCCATATAACACGTTTCGTTCTTCACTCACAAATTCTGCTAGCTTCCAAATATAACCAAATTGGTTCCCCGTGAGGCGTGCAACCAAAGCTCAGAATCACTGCAATAAGTCATGACTTGTAGGAAAGAAATATACATCAGCTTAAGGAAGAGGCAGACCAGGATCACAAGTGAAGAACTTAATGTCCAAAGTTCGGAAAATCTTTGGCTGGTTACCTGATGCAGTTGGTGAAGAAATTTAAACAGTATACAGCTGTGGAAAGAATAAAGGGTTTCGCTTGACATTCCAGTAAAGTTAGCGAAAGCAACCGACACCAGACGGCGTTTGAAGCGTAGAGAAATCGGATGTTTCAATGCAAGCAAGAAAAGTGAGGAAACCTGTGCAAATGAATCAATGTATAAAGGTAAAAACGTTCATACTAAGAAAATGAAACCAAGTCTTGACGATCCTGACTAAATTATGATATATATATATACATATATATATATACAGAATACATATGGTACAGATCAGGCTAGTAGTATAGCATAATATAATGATATATTGATAATATAAAGCACCTTCTGATATGTGATGGATTTATTTCATAGAGTGCCCGATACATCCAACTTTATACTATGGAAGTTAAGTTGTTTTTAGAGTACAGTTGGAAATGAATAGTAGAATGTGGATTCGCTACAAAACTAGCTCATTTTTTTACCTGATGAGGCCTGGAAAGGGCAGAAACATGAGCTAGTTTGTGTAGCGAATTCACATTCTACTATATATATATATATATATATATATATATATATATATATATATATATATATATATATGTATATTATCTTTGAATTGCGTATGTGGGCATCTTTGCTTTATTTTGATTTATTTTGTACACCCTTCAACAATATGTCCTAGGGTATAAGAAAAGCCCGGGAGCGATTAACCTGAAAAATGGTTAACAGAGAAGTTCTTGGAACGCACAAAAATGTTCCCCATAGAAAATGATAGTAATTGCACTTTCGTTCCCCACTATTTCGGCTTACGAAAAGATTCATAAACAAGCTTTACTTCAGAACAGAGGAGGAAACCTGTAGATTGATAGATAGATAGATAGATAGATAGATAGATGGATAGAAACATTTGGTTGATAGCGTTCGCAAAAAAAAAAACATGCACAAGCTCTTATAACTAAATCTGGATCTAATCTTAGAGACATCCTTTTTGTAGAAAATATATTCTTGTGTGCATTAATTCCAAAATAAAGAATCAACAGACAACAACATTTATGTAAATCTTCAAGAAATCATTTTACGTAAACATTCGACCATCAATGAATATTGTTTTTAGTATTTGAGATCATTTTTATAATAATTAAATGAAGGCAAACCACTGCTAAACTCTACAGTTTCAGCAATTCGGGAAAACTGTGGCTATTTCCGGTTTCACGCATGTTCAACCGAAGTTGCCTCGGTCTGAAAGGACTAGGATTTTGACGATTCCAATCGATTAACGCAAATTCGTCATGTGTGAGTAAGGGTTGTTAGGGCACTGGCGATTGATTCATCCTGGGTGTGTCACGGACTAGATAGCTGGTCGGAGTCCATCCTTCTTCAGACTGGTTTGAAATCAGAGTCATCCAGAGCCGTCAATGCAACGTGAACATGAACACAGCTGTCTCAGCTGGAGTTTGAGCTCGGATTGCCGATTACCACTTTCCATTCCGTTAACTGCACGGGTAACCTGTACCCCCATCAAATGATTGGATTTATTTATTGTGTAAAGTGGAATTATCCGGTGTTTCTTTTCTAGTTTACTTGAATAACTTATCACTGGCTACGTTTATTGAATGCATGAAATGAATCTAGATGCTTTTGTTAAGCGTCTGCCCCGAGTATAATGATTGACAAGCGAATCTCATATATCATTACATCCGTGTAGTGATTTCAATCCTTACAGGGAGCCCCATTCACGAGGCCTTCTGCCATACTAAGCTAGGCTAGGATAAGCTGGGTATTGTAAATTTCAATGTATGCACTTTTGCCCGGAGCAATGGTTAGAAAACTAGCCTTCCAAACCATTACTATACGTGAGGGTTTCGTTGTACTGAGATCAGCTTAGTATTAAAGATAGAATACGTCATCGTACATACATTGATATGCATGTATAGAGAGATATGTGTATGTATATATACGGCAGTACGATATGTAAGTACATACTTATGTTTTTGTTTTCATAAATCAACATACATTTATAAATATATGCATATGGATATACAAGCATCTAAGCAAGAATATATATATATATATATATATATATATATATATATATATATATATATATGCATATATATATACATATATATGTATTATTCATATTTGAATACAGATGTATGAATATGTATATGTATATATATAAACATATATATATATATATATATATATATATATATATATATATATGCGTGTGTTTGTGTGTGTATGTACATATATTCATATATACATGTATTCGTTACCTGCGTATGTGCTCATGTAAATACACGCATACATGAATATTACACATGTTTGAATGCATGTTTACACACATACACTATATATATATACACACACATATATATATATATATATATATATATATATATATATATGTGTGTGTGTGTGTGTGTGTGTGTGTGTATGTGTGTGTGTGTGTGTGTGTGTGTGTGTGTTTAAATGTATGTGTCTGTGCAGCCAAGTATATATATATATATATATATATATATATATATATATATTTGTGAGTGTGTGTAAGAGATGAGCTAGAAGTGAGGGAAAGCCATACAGGTTGGAGATTACTTTGAATTTAATAACTTGGGAAAATACAATTATGAACACAAAACCATATCACTAAATATTCAAGTTATTAGATATAAAATAATTTCAAACCTGTGTGTCTCGTCCTTACTTTTTACTAATCTCTTAAATTTGTCAAGCTCCTCTTGTGTAATACTCAAACCTTCATATATATATATATATATATGTGTGTGTGTGTGTGTATTATTGGAGTCTACGGTTGGTCATTTACTTTTTCTTTTCTTTTAACTATTAGTCATATAAGAATCCTAATTATCTTAAAATATATACATAACTGCGACAACGAGAAATCTTTTATTTGACTTACTTTCCTTCTCTTCCACTCTCTCTCTCTCTCTCCATCTCTCTCTCTCTCTCTCTGTCTATTTATATATATATATATATATATATATATATATAATAAGTAAAGATTTTTTCAACGGCTTATTACAAATTGCGCATCCTGTTTCAAATGAACAGAAATCTTTTTTTTTTCTTGTGAAACAGAATGTATAACTTGTAATGAGCCATTGAAAAAAAATTTTATAGCCGCTCTACTAATGGTACTGGTTACTTTTTTGAATTGAGATCTACTTAATACATTAATACATAAACACATGCCAGTTGTATATTTTATAATCGTTCTCATATATATATATATATATATATATATATATATATATATATATATATATATATATATATATATATATATATGCCTCGGTATATACCCATTGATATAATCTTAGCTAATGGTCGCCTGCATTTGTCTCATGATATAGTATCAATACATGTCTAATAGTAACTGGTCAAGATTTATTGTTGCTGATGATATGGTAATGAATAGGTCTCTTTACGGCAATTGTTGGAGGTTTTATGGAGATGGCTACTTTTGGTTCAAGGATCAGCCATATGATTATCCCTCTATAAATATTACGATTGCTCGGTGGTCAGTAATGGTAACTAAGCATCATAGTAATGTAATGCATTGTCCAATATTAGGCATATTGATATTGTCATTGTTTCGATGGGGGTAGCTTTTATGGTACATGATTTAGTCTTAGTCCTATGAATATATTCAGTTAATAGTGTTTTTGTTTACACTGAGTGTCTGGGTCACCACAAGGTTATGTATGTATATATATATGTAACCAGGGATTGTAATTTAACTGACAATTTGAGTGGAACGACAGTTCAGAAAATCATGTTGTGTACAAAGGTTATTTCTCAACTTTACTTTGACGTTTCGCCAGATCATCTAGGCATCTTCAGAAATAAGTGATTGAGATATACAAAAATTGAAGAGCTCAGAGACGGATGAACTGGCGAAACGTTGAAAATGAACGAAAAAAAATCTCATTTGTACATCACATGGTCTTCTGAATTGTCATTTTACTCCAATATAAGTATATATATACATAGGAATAAATATTTATATATCGTTAAGAAGAGCCGAAGGATGGCATTTTTTAAAACTTTTATGTACAAATGTTTCGATGATCAATTAAAGAATTTAAGGTTAGTGTTATTCATCGATTACTGCAATTGTTACTGGTAATAAATGATATATTTACTTTGCTTTTTGTTGCTTCTCGTATTTTACCACAAACCGTGTGTAATACGTAGCATGGTGACTGAAATTGTAATTCTTTTTTATGTTGGTCATATTTACGGAACATTTCGTCCGTAGTTAGGGTCGATCAAGTCGTTTGGGGGGACGATTAGCATGTTTTATGTTGTTAATGTTAATGTTTATTCTAGTTGAGTTTTGTAAAAGAGCATAAAATAACACTGCATTCCTAGCTTGAACAAAATTATTTCATTGTACGTATCCAACATGAACGACATGTTGTTAAGATGAAAATTTCATCTCTTGTAAATGACCATTTCAAATGTACATGTAAGGAAAACAAAACCACAATTGGGTGCAAGATATTGTGAAATGTATTGCATGTCCTTGGAGTCATCTATTTTCACTTCAACAGAAACAAATGATATATATATATATATATATATATATATTATTGTGTCATCCACAGACAGCTATTTCGATGTAATACATCTCTTCAGTGTGGATAGACATATATATATATATATATATATATATATATATATATATATATATATATATGTATGTATGTATATATGTGTGTGTATATATATATATATATATATATATATATATATATATATATATATTCATATATATATATGTATATATGTGTATATATCTATATATATATATGCTAGACTAAGCTAAGTATATATATATATATATGCATGTATATATATATATATATATATATATATATATATATATATATATATATATATATATATGTATATATATGCCAGACTAAGCTAAGTATATATATATATATATATATATATATATATATATATATATATATATATTATAAAATCTTCAATGATTTTTTTTGATATAATGCAGTGGTATAGATATATTTTCTCCTATAGAATAATGCCAACTCACGTAGATGTATGCAATATGAAATAAATAACACAATATAAGCCACGAACATCCACACTACACACACAAACTTCTAACCCATTGAGTCCAATTGGATGTGACCAGAATGAAGCCAGATTTTTACGTATTTGCAAATAAGTAACTACATTTTTAAAAAATAAGGGAGATTACTCTTTGATTTGCATTTGATAATCATCTCTGCAGTCAAACCAGGGATCATAGTATAGATAGGAGTCAGAATGAATGTAGATACCCTGCTATTATTAGTAAGTTGTGACTCACCCTAATTTTTTTTTTTTTTTTTTTTGCATTCTTCAAGTTAGGGGTACTTTTGTTCAATACCAGTGTTTACAATTTACTGTTTCTATTACACGGGGGAGTGGGGGTTGGAAACAGATAAACGGAATCTGACTTTCAGGGTAACAAAAGATAGCTTTTTATGACTTGGGAGGTCGAGTTGAAGTTTAAAATTTTGTCCAAACCAAAGGGATACGAAAAATTAATAAAGCAATTGGCATATACTCACCTTGTTCATAACTTAGCTTCTCCGAAAAGTTACCTAGATACTGTAAACAGCACCTCACTGTGTATCGGGCTTCTGAGTCATGATGTCAGGCATAACATTAGAGAAAATGTTATTTATTGAATACTTCAAGATAGTATTATATAAGTAGGAAGAAAATTCCTTTTATGATTGATAAGTTCGATTTTCAACTATATTTTATCATATATGAGTTCAACTATAATTGCTATATTTTGTGATTATCATAATTTATCATTATGTGACTATAAATTGATATAATAGTTTCTTTATTATCATATCACGTTTTGTTATTATTATCATTATTATTATTATTATTGTTATTATTATTATTGATAATTAATATGATTCACATCATTTTATTCTTTTATCTATTTCTTTATTTCAATCATACAATTATATTATATTACAATTATATTATTATTCTGCTTGTTTGTATGAACGACCGTTACGCTTCCTGACGATTCATTCTCTTCATATCTTCCATCCTTTCTTATATCCTTCCACATCTACCCTTTCGATGTAATGAATAAGGGCAAGTATATAATATATATTATGCTTCCATGGTTGCTGAAGGGAAACCCTCCCGACTCAACCTTGCATTGTAATGAGCAAGGGTAAGAATGGCGAAGGGTGCTTGAGCTTGAATGCGATCAAAAGGGACTCAACCTCCGTTATACCTGTCATTCATTCGATACTCCTCCCTCACTAGTCTGAACCCTGAAAATTAGGTTATATTAGTTGTAGATCTCACAAACATGAACAGATTGCAAAAGTAATCAATAATAACAGTAACAAAAATATTAGTTTTATCTGTTTTTCTTTGTAATTAATATAGAAATATCCCATAGCAATTTTACTCTGAAAGTGCATCGTACCTAGTTTTTCGATAGAAACAATCCCAAAAGGTTTTTTCTTTAAAAATGTATTTAAAATGATTTTACAATAGAAAACCAATGAAAACCAGGAAAAAAGAAGTTTTCAAGGGCCAGGAATCACTGCGAGCAAACGTTATGATACCTGTGAAAAAAGTAGATTTTTTTTCTAAAATGATTTTATTGAAAGTGTAAGAATGATTTTCTGACCAGTGACGTTCTAAATCAAACATTGTGAAACAAAAAATCTGTGTCTGTTCTGTGTTAGTGAAATGAACCGGCTGCCGTTGGGCTGTACGAACAATCTCAAAATAAGTATAGATCACACGCTTTGAAAAAATTCTGAACGTCAAAGCTAATATTATCCAGATTTATTTTTATCAGATGAAAGCATTGTTAACCATTGTTAATTTTTCACTTGCTTTTTCTTTCTTATTATTTTTTTAGTTACTTTTCATTGCAACTTACTCAGAACGTCAGTCGTGAACAGCAAAGATCAGAAATAATGAATAAGGAAAAAGTTCTAGGCTTGTCTCTTATTTGCGTCCTTTCTACCTGAGCAAGTTTCAGTCTCACCTCGTGCTTATTCTTTGTCCTTCATTTCCGATCTGCGCTGTTTACACAGAGCCATACATAACTGGTTTGAGTTAGTTGTAATAAAAAGCGACTAAAAGATCTAAGCAGAAAGGAGATACTAGCCAAAAATGAGTAAAAGTTGCGATAAACTAATAATCGACTAGAATTTCAATTAACTAATCTCCATTTGAAAAGATACATAGGTTGTAATCGCAAACAAATGATTTAGAAATGCGTTTTATTAGAAATTGTTTTATTGCAGAAACGCATAGAAATCTAGAAAGGAAAGGATAGTCTGAGATCAAAAATTAATGTAAATGTTACGGACATAATGGTAATATTATATCTACACTAGAAATGCATTGGTGATGATTTTATGTAGAAATATACTGAAAGTCAGGCAGAAAGGGGTTATCTGTAATAAAGAATCAATACAAGTGCCACTGACAGAATAGAGCTATTATCAGTATAACTATATAACTGACAGGTTTTGGCGTGTTTCTAGAATAATATGTATCCTGTTTATATTTTCCCTCATATTAGAACATGTTCAAACATTTACAAAGATCAAACGACCGACACATTCAACAAATGGCATGGAATTATGATTAAGCTATCGTTACCGATACATATGTCTATCAATCTCTTTATCTACATACATTTTCATCTACCGACCAGTCTCCGTCTATTTGACGAATCATATTTACTTCTTACCTTTTTTTAAAACATTTAATGAGCCTTTATGGTCTAGTGGTTACGTGTATTTTGAATGCCTCAGTGAACCGACTAGATATATTTTCTCTTTCTCGTTGTATTAATTCTCTCTCTCTCTCTCTCTCTCTCTCTCTCTCTCTCTCTCTCTCTCTCTCTCTCTCTCTCTCTCTCTCTCTCTCTCTGTGATCCAGTCTTTCCTTAGTTATTCCGATATTGGATTCTGGGGATCTCTTCAAGATCTTTTAATCGAGCGAACGAAACACCGGAAACTGTCCTGTTGTTTTCTTTCATTCTTCCTTTCTTTAGTTCATATCCTTTCTCTCTTTCAGTTTTTCTTCCCTTGTTCCTATATCTCATTGTTCTCAATTTCTCTCCCTTTTCTTCATCCTTGTTTTCCATTTCACCTCATATATATGTATATATATATATTAAGAAATGGATATATTATCCGACAGAATGATTATAAATTGTGTTATGCTGTATTGAAATTCGTATTTGAAATGATTTTCTGTCATTAAATGGTTAATGTGTCACTTGGTATAGACAACGTAAATAGAATAAATACAATATAATACAATTTGTAATCATTCATATATATATATATGTATATATATATATATATATATGGTGCACCAGGTTATTGAGAACAAATTATGAAATAAAGAAAAACAAAGATATTCAACATAAAGAATCGATATATTTTCATAAAACTAGATATAAAGAGACGGATTGTCCAATGAAAGCACATTTAGCCTCAGGAACAGTCTCGATGCAGCCTCGGAAGTGACTGCATGCCCAGATCAGGTGGTTCTCGTTATGTTGGCCATCACATTCATGATTGCGGCCTTTTAACGAGTTGTCGGCATTGTGCAGCTTCTGATAGGCCCTTCTCGATGATGCTGCATTCGTAGTAGTCCAGGAAATTCAAATGAGGAGAGCTACGAGAACACATGTTGGGGTCACATAATCATGAAAATTCTTGGGTAGCCACTGGTGGGTCATGTGAGCCATGTAGGAGAGAGCTACGCTTTGGTCTACTCTTTCAACCAAGATTTGACCACCATGTCTGACATCCTGCAGGGTCGTTGTTGGTAATATCTTGGATATGCTGGACGAACACAAATGACCTGACGATGTCTAATCGCAGAGAATGTTTCTTTCTGTTGACTTGTGTCCACCATAGGCCTACAGCTCACTCTTGGCCTTGAACACAAAGCATATGGCCACGTTCACAGAAGCTGGTGATCTCCGAGTCACTGTGGTTTGACAGCTGGGGCCATGAGCACGGCACGCCTTTTCACTTCCTGTTCCAGATTGGAAGCAGTTGTGTTGATGCTGTTGATATGTCTAGAGGAGAAATAAGAAAGTTGGAATTTGGTGCATGCCGGGTAACATTTCATAAGGTCGTCTTCCAATTATGGCCCGCTAAAGTTGTGTTCTCAAATACCTGGCACACCTTCTACACACGCATATATGTACAAACACACACACACACACATATGATTTTTAGATATAATCTCGTTAAGTTAAGATGTTCCTATTTATCAGTTTATCCAAATATCTATCCATCTATGTATTTTACAAAGTGTCTCTCTCCCCCCTCTCTCTCCCTGCTCTTTCTCTCATTTTCAATCTATCTATATCAGTCTGCACTTGACTGTGTCTATACATATCTATCTGTCTGTCAGTCTATCGATCTATCTCAATCTGTACTTAACTATCTACCTCAGTCTATTCTTATCTATCTGTCTATCTATCTACCGTTCTATCTCAATGTATCATATATCTCAATCTGTTCCTATCTATCTATCTATCTATCTATCTATCTATCTATCTATCTCAGTTTGTACTTAACTATTCCAATCTATCTTTCTATCGATCGATCGATTCTTTTAGGATAGATTTTTATAGCCTTTTCAACCAATATTCTAACTTATCTCTTTTCTACTCTTTTCTTTTTTCTCATCTTCGATCCAGTGAACAATCTCTTTGTACTTTCTCTCCTTCAACCTTATTTCTCTTCTCCATTCCAATCGATTTTTTCTAAATACCAATCAGTCATCTTACAGATAATTCACAATCATCAATTTCTGTCGAATTATCAATTTAATAACATATTTTGCTATAAATTCACACCTTTCTATCAAGTTAACAAACCTTTATATCTTTACCTTGACTCACCAACAAAAAAAAGAACAAAACATTTTAATAAAATTAATAAACTGTTTTTTCTCACTTGTCTTCTAGGCTCTACATAGTTCATACATAATCGCCTTATTTTTACTTGTTCCTTGTGTATTTAGTTTCCATTTACAACAGGGATCGGCAACCTTTCTGCTTTGATGGGCCAAATCTAGTATCAATTAGTGGATGCTCAACCAGAAAAATCCTATGCTTCAAATGCTGGTATTATCCATTTAAATACAACTACGGTCTTTTAAATTCGGTTTAAAAAGTTTAGGTTCAAATTAAAAAGTTGAACTTCAATTTAAAGAAATTGAACTTTTCTTAATTTGAAGTTCTACTCTCTTTTAATTTGAGGCTCAACTTTTTCAAATTGAAGCTAAAAAGGAGTAGCCATATTTTTGCTTCAGATCAGTGAATAAGCCATGCAAGAAAATCATTAGCTTTTAACCGAGAATGACAATTAGTAATCAAAGAATTCTATTTAGTCATAATTTATTTCGATCAAAGCATCTTTTGAATCTGTTTAAACGACTAAAAAAATGTTCAAAACATATCATACAGTAAGTTTGATATCCTAATATTTGCTTGCGGCTCGGTCAAAATTGCTTCAAAGACTGGATCTTGCCCGCAGGCGATAGGTTGCCTATCCTTGATTTTACAATTCTTTCTTTTTTCTTTTTTCTTTTTCTTATCTTTTTTTTAAAGCGTCCAGCTTCAATAACTTAGCTGTCTATGTAACCGTGTGTGCTATTGCGTGTCTACCTTTCCGTTCGTTTATCTACCTGTTCGTTTTTAGCAAGAGAAGAGAACACACTTTGGTTTGTGTACCTTCCGATCAATTACCGATCTATTCCTCCATTTCTATGCTCACACATCTTGCCTACCTCGTTCCATCCTGCCTGCTTGTCTGTCTCTTTGTCTACCAACTGATCTGTCTCCCTGTACAGCTAACGGACTATCTTTTATCATCATCACCGTCATCACCATCGTCATCATCATCAACATCAACAACATCAGTCTTTTATCGTGCGTTGTTGGACAAAGACCTTCCCCGGGATTCGCTACACCTCTCTATCTTGGGCGTCGCGGAGCCAATACTTCCTGAACCTGTCCAGTTCGTCTCGCCATCTCATATTCTGCCGGCCTCGGTTCTGCATCTGATCACTGGGGATTCCTGTGGTGAGTCGTGATGTCCATCGGTTGTCTGCCATTCTTGCAAATATGACCAGCCCATTGCCATTTGAGTTTCCTAATGGTTTCTATAATATCTCGGACTCTTGTTTTTTTCCCCTTTAATATACTGTGCTGTTTTGTGGTTTCTCTATTTGATGTATAGCATGAGTCTCTGAGCTGCTATTCTTTAAATATTTTTTTTTCAAATCCTCCCGCTCCCAGGGGTGTAGTGCTGGAAAAAAAAGTGGGGGAACGCAGGGCTGCCTGCTCTACGAGCATAGCAATCCGGTGGGCAAAGCAAGCCTTTACAACTAGGTGGTTCATGGGGGGCGAATTTTAAGGGGTTCTTTGATTCTATATAAATATATATATATGTATAGCTAAATTTCACTGTTCCGGCTAATTTTTGGGTGTAAAAACAGATAAAGAGAATGAGAATTTTAGTAGCAAATAGCTAGTGAGAGAACACCGTTTCTCCTCTCAGACGAAGTAAGGGAACATTGTTCCCATGCGTTCCGTCAGCACTACACTACTGCATATGTCTCCCTGCTGGCTACCTACCACACCCTTCAATCCGACATATCCCATCAGCCTTTCTACCTGTCTGTCTGTCTGTCTGTCTATCTCTCTATCTATTTATCTGTGCTACTTTACCTAATCGTACGTACAGCCGTGTACATAGCAATTTACCGACCGACCAATCAACGTACCTACCTACCAATTCAACTATTTATCTATCAAACTAAATGCCTGCCTAAAAGTACGTCTAAGTACCGAATCTCTAAACTTTTCTCCATACTTTTCAGCAAATACATGAACAATTTCCTCTAACTTCTGTCCTAAGCTCAAATGTTAGACAGCCTCTCCTGTCCATCTATCTATCTATCTATCTATCTTTATATCTATCTATTCCATTCTGTTTCTCTGTGTGAGTGTGTCTTTCTCTCTCTTTCAATCTATCTATATTTGTCTCTTATTCCATTCTATCTATCTCTCCCTTTCCTTCTCTCTCTCATTCCGCCTCTCCCCTCTCTCATCCCCCACTTCCTCACTCTCTCTTCCTCTCTCTCTCTCTCTCTTTCTCTTTCTCTCTCTCTTTCTCTCTCTGGTCGACCTCAATCTCAATCCATATATCGGTCATCAACATCTATCTAAATTTTCACTCGTCTTTTTTTTCTCGTTTGTTTGTCCAATTGTCTGTCCGTTTGTCCATTTCTCTTTGCGACACGTGACTGACCAGGGAGGTCACGTGGACAGACATAGATACCCTTATTTCTGTACATATTCGTACATCCTTCTGTATATACAAGCACTTGTAAGAAAATAATTATTATATACATACAACTTAACACAATTACACATTCGGCCATACATTTCTACTTAACACAACGTTTCCCAAAAAAGAAAAAAAAAAAAAAAAAAGGTGCAAAAAGATGAAAAAAAATAAAAAATAATATATTAGCACGTAAGGCCCTGTATATTTCTGTGTCAAAAAAAAAATTCTTGTAAAACTTATTCCATTCTGACTTGAAAAAATTCTTAATAGCGCGGTTAAAAATTTTAATTCGCAACTGTAAAATAAATATTTAAAAAAAACATACATTATTGAGCAAATATATATATATATACGTATATATATATATACATTCTTTCTATGAAGCTAAGATGTAACATTTATCATATATAATTTTTAAAAGAAAAAGAACTTTTTACCTGTTTCTATGAAAACTCAACATACTCGCCATTTTTTAAAAATTCGATTTGAATTTCTCAAAAAACAGTGCGTGTGCAAACACTAAAAAAAGAAGACACATGCACATATATATATATATATATATATATATATATATATATATATATATATATATATATATATATATATATATATATGTATATATATATATCCACATACATACGTATATATATATATATATATATATATATATATATATATATATATATATACATGTGTGTGTGTGTATAAATCTTTGGAAAAAAAACTCTTATCTATCAAGAAAAAGCAAAAAAGCACAGATTTATTTAGTATGATATGCTTTTTGAAACATTTTTCGGGCGCTACACGCACATATACAAACCTTCATACATATGAAACAATATAAGTAAAAAGAGAAAAAAAAATATGATGCACCAACCTGTATAGACAAGTAACACTGAAGATGCATACAGATGCTGACAGCTAAACCTGAAATAACAGGATCAAACACGATGACCCTTCCCTCTTGTACGTCCTGTTGTTGATACTACTAATACTAATAATACTAATACTAATACTGTCACACAATAAGAGGTGTGCGCCTGTGCTCACCCTTCATATATACATACATGGTAGATTTGTTTAATCTACGATACAGTGGGATAATATTTATTCGATGGAATATAAATAAAAATTCCAAATTGTGGTTCATTTCTTTTTTTGCTCAGGTTTGTTTTTTTTTTAAGTTTCAAGGAATTGTGGCATGTTCAGGTATGGAAATGGGGGTGGGGGTATGCGTTTTGTTTTGTTTTTATTTTCATTTTTTTCCTTCTTCTTGCGTATACCTACTTCTCAATTTCATTGGGGTTTTTTATGTCCGATGATGGAAAAGTGGGTGGTTATGCAGCGGTACGGCGTATACCTACTTCTCAATTTCCTGATTTTTCTTTATATTCAGTGTCTACTGATGGAGACATACCGTATACTTAGTGGCTAAAACCGAGCCTTACAGTACTGTTCAAATTGTTGAGCTCTCTTTGTTTTTCAAAATTGTCTTACTTAACTCATAAACCCTATTTGAACAACAGAGAAGTAAACAGTAATACACGTTTTGATGTATTTGATATTTTGCATTTATTCTAGTTATATTATTGATAATAGACCTGTTTCTACTATAAATAAGGTTAGATGGATTCATAGTAGGCAACAGGGAGTTTTATACGGTTCACTAGTTTACCAAAGATAAAGCTGCCATCCTTTGATAGGATGATATCATGTTTGCTTCCGATCAACGAAGTCATATGAGATTAACTATGGTTCAAATTCTCCTTTTTATGGAATACTAGTTGCACAATAATTTGGACAATACTGTACCTAATTCCTGAAACCCATTTCCATCACTGGCCGTGTTTGAAATGCAGTGGCGTCACTAAGGAGTTTAGGGGTCGCAGTTGATGAGGACAAACTGGTTGACACCATCACAGGAATTGACACCAAATGTACTACAGGAGTCTAGTTAACACTCTTCACCATAGCGCAGTTCACGATATAAGGCAGTTTGGTGGTGGACACCAACATTTTTTGCCAACGTTATCGCCAGCTCGTCCCGAGGACCGCGGATAATAGAATTTCAAACTTGACACGACTAAGATATCAAATTGCTTTAATTTGCAATCAATCATCGTATGACTACAACAGTGTCTTACTCATATTTCTTTTGATGTTGTGATGAAAAAAAAACCCACCTTGTTTCACCAAACTTGTTGGACATTTGAAATTGATCTTAGATTATTCGCGATTCAGTTGGACCCAAACACTTGCGTCATAAAGGGGACCACTGTATATATCCGTGGTTCTAAGACGTCTCAAATGAACGTAAAATGAAAAGAATAATTATATAATTTTCACTTTAATCGAATTTGGAGACTAGGTGCCGACGGAAATTTGGGGCCTACTAAAAGTATATTTCGAATCCTTCAAGAAATTTAGGTATCATGGGATTATAAAGATATGAAATATAATTATATTTCATTCAAATATGAAAAAACGGCATCACAAAAAGATATTGACAAAAAGTATATCAAAATATATCATATGCAAATGTTTTGGATTTTTTCATTGTGGAATTTCTGATAATGTCATCAGTGTACAGCTGATTTTAAAATAAAATTTCAACACACGTACACACACACACATACACACACACACACACACACACACACATATATATATATATATATATATATATATATATATGTATGTATGTATGTATGTATGTATATGTGTGTGTGTATATATATATACATATATATATATATATATGTGTGTGTGTGTGTGTGTGTGTGTGTGTGTGGAAAAGGAAAATACATGAGACTATTTAGTACATCTCGACTTCTTTTATTAAAGAGTGTAATAACTTACAAACGTTTCACCCATTGTCTGGGTTTCGTCCGAGCTTTGAAAGTGAAAATTGGTTAAGGTTGGTTCAAAACCAACTTTCGCTTTCAAAGCTCAGACGAAATCCGGGACAACGGGTGGAACATATTACACTCTCAAATAATGATTAAAAAAATTGATATGTGATAAGTTGTCTCATGTCTTTTGCTCTTCCCTCTCAACTCTTCCACAAGATATATATGTATATGATTATATCAAATTATATATATTGTCACCGAAAGTTTGGATTTCGAGGTTAAGTGGCTGTACGATGGCCCAATTCTGGATAAACGTCTTATATCCGAAAGTTGCCAGGATTATAGACCGTAGAACAGAACTTATGCCAGCAAATAGAGACAAACCGTAAAAGACACATTTGATAAACTTTTAATTTCATCAATTTTATAAATTGAACTAATGTAAATAGTACAATAATCAATCAACAAAAACATTTTTTCTCAGAGCGTTTCACATATCCCATTATCCCCCACCCTCATGCGACCTCAAACGTCTTCTTTAGAGAGAGCACCTTTTATGGAGTAGGAGACGGTCAAACGATTGCACCCCTGGCATCAAACTCAGAGTCACCGCAAAGAAGTGAAATTTTTATGTACACCTATCTACATATAGTTTATCCCCGATATCGAACACTCTTCATGCAAATGTATCTCAACCCTCAATAATATAATATATATATATATATATATATATATATATATATATATATATATATATATATATCGAGGGTTGAGTTATATATGCATGAAGAGTTTCGATAACTTCAAGTAAGTACATCTCTACATTCAAGCAGGTGTTAATCGTTGGCAGGTTTGATTCCAGCAAAAATTCAATGATTCATATTTTGAAACATGAGTGACATTTGAATGCTATCAGTGCCTGAGAACCCAGAACTGCTTAATCCGTGATATCATTACTTACCGCACTGGGTGACACGAACTCAAGTGACGCCACTGCAAAATGTGTTTGATTCTTTTTCAGTCAATGATCAGTCTGTTACTCTGATGATGAAAGAGACGGCGTTGTTTATTGTCGAACAAATCATTCCGACCAGCACCCTCGTCCTGCTTATTTTGAATAGGACTTTCCAAACATATCTTGCTTCCTGAAGGAAGTCTCTCACTCTGTCTGTCTCTCTCTCTCTCTCTCTCAAATCAATGCATCATACTAACTATGACATACTGGTGCATAATCTGAAACTTACAAAACCACTCGATAATCAACTTGGAACCACACAGAGATCAATGGAAAGAGCAATCTTAGGAAAGCCTTTAGCGATAGAAAAAGGTCAAGAGATGGAGGAGCAAGGAGAAGGATATCACACAGGAAATCAAGCAACGAAAATGAAGATGGGCTGGACACATACAGAGAAGGGAGATCTACAGATGGAGAAAAGGTTAACCAATTGGTGCCTATGGGACAGTAAACGCAGTAGAAAGAGACCAGACACAAATGAAGAGATGAGATAGCTAAGTTAGCCGGTAAGACATGACAGAGACTAGCGCAATCATACTCGTTATGGAAGGATATGGGGAGGCTTTTGACCTGCAATGGACTAACAACGATTTCGAAGTGAGCGTCGAGTAAGCACAAGATTTTGAAGGCTCTGATGTATGGAAAACGGACTACGCTTTTGTCAATAGTTGATATATATATATATATATATATATATATATATATATATATATATATATATATATATATATATAGTGTGTGTGCAGAATCGGTGAAAATGCCTGACTGGTGAAATTTCAACTTTGTAACGGAAAGTGATTGAATACGTATTTTTAATTGGATCGGAAGTTCATAGAATTAAAAGGATAGAAAACACCTATTTCTTTATCATCAAAAGTTTGTAAGATCAAACTTTTCTTACAATTTCTGTTAATACGCAGTTCTTACTTTCTTCGCAAAAAAAAAAATAAATACATAGTTTAAACATGATAAAAATTTTATTCGATCAAAACAAGGATATGAAACGACTATCATTTATGATTAAAAGTTTTTGTAATCAAGGTTGGATCAAACATTGTTTTACAAAAAATAAGTAAATTTGCAACCTAAGCAATTTCACCGGTTTAGCGTAATACATACACACACAAATAAATATAAGCACATACACACACACACACACACACACATATATATATATATATATATATATATATATATATATATATATATATATATATATATATTGTATTTCGATGTCTAAAACGTCTCAGAAGAGATGTTTTAGACATTGAAATACCATTTATAGATCATTTTTTCCGAAGTTTTCTTAGTATTTTTGCTATATTTGAATTGCCAATATATATACCTGGTGAATGTCAACATTTTGTGCTAGACACACTCTTAAGTAACTGGTAATATGCATTGTTCTTGTAATCATAAAAGCAAAAAGCCCATTTTCGTTTGAATAACGCATTTTTCTACGATACAATTAGGTTCAATTGTTTTTGAAAACTAACGATTCTAAACGATAATTACGATGTACGTATGAGGACGATCCTTCAGAATTACTTCATTCTGCACTAAAATATAAAAAATACATACATCCTTCATTAGACTATCTTTTCTTTAACTTTTATATTTATCTTGAGTCTATTTTTTTTTGTTTATTTCCCACCCTCACGTATTTCGAATCTCTGAATGATTCAATGAAAGTTTCCCAAAAATAGAAATAATGAATCCAAGTAAAAATTGGCTCACACGAATCCTCAATTGGTGCTTTGTAAACTCATCATAAGAAGTAAATTATCAAATTTTGAAAATACCTCTTGAGTAAAAACCTATTGTAATTTAATTGCAGATATACGAAATTTTTAAATAATTAAGTTGGATTAATAATGTTATTTGTATTTTCCTATTTCTATTCATTCATTTTTTTTCATTTCTGATATTTCTAAAATTCAATAACTAATAATAATTATAACGTATATGAAACAGGTGGGTATCTCTTATGGAGCATTAAGCCTGAATTATAACCTACAATCATTCATGGGGTATATATCTTTGATTTTTATATATTAATGATTATATTTACTTGGTTGAATATTGAACACTGTAATTAGACACCATCACCAACAGATATAATTTGTCATCTATTTCTGTCTTTTTGTATTCTCACAAATTAAAAAAAATACATTATGAACTATACATAGAGGTATAATATAATTGATCATAATTATGTTATTCATATATATATATATATAGATATATAGATATAGATATATACACACACGCACGCACACACACGCATACACACACACACGCACGCATATATATATATATATATATATATATATATATATATATATATATATATATATATATATCTTTCATTGAAGCAATTTAAATTATGATCTGAAGCTTACGCGTGGGTAACCTTCCAATTCTAACGGAATGAAATATCGAGATGGAACTTCTGTCCTACGTTTGCATCAGCTTTACATAGCTGTGTACATAACGAGCCCTGGTGCTATCGAAGTTAGTGCTCACAATGAATTTCCATCACTGCGCGTGCATAGGGCATTCTGTCTCTGTTGCTGTGGAATAAATCAATCTCAAAGAAAGTACAAAGAACCATTCACAACCTCCTCCTCAACAACAACTGACGCGACTTTCGGTCAGAAGTCAACGTAATGAAAGGCGAGGATCGATTTGAGACAATTTTCATTTATCATCTTCGTCATCTAACAGCTCTTCCACTTCCGCCCCGGGGTCGTAATCCTGTTTCAAGAATAGCGTCGTTTCGCCCCCAAGTTTGAATACTCCAGGACGTCGTCTTCCGCGCGCAACTGACGAGGTATGATTATTCCACCAGATCCACCAATTTGAAGACCGATCTATCACCGATCTCATTCTCTTTGATGGCTTTGTTGTCACCAAAACGTTTCAGCCGATCCATTCCGTGGCGTTCTTTAGGTAAACTATCCTTATGGAAAAAGTATGCGATCTCTTTGGATCTGACAGTGCCAACAAGAAAATGGTTGCCAACAGAAAGGAAATACTGTGTATACTTTTGAAATGGGGGTCATTAACTTTCAGATAGTTATTTGGTTGATTAAAATCCTCCTTGATTGTGTTGCTGACCGAAAAGGAATTACCAGAATCCTACGTTATAGGCATCGCTACCATCGGAGAGAAAAATCAATTCTGTTTACGTCCATCACATTCGGATAGTATATCTGAAGAAGGTTGTAGAGTGGATCGGCCAGAATATCTTATTAACAACACAAATAACAAGGAGTTCAATTGACAGAAAAAAAAATCTCGGAGGAAAGAAAATGGCGCTAAATGTAATGGCCAGACTGATCGGTTATGCTTTATAGCAACGCCTGTAACACAGCTGATTCTATGATTTATACGCAAGTTTGCGCTTTGATCCTTTTTTACTGAGCAGTCCACACTGGTTTGATATATGTGTGTCCGCACGTGTAATGTATACAACTTCTTTCAATTCAAATATTCCTCTTCGGACGCCATGTTCATTTTACATCGGTAATATAAGACGACCCCAAAACTATCAAAGAATACCCAGCAACCAATACTGATATGCCAATCATCATCTCGATCATCATCAGCAGCAGCCTGTTTGCCTCTGTCGTTGGTAACAGACCTTCCCCGGGATTCACCAGACCTCTCTATGATGGGCATCGCGGGGCCAGTACTTTCTGGATTTATGTAGCTCGTCGCACCTTTTTATTTTCTATTGGCCACAGTTTCGCATACGATAACTCGGAATCCACGTTGTGAGTCGTGATGTCTAACGGTTGTCTGACATTCTTGCAATATATCCAGCCCATTGCCATTGGAGTTTTCTTACAGTTTCCATGATGTTTCAGACTCTTGTCTTTTTTAATAATATACTGCTCTGTCTTATGATCTCTCCATGTGAGGTTGAGCATGATTCTCTCATTTGCATGATGCATGGTTCTTTTCAACTCCATAGGTGACTATTGGTAGGACACATTGGTTGTATGCTAAAACCACGAATTAAATATCTTGTAATGATTATGTAGAATGCATTACCATTAACAGGGTAAAGCCTAAATGAACTACATAAAATTGTTTGGATTGTCAGTATTTCATCAGTAAGGTATAAAAGATAAATATCATATGAAGACTATAGTCTGTAGTAGTTTAACCAAGGCTGATGACAGATTTAATTACGTAACGTACGCGTGATGTTTCATTTTTGAAAAAAAAATTTTTTAAATGATTTTCCAACAAATATTTTTCACAACCAAAATTCTACAATGTATATATTACTTGAAAAAAGCAACTTGAAGTTTTCAGAACAATATTTTAGTATTATTGTAGCTATTATTATCCGAATCAAGGCATATTTTAAATTTCATGCTGAAGTTTTGAATAAAATTTCAACAAATTGAATTTCCTCAGGGATATATCTTTATACAAATGTAAATATTTTTAGCGTGCAAATGATATATTTTTAAATATCTTTTTGAAAAATCAAATAAAGTGAGGTTGATTGATTAAAAGAAAAAATGCACGGATTAATCTTATAAAGCACCTCTTTCATTAACAAATCGATTCATTAATGAATAAATGAATTACTACCAAAAACTTCAATCAAATTAAATTGTTAGTTGATCTTTGATAGATTTTTAAAATTTTGGTGTTGTTCATCTGTCGGTTTGTTGTCTAATGTTTGCACACACACTTTAAACGTAGCTATTTTGGAGACATTCGTTTTGATGTCAGGTTTATTAGACGACTTTGTTTTGTCTTTAATATTTCAAGTGTTGTCTAATACGTGGAGACATATGGTACCTAGGGTTACTAAAAGAATCATTTCCTCTGAAATTTATAAGATGTTGTTACTATTATATGTCGATGAATCATCATCAACCTATTCCTTGTTTAAATCAGGGTAAGTGTCTAGTTGTGGTGTAATAGTGAGGAATTTAGCCTTGCCGACCATTACTGCTGTAATGAGTTCGATCCTAGCTGAATGCACGATTCCTGTGACATTGATCCCAGCTTGATAAATATTCTGGGTGACTTTGGGTGGAATAGTGGTTAGTACACTAGTCTTGCAGACTATTACTAATGGAATAAGTAGGATCCTCATTGGGTACTCTACATTTATGTCCTTGTGTAATACATGGCTTGTTGAATATTAGGGCCCTTTTCAATGGGATGTCGTGATTAACTAGTTAGCGTTATTGATCATTTTTACAGAGACTTAAAATTTTACTGGGAACACCACACAAGTAGCTTTTTGATAGTATCTTTTTTTAAATTTTATAGCAGCTCTTCAGTCACATTTATTTAAAATCATAACTAGATGATCTTATATCAGCGATTATCTACAAAACACACACACACTCTAATGCAAATTAATTGAAACAGACTCCACTCTTGCTTTTTCATTCACGTAAGTCACCATTGTCCCCTTATGTTTTTTTTATGTTTTCCAATGAGCTTGGGCTTACGTTATTTTGTATAGAAAATTCCATCACTGTTTTAACTTTATTGATACAATTATTGCACATGCGTGGTTTTCAAGTCAGCTGGTACTGCATTTTTTTTAGGGTAAGCCTATTATTTCAACTCCTGTTTAGTTGTTATGAAACTGTTTCCTACAACAGAAGTGACAACAAGAAAATGTGAAAAAATTGTTACCACTCTAATACCCACAGGAAATATCAACAGGGACGTAGAAAATGTTGGTGACAGTCTCGCGTAAGATCAAGTTAAAATAGGACACAGGGTCTGTCACGCCTAAACCCAAAGGAAAGTGGTCAGAACAGGAATATCACGCAAGAGACGACGCGAGAAAGTTGAAAAGACCCTCGGAATACAAATGACCCATTAAAACAGGATTTGGAAAAGAAAGGAAGATTGGTGAGTTCTTCTACTGTTGGTCAGATGACAAATAAATCAACTTCCACCAAAGACAATGAAAGAAAAACGATATAAACAAGGGGCTGAAATACAAGATAAAATGGACAAAAGAAAGGCTAGGGAAGAGTATTATTCAGTAACAAATGTCAAGACCAGAGAACTCAACATGTTTAGTGTTCGCCAGAACAGAAACTCATTGGTTTCCACATTAATCAATGCTTGAAACACCCACAAAAGAATACGTGAGAGGTTTCAGCAATTATGGCTTCGGCAGCTTGCATTTAGTCGAGGGGTGATGTATCGGTAGTAATACCTCGAAGTTTTTCAAAGGAATGGACTTCCAGAACTGGAAAAGACCTATCGACGGAACTGGTATATTTAAGTAAGATCTAGCCCCGTTCAATAGGTGAAGAAATGTTGAAAATATCCTGAACCATGAGCATGTTGCCCAGAAACTCTCAGGATTTAAACCCAATTTAGAATCTGTGGTCTATTGGTAAAAGTCACTTTCATGGAATGGACTGTCGTACCAAGAAGAGTTTTATTTGGGCTCTAATTGAAGCCCAATACAGGGACTTGAGAAGCAGAACTACACCTGAATGCACCCTCAAAATCAGAGAGGTACTAAAATGTATATATATGATTCATATTGTAAGTAAAAGTGAAATTAAAAATATTCATTATGTCCACGATTTCACAACTTGTTTCAATTAATTCGTGCAAGGGTGTAACTATGCAGTATTCTTTTCCCGTTTACTGATATCTATCTATCTATCTGAATATAGTCATTATCTATTTATATATCTAATTCGACCCGTTCATATCCATCAATCTACATTTCTTTCTGTTTATGTATATCTATTATCTATTTGTTTGTCTGTCCGTCTGTCTCAATCTCTTTATGCCTATCTATCTTGGTCCTTTTCAAAGTGCTCTCCTAGGAATCTCAGCGTCCCATCACCTCCGAAACATTCTGCAGATTCTTTTTTCGAGATCGCCATCAGCTGTCACGTTGAGTACTTCTATTCAATTCTGTCCACGGTCTGAGATCTTTTTTTTTTAGGAAAGGCCAGAAGAGACATGGAGCTAAATTTGGACTGACAGACCTGGTTGGTACGATGTTTTGCCAAAAGGGCTCTGCACAGGACGAGAAGGAAGACTCGCCCTGTCATTGTAAATTCGACAGTCATAGACTTGACAAACACACTCAAAGGTTTCTCATTGCCGACTGATAGTTTTTGTTTATGGATTCTCACTACTTCCCCCTCTGATTATGTGTTATTATCACTTTCATGTAAATGTTTCTAGCGTAATCTTTTGCCGGATGTTAGGGAAATCTCAGAATTGTAG
Organism: Thysanoteuthis rhombus; assembly: GCA_963457665.1. Lineage (NCBI taxonomy): Eukaryota > Metazoa > Mollusca > Cephalopoda > Oegopsida > Thysanoteuthidae > Thysanoteuthis > Thysanoteuthis major. The sequence goes on along the minus strand of OY735222.1, from coordinate 24,077,745 downwards.
TTCACCCAGTTCTTTTGTACGATCAGTCAACTATTAGTTAAATTGCTGAAAAAAATGAATGCCAGGGAAATGGGTTCCACATGAAATCACTAAAACGGAAATTGGGCAGAGATTTAACAGTTTTATTTTTTTCTTGTTCGGTATAGTAAGAATCATTTTTTGGACAAGAGAAGATATAATTATTTTTTAAAAATCTAAAACTAAGAAAGTTTTGGCTAGACCTAGGACAATCTTAAATATCCCAATATACAAGAAAGTTTCTTCCTTGTGTTTGTAGAATGAGAAATCTCCATTATGAATTACTCGAAAACTGACTAACTGTTACTGCACAACGCTGCAGTGAGCAGCTTGTCCGTTTAAATGTTACCCTAGAAAAAAAAGCACTCATTTTTGGCAAGGGGGTCGACCGGTGGTTTTGCTTCATAACAACATCCATGATTGCTAATGCAATGTATTAACTATCATAAAGCTGAGCTAAGAAGTTCATCCGTATTCTCCAAATATGTCACCTTTTGACTAACATTTCTTTTGCACCAAGTAGCAAGTCAAAGATATCGACGATTTCCTCTAAGAATTCATCAACTCAGAATCAGATTCATTTATTTTGACGGAAGACATCATTTATTTTGAAAATAGCATGAGGTCTTAGAAAGTTAGTTGAATACTTCAAGAACTGACTAATGATGCTGTGAATGTATACGAGTATAGGATTTTGTAAAAAGAATTCTGGAAACCTTTGCTTTGACGTAAAACTTCAAATACGTTAAGATAACAAAATCACCCCATTTTCAATTTCTTTTTTCATCAGAGTCAAGTGGATGTTCAAGTTGTCTCTTAGAAAGTCCAGTGGTGCTGCATTCATGTTGTACAGCATTTTTGATCTAGCAACGGCCATTTAACGATGGGATTTACCAAGCAGAGATATCGTCTTAAAAAGAATAGTTTCTATTCATAATTTTCTCCGTCTTTTTGCCTTCTCCTCTCTGTCCCTTCCCCTCTCTCTCTCTCTCTCTCTCTCTCTCTCTCTATATATATATATATATATATATATATATATATATATATATAACTTGGCTTCGCAAACGAAGATTGTTGGGAAAGACTACCACAGAAGTAGGACCATAGACGGCGGGATATATATATATATATATATATATATATATATATATATATATATATATATATATATATATATATATATATATATATATATATATATAATGCGTACTGTAGAGAGTGAGACAGACTCGGGAGTAAGGTGATTAGAGGTAACTTTTATTAATACTTAGATGTAAATTGTCCAGACATGTTTCGAAATTCTTCCCATCTTCAGTGGTGTGTGCTGTGTGAGTGTGTGTTAAAAGTTCCCCCATATATATATATATATATATATATATATATATATATATATATATACTAGAAAGATTTACAGCTTTAAATACTAAACACATTTAGAAACCTTTCCAAATTCATTTCGTATCACTTCATTTCCCCAATATCTGTTGATGTAATTCTCTTTAGTGTTTATTTATTCTACACATACTCTGATATCATGGTAGTATGCATAAATTTTCCATCGTTAGTATCATCTGTTGTTTACCATGTAACCGTTTCAGGGATTTAAAAACGAAATTTATATTAACATGGCACCCAAGCAGTGCTGATCGAATATCACCTCCCTTCAAGCTATATAGCTTATGTCTAACTATATGTAGTTCATCATTTTGTATAGGGTTTTATCGTAGAATTTTGTATATGGATGTTATTTTATACTACAGATCATTTAATTCTTTTGAAACACAGGGCTTGCTTACGGAAGTTACCCCCAAAACGTAATCAATGGTGAGGGATCAGTAAGTATAACAACAAACGTGACTCGTTGTTCGTGTCACTTTCATTAAGTGTTCATCTATGTGAATATTCAATATTTTGTGCCTGTTTAAATCTCGGACTGCTTACAAACCAACTTTTGATATCATATTTGAGAATACTAAATACACAAAAATATTTCTTCGAGTTGATTTTATACCATATAACATATTCAATCGAAACAAGTGACAATTTTTTTCAACTAACCTCAAAATTAATTTTCCTCCGTCGAATACAATCTCACTTCCATCGATAAATCTTTTCCTTTATATTATCATATAAATTGACTTTATATACATGGTTCAAACGAGACGAAACCATATTTTTGCCGGTAGTATTATACATATATATATATATATATATATATATATATATATATATATATATATATATATATATATCAGAGGAGATTTGATGTTATCTTTGAAAACGCGGCACTCAATATTATCAAAAATTGAGCTATATGAACAGATACATAAATATATGAGATATATTCTAAAGCAAATCTGTTTTGTACTTTATTTCTATTTTCTATAAATCTGGTATTAAATCATGAAATGAATTAAATGATAAATATATGCATTAGGAAAAACAAAAATTTAAAACAACGGCTACAATTGAAAAGCACCGAATTTATTTTAACATACTAACTATTGATACCATAGATAGAACAAGCTCATCATTCCACTTGATAGAAGCGCCAACTGCTTGCATCTTGAAAAGAACTAATGACAATGCATGGATTTTGAAAATCTCAGGAGAACGATACACTGTAAAGAAACAAAATATAAAATCATTTTTGCGAAAGCAAGACGTGTTAGGCAGACTGCTCTGGTCACCCACTACATCCTGGTCTGTCTCCTGCGGTCTTCGCCGTTGAATCAATGCAGCACGGGGATGGGAAGACAGTGAGGATTACAACATTTACAACTTATTCCTTACTTTAATCCAAAAGCATTAATCATGGGAACAAACGTGATGACACTGTCTCACTCACTTTCTCTCTTTCTATCTATCCGTCTATCTATCTCGAACCAATGCATAATGCCAGCTATAGCGTACAGAGGGCAGTTTGAGAGAGCAATGTTAGGAATACTCTTGGCGATAGAAAAATGGTCAACATTGACAGGGGCGAAGTGTATCATACAAGAAATAGAGCAACAAAAATGGAGATGGACAGGGACACATAGCGAGAAAAAATGACAACAGATGGAGCAAAAGGTTAACCAATTGGTGACCCTAGGAAGGTAAATACAGTAAGAAAAAGACCAGACGTCATAACATAGTGAATGTATCATATGGAATAGGCAATGTAAATAGAATGAACAGGTAAATAAAATTGGGCTGCTGCGGGATTCGAACCTGCGACCGGTAGGGTAGCTGCTTCAAAGTAGCGTTGCTCTTAACATTGAGTTGAAAAGCTACCGATAATGCAAAGGCCCAATACCAAATTCCAAATTATTCGAGCCTTTGCATTACCGGCAGCTATTTTGCTCAATTGTTACACCAACGCTACGTTAAAGCATCTACTCCTGCAGATTCCTGCAACAGCCCCATTTCCTATAACTGTTTATTCCTTCTACGTTGTCTAGGCCAAGTGATACATTCACTGTGTAATAAAGGGAGATCATTTCAAAATAGAGTTTCAATATGATATAACACAATTTATCATCATTTTGTCGGATCATAAATCCATTTCCTAATAATAATATGAATATATATTTAGTGCAAATCAGGTTTGCAATATAACATGATATAATATAATACAAAGCAATGTCTGGTGAGTGATGGATTTATTTCATAGAGTGCTCAATGCATTCAACTTTAAAATATAAGTGTTTCGTCGGTTTGGAGTAGTGCTGGAAATATAGTAGAAAGTAGATTCGGTACACAATCACGTGTATGTTTCTCCCCTGTTTCAGAAACATAAACGTATTTGTGTAGTGAATCTACTTTCTGCTATCTATATATGTGTTTGTGTGCGTGCATACCAAAGTGCAAATATACTATATATATATATATATATATATATATATATATATATATATATACTATACTATACTATACATATATATCATTAGGAAACAGGTATATAATCCGACAGAAATAATCATAAATGCGATATATTACTTTGAAATTCCATATGAAATGATCGACTGCCATTACACGGGGAATGAATCATTGACCCAGACAGCGTAGATAGAATAATCTATTGAAGAAAATTTGCATTATCAGCGGCAGTTTAGCTCAATGATAAGAGCTATGCTACGTTGAAGCAGCTACCTTATTCTCTGCAGATTTCTTTCCAGTAGTAGACCAATTTTCTTTAATTGTTTATTCAATTTAGGATGTCTACGCCAAATGACATTTCCCGTATGATAAAGATAAATCATTTGTAATAGTGTTTCAAAGTAATATAATCCATTTATTATATATATATATATATATATATATAGAGAGAGAGAGAGAGAGAGAGAGAGAGAGAAGGGGAGATAGATAGATAGATAGATATCTCAGTGTGTTCCATTCGATCAATCTCAATATCTAGGTGCGTTCGTATCTAGCCATCTATACTGTCCACCTATCAAATTATCCGTCGATCTATCTATCTATTTACCTATCTATCTGTCTGTGCGCGTATATGTGTCATATTGCACTGAATATCTAAAAGAAATCTAGCTTTATATTTAACTATGTCCGTACGTACGTATGTCTCCATTGTCGATTTGATGCAGCTTCCTACGTGGAAGTTAATCAATCCACGGTCAGCGAGGACATTCGAGATGAGATGCTCTAGTGCACACCAAAATAATTCATATTCCTCTAGATGCGTACAAGCGCCAATCAATCATATCTACTCCAGCTCCTCGATCGATAGTTAATTTATGAGAAATTGTTTGATTATGCGTGCACGAACTTGAGCACGTTTGAATTCGGCATAGGTAGGTAGGTAGATAGATATCTGCACCTTGCATGAATGAATCACCGTAGCCCACGCATGTACTAGAACTAAAGACAAAAATCATCTGAAAAAAAAATTTTTTGGAAAATTTTTTTTTAATCTAAAACTATCTTTTAGAATATCAGCATGAGATTTAGACATCGTTGACCCCAAGATGACCCTAGACACCCCCAAAAGATTTTTTGGAAAAAAAAAATTAAATGGTACTTAGCGGTTTACTCGAGCGAATACTGAAGGAAGTGGCCCCTAAATGTGGCAAGTTGAGCCTAGAGGCAGACACACGGACAAGTAAAGAGAGGCAAATATGTAGCCTCCTTGGCTGGTTGGTCAGGTGGGCCATTTGTTGGCCTATACTAATTAGATAGATAGATAGATAGATAGATAGATAGATAGATAGATGAAGCTGCAGGTTGGCGTAACGGTTACTAGGAGTAAGACTATGTTCTCTCGCCTTTTGCCTTTTCTCATCATCTCCCTTATCCCTCCCATCTTTGTTGCCCATCCATATCTTTGTCATGCAAACGTGGGTTAGTTTCATCGGCGAAAATCATCCTACCACATAAGATAACTACCCAACTCTCTATTCACCTACACTCTTCCTTCCGAATTTCTTTTCAAACTACCTCACCTTTTTTCTTGCACCCCATCTTCCTACCCTCTTATCGAACTACCTAACTTTCTTTTCTACCCCATCTTTTACTAATCTCCTGTTGAAACACCTAATCTTCTCCTAAAAATACCCCTCTCTCTCTCTTTCTCTCTCTCTCTCTCTCTCTCTCTCTCTCTCTCTTCCGATTCTTACATTAAACTACTTGACTTTCTTTTCCCTCCTCTCTCTTCCTATCCACTTTTTCGTTTACCTAACTTCCTTTTCTCTCCTCGCCGTGTACCCTTTTATTGAACTAACTTCCTTTTCTTTCCTCTCTCTCTCCCTCTCTGTCTATCTCTCTTTCTCTCTCTCCCCCCCCTCTCTCTCTCTCTCTCTTCCTACTCTCTCACTAAACTACGTAAAGTTCGCCTTACGTTGTTACTGAAAGCGTCACATTCGAACGCTTTTAAGAGCAAGCAAAATAAGAGATAAATTGGTCTCTAGGTTTACGCGTGCAATAAAAGAATTGATATTGTAAAAAAATTTTTTTTAAAAGCCCAAAAAAGTATGTTGCTTCTTGCCTTTGGCTTGAAAAAAGGCTGAATATCGACAATCTCGTGGAAATTGATTACGGGAGTGGCTCGAAGGGATAGAACAAGGAGCAGGATTTTATTTTCTGAAGTGCTATGTGTGTTGGTGTGGTAATTGACTTGGAACTAAGATCTCTGACGTGGCGCTTGGGCTTCGAGGCTAGGTTCAATTGTGTATAAGGGTTCGGGGGTACGTATAGAGCTCGCTGCCCCGCGGCGATAAACTCGGCGTGACAGGTTTGGATCGATAATTGTCCCTCATTACACGTTGGTCGCAGCGCAAGCAAGCGCACCGCAAAAAAAATAAAGAATAAAAAAAAGGAGTGACATCCGTGGTGGATTTTACGCTTCTTCTTTTTTTTATTCATTTTTTTTTCTTTATTTCTTTCGTTTCATTTCTATCTGGATTACTGTGTCATTTGCGGTTTGATGTAAATAAAGATCATAGCGCGGCAAGGGTGAGAAGATGAGTGCAGGGAGCCCGGATGATGATGATGATGATGATGATGATGATGATGATGATGATGATGATGATGATGATGATCTGGAGGAGAAGGAGGAGGAAGATTAAAGGGATGGACCAGAAGAGGAAATGCTGGGAGAATGATTGGTGACGATGTGGAAAGGAAGGAAAGAAAATTGGCTGGGGATGGATGGGAAGGACGTTGAAAAATATATACTGGGGATGAGGGAGAAAGAGGAGCTAAAAGGATTGGAATGAAAAGTGGAGGAGGAGGAGGAGGAATTGGAGGAGAGCCATTGAGGAAAATAAAGGTAACAAACTGAAGGAGGAAGAGGCAGAGGAAAATAGTGAAAATGAGGAAAGAGCGGAGTTCAATAACTGGAATCAAGCTAGAAAGGGAAAAGGAAGAGGAGATGAATGAGAGAGAGAAAGGGAAAGGGCGTGTCGATGATGAGGGAAGAGAAAGAGAGGCTGAGCGAGGAGGAGATCGAAGAAGAGACAGGAGGAGAAGGGAATCAGAAAGATAGAGAGGTTGAAAGGGGAACAGGGTAAAAAAAAAAAGAGTGAAGGAGGTCTACAGGAGGAGGGGTAAGAGCCGTAATGATGTCAAGTTTGCAAAGGCTTCAGCTAGGGAAATGAATCAAGTAAATATTGACCAGTCTTTTTAGTCACTCAATAAAAAAAACTGTCATGTAATCCGCGTCTTTGGTAATATGCTGTGTTGGGGGTGATCAATTTAAAGATTTGAAAAAAAAGCCTATTCAATGAATATGTTACTTCTCTCACCTTTTATTGGATCAGTGAATTGTTCAAATTTTCAAGAAATAAGCGCAAACCAAGATATTAGCTAAGCATTAGTTTACAATACGAATCAATCCCCCCCCCCAGTAAAAACCAATTCGTGGAGGGTGGGTGATTTTGAAAAAAACAACAACATTTATTTCTAAACATCATCACCATCATCATCAGTCTTTTAACGTCCGTCGTTGGACATAGACCTTCCCCAGGATTCGCCACAATTCTCTATCATGGGCGTCGCAGAGCCAGTATTTCCTGAATCTGTCAAGTTCATCTCTCCATCTTGTGTTCCGTTGGCCTTGGTTTCTTATGTGATCTCCAGGGATCCATGTTGTGAGATATGATGTCCATCGGTTGTCTTTCATTCTTGCAACATGGCCTGCCCATTGCCATTTGAGTTTTTTAATAGCTTTTATGATATCACGGACACCCGTTTTTTCCTTATACACCGTGCTGTCTTGTGATCTCTCCATGTAAGGTTGAGCATGATTCTCGCATAGACATAACGGGGAGTAAATGTTTAAATTTTCCACCCAGTAGCTCCATTGATGCAGTCTTTACGGGCGACACATACACACGGAGCCGGTCACCCGGCCGGACGGACGGCCAGGCCGACTTAAAATCCTAAGGAACCCATGTTGGTAATTTGGTGACAGTTTGGGTTGGCAGTTCTAATATAACATTGATTTGGTGTTCCTTTCGCAAAAAGCCGGTTCCATTATAAGACAGCCTTTACGATCTATCTAGAAGTGATTGGCAAGTGACCAGGTTCTACATTGGGTAATTACTGAACGTAACCAACTTTTGCACAAAGCTGAATACTCGGCAAGTGTTGAAGACTAATCATTGCGTTACAGCAGGTGTTTCTGATACCATGAACATCTATTTAGGAACAGTTCTGGATAGTCGCTCAATAGAAAACAGGACCAACATCTTTTGGCAGCATGCCGTGTTGAAGGTGATAAATTAAGAAATTAGGCAGAGGTGATCACCGAACAAGTTACCCTTCTTGCAAATCTGAATTTATTTAAAGAACAAGAGTGGATGCTGCCGGGAACAAAGGATAAAATTTAGCATAAACTCACATTGCAAAACCTATTTGCGGTTGAGGATTTTTCAAATAACAAAAGACATGATAAGGGGTAAAATTTCAGCTATCTAGCTCCATAGATGCAGCCTCTACGTGCGATACATACGTACGTAGACCAACTTAAAAACTGAATAAACCTATATTGACAGATTTAGTTGTCTGTTTCTAACAACCCAGGCGCAGCTATACGATTGTTAACGGATTGAATTAGTCCACTGCTATTTAGTAATGTATGGGTAAGCAATGTAAAAAGCTTGCTTTATGTGATTTATTTCTCTTATTTTATGTTCTTACAATCCAATATTCGGTAAGTGCAGAGTTTAATCAACCGCATAACAGCTTTGGTTTTGTGTGAAAGTCATTTTATGAGATCCGACTGTTTGCAAACGTTATTAATTTCGACACCTGTTGCTGGTGAGATGTGTTTCTGTGTAAATAGATAGAAAATGAACAGACTGAAGTAGATATGAATGAACAGACTTGAATAGAAACAAATAGAGAAAGGAAGGAAGGAAGAAAAATGGATGAAGAAAGAAAGGGAAGGAGGAAGAAAAATGAATTAAGAAAGAAGGAAAGAAAGGAAGAAAGGTAGAAGGAAAAGTAGACAAAAATGAAAGACAGAAAGATAGGAAGGGAGAAAGAAAGGAATATGGTCGTAGAAAGAAAGAATGAAAAATGGTCAGACAGAGAAAGAAAGAAAGGAAGGAAGAAGGAAGGATGGATGGAAGGATGGATGGATGGAAGGAAGGAAAGAAAGAATAGACTGACACAGCAAGAAAGGGGGAAAGAAGAAAGAAAAAATGATGGAAAAGAAAGAAGGGGGGGAAAGAAAAGTGAAAAAAAAGAAGGAAGAAAAAAAGAAAAATGGCTGAAGAAAGAAAGAAAGAAAGGAAGAAAGAGAGAAAGAAAGAAAGAAAGAAAGAAAGAAAGAAAGAAAGGGAGAAAATACGAAAAAAAAAAGGAATTGAGATTTATACATGTAATGGAGAAAATGACTAGAGAGTGAGAGATGGGAAAGAGAGACAGAGAGAGAAGTTTGGATCTTGTACGGTAATGAATCAAAACGGAGAAACTGAGAAAAAGAGGAAATTAACTGAAATAGATAGATAGATAGATAGATAGATAGATAGATAGATAGATAGATAGATAGATAGATAGGTAGTCTGATGGTCGTGAATTCAATCCTTTGGTCAGACACTGACAATCAAATATTTGGGTTCAATAGAAAAGGCAAATGCGTCAACACAGAGACGAATTAACTTGGAAGAATTAATTGTAAGAGATACATCCTTGCATGAATTGCGTGCTGGAAACAATCTACCATTGGCGATTGAATGGAGGATTCGAATCGCAATTCCCAGAGGGTTGTCCAATACGATAGACACCGGAAGAAGCCCAAGTAGTACAACAGCCTAGATGCTGTTACTATAACAACCAAGATGTGGACAATAGTCCGCATATATCAATATGTTATTGTAATGAGTCCTCGGCTCCGAAATTCAGATCAAATTTATTTATACCAAAGCAGATGTTCTCAAATCCGGTTACACATAACCTCAATGGTACCCAAGAGAAATTGAAAGGTATACGCAAGGCTCGTGAGAAATTATTTTGAAACAATTACAACTAACTAAACAAAGTTCGTATAAAAGTGCCAATTTAGAATGATACGCGAGTGGTTCTCTCCTAAACTTCGCTTAGAAACGAGTTGCTTGATGGGAAAAACCATGTTCATCGATCTAATTCAAATGTAACATCGACTCAAATGAAATTATTAACGAATGTTTCATGGTTATCGTTCATTCTGTGATATCAATACATTTTATTCTTCTTAAAGGGCGCACTAACATCGCTTGACAGGACAAACGGGCATGCAAGAAGAGAATGTATGGAAACCCCTAGGTTAAAGAATTAAAAAGTTCTCACCAATACGCTCATTTATGCAGATCTGTTACGGTCTCTGTCTCCATTGAATTAATTTTTAAATAGAAAATATCTCTTTTATCGATTTATTTGACCTAACTATTATCGATAGAAAGATATGTACAGCTCGATACAATTCATATATACTCTGTCATTCAATATAAAAGACGGTCTAATCTTCTGCCAATCGACCGACCAATGGGATTTCTGCTTGTATCACTCGGATGAACGTACATTTGTCTCGACGTTGTCAAAGTCCTAAACGATAGCTACTTCGTTCTTCAGTGATTGATTTCCGGAGTCATATAACTGACTGCTTGTCAAACACCGATTTGGAATGTTGAGTGCTTAAAAAGTTGCTCAAGTAAAAGTTATTCAGGGAGGCATGGACAAAAAAAAGTTTTTTTCAAAATCAAATCCATAAAATGATTTTAGGTATACAAACAGCCAAGGTTCGCCAATATAGACCAATAGTATAACCATTTACTTAACGTGGTTTAGTTTGGCACAGAGCCACCGTAGTGAGGCAGAGAATCGAACTCACTGAATTGAGAACCGATCTGCAACACAAGCTGAATATTGCGTTACGGTAGATAATAATTAAATATTTACTAAGCGTACCTAAGCACAACTGAGATCAAACTTCCTACGCTTACCGGTAAGTGATATGAGCTTGTTAACTACTGTGACACAATAAGCACCCTTCCTAGGTAACCATTTCAAAGCAGATGACAAGATATCTCGCAAGATTACTTTATGAAAAAGCGGCTGGCGAGATAGCATTCCAGAAATGTCTCGGAACGGCTAACGAGATATCTTGCAGAATACTTCCTTGCTCTGGGGCAACTGACGAGCTACCTGGAGAGAAATTTATTTGTTCTGGAATGACTGAGGAGATGTCTATTGAGAAATCTATTTGTGTTCGAACGACTAACGATATATATATATATATATATATATATATATATATATATATATATATATATATATATATATATATATATATGTATATATATGTATATATATATATATATATATATGTATATATATATATATATATATTTATATATATATATATTTATATATATATATATATATATATATATATATATATATATATATATATATATATACCTTGACCAGATGGTTCAAATAGAAGTAAGGAAGATAGGAACTAATGTTACAATAGGTTGGATTGATTGCAAAAATGATTACAAAAAAAGTATACGACGTGGTCCAACGTAGCTGAAACCTTGAATATCCTTAGATATTCAAGATTAGCGAATCGGTGGAAAGATTCATAGTCAAGCTATCAGAAAATCTGGAAAGTAGACTTGACGGGCCCAGGAGAAATCTTAGCACGCGTAAGTATAAAATGGAAATTCCTAGGGTGGGGGGCTATCTGTCTCACTACTATTTGTAATAACCATGATACCATCAAACAGAACAGCAAAGGCTACTTATTCTCCAAAACGAATGGAAAAATCAACCATCTTGTGTACATGGATGAAATAAAGCTATTTACAAAGAAGATAGGTATTCGAATTGTTGCTCAACATAGTTAAAGAATGCAACTATGATATTGTGATGGAATTTGGAATGGAATTTGGGATAACAATTATCGCTTTTGGTAATGTGCAGAGGATGATTTACGGCGGGGGAAAGAATAGACATCAGAAAACGAAACTAAGAGCATTAACCACACAGGGCCGACATGAATAATCAGGGATATCAGGATATGACTTAGAACAAAGAGTAATAAAACAAGAAGAAATGGGAGAGAAAATAAAAAATGGATACCTTAGGAGGATGCGAGAAGTATCAGAGACCAAGCTAAATAGTAAAAATCTAATGAAAGAGATAAACACATGGGCAGTAGCGGTAGTAAGATACACAGGACCATTTCTTGAATGGACAAAAGATGAATTCTCATCAATGGACAGGCGAACTAGGCAACCCATGACAATGCACAAAGCCCTGCACCCCAGAGATGACACGGATTGATTTTATGTGAAAAGAAAAGGCAACTGAAGACTCATCAGCATAGAAGACTGTCAAAATGGCAAAAATTTTATAGGAGAAGCATGTACAAGGATGCCTTGAAAATATCATGCAAAGTGCTAGAAGCGATACAGCAGGCAATAAAAAGCTAACTCACATGGTAATAATGATCTTAATAATAATTTAACTTATGAACCAGATGAGGTTTACCAGGGATCTTATCCAAAGATCTATGCCTCATAGTTTTGTCCTGTGCTGTTCGAAATTTCTGAGAGAAAACATTACTGTGAAATTATGATTCTTTCTTCTTACAGTGACCGAAATGTTTTAATACAAACAGTGATAAGGGGAAAACAATCGTATAACATAAAAGCCCTTATCACTTTCTATGCTTGTTTGTCGGTTTTCTGTCGCACTAAAGCAAGCAGAAAGAGAGGTAGGGGCTGCTATGTCTGTATGTCCGCTGGGACACCACTACTACCGATGGTGTCTCAGTTCCGTTTTTTTACCTGATTGCTCTGCCTTATTGTTTTAAAAGTATTGAAAAACAGAAAGTATGAAGAATTGTAAATTACCGACAGGTAAAT
>OY735222.1:24034873-24059873 GCA_963457665.1 Thysanoteuthis rhombus | reverse complement strand
ATTGATTAGAGCAGGAAAAGAGGATTCAGCACAGATTAAAACTCTATAAGTTATTCTTCGAAATTCACGGTAACTCTGTCTTGATCAATCCCAGCTTGAACAGACATTCTCTATCATATGTCATGATTGTTGATAAAGAGATAGGGTGCGTCTGAGTGCGTCCATAATTACCTTACCTTCCCTGGCGGAAGCATCAAAAAGCTATTCGCTCTATGGCCCACTGCAATCGGGAGCCAATATGCACACGCTCAGACACACACACACATATGTACATATATACATATATCCTACTTGTAATAAGTTACGATTAAGGTATGTCTGTTTTTGATCACAGTGTTTGTTTATCAGTAACGGCCTCTTTGTTTAGTCGCACGTAACTGCGCCTGAGGGAAATTCTGCACTTGTTTCATTTGATCAAATTCTGTGCAGTAGGAGTGAAAAGGCTTCCGAGGTGTCGTGGCTTCAAAATCACTGACAGCTAGTGGTAGCGACCATCGAGTATATTTATTGACTGTATTGACAAGATGTACACAGGTTGATGTCACCCAGGAACCGCGTGTATCACCAAGTGTGACCGCTTGACTTCTTTTTCACACATCAGGCAAAGTGCTACCGACCGTCATGACAATCAGTAGATCTGGACCTACTTCAATGCGCCATCACCACGCCACCGCAACCCAGCCCGAGGGCTGTCAGGGAAGACAAGAGGATCCCGTCAAACAACACAGCTTCAACGTTTTTGAGTTAAACGCAGACAGCCGTCGTGTGTGACTGCCCAAATATTTCTAAGTACAGTAGAACTGGACCAATGTGAGGTGAACATTGCAACAAGTTTGTTGTTTATTGACGAGTGCAGAATAACTCCTAACCAGAACGATTGTCGTCAATGGGTTGTGGAGATGCAGAGGAAAGCTTTATGCCGCAGTTGTCATAATCTGAAACCCTTGAGCTGGACATTGCAGGGCAACATTCTGGAGAGGAATAAACAGCAACAGGAAAACAAAACGGTCATTGTTGATGGAACCATCACTGGCTTGTCTAACTTTCGGGATAATATTTTCAACATTATTACTCAGTGAGGTATTGAGGTCTAAACTTTTCATGTGTGATAATGCAATCCCTCATTGAGCTCGCATCCATTTAAATAAAGCTAGATTAGCCAAGAAAGCTCCAAATTCAATATTGAACCCTTTTAAGCAAAAAAAAAACGAATATCCATATTATTAATACTAAAATTAAACTAAAGGAATAACCAGCAGATTATACCCATAATAATCCCAAAAATAAATAAAAGCTATACATTGAAATAATAGCTTAAGGGGAGGAACTGTTTGATCAACATGTTAATATAACTTTTGTTTTCAATTCCAACCGTTACATGGTAAAAAAAAAAAACAGCGAAAAAAATTCACACTTAGAACCATATCAAATCTTGTATGAAATATTAAAATGCTGAAAATAAATGATATAAATCAAGTAGAAAGATATTGGGAAATGATTGACTGAAATTACGTAAACTCCTGAGAAAAAGATAATTCGTATATTTATTGTTTAAGACTGGAAAGCTCCCTAGAAATAAGATTTTTTTCAAAAAAGCTTTCTTTTTTTTTTACCTTTCTAAGGAGGGTCCCTTCATACCATACTCTTGATATCTGACCTCTTGAAGATGAAAGACAGCTTACCTTCATTTCGACCCCTCAAAGAACGAGAAAAGGTCTCTCTCCACTTCTGACCCCTTGAGGGAGGGAAATTTCTCCCTTTACTTGTGATACCTTGAATGGAAGAAAATGTTTCTCTTAGCTTTTGATATCTTAAAGGGGTAAAGTCTCCCTTCACTTTTGAAACCTTAAGGGCCCGAAAAGAAGTCTCGCTTCACTTTTGTTCCATCAAAGAGAGGAAAAAATCTCCCTTCACTCCTGAACACTCAAATCACTTCTGACCCCTTAAGCAGGGAAAAGTCTATGTTCATTTTTGAAAAAAGGTTTCCCTCCACTTTTGACCTCTAATGGGATAAAAATCACCCTTTACTTTTGACCCCTCTGAGGAGGAAATTCCCTTTCTCTTTTGGCCCTTTAAAGAATTATATGTATGCATATAAAATAAGAAAAATGTATCTGTATCTGTAAACGGACAGAAAGTAAGGTCCTACTTCAGCATCATAGTTACATTGTAAATAGAGCTCCTAATTTTAAGACCCGTAAATTTTTTTCTAAAAAATTTAAAACCTTTGCCACGGTACACTGAGTAAGCATGTCAAATCTATCTGAGTTACGCAATGTTTAGATCGTTTCTCCAACGTGACAGACAAACAGACGCACACGCACGCACTCACGGTGTGACACTCCCGGGAACAAAAATCACATGGCACGATGTGATACGCGTATACTTCACTATATTGACTGGAACAAAAGGCTTCGGATTCTAGAAGCATTCTTCAGTTGTTGTACTTGGATTCTGAATGCATTCAGCAAAAGAATGATACACAGAATCACCTCACTTGCATCTAACCTTGTGCGTCATCTCAATGTATGAACGCCATAATTTTGATATTTAAAAACTGACTCTTGTAAATCAACTAAACATCTACAACCACAGATTTTACATACGTTTGTTTTTTCAACATTCAGAGACTTGGATCACAATGTTGGAACAACAAAAGGCCGAAAGCTCTTGATCAAAAACATTTTGGACAGCTCTTAGATACTCTAACCTCTGACCTATGTTGACAAAAACGGGAAGAGGCCAAGTTGACCAAACTAGTTCACTATATCTCACGCTCTTTCAAGCGATTCTGAATTTAGAAGCGAACATTTTCCGATTAATCCCATTGGTCCCTCTTCTCTAAGCTTTTCTGAAATTATCTTTTTCTACGCAGGGTTTTGTGAGTAATAGATTTCCGATCCCGTCACTTCTAAAAAATTTCCTTTTAGGAGGCTTTGACTTTGCGGACGTAAAGAGTAAGGCCGTAACCTCTTCTCACTCCAGCAAATCCTACCTTGACCAGACAAAACGCCTATGCTGAACGACAGGTGCTAAAATGGTCAACGTTGTTTCGCGAAATCGAAATGGTCGACATTTAGCGCTTTTTTGTTTGTTTGTTTGTTTGTTTGTTGTTTTTTTTTTTACACATGTCAAAGATGAGAAGGGAACAAAGAGAAGCGGTTAAGTGCTTTGAAATTTGGGAAGAGCTTTCAGTAACCCAGCCGATGTGCTCATGGGATTGAAAATTTTGAATCATTCATAAACAACTCGTATACCATGAAATTATCACGTATGTTGTTTTTATATTACGCAGATACAATCATTATATAAGCATGGATACCAGGCGTTGCCCGAGGGGAAATATAACGTGAAAAATATATCCCTTGATGTATCTCTTCTTACGCAATACAACCAATGAAAAACGATTATCTATACTATATACACATGAAAAAGTAGCTGTAAGAGAGGAAATATTGTGATGCGTAAAAAGAACAAATAATGTTGTTCAGTTCTACATTGCTTCTGAATACACTATATAAATGTTAATCCAGTCGGATGCCAGAATGGAAAGTTTTATTGGGGATTCAACCCCAGAACAATCAATATTGAGCTGCCTATTGGAAAAGTATGGAGAAACCAGGTAAAGTCCAGCGATCTTAGGAGATTTCTTTATACTCACAAATATGCTGCGTTACAATTTCCTGAATTGACCTCAGGTGACCTCTTATGACCCCCAGCATCAACCAGACATTGCCTTAAACTTTTGCCGTGTAAAGAAGTATCTCTATCCTAAATTTCTACATTCTGCGTGCAATATAGTGGTTAGCAAGTATGACAATTCGCTAGAAATGACAAAAATCATACGTCTAAATATTTTGCCCGTGGAAGAGTCTATCTCTGCGTCAAATCTCAGTCTCATAAGTGCAAAACTATTGCTCGAAACTTGAAAGATTGAGTTTAAAAGTGACCAAAATTGAACTTCTGACCTTGGATGACCTCCAAGTAGAACCTCGCGTAGCTAGCCTGTGACCTTTGGTGTGAGAGGATGTATCCATGTGCACAATCTCAGCACCCTTGGTGCGAAATGTTGGCCAACAACTCTAAGGAAATGACCCCTGCAAACCTCAAATGATCACAGTGATTAACACTGCATTTCATACACCCTTTGTCGTACGAAGATGTACCTGTATGCCCAACATACGTGCTAAAATGTGGCCAAAAGATAGGAAAATTATTTCAAAATGACCAAAAATGACGTCTGTTGACCGTTACATAGATTTCAGTCTTTGTCGTTGGAAGATGTACTCATATGCTCAATATCAGAATCCTTGGTACAGAATCATGACCAACAACTCTAAGAATTGGTTTAAATTTGCCGGAAATTACCTCTGGTGACCACAAATGCATATGACCTTAACCATGGGAATATGAACCAGGATGCTCAATTCAAGTTTCATGGGTGTCAAATTAGAGCCAAAAACTTCAAAAGAGGAATGAATGAACAAACAAGGCTCAAATATCAGTATATATATATATATATATATATATATATATATATATATATATATATATCGTACTTTCAAATTTGTAAGAATACAAAGACATAGAGAACAGGTTTTTATCTGTTGATGATGATATTTAATCACAGTGCTCAAAATTCAACACAGTAAATCGACCTATTATGATGCAGAAATAAGACTCACAAGGATATATCATCATCATCGTTCTTTTATTGTCCGTCGTTAGACATAGACCTTCCCCAGTATTACCCCCTGATGTCTCTATCATGGGCGTATACTTTCTGAACTTCTTCTGTCTATATTTTATTCTGCTGGCGACCCTGTGATATATATACATTCTTGTGAATATATATATATATATATATATATATATATATATATATATATATATATATATATATATATATATGGTGAAATAATGATATCACTACGCAAACATCTTTCTGCATCTGCCCTCTTGGGCTTCTTCGGGCAAACAATTCGATTTATTTGAATCCCTACTCTGTGTGGAAAAACTCCCACCCATTCAACTCAATTTTTTTCCCTGATTACTTGTTGACCTCTCTGTTGGTAATTCTTTCGCGTGTTCCGTAATTTGTCGATACATATTAAACAGAAACAACCACATATACATATTTGCAACATAAATATATATAACACCATATGTTGTTGGGAAGGAGAGAGAGAAGGGGTGGGGATTAGCAGATTGCATATTGCAAATATCTATCTATTTACGATCTACTCTAAAATATTGAGCACTTTCTCCATAGATAAAGAAACCCCTAAAAACAGATTTCAATACTGGACCAAAGCATCAAGATGATTATCCAGATTGAAGGCTTTCCGGTGTTCGTAACTTTGGTCTATAATCTCGACCTTAAAGAAAAAGAAATGATCAAACACGGACACATCTCCAAGAGGCACGGATGCATGAATCCATCCTCATATCAATCAGCGACACGATCATCCGACGTCCAGGTAATTTCTAATCCCCCCAGACGAACACAGCTCCAAATATGATTCTGAACCCTTATTCCTCTTATACACACGTTTTAAAGACTCTTGCCACATCATGAGGACACTCATTCCCCCAGCCCGTAAAACCTTATCCAACCTCCATATCAAAAACTCCTTCATTCTAATATACGGTAACGACGGAAAAAAAACACTTTTCTCCACCTATTCCCCACAATTTCTCTCTCGCAATTACCATCCAGCAATCACCATCTGGGCATTTCTGTAGCTTCTGCCATTTTTCTCAAACGAAATTTCGCTTTCAAATCTTTGAGGAATCCAGGCATGACACGGGTGAAACGCTCCCAAGCAATTACCCTTTTTAACAGAAAAAATTGGAATTCACCAATTTTTTTCTCCTTACCGACATTGTCAACTTTCTTACGACACATGCATACGCAAGCGCACACATATATATATATATATATATATATGTAAATATATGTGTGTGTATGTGTGCGTGTGTGTGTGTGTGTGTGTGTAGTAATGTACACTTTTAGTATTGTAATGCTGAAAAATATCATCTTCTTTAGTCATTTTGTATATATTCTCAAAGTTTCTACGACTGTATGTCACACAAGCCATTTTTAGTCTGATTTGTGCTAATTCAACGAGTTGTCGTATTTATCATATCTTTCCAGGTTCTTCTTGCGTGTAATTTAGTTTTATTTGTATTTGTATTTGTAATTTCATTCTTTATTTTGGAGTTCGTCAGCTGTTTTACCATAGCCCTGTTTCGGGAGTATTAAAAACGAGACTGGTTTCTTCCCGTCACATCTCCATAAAGATAACTCCTCCATTATGTTTGGCTGTTGTATTTTTGTACGGGTGTTTTGACAAAACGTCACATCAGCCATCAATCTATCTTATTTGTATCTATCTTGAGTTGTTCGTATCTATCTATCTTCGTATCTCCGTCTTTCTCTATCTTTGTTCATATATGTCTATCATTCTATCTATCTCTATTTATAACTATTCTGTCTGTTCATGATTATCTCTGTTCATCCCTATCTATCTACCTTTGCCTGTTAATAACTATGTTACTGTTCATATCTGTCTATCTTAGTCGATTCAAATCTATTTATCTTAGTTTGTCCATACCTATCTATCCATCTATCTATCTATCTGTTCATAATCCATCCGTCTATCTATTCCAGTTTGTTCGTGCGAATATTTCTTTCTATCTATCCCAGCTTATTTTAATGGTCATCTACTATTGCACACCGAAGCTGTTCACCCGACGAATGGAAAATGTCAAACACTGGTATTACATATAACAACCTGCCTCCAATGACTTATAAAGGTCCCCAATCTCGCTGTAGGGAAGGAAAGGGAGAAAGCAGATGACCAATTGAACCCTTAGTATCAACGCCGACTGTAGAAGTCCGTCGATACGCTGGCATACTGAAATAGACAATCTCAGATGGCCACTGGTCTGTTTATCCATTATCAGAGTTCAAGAAGTCACGTGTCCGCCCCCGTCATAAACTCGGAAGTTGTCGGATGCTGTTTCCGGTCACGTGGTGACAGCATCGTTTTGAAATGGCGGACAAGGAGAAAGGAACCGTTCTCTTTTTCACTGCACATTCTATTGGAAAAAAAGGTATTCACTAAATTTTGATCAGTCTGGTTCTAGGGTGATGCAACCTTTCGGAGTCAAACTCACCACATAATAGTAATGGTTTACGAAACCAGCTAGCTTAACTTCATTCCATGGCAAGGCGACTGCAAAAAAAAAAAAGATTGTTAGGCTAAGGACGTATTGATCCACTCACGTATATGTACGGGGTGCTACTGAAAAATTCGGAGAATATAAATAATACATTAAGAGTTCTTCCATTAACACCGAATTCCCATCGTCGAAGTAACTCATCGCCTTCTGTTTGCTCATTGGCTACAGCTCACGAGGTATGGCGGCAAAATTCCATACTACATTCGAATAGCGCCTTCTTTCCAAATGGGTAGCACATCGTATATATACATATATATATATATATATATATATATATATAAATATATATATAAATATATATATATATATATATATATATATATATATAGAGAGAGAGAGAGAGAGAGAGAGAGAGAGAGAGAGATTGGTAGAAAAAAGAAAGATAGATATTTGATATCAGGTGTGTCCTAAAGTTCGCAACGCTTAATTGAACTAAAAACTGAATACACATTCGCTAAAGCTAAACTCAGACTAGCATATTGCTAAATATAGGAGATGGCTGTAGGATGATTCTGATGCGTCAACCAGGAATGGTCCACCTGCCTTGAAAATCAGCATTCGAAATTTTACTTTGATAAAAAAAACGCCATCCACTGGTTGACATTGGAAATACGCAACTGTCTCACTGACCAAACAGGCCTCTGCGTGTGTGTGTGTGTGTGTGTGTGTGGAGATCTACTAACTTAGTAACCAGAAACATGGTTCCCCCAATGAGAATTAACCTACAAGGAATTGTTTGGAAGATAACATCTCTCTATAGCAGGGTTGTAACCTCTCCCCATCAAACCCAATATCAGTATGAATATTCAAGTTCCACCCTTTTCCGGCAAATCTCTAAATAGTTGTAAGATTGAGCCCTACTACTTGTCCAAGGATGGTCCATCTGTCATGAAAATACCCTTCTGGATTCGAACCTTGCGAATTACTAACTACTTCAGCCACACGGCCTGATTTTACAAGTATGAGTTTTTTTTTCTCTTCTTTTTGGCCAAGTTTATGTTTTTTTTATCATTTTTTCCTTCTTTCTTTTTTTGAAAAATCTTCCATTTTAACTAGTGATCGCTAGATTACGTAATTCTATCTATCAATTTTTATTGTACTTCATTTTATTCGAGCAATTTATCTCAATCCACTTCTAGCTTACTAAGCCAATCGAAGCTTCACTAGAGCTCTGTTAACGGTATTTTTCCGAAGATACAATCCCGAATCAATCTGTATCCAGCCTCTTACGACACTGGACGAGGAGCAGGGCGTTGAATTTTCCTGTTTTGAATTTTGAGTTGTCGAACTCTTATACTAGTTACCAAACCAGGCTGAAGAGAACAGGCTGAATGGCTTAGTCCTCCCCTTTATTTATGTATATATGGGGATGGCGAAGGAGATGGATTCAATCCTTTTCCAGGCGTATTAAGCGTGGATAGAACGCATATTGTCTCAGTTGGAGTTGGAGCACTGTTCACCAATCCCATTCCCCGGGCTGTTAGGCCACTCGCACCTCCTTGGACAATGTAAGTAATGTGAAAACAATTTCATCTTCCCTCGAGCAGTGTATTTGCTTATCTTTCTTGTCTTGTCGATTTTTCTTTTCACTCATTTCCTTCTAGTCGAAGCAGGAAGGCAGAGATGCCAGTAGTGAGAAAAAAAATCGGGGGGCAAATTAGAGAGTTTTAGTCTGAGAATGCCCACAGGACAGAAACAAGGTTAGAAGCAATGGTCAGGGCACCCTCTTGACCAGATGAAGAAGGTAAATACAGAGCCCTGGAGAGTGCTACGGGCTCTTTGAAACAGAGTGGGAAGATGGTCGAGCAGTGCGTAATTTCTTCAAATCGTTGGCCGAATCCGGTCTGCAGTGACATTACGTCCGGCTTGTGAATATACGGAATATGTTTTTACACTTACATAATAGTAATAATAACAATAATAATAATGATAATAATGATAATAATAATGATGATAATAATAATAGTTATTATTATCATTATTATTATTATTATTATTATTATTATTATTATTATTATTATTATTATTATTATTATTATTATTATTATTATTGTTATCATTATTATTAGGTAAAAATCTTTAGAAATATCTTGTTTATGCATCTAGTATATATAAGTATAAACGAGAATATCAAAGAGAAAAAATCGATCATCGTCATCATCATCATCATCAGTATTTTGATGTTTGTCGTTGGACATGGACCTTCCCAAGGATTTGCCAAATCATGGGCGTTGCGGGGCCAATACTTTCTGAACTATTTTCCAGTTTGTCCCACCATCTTGTATTCTACCAGCCTCAGTTGTCAGTCGTCACGTCCATCAGTTGTATGACACTCTTGCAACATGACCAGAAACATTGCCATTGGAGTTTGTTTTTGTTTTTTTAATGTATTCTATGATGCCTTGGATTCCTGTTTTTCCCCCGATATATATTTGCTGTTTTGTGATCACTCCATGTGTGGTTGAGCATGATTCTTCTTTCATGCCCATGTAGCATGCCTCTTAGTTTGAGAGTCTGTCTCTTGGTTAGTTTCCACGTTCCAGCTCCATAGGTGACTATGGGGGGGGAAGGATTGGTTGCATACCCTTCTTTTTCGCACTCGTGGGATTTTCTTGTTCTTGAAGGTTGAGCTTGCCCTGTCGAAAGCTTGCCAACCTGAAGTGATTGTTCATTTGATTTCTTCTTTTGAGGATTTCATGGAGATTCATTGTCCTAAGTAGATGTATTGGTCTATTTTGTCCAGCTTTGGGTTTTCAATTTTGATCGTTGTGAGTTTATTTCCGACATGTTTCTTGTACATGACCTTAGCTTTGTTGAAGATCATGTGAAGAGCAACTTTCTTGCTTTCTTCACTCAGCTTATCTATTTTGTTTCACTCAGAAAATCGTAAATATGAAATGATCACTGATCATAATCAAAGAACACAACTACATGATACAAAGCAATTAATCTTTTTTTAAAAATACATCAAATCTATAAATCAATTGAATTTAACCTTCCAACATCAACTGTTACATCAATGTCTAAAATGCCTTGCCAATGGCACATATGAAAATATATATATAGATATTACAACACTTGTGATCAGATGGAAGTTATGAATTGTTACGTTTTTTTTATTAATTATTTGTCGAATCACCGTAGACATGATCACCGTCCCGACCGAACAACCAACAAGGTGGAGAGATTCCTTTTCCTTTTACCATAGCTGTTTTTGTTGTGTCGTATCAGTGCTATCGAACACTCCATTTAGCCTAGAGCCTTCGAACTACCCAGGAGTGCTCCATTTGACATCTTCTAAAAATATTGTTTTGGGATATTTTGGAATTTTTAAAAATAGACTTTAAATTATTTTTTTTTAAATCCTGTGTCAGCGCTACTGGGTGCACTGTTTGGCCAAGAACATTTCATTCCTCTAGTTATCTTCTGAAAACAGTTTTTAGATATTTGGAAATATGTTTTTTTTAATTGAAATTTTGATCTTGTGTCAGCGTTACTGGACATACTATTTGGCTAATAACACCGTAAATTCACATAACTGCTTCACTACTGATCTTTAAATAAAGTTTTCTTTTTTATTTGGGGACTTTTTTTTAAATTTCATTATGGATTTTTTTTAATTTTTATTTTACTCCATCGATCTACCAGACACAACATTTGGTGTAGAACCTTACAATTCTGCGTGCATTTTTTTTTTCATTCTTTTAATCTTGTGTCAGCGCTACTGGACATTATTTGAACTAGAACCTCTCCAATCCGCATGCGTACTCATCTGGACATCTTCTTAAAACGTTCATTTTATTTTATTTATTTATTTATTTATTTGTATTCTTTGAAATTTAAACCAGACATACTACAGTGATTCATTCTGTGGATTGCGTGGCGTGTTTGTTTCCCAATGATTGATGTAACAGTTGATATTGGAAGGTTAGGTTCATTCGAAATACTTGATTTGCTATTTGATTATTCTCATTGATTCTTTATCTTGAACACTACCGCTAAAAGGATTGTATTGAACGACCGTAGCAATCAAAGATACCAAATGCTTCTATCCCTTTTATATATATATATATATATATATATATATATATATATATATATATATATATATGTATGTGTGTGTGTGTGTGTGTGCATGTGTGCATGTGTTTGTGTGTTGTAGTATTCCTGATTATGTCTGAAGACTTGAAGAGTTGAATTAGTACTTCATTAGACCCTGATTTTTTTTCAAGTTTCTGGCACGTTTTAGAATTCTTTGTGGGGATTTATTAAAACATCTAGATTCTCTAGGATCGAGATATTTCTAGATGTGTCCTTTTTTTTTCACTTTTTTTTTTAGATGTTTTCCAGTGGAAAACGTCGGCTATGTCATAATAAAATTCATTCGAGCCATATTCATTCTTCAATGTAATTTTATTTTTTGTACATGTCTTCAAAATCATAACGCTACGGTTGTTCGATTTTTGACTTCGGTGGCGAATTTGAGATTATGTTTATTCACAACGAAAATGTTAATACGGTTTATAATAAATGATTTAAAGACAAAATGTCATCTTAGTTGTATGAAAATATCTATGTTTTACTACCCTGGCCAACTTCCAAAAACAGTTCACCGACCCGAGGGCTGGCGTAAAACACGGTAAACAGTCTGCAATACGGGTGGGGGCGGTTATTGGGTCTTATTTTAGGTAGTGTAAACAGTTGCACAGATTCCCTCTACCCAAGCCCCCACCCTAAAATATCTCTTTCATTTATTATGTTACATAAAGATAGATTATTGATCTATAAAGGACTTTACGTTAAATTAAACATCAGAACTTTATGAATGTTTCATTTCTGTTGTGATTGGTTTGCTAAATACAAAAAATCGAAGGGTCTCATCAATATTTAATTCGGCTGTCGGTGGTTTACGTTCAAGTTGTAGCAATACACCTACCTCCTCTTCAAGCTATGGCTGCTGTGATGAGCTCACTGCGTTCTCCACATATTTGAGTCTGATTAGGCTTGGATTTTGTTCTGCTCTGAATTAAGCTCAAATGACTTCACTTAGTTTAGAAAATATCTTAACTTTATAAAACAAATTTCCCTCAACTGAAAAAGATCAGTAAATTTTACCATAGAATGTGACTTATTGAGATAGTATCTGGATATTTTTCTAGCGAAATTATCTTACCGTGGAATGGGACTTATTGAGATAGTATCTGGATATATTTTCTAGCAAAATTATTTTACCATGGAATGGGACTTATTCAGATAGAATCTGGATATTTTTCAAGCAAAATGGCACCAAAATCTACATAATTCAAGGTTTTGCTCGATTGGAAATCTCTTGATCAATCCTAACTTCATTGTGAGACTATTACCAACCTTTCCATGAAATTTCAGTGTAATCCATTCAGAACCTTTGGAGATATTGTGCTGTGCGTGTACAGCTACGGTGAAGATGAAGTGACCTTATAGAAATCCTTGATCTGTCCCAAAATGTAAACACTTCTTCCTCAGTCCATTACCCACCCTTCCAAAAAGTTCTACTGAAATTAATTTTGACTCTTAGAAGTGAGATAAAATAATTTCTGCACTATTTTGACTCTTAAAAAGGGAGAGAACTTAGTCTTCCATTTTGACTCCTAATAATGAAAAGAGAATTTCCCCTCCATTTCGACTCTTCAAATGAGAAATACGAATTCTACTGCCGTTTTGATCATTAAAAATGGAGAAAAATCTCCTGTTTATTCTTACCCCTAAAATTGAAATGAATACCCTTCATTTTGTCCCCTAAAAGTTGAAATTGAATTCTACTCTGTTCTGACCTCAAAAGTGGAGAAAAACCTACCTTTTGACCCAAATAGTGGTAAGATAGCTCCTATCATTTTGACCCCTATTAGAGGGAAAATCTCCCCCCATTTTAACCCCCTGAAGTGCGGTGAAATAATCGTTGATCTTGATCCCTATATGAAAAAGAATTCCCAAGTCCATTTTGATCCCTAAAAAAGAAAAGAAATCCCTCCTCTATTTTGATCCCAAAAAAAGGAAGAAAAGAGACCACTTCTATTTTGACCCCTGAAAGTAGGGAAGAAATTCACCATGAACTTTGATCTCTGAAAAAAGTTACTCCTCAATTTTGACCCTTGACAAGGGAAAAATAATTCCATTTTGATCCCTAAAACTGGCAAAGAAAATCCCCTTCCATTTTGTTCTTAAAAGAGGAAGAACCCCCTTCATTTTACCCCCTCAAGAATGGAAAAAGATCCTCTTCCATTTTGAACCCTAAAAATTGAGGAAAAATAATTCACTTTCATATCTTGACCTCTTAAGTAGAAATTTAGCGATCACTTTTGACCCCTAAAAGTAAGAAAAAGTTTCCAATCGATTTTGACCCTTAAAGGACGAAAAAGAATTCCCCGCAATTTTGACCTCTGAAAATGAAAACAAGAAATTTTACCCCCCGAAACTGGGAAAAAATTCACCCTCAATTGTCGGA
Organism: Thysanoteuthis rhombus; assembly: GCA_963457665.1. NCBI lineage: Eukaryota > Metazoa > Mollusca > Cephalopoda > Oegopsida > Thysanoteuthidae > Thysanoteuthis > Thysanoteuthis major. The sequence goes on along the minus strand of OY735222.1, from coordinate 24,046,144 downwards.
GTGAATAAAAATTACTTCTCCACTTTAACCCCTAAAAGTAAGGAAAAGGAAGCCCACCCCACCCCAATTTGAGGCTTAAATGTGATAAAAATGATCCCCTCATTTTGACCGTGAAAAGTGGAAAAAATCTACAGGGGGAAAAAGGGAATTCTCTTCGACTTTAAATCTTAAGTTTAAGTTTTTTTTTTTAATTCCCTATGAGAGGAAAACGTGTGAATGGAATGATTTAGTCAAGTGTGGATGAGTTAATTCTCTCGGTTGATTGACCAATCACGAGAGAGAATTTATTCTATTCACCTGAAGTAACTATTGAAAAAAATAATAGATTTTAATTTATCAATATTAGCGACATCAATGAATTATTGATGACTTGAGAAATCTGGCCTATCTCTTCTTCTTCTTCTTCTTCTTCTTCTTCTTCTTCTTCTTCTTCTTCTTCTTCTTCTTCTTCTTCTTCGCTGTCGTCGTCGTCGTTGTCGTGAGTGGACATGACGAGGTCATGGCCTCTTTCTGTTGCTCCACGTTCTCTTTCAGTAAACCATTCTGAAATCTAAATATCTTAAATTTGAAGGTCTGAATAATAAAGACAATCCTTAGCATCTTGGGTTATGTCAACTTCTTTCGTATAGCCTCGAATTTTTTTTCTCCTGATTCGATGAAGTCCTTGAGATTTCGGCTATAACTTATGCAGAAACAGCTCAGCTGACCCAACAAATAATAAAATGAATATCAACAATGACAGCGAGCATTGAACTGGATTTCGACTGGTGGAACAAAAAAAATGAAGCCGACACACTTCATTGAGTTCTAACGCTTTCAACTCGTCTCTGGCCATTATTAAGAATATGAAAGATAGATTTTTATAAATTTTTGAATTTAAGAAAAAAAAACTGTAACATTTTCCATCTCGACGTTCCCAAGAAAAGGGATTTAGCTGACAAATATTTATAAATACTTTTTTCATCTCTAGACAATGAACCTATTGATTTTCCTACCTATAAGTGTGTGCACGTGTATTTGTGTGTAGGTGTGTTATGCGCATGCGCGTAAGCAGATTATATTCTAGTTTTTATACATGCAAATAGAGAGGAAAGACTATCGATGGTGTCCGTAGGTGAAACGCATCATAAATCAGCTTGGGACAGTCACTCGGTGATTCTGTTGATTATCCACCACAACAAAGATTATCTGATTTACAGTTGTTTACCGTGAAGAGCCAGCAACGTTGGAAATAGCGATAATAGATTGGGGCATCAGAAATCTCCATGGGAAACGGAAGCGAGTTCGCTTTTTTTTTGTTTTTGTTTTTTTTTTTTTTCATTTCTGGGATAAACAAATAGCCGGCATTTTAAATCCCATAATGCTTCATCTGCCACTGAGAATTCGTCTAATTGGGAAGCCATCTCGGAACGCCAAGATCGACAGAGTCTTAGAATAATCAGATAGAAATCGAATATGATTCTGTAGATGATTTTGCATACTCTGAGTGACGAGAAAGACTTATAACTAGCAGACGTCTGGAGTTTAGGATTTTACAAATCATATTCCTCCTATGTAGATTATTATTATTATTATTATTATTATTATTATTATTATTATTATTATTATTATTAAGTAGAGGTGTGCATTGTGCAACGATGGAACAATGACATTCGAACAGCCTCGACGCAACGCCCTCGATAGAGTGATGCGACGAATCCCGGGAAGGTCTATATCCAAAGAAAGACGATAATAGAATGATGATGATGATGATGATGATGATGATGATGATGATGATGATGATGATGATGATGATGATGATTGACTATGGATGACAGACTCGGTAGTGAGAGAAACAGGACAAAAAGTTGGTTGGTTCGATTAAAGGGAAATAAAGGAGATGAGAGAAAAGAATGTTGGGTAGTTTAATGATAGGAAAAGAGAGGGACTGATGGTTATTACTGATAGCATATGTATAAAAATCACAGTTCTTGTTATACATTATACTTATTTGCATTTTCACACTATTTGCTCGGTGGTCACCGATAGAAACTGAGTGACAGCAAGTCTCCTCAAGTCTCCAGACCTTCTCTTCACACTCTCACAGTCCACAGCAGTGCTACGGAGTATAGTTTCATGCCAGTTGCCTGGTGGTTATCTCTGAAGGCTGAGTGACTAAGTCTCTTTTCGTCTCCAGCCCTCCTCTCATATCGTCCTCACCTATCACTTCAGTGCTCCGGTTTGTAACGTCTCCATCATTCCTTTTTCTTGGCTGTTAGGCCATTGCTAACAGCTAGGGGTCGTAGAACCCATATTTTCAGAACCCATATCCTCTGTATTCGTGCAGTCCCCAGTAGTGATGTGGACGGTAGAGTTTCAATCCTCCTTCTTACACTGTTCCTCCAACCTCGTTTCCAGTATCTTTGGTACGGTTCTGAGTGCGCCTTCTAGTACTGACTTTCATGATCCACCCTTTTTCAGTTCCCTTGCGGGGTCCTGGTATTTCCCTATCTTTTCAGTCTCTTTCGTATTTACTCTGTGATCTACAAGCACGGTTGCATCTATTATTTGGCAGGTTCTCCTTCCTTTGTCCACGATTACCAGGTTCGGTCATTCTGTTTGGATGAGTGATTTGTGGCTTCTATTTACCTGGGCAGTCTCCGACTTGCGTGATACCATTAGTCCGCATGGTTGAATCCCATTCGTTTGCTCAGTTCCCAATGTATCTCGATTTCTACTCTGTCGTGCCTCTTTTGTACTCGTTCTAGGCTAGTTGACAATATGCACTAGTTATGTGGTTTACAGTCTCAATCCTTTCTCCACATAAGTGGCATTCGTTGTTTGTTTAGGTTCTATCGATTTTCTCCTGGATATAATATGTCCTGATGCATTTGTTCTAGGCTGCCATATTAAGCGATTCTATTTCTCTCTTCAGGTTTCCTTTGTGTAGCCATATCAATGATCTCTTGTCTGACACATCCTGTATCTGTTTTTTAGATTCCCCGTATACTTTTTTCTGTTCTCATTTGTCTTTGCTTTTTTGCTGTGCTGCTCCTTCGTTGGCTAATTTGTTTTGTTCGTTGCACTGCTTCGGGCATTTTCATAATGTCTACACTATTTGCTTGCACATACTTTCTTTAATCCTGTTTTGGCCTTTTGAACACAGTTATTGGGTTCTTCCCTCTTCATATTCAGTCTATCTGTGTCCTCTCTAGGATGTAAGGCCGTGTGCATCGTCATAAGCTTTACCGTCCACCGGTCCATTGAATGGAGTTTTTCATTTGTCCATCCATGCATATCTTACTGCTATTCAATTTGGTCTCTAATATTTTTCTCATCCCCAGAGGTATTCTCTTCTTATTTTCTTTTTCATTTCTTCCCATTTATCGTGTCACATTCGAGTACTCTCCAGTATTTATATCGGTCGTGTGTGGTCAATGCTCTGATTTTTTGTTGTCCGATTATTCGATTCTTTCTGCTGCCGCGAGCTTCCCTTTATACATCACCATTGGTGCGCATCGTTCTGTTCCTAATTCCATCCTAATATTGTTGCTGTATTCTTTTACTTTATTGAACAACGTTTCGAGCTTTTCCTTGTTCTTTGCAAACAGTTTTATATCTTCCATGTAGATAAGGTGGTTGACTTTTCCCTTTATTTTGGAGAATGGGTATTCTTTGCTATTTTTCAAGATTATGTTGAATAATAACATGGTTAGAACAAATAGTAGTTGAGACAGAGAGTTTTCCCCTTTTTTATACTCACCTCTGCTATGAGTTCTCCCGTACCTGTTAAGTCTACTTTCCAATTTTTCATAGAGTTGGCTATGAATCTCACCACTTGTTCGCTAATCTTGAATACCCAGAGGCCTTCAAGAACCCAACTATGAGGTATCATGTTGTATGCTTTTTATAATCAATCTATCCCATTGCAACATTTCGATACTTTTCTTACCTCTTTTAAGATCACCTGGTCAGTGTAGAGAAAATTAATCACCTCTGCAGTTCCTCAACTGCATCCTCTCTGTTCTTTTGGTAATAGTCCGATTCTTTCCATGGAATTATATAATCTCTCTGCTATCTGTCCGGTCAGGATTTTCCACATTAATGGTAAGTATGTGATGGGTCTATAATTGCTTGCCTGGTCCCCTTTTCCAGTGCCCCTTTTGTAATTGATTCTGTGACCTGGCTTTCATCTGGGCATTTTCACTGTTATTGAGTTAGTACGTCGTGTAAAGTGATGAATTTCTCAAACCAATATCTGTGGATCCCATCGGGTCCTGGTACTTTCCAGTCGGATATTTTTAAGGTGTATCTCAATATGGTCTCTTTCATTACTAGTTCTTCACCGGCATCTTTGTCTTGAGGTTTTCTTTCCATCTCATCTAACAATCCTGGAGCTTCGTTGTGTCTTTTCGGGTGAACCCATAAGTCGCTCTAGAAATCCTCACCTCTGTGGCGTCCGGTTTTATATTGTTTTCTTCCTCCGTTCAGGTTCTGGTAATATTTTCACACGTTGTTTTGGAATAGGCAATTCTATGTGTATTGGGCAGTTTGAGTATTGGATATTGTCTATATCTCTCAAGTCTTGCTTCTTTGGCATCTCTTCTTTGGTGTATCGCTTTTGCTGCAGCGGGCATACCTTTTTGTCTTATGTTGTATTTGTCCCATAGTCTTGCACGTGGTCTGTATGGTGTATTCTTCAATAGTCCTTCATCTCTCTGTAGCTGGGAGATTTGTTTTTCCAATCTTATCTTCCAGGTGGGTTTTTTTTCCTGTTGTTCGAAGTTTCCCAATCATTTTACTGAAAAATATAAAATCAGAAAAGATTGGGGAGGCATCAAATTATCAGCAGCAGTTTTGGTTGCTCCTCACATAAAGATTATCAGTAATTAAGATTGAAATGCAAAGCTGATATAAAATATTAAAAACACCCTTTGAGTAATTTTTCAAAATAGATTTTACGAAGGTGGGTCAGTAAGTCTGTTATTTGTTATTAATTGAAATTTGATCTGAAATGTTCACAGTGTAATGTTTGATCTATATGATTGATATTCACCGCTGAATCAAGTGCAAAGACAAGGAATGAGGTTCTGTTGAGAAATAAATATTTGTTGCATAAAATAAATGCCTTTTTATCATTAGGTTGTGCGGTTATTGATGTACCTACGTTTATGAAAAGAGCAGGTCATTCAAAAACGTCTCGTCACTTTAGAAATCGGTGCTTGATTATAACGTTAGTTTGCAAGCTAGACTCGCTGACGATACTTATATATCGTGAGTTAATTTGTTACTAGGGACCGAATATTTTTTTTTAGCCTCCTGTCAGACTCGTCTAGGCTTCGGGAACAGCCTGTTCAGTGGGTGACAGGGTGACTTAATTAAGAGCAGTGCTATCGGTTTGAGTTTGAACCGAAGTAAAAGCTAGGAATGTTCTGAATGCTGATTTCCAAGGTATAGAAGGTTTCTCTATTCGAAACTTTGGGGGAACACATCCATTCTACCCATTTGCTCCACTGTAGTCTTAGATGGGGAAAAATATCAATATAAATGCTTTACTCTGGTCTAATTGCTTGCAAGGTAGCGTAGACCTGATTTGCTGCAAAAGTTGTATATATATATATATATCTTAGAAAGGGATGTCGAGTCTATAGCCACACTGAAGAGTTGTAATACAACAAAACAGCTGTCTGTCGGTGACACAATCAATAATTATAATTAACGCCCCCTTCTTTTGTGTTAGGTAGAGTACCCATCCTTTATTAGCATTTATGCAATGCTCTTCCACCTCTGGAATTGAGCACCGGTAGATGGAGAACTATGCTTAAGTAAACATATCTCATAAGTCGGTCCTACTGACCGTCCAGTTCTGCGTAGGGCATCTGCCTCTGGGTCTGGAGCTAAGGTTTCGACCCTACCTAGCGGGACTGGAAGGGATATCGGATCTATAGCCACACTGAAGAGTTGTAATACAACGAAACAGCTGTCTGTGGGTGACACTATTATTAATTATATATATATATATCTTATAATCTAATGATATATCGATAATCTTATATATAAGACTCAATAGTTCACTACTTCAAAGCTGTTAATAGTATAAATGAATATTTGCGTCTTATCAATATCATCTGCAATTTTATTTGAATTTGTTCAAATGAAAGCGAAAAACATACGTACACAAATATGCGCGTAGTCATGACTATATTGACGTATCGAAGTATTTCTGCACTTAAGTACACGTGTGTGTATATGTGAGTGTGTGTGTGTATGTGCTTAGATAAATTCTTCTATGGGTAAATACGTCAACATGGTTATGTGTATTCATATTTGTGTATCTGTTTACCTATTCCAGACTCTTCCACTTTTAGCACATCCCAAATCGCCCGCTCTCTGATTCTCAGCTCTCAAAGGGATGTCAGTAAACGTAGCCGTATCAGCAAATACCAGATATCTCGATCAAATATCGACTCATCGATCTTGAGATCGATCAGCTTATTTTACCGTCATAAGCCACGCACTCACTTTGTCTACAGGGAAATCAGAACACCAGGGACGCTTAATAACATGCAAGTATTAAATGGTAGAATAGAGAACTTTGGTGAAAACCGAAAAAGTTTCTTCAGACGAATCGTTTTTTATATATTTTGTCTAGAAGTTTTATTGACTCAAATAAGTTTTTTTTTTCTTTTCAAACATGAAACTACATTTATTCACTCTGTTAAACTATAATCTTCTAATTCTATCATTTAACTCATCTTAATAACTTTTATAAATCTCTTGTTCTTTTTTTCTTTTTACTCAAATCCTAGTATTCATATGAATATCGGTACGGCCGTCATCCACGGCATGGATTATTAATACTCACTGACTTTTATCACGCTAGCAGTAGCTTTCACTGGAGGTCGATTGACAGCTATCTCCTGAATACTCCAGCACCTTCCTCATTACTCCAGCCGACTACTATAACTCTATTGTTTCCTGCAATCCTTTTCTAATCTCCAATTCTTCGATTTTCTTTGCAATGCCCTTTGCGACCGTTCAAAGCACTCCAACATTGATGGGTACAACTGCTGCCTTCATATTCCATATTTTTTCTGTTCCCGGAGAGATTTTGATATTTTATTATACACTGATATTTCCGAACTGTGGTCCTCATCTTTGTTGTTATAGTCAGAATGCTTTGGCCGTTGTACTCTCTGGCCTTCTTCAGGTACCTGTTGCATCCGATAACGCTCTCAGAATTTCAAACTGAAGCCTTAATTTAACCCACAGGGGGTGGGGATTGTTCTTATTTCACTGTCAATGCAGGGAGGTATCTCCTATTAGTTGGTTCTCTTTTGATTTCATCATTTTTAAATTCGTCCTTGTGATATCGCTTCTGCTTGTTCCGTTGAACCAGGGTTAATTGATTCACCTGCCTGAATCAGAGAATGAATTTACAACCATTTTTCTTAATGAATCAGTGAATAAACATTGGTGTGAATTATTTGAGAAATGAATGACAAATTTGGAGGTTTTGTTCTGAAATTATTGAACTTTTATTCCCGACGTTTCGTCCATTTTCTCGACATCTTCACGAGGCAAATGAAGGGAGAAAAAAAAACAATTGTCTCCTTATTTTCCTCCCTCCATTTGTCAAGTGAATAAATAAAAAAAATGAACGGAACGTTAAGAATAAAATCTCAATAATTTCAGAACAAAACTTCCAACTAAGATAATTTGGAGAATGAAGAGACAGTGAGAGTATTGATACGTTAGATAAAAGCAAAAAAGAAGAGAGAGCTAGTATCGTAGACCATTATTTAGTGTAGTGATTTCGATTCTCACTGGGTGCTCCACTCTTACAATCTGATGCCAGACTAGCTTAAACTTATTAGATAACTGTGACCTGCTTTGTGGCCGAAATAGTTACTCGTGGGCAAGGCCGGGTAAAAATCTGGGTTTCCTAGACAGTCATGCCTCATCGAGTGAGAAAACTTGCACAGTATAATATTTTTACCTCTATTTCTTCCCAATTAGACCTTCTGTTGTACTGAACTAAGCATATTCAATATCATCATCATCAGTCTTTTAACGTCCGTCGTTGGACAAAGACCTTCCTCAGGATTCACCACATCTCTCTTTCGCGGGCGTTGCAGAGCCAGTATTTTCTAAATTTGTCAAATTCATCTCTCCATCTTGTATTTTGTCGGCCTCAGATTCGCGTGTAGTCTCTGGGGATCCATGTTGTGAGCCGTGATGCCCATCGGTTGTCTTTCATTCTTGCAACATGGCCTTCCCATTGCCATTTGAGTTTTCTGATAGATTCCATGATGTCTCTTACTCACGTTTTCTTCCTTGCATACTGTACTAAATATCGAAAAGCCATAATTTAGGGTATTACTTTCCTTGGTTGATATCGAAACACGGTGTTCCACCGACATTCGGCTTTGTGTCGAACTTGGCTCAGCTTACTGAATATCGAAACATAATTTTCGCCTCCCAATTGGCCGTCTGCTAAGCTGAGCTGATTAAACATCGAAACACAAACCGGAAACTTTCTCTCTGAAGGTTTATGGTTTGTTTGACCCTTGGCGAAATACAACAAATACGAATCGTGTGAGAATTCATTAAATAATCATAATGATAATAGATTTCCCAAGATTGCGGTAATCGGAAATCTGAGAAAGAATTGGAACCATTGAACATTTTCCAGTTAACATAAATTCTGGATTTCTGAATGGTAGTATCGTATCGGTGATGCCAGCAAGTAAGTGCCCTTACGCTGGCCACACCTCAGCTGTCCCTTCCCGTGGATTCACATGTCACAAGTTGCTCCTCGTCTCGGAGTTTTCCGAGGTTTTGTGACTCATAAATTTAGAGGCTAAAAGCACCTAAAGCGGCATCATTTTACTCATAAGTGGGATGAGTAGGATTCGTGCCTTTCCCATGAGCATAGTTTTAGTCTCGGTCAGAGTTTGAACTTGATTTGCCCAGTCCATTTTTCGTGTTCTAAACCGATCGGCCTCCGACACATCCTGGTAATAATATATGTTACCTATTCTGCTTCTCATTGTTGCTCGCAAGAAAATACGTAGCTATTTTCAACATTTTCAGAGTTTTTAAAATAGAAAAAAAATCACAAAAAAATGAAATGTTCGTGAGCAGCTGAGATACGTCTGACTTGTAGGAGAACTGAAATACAACTGTATGGTGTGAGCTGAATCAAGGACACCTCGAAATAATAACTTCCGTTGTGAAACGAGACCACCTTGGTTTAGCGTGGGTTGCGTCGGGTCATATTTGGTTGGGATAAGTGAGGGAAATGAGAGATGTAGACGAGGGGGGGAGAGCAGGGGTATGAAGTAATGGATGATATTAGTTGTCGTCAACAAGGAAAGTTTGAGACTATTCAGAATGCTTGTATAATCACTTGGTTTCTTCAAAGAATTTTTCTAGTGTCTGGATGCTAATGATAACCGTAGACTTTAAAGATGACGAAAAGTTCTATACTTGTTTTTATATTTACTACGTGCGTGTGTTTGTTTGAGTGGTTGCTTGTTTGTTCCTGTGCTCTTGGCCATACCATTTTATCTATAGGCGTGAAAATTGGCCTCAGTACCCAACTAGACCCCTTCTGAAAAAAAATTATCTTTGGGGAAAAAAAGGCTTTTTGGCCTTTTGGTGTCTTTATTTTGACGGGATTAATAATGATATGTAGATTCTCCAGATGTTTTTTACTCTATTTTAGATGTTTTCCAGTGATTAACGCCAATGATATCAAAAACAAAATTTATTCAGACCATAATTAATCTTTTTTTTTTTTTTTTATCTTTTGAATGGCTGCAAATTTTGATCCTACGATTGTTCAATTATTGACTATGAGGGCTAGTTAATTACCCATTTAATAGCTTTTTCTGTCGGTAACGTTTGTATTATTCTTGATCCTTAACAATCATTTCCTTCCTGCTTTTCATTGTGCAGCGCCGAAACTCACTCAAACAATTTTTTCATTTACTGTCCAAAATACTTACTGTGTTTGTATAGAAAATGATTAAAGCCAAACGAGTGAGAGATGGACTAGACATCAATAAGAGGGAAAAAGATAAAAATTCAAGCCGAAATCTTGCTTACGTTCAAATGCAGTCGGTGCTTATGCAAAAACATGATTTTTCTTCTCATCTCTTTTCGTAACTGCCGAGATTTACTGTGTCACTATATACATAAATGTTTGAGTAAGTCAGAGTTTTAACGTATTTCAATACCCGTTGAAATACGTTCAAGAAACATGTAGTATTAAAATAGTTAACGGAGAATTTCTACAGTAAAATAATTGGTGATGCAATTCTATAGAAAAATAATTCTTATATCATCATTTAGCAACGCATCTCAATGGAAAATAATTTCAAATCGAATTGCTATAGTAAAATAATTTCTGGTTAATTTCTCTCAAGGCTTTCAGTATTTGCTGTGTCACAGTGCATATAATCATTTGAGTGAATGAAAGTTTTGACGTATATGTTTTTTAAAAGAATTCTTCCTGTGATATTACAGGCTACATAGACTGCAAGTCCGAGACAAAGATTGTTCCTTGGATTGATAAAGTCTACAACCACCGGGCTGCGAAATGGTACCAGGCTGAAAAGGATGGGCTACCAGGCTACTAGAGAAACGTGGTGATATTTCTTTTTAAAATGAAAGCAAAATGATTTCCTTGGATTTTAATATTAAATTGGTTAGATGAATCGTCCTGTCTGGAAGAATACTGTCAGTATTAAACCGGTCCTTGGGGTAAAAAAATGTTTTGAATCTCTGAACTGAAGCGAAAAACCATAGGACCATAAAAAATTAAAAAAATAGTGACGCTTGAGGACCAGTACAAATACGAAAGGAGGCTGGAGTTAATTCCCTTTGTTTTATCAGCTTTTCGCCTTCCCATCTCACGCAGATACCCTGCAAAATGTAGCAACTTGAAGAACGATAGCCAGAATTCATCCCTTTAAGATAGTTGCAAGATTCATTTTATTTGATCAGTTGAAATCTGTATTGAGTAAAAAATGCGTACGGTTTTCTAACACGTAAAAAGAAAAAAACGGATAAATTTAAGGGACATAACTCTTTACTTTACCCCCCAAAAATATGAGTTATTCAGTTCCCAGCGGTTCACATTTCATACACATTTTATTTAATTTATTTATTGATTTTTTTTTTGTTTTTTTTTTCATGATATGAACTTAAGAATACAATTTTTGAATTGATTAAATGGTTGAAAACTTTTTTATTTATCTATCTTTAACCTCAGATAATTTTTAA
>OY735222.1:23897373-24029873 GCA_963457665.1 Thysanoteuthis rhombus | reverse complement strand
GAATGAAATGGCAATACTTTTTACTATCAGTTAGGCACGATAATCTTTCCTAATTTTCTCCAGTTTGGGAAATCGGCATGGATAAAACTCCATGTTCTCTGTCTTTCATGGTCTGTCGGTCGAGTGTCTATCAGCGTCAGAGAATAGCCCCCAAGTCAACACACTCAACTTGGTAGTTTGGCTCGCACACTGAACCCGTTTTCCACGTATCCCTTGGTACGATCCAAGCCATACGGATATCCAAGTAGTTCAGACAACTCCACTTCGACTCTGACACCAGTTCCATCAACGACAAGAAAGCTCCTACCTTTCGCTATCTCTTTCATCTCTTTACGCGATCGATCGGATTTATAATATTCTTATGTTCTTCATCTTCAGTCGTCATTCTTCAATCATGTCCTTGTATTAAATGTACGTCTTATTTGTCCATCCATACATTTGCATGTGTTCTTTTTACTTTATTTCATCTCCGCGTCTAAGTTCATACTTGGCACACATTCTCATTCCTACATCTCCTTTCTCCTTCCACATCTCCAGTGTCGGCACCACAGGAGCAAATCACTCGTCTCCCTACATCATCGCGCTATCAACTCCTCAATCAGAACCACCAAGATATCCTATGAATTTTTAATCTTCAAAAACTATTACGAAAAAATAGGCTCCGTGGTCTTATTAGTAACAACAAAAAACGGTGACCACAGCTCCAGCCATGCTTACGCTAAAGTACAGATAGATATTCGATGAATTAAAGAGGTAATCATTTTTTGGTAAGCGTGGACGCAGCCAGAAATAAACTATAAGACCAATTCAGCATGAGTTTTCTTTTTAACCACGAGTAAAGAAATTTATTTGGGGGATATTATCGGAAACTAATTAGCTAAAATGTTAACCCTCTCCGGTGTCCCAATAATAAAAATACAGAAAAAAATTGGTGCGCGACTATTCTCAAGATTTGAAACACAGTAGTCTAACGGACATTTAGTGAATTATAGTAAGATTTTTTTCAAATCAATTTTGACCACTTTTGCCTCGGGCCCGGGCCGACATTTCTTTCGGAAATAAAGAATTACTAACCATCACAGTTAAACATGGATCCTAACCAAGAGACAGACTCGCAAACTGAGAAGCATGCAACACACACATGAGAGAACCATGCTCAACCTCACACGGGGAGATCACAAGGCAGCACAGTATATAAGGAAGAAAACGGTAGTCTGAGACATCATATAATATGTTAGAAATCTTAAATGGCAATGGGTTGGTCATGTTGCAAGAATGGCGGACAACCGATGGACATCACGTCTCACAACATGGATCCACAGAGATTACATGCGAAACCGAGGCCAGCAGAATACAAGATAGAGGGATGAACTATACAAATTCAGAATATACTGGCTCCGCGACGCCCATGATAGAGAAATGTGGCCGATCCTGGGGGAGGTTTATGTCCAACGACGGACGATAAGAGAATGATGATGATCATCATCATCATGATGATCATGATGATGATGATGATCATGATGATCGTGATAACAGTTAATGATTGAACAATCGCGGCGTATCTAGGAACACTAATGAACCTGTCAAGATAAGGTCTTAAAATGTCAAAAAATTTTCTTTTTTTTCCCAAAAAATAAAGAATGAATACATCTTAAGTAGTACTGATGTCAATTTTCAAGTCCATAGACGAAACCGTATGGCTAGAACATGCTAGAACATGCTAGAACATGCTAACATACCAACACATGCATATAAAAATGATAGAACTCTTTGCTATCTTTGATGGCTTGGGTACGGTTGTTGAATGAACGACGGCCCGAGTCGATGTTTGAGATAAGGACGATTATAAATGAATATGAAGGTTAGAAGAAGTCAGAATCAGTAAAACATTACTTCACAATAGTCCACACACTATTAGCAAAAAAAATAGTTTCTTGTTTTCATTTTCGTCATTTTTTAGTCCAAAATACTTGATCAGCTCTTACTTCCCTGCAGGTGAGACCGGTGATTTGAGCGAACGTGAGGTGAGTTTCCTTTCATAAGTAATAGAAAAGGAATTCGAGATATTTATTATTATTGTCGGCGAGGCACGTAAAGGCATTTCATTGTCAGTCTTTTCTCATAACTGGCTTGACCTACAAACAAATGAGGAGTCGTTATTTTTCTTCGCTAGACACAACAGTCGACACACAAGCGTCACTGTGCATACACACACACATACATGGTTTTGTGCGTATGTACATGCTTCGACGCGCGAACGTACAGATTTACGCACCGTATTTAATCGTGTATAAGTCGAGTTTTGGAGTCCTAATACATAAGCAATATTTTTTGTAAAATTGATATTCAAACATGATTGGAAGGTCCAGGAGCGACCCTTAACTTGAATAAAGCATACTATTAATTAATGATCTCTTGGCCATAAATCAGGTGTCGATTTATACACTAGATCGACTTATACACCAATATATTCGGTAGCTTAGCTTAGTCTAACGCAAGATTATATAAGTGGAGCATTCGGAGAGAATCAAACTCACCACTAGCGTACCGACGTTGGTGGGCACCCTGGGTGACACCATCAGAGGGATGACACCGTGATATTTTGGCAACGCGAAAATTCAACATTTACCGCTACTTTGAGCTATTTTTCAGCGATTTTAGCCCATCTTTGGCAATTCTATAGCCACTTTAGATAAATCAAGCCATTTCAACTCGTCGTAGAAATTGCCACGAAAAAAGTTAACAGTGGCAATACTGGGGATAACACCATTGGTTACCGCCCTGGGTAACATCGACCCTAAGAACCCACTGATTTAAACTAGTCTATGAGCTTCTGTATAGTAATTGTTTCCTATGCTTAACCTAGTCTGACCCACAGCCACAATATTGGAGCCCCCTGTGGAGTTATTTCGAAAACTTAGCTTTGTCTAGCTTAGGGTCATAATAATGGAGCATCTAGTGTAGTTATTTACCAACCATAACCAAGTCTGATACAAGGTCTTAATAGCCATCGCGCAATGGTAGCCATCCAGATTGTTATTTACTTAGCTTAGTTTTGTGTGGTCCACGGCAACAACAATGGAGCACCCAGTGAAGTTATTTTCAAGCTTAGCTTTGTCTGGTGGAAGGTCTAAAGAATGGGGCATCCAAGGAAGAGGTAATTACAAAACATAGCTAAGTATGGCATAAGGCTACGGTAGAAGAGCACCTGGTGAAGATCAAATTCACTACTCTAGCGAACTGGTTCAAGAGATTAGCTGACAAACTATCGCGCTACGGTAGGTGTCTAGGTATTTCCTCAGCTTAGCTCAGTCTGGCAGAGGATCTCAATGTTGGAATACCCACTGAGTTTATTTTCTAAGATTAGCCTGAGTCAAAATCACAATAATAGAGTGCCTAATGAATTTCGAACTCACTAAACTAGCAGATTGTTGTGTGAGACTGGCTTGTTGCTGTTCTATGGTAGGTACCCGTATTTTAACATTAGCCTAAGGTTGACACAAGGTTGTATCACTGGAGCATATGCCAGATTATTTTCTAGAAAGTCACATTAGTGGGGCATCCAGTTAGGTTATTTACTAAACTTAGCTTAGTACAGCACAAGATCACGCAGCTGGAGTACCCAGTGAGAATCACACTCACTGCAAGTGCGAATTGGTCAAAGAGAGTAGCTTGCTAACCATTGTGCTATGATAACTGCTCAAATAGTTATTTTCTAAGCTTAGCTTCGTCTGGCACAGTGCCAATTATTAAGCTCTCACAAAGAATCTAGCTCAACTCAGTGGAGAATAGTCTTAAGAACTATCTTGTTAGTTTTTTCGAACAATTTCAGAAAGTATTGGTTCCGCAACACCCATGATAGAGATGTCTGGCAAATCTAGGGGAAGGTCTGTGTCCAATGATAGACGATAAAGACCGATGATGATGATGATGATGATGATGATGATGATGATGCCTTTTTATGATCTCGGAATAAAAATAAATGTATGTTCATACATGCTGAACAGAAAATTAAGTTATTGTTCTTCTTATACTTAGATTATCTCTATGAATGTACTGTTGTTCTCCCTCTTGCTCTCTCTCCTCCTCTCTACGTGCGATACGAATTCCCCACTCGCTACGTGAATAACAAAGCGGCCGATAAAAAAATAGACAAACTTATTCTTCCCCTTACACTCAGCCCCTCTCTATAAACGATACGAAAGTACCCACTGGTCATCATGTTACTCTACACCCCTCTCTATGAGAATATTTACTCATAGCTACATTCAGTAGACGCTCAGCTGAAGGATCGGACGCAAAAAAGGTATTAATTTTAGCATAGATTTTCAATATTTTGCGCGATGATTTTCAAAAACTAATTCCCTTAAAACATTCCCCAGGGTCACATTGGTACGTACAAAATATTCCATGGGGTTGTATTAAGTATTTTTCGGTAGGCTGTTACATACAGACGAACAGACTTTTGGTGACTTTTGAGATTCGGAGATTATTCACTACAGACATTTTTCGCATTGGTACGCAGAGAAAATTTCATGTGGTTATGCTGTGTATTTTTGCGGTAGGTTTTTACATACAAACAAATATTAATATCTTTTTGACCTGCAGAGATTGAAAAGATAAAAAGTAGTAGCCAAGTGTCCCACGTCGTATTTATTTACTCTCCCACCAGAATTAAATGTGACACAAGGTTGAGGCTTTACGTGGGGGAAATAGGAGTCGCCCTGGAAAAATAGCTCCAGCCTACGTGGCTTTGGTTTGCTAAGCAACCAAAGCAACCTCTGCCACGAAAGCATTAGGACTATCCCGACCTGTTCCGTTAAGTGCAATGGAACAGTGCTGCCCCAGGGTGCCATATTTCCCGCAGCTGGGCCGAGTAATAAAAAGAGAACCTGAAAGTTCCCAATGCGCATAGCAATGTGCAGCCTCAGTATAACCTCATTGGCTGATGCATTGCACCGGCGCACTCGGTCTTTGACACACACTCTTTCTGGGCCATTCGGTAGGCAAGCGTCTGTACCGGCTCTTCGGTCTCTGCCGGGGAACTGATACTACACTTTAATCATTCCGAAAAGGCCAGAAAAAAAGGGACGAAATCATAGCCATTATGTCAGGGGGGTTGGGGGGTCTAGATAAAGACTCAACCCAAATAAATGAGATTAAAATTTCCCGTTGTTAACTTATGTCTGAGACAAAGAAAAATCTTTTCTTCATTTTATCGATCGAGACAAAACCTTTCAAGTAAGTCATACACACAAAAGTGATTCTTCGTCTCCATTTCTTTACATACACCTGCAGACACCTATAGTTCTTTTTCAATCATCATGAACGAGAAGTGAAAAGTAGAGATTCATTAGGTGCGAAATGTCTCATGTAGACATTATTCCCCTCTTTCAAACAAGAAAAGAATTTTTTTTTTCTAAAAAAAAAGGCATGGTTTTTAGGTCCTAAATCAAATCAATGTAGGCGGTGACCACAGAATTGTAAGATGTAAAGTTCAAATTAACACCAAGAAAGAACGTAAGAAAATGTTCTGCACCAAACCGCCACCACCTTTTATCGTACAGGAAGATCTCACTCGACCGTTTGAGCTCGAACTGGGAATACAGACATGAACTTCTCACCGAACTAGAAGACAATAGCAGTGACAACAACAAAATAACAACCTCTCTAATTGAAGTCGCCCGTATGTTCAAGCCAAGGAGTAAACAAACCATCAATAAATTCTCGGAGGAGAAAAAAATGGATGCCTAAAAACTGATAAGGGGCGAATTGTCGTATGAGTCGTAGAAATCTACTCTGTTCCTCTTTTCAGATTGCTAAATATATCAGCCCCAAAAATAAATTCTCAGAATTGATCTAAGAAGATGAATTCTAGTAAATATAGTGTTCACTGCTTAACAAAGGTTGGTGTACAGTTTGATTATTAACAAACAGAAAAAAAGGACAAACGAATAGGTTAATTATAAGAATAAGTTCTAATTCTTATATGAATTAGAAGTAGGAAAGACTGGAGTTTTCTGTCGACACAAAGATATTTGGAGAGATTTACCGCGATAAAGATCATGCAAAAGGAAGAATGAAAGGAAAGGAACGTCACTTATTGAAAGCAAGATGGAGTCGTAGAATGTCCGATAATTCTAATCATCTAAATTATAGCCGCTATAAAGTTATGTTATCTTGGAAGTCTTGCCTAAATACTATGAGAGTGCTTAACTTAGGATGTGTTCTGGAGGTGAAGGCAGAAGGGATTCCTTTTTATAAATTAGGGTATGTGTGTAAAAAGTAGGTGTGCGTGAAAACTATACAAAAAACTATCCTAACTAAGGAGAGAACGAAAAAATGAGCTTACCTCGATGCCGTCAGAAAAGAGAGAGAGATAGAAAGTCTTAGCGTCAAAGTTAAAATACCTCAAAGATAACAATCGGTAATCTTATTGGTAGTTCTGTGGGACGTCTAAGAGGAAGCGACAAAAAATTTACCATTTCTAAAGAGATTTTCAATTGTGTTAGGAATTGCAGGTAGATCCATGCTAAGGTTAGCTAACTCTATAGATATGTAATTTTTATTGCTAAAAAGGTGGGCACTACACTCTAAACAAGGGGCATAGAACAATGAACAAGATATCCAAGCTACCAGTAAGTAATTCTAAGGCTTCGCAGAAATCATTTCGAGGGAGGTGAAGCAAGCCATCAAACAATTAAAAAAAGGGGAAGGTACTTGGACCAAAAATATCACCATTGAGCTACTCAAGAAAACTGGTGGAGTCATCACTAAGAAACTAACCCATCTATTCAACTCATGTCTCAAATAAATCAAAATCCCGGAAGAATGGGATCTTGCAATCATAATATTGTTTTATGAAAAAAGGAGACCCAAAAGATCTAAACAACTAATAAGCCAATAAGCCTGCTCAACTGCATCTACAAACTTTATACCGAAATGGTCTCCAAATCTTACCACGGGAACAGACAGGCTTAAGAAAAAGCGACTCGACCATTGAACATCTGCATTCAATAAGGGGTATTTTCACTGATCTCCCTTTTAGTCGAGAGAAGTGAAAATACCCCGTCATCGATACTATCACACAAGGTGTAGACCCCGTATCTGTAAGAGTTCTGTAACATATCTATTGACGTAACTGTTCCATATGTTCAGGATACATAAAGAATCTGAGCCTTTTCAGCACGGAAATAAAGGATAAGACAAGGTGATATCAGCTCATCCAACCTCTTCACAGCCCACCTCGAGATAATCTTCCGAAACCTAGACTTTGAAAATGAAGGCATTAGTATAGATGGCATAAACTGAAGTAACCACAGATTTGCAGACGACATCTTCCTCTTTGAAGAGAACCTTCAGGATATACAGATATCTCCATGTAATCTTCAAAGAAAGCAGTAATCAAGCGAAGAATCATCCTAGGTTGTCAAGCTTTCGGTAGAACAAGCACAAAAGCAAGAAAATCTCATTAGTTTTAAAAAGAAGGGTCTGCAACAAATGTATCTTACCGTCATATATGGTTCTGAAACATGGAACCTGAACAAATGATTTGCCCTCAAGCTGAGAACCATGTAACGTGCTCAGGAGAGAATCATGCTCAAGATCAAATGGAGAGATCATAAGACAGCTCAGTACTTTAGAGAAAATAACACAAGTCAGAAAAAACTCAAATGGCAATGGGCTGATTATACTGCAGGAATGTCAGACAACCAACTCACAACTTGGATCCCTAGAGATCATATACGAAACGATGGCCGAAATTCGTCATGCATACCCAATGGACCAATGGGAAGGTTTTGAGATTTGAGAAAAGATGTTTTACTCGCAGTTCAATATACATATACATATCTTCTTATTTTTCATACGTTTATATACACTTCTTTAGACATGTAAAAGCGAAGGAAAACTTTTCCTTTTTTAGGAGGTCAAAATTGATTGGAGAATGATAGTTAGCGAGTGAATAGTATACAACAGACATTCACTTGTGTTTTGAGACTCCGATCCACAGACCATTTCTATTATTTCGTGACTAAGAACCCCGCTCGATGCTCTCACAATGGTCGTCTACATCAGACTAAGCTAAGCTCAGTTGTTATTCAACTACCTTCCCACGAGACCAGAATGTGTCACAAAGACAACTTTTTTTCGTATGTTGGTCACCACTCACGTATGTTAGGACGACACATCCTTACAACGACCGATGTTCCAAAGCAGTCATCCATCTGAAACTGATCAAACTTGACGCTGCTTCGAAGATCGAACGAGAACCAATGCATTCAGCGTGATTCTGTCGTAGGATAGGCATCGTAAATAGCATTTCATATACGTGCCTCCGTTTCTAACTTCATATATTAGAAAATACAATTGACCTTTTGAAATACGGGTATAAGTTCACGGCATCTACAGGGGAGTGATAGTTGGCGAGCCAGGCTTGAGTATTCCGGTTATCTCTCGGAGCTCCACTACCTAGGCCTTATGCCAGACTTGGTCTACCACTGTAATTATTTACATCCACACATAATCAGGCAAACATCATGGAACAATGGTTAGATAGGCAGTCTCGATGACTAATGTATTCCGCCCAAATGTTGATGCCCTGTGCCAGACTAAGCTTAGACATCCACATTCCTTCGGTAAGTGGTGCCCGCTGTAGAACAATGTTTAGTGAGGTAGTTTCAAAGGCTAGTGTCTTCTGACCACCACTCGGTGCTCCAGTGTTGAGGCCCTATGTCTGACTTGGCTGAATCAGTAAGTACGTAGCAACTAAACAAATTTTGATGAGTCAGATACGAGTACTTCTTATATAACTTTTAAGCAAATCTGCAACAAAATGATACAAAGCGTAGTGAATACCATTATACGTATTTTATTTTTATTTTTAGAGATTCTTCTTGGATGAAGAAATATGCTGTTCTGTTAGCCTGGATACATTAATAATGAATATCCCCCGCTCGGCATTTGAGATTAGACATTATAATTAACATTGTCTTATCCTCAATAGTCACCCAATAACTTCACTCATGAATGTTTTGACCGGAAACTCTTTTGAAAACCCGACACATTTCAAAATATTATACTACCAACACCAACCCAACTGAGCTATCCAGCCAATATTGACGACTTCAGCCAGTCTCGCATAATAATAAAACTTTAATAAGTTCGAAACTCTCCAGGTACTCCACTATTGTGACCTTGTACCAGGATAAAGTAAGCTTTGACTGATAGTCAAACGAGAATTTATCCCGTATAGAAACGAGCCGAGTTTTCTGTTAGATAGTCCAATCATTGCCTGACCTGATTGGGCGAGGCTTCCTCCCCGGTGTTGTCACTGGCTGCTATGTTGTACTTTCCTCCACAGGTGAGAGGGAAAGACTCACCTGTACCGTCCACGCATGCGCACCTGTTTGAGGTGTGACAATTCCGGCTTCAACGGACAAGGACTACCTCGCCATGTTGACTTCCTTTAAATAACTTAATTATTTTTCCCCCCTCTCGAAAAGTTGAAAGAAATATCGAGAGGGTCACCGCATACTGGGTTGATATTCAAAATCAAAGATTTCGGAGTGAGGTGGGGGTAAAAAAAACTTTGTTTATAAATATACTTTTTTAAGAGAAGAAAAAGATAAAAACTGTGAAGCGTTTTTTGAAAAAAAAAGTTGTAACCGGATAAGCTTTTTTTTTTTGTTTCCGATTTAACAACTTTGCTATCATCTCGTCAAATTCCTGAACTTATTGTCTCTTTTTATTCACTCTGGTTTTAAGGGAGAAATACACTTAAATATCGTCACCATGAATACGAAGAAGAAAGATATTCACATGGATACGCTTATGGCGTATCATAATTACCTCCAAGGTAGAATCAAAGAAAATCTGAATTCTTTAAGCTTGGGTCCTGGGAAGTTTTACTTTGTGATCTCCATGTTTCTTTTTGTTTTTGCTATGATCTGCATGGTGGTTGGAATCTTGGTTATTACCCTACGACATCGTCATGTCTACCTGGTCAACTTTGATTACAAATTCATCGGGCCCGGATTCATTGTGCTCTTTATTCTTTGCATGGGAGTTGGCTCACATTTCCTTCTTCATGCCAAAAGGGTAACCAACAAGTACAGAAGAAACCTCAGGGTAAGTATCTAAAAAGTCTTTTTTTTCTCTTTTTGTATTAAAGAATAAAATTTTTCATTTGATTTCTTTCGGTTAATCTTGAAAAGCCTTTTTATCTTTATGAATCATTTTTTCTTAGAATTTTCACTAAACTTTTGGATAATAGGAATTTCTCGCAATTTCGAATCAGTTTGATTATATTCTAATTTTAGACAAAAAGAAAATCTTATTAACGTTTAATATGTGTCAGGTTCGTCTGTTTTAATTTGCTCAAGACGACACAAATTATGTATGTCACTAACATTGTCTGTTTTACTTAACGTCAGCTTACATCAAACAGGTGTTTGTTTATTTTCTAGAATAACAATTCACACAACAATGGTGAATAATTGGGAGTGGAATACATAACTATGAAATCACCCCATTTTATCTTCATTTATTCCCTTTAAGATACAATTGTGGGTCTCCTTTTTCGGGGAAAACAATGACCCAAAAAAAAAAAAAAGAAACTCCGCAACTTCCGCATGAACAGATCAGGCCTTTAGGAAGTACAAATATACCTTGATTACTGCGGTTAATCCGTTAAAAAAATCTATACTATTCAAAACAGCTCTGTTTAAAATCTTATTACAATGTTGTTGTTTTATTAGTACTGTTTAAGGTCTTATTACAATTTATCAGTCTTGTTTTTGTTTTCAGCTTATGCTTAATCATATTGATTTGTACAGCTTGAACGTACATCTGAACTCGCGCTAATCAAGGTATTCGTGTATAAGTATTCACACACATTCAGAGATTAATATCAGAAAAGTAAAACGAAATCAATTGACGGTTTGGATTTTTTAAAATATGCATTTTCTGCCTTTTAATCCATTATTATATCATTATATAAGTTGTTCGTGAGAATTCAAGTTCACCCGGGCCTCAAATAACCTACTTTTATTTATCTCCTGAGTTTTGTGTGCCTCGCCCGAAACCTAAACACTTTTCGAATTTCTCGTTCGTTGTTCATCGTCCCAAATTGAAAATATCACAGTTGAAGGCAGATATCAAATCTTGTTGGAAAAAATTTACTTCATCATTAACTTTTTTTCTACTGGAAATGTTTACTTTTGTATTTTCATACTTTGTTTTCATTAAATTTTTATATCTGCTAGGTTGATTTGTCACTGACCTCAAAGCCACTCTGTTAATTTGGGACGTGCTACATTGAGAGATATCTCTAATTTTCCAAATCAAACCAGAAGCTTCCTTCAAGTCACGGAAATACATTTTTCTGATATGTATATGATTAATAGTTTTTTTAAACCGATTGTATCTCAGTCTTTTTAGAATTTTACTGATTCACTTCCGTGAATACAAAACTTCCGTTTTTTTGTTATATCAGAGAATAAATGTCATCTTCGGACCCTTTTTTTACCGTTGGTTGTTTGTAAGATTCGTTCGATTTTTAGGAATACATACCTTTTAAATTTGTTCGTGAACTGTTTTTTTTTCTTTTAATTTTATTATTTTTTTATCCTCGCACTGACGCATCAGGTACTGCAATGTTGAAACTGGCCATTTTAAGTAGCCAGAAGTTGCTAGATTTGCTTAGAAATGGCTCTCAATTCGTTGTGTACTTGTATATTTAGCCTCGCCGAATATTATGAAGACGAAATAACACAGATAAATAATTGCAAAATTAGAAACCTCAAACCTACCAACTGACTCCTAGCCTATCCACTTACCCTAACCCTCAAACCTACCTATCAACCCTAACCTTATCACCTAACCCTAAATCAACGCTAACTACATGTTGTTATATTAGCTCTAAAGTAGGGATAAACGAACGAAAGTTTGTTTGTCTTTTGGGCAGAAATGTTGAAAGAATTTTAAAGTCTGAAAAGAATGAATAGCTTTTATTTTTCATCGTGTTATTTGCTAAAAACGGTATTTTTGGATCGAGATAAACCTTACTTGAACCGGGGGAAAATCTGGCCAATTTAAAAGTTGCCCATTTTTTTCTGCGTGCTCTGAGTGCTCTTGTAGTTTACTAGACATAGTTTATTCTGTTTATTTTTTTAATAATACGAAATCTCGTTCACTAATTTGAAAGATTGAGGTTAGGGTGGGGGACTGATTATTGGGCTAATTCAGATCAGTTACTTACTTCCTACTGCTGGGTACCTTGTAATCCAGTACAACTTGTCACATATGTTACTTGGAAAAGAAATGAGCAGAACTCAGTAGCACCATAGTCCCATTAAAGAAATGTTATGAATGAAAAAAAAAAGGATAAAATGTACTGCTTAATTAAAGTTAAAATTAAGTTATTACTTCTATGGAACTGCCATAGTTCCTTATTTTGTTCATTTCAGTTCATGGTTGCAATTCTTATATGAATGGCAACATAATCGGTAGTTTATGAAACTATATTTTGCTGGGTTTCTCTTTAACCATTTTGAAAGGGCTTAGCTGATATATGGCTAAAATTGGTTTCCTTCTGGGGATGAGTGGGGATTCGATGATCCAAATTTGATTTCAATCCAGAAGTTCAATGACCTCTTTGCCTCGTGGCTCAATTTTCATAGAGTAAAGTAATTCATAAAAAAATTCTGCTGGGGTTCACGTGGAGAGACCACAAAACAGCACAGTACATCTGGGAAAGGAGAAGAGTCAGGGACATCATAGAATCCATTAAAAAGCTCAAATGGCAGTGGGCTGGCCATGTTGCACAAATGGCGGACAACCAATGGACATCGCGACTCACGACATGGATCCCCTGAGATCACATGCAGAACTGAGGCCGACAGAATATTAGATGGAGAGATGAGCATGACAAATTCAGAAAGTACTGGCTCCGTGACACCCATTACTGAGAAGTGTGACGAATCCTGGGGAAGGTCTATGTCCAACGACGGATGTTGAAAGACTGATGATGATGATTCTGCTTAACCAACTTGCTGATAAATTTGATTTTGTTGAAGATCAAGACACCCACATGCTCTGGATCTCATTGGAAAAAGACGAAGTCTAAAAGACAACAAAACAGGTCTGGTTAGTCACTCAGTTGAAACTGTCATATGACCAACATTTTTTGTCAGCATGTCTGAGGTAACTGGTTAAAAAAATTGGAAGATAGAGTGATCAACAAATGAGTTACTTCTTTTGCCTTTTGTTGGGCTGTGATCACTGAAAAGTCAGAATTTTCTCCAAACAAGTGTGGATTCTGCTTTGTTTACAAAAACTCATTCATCCACAAAACTGAGTATTGTGGAGTTAGAAAAAATAATTTTTACAAATTATTTTCTAGTTTGCATGGTTGCCAGATATTTGGAAACATTCCTGGACAAAAACACACTAACAGAATTACTGAGAGCCAATATTGCTTATGAAAGTAATTGTTTTATCAATTTTCATTGAATTAAGTTCTGTAACTCATCATTAATTTAAAAAAAAAAAAGGAATTATACTACTATTTACCTTCATCTTATTTTTCCAGTTTTTTTTTTTAATCGCGAATCGATGATGACGATGGGCTTGAGTGAAGTTGCGATTGAAAGTAACAGAAAAATTAGGATGGAGCTGAACAGTAGTATGAAAAATAATTAATAAGAAGCTGCTACACCCCTTGTCAAACTTGATAGGGGGTCGGTGCACTTTGAAACATCTACGATGCACTGATATATAGATTACGTTCTGAATTTAGCTTGAAAAAATAAAATTGAGGCAAACTCATTAGAGCCTGATCTGCTCTCCCGTGGGAGATATCTTTGGATCTCATGCTTGACCCCACCTCTGACATTCACCTAATAGATTGGGGGGGGTTGACTGTCAGATTTAAAAAAAAACAATTGGATCTTATGTGTTGTAAAATACTGTATTTTGAATTGCTAAGAGCAACTGTTTTTTTAATGTCTATTTGGCTTCAACAACATGCGTATCATTACTAGTTGCTTCACCTGCTATTATCCAATATATTTATTTATACCCATTGATACATACCCTGGTATTATTGGTGGGTATGTTTGAGAAAAATACAGGTAGCATGACTTAATAATCGGATTTGTTAACCGTGTTTAGATAATTAACAGGGAAGAAACACTTGCTTAGGATAATGATATTCTCTTTTGCAAGTACTAACCATTGAAAATTTCTTGGATTGTCTTTACCTGACTTTTTACGTATTTTTTTTTGGCAGGTTTCCTCTGTTTGTTCATCAAATGTGGTCGCTAAGTTTTCATACCAGTAATAGTTGGCCATTTACCGTGAAAATCAGTTGACGACAAGTCTCCTTCACATTTTTCCAGTACTCTGCTTGATAGTCTTGCTGATTTTAGTAATGCTATTATCTGGATGGTTTTGATTCTTCCATGGATTTCTTGTTGTTCCAACATCTTTGGGAGCCTCATCAGGAATATGTTCTAAAAAATTGTTTATTAATTTCCTTCATTGAGCTGTTTCATTATGCAAGCATGTGTAGGTCATCTGGGAGCTTAAATTTTTATCAATGCCAATGCAATCAATACCAAATGCTTTAATGATTCAGCATAATCATTTTGGCCTTTGACCTACCTTTATTTTTTCTGCTAGAGAACATCTTGAGGCAACTAAGTAATCTTTCAATGGGTATCTTCAGGACAGATCTAAGCCATAGTAATCTATGTTTTTTTTTAATCTGTGGAGGACTATCTTGTACCTCCCAGATGAAAATTTACTGCTTAACTCATAGATTCTCCATTTTTAGCATTCAAAATAACCTAAATGAATCCATGTCTCCCAAAAGGCACAGTTGAAGACTAAAACCTTCTGCTGGTTCCATGTCATCTAGTAAAACCATGCTTTGCTGTTGACTAACCCCATTGCCTTTGGAAATGTTATGAAGGATCTGGCATAGTACGTCAGGGGATAATTAGATTTGATTTTGTACTATTGTCAATAAAATGATAAAGGAAATATGAAGCTTGGTAAAATTAACCTTTAATAAGATAACTATATGCAAATGAATTTGTGCATTTTCCATCTTTTTCAACAAAATCAATAATGTTTATAGAGCTGACGTTCTTCACCCCCTGCTTATCAACCACCACATGTCTTATCTTGAGTGTTTTCTCAGTTCAGGGCCTTTTTAGTTGATTTGTAGTGGTACTTTGTTTATGATAAAAACCTTTACTGGAATGAAAACATACTTTGTGACCATCCAAAAATAGTGTGAATATAACATGAATTGTGTCTGTAATAATTTTGAAAAAGAATAGAGGGAAAGAATTTTTTTACAAGTGAGTGAAAGCAGGAGAATAGATGCTTTCAAATCAATGCTTTGTACACAGATTATTTTTCCATTCACAATGATGGATGTGATCGCTAGAGGAATTATGTACACGCTTTTTTTTTATTTGAACAACCCAACTTTGAGGTTCTTTCAATCTGAGAGACAATGGTAGATTTAAGAACTTTCATTTGTTATTCTTAAGGGCCAAAATCAAGGAGGGAGATTTTTGTTCTATTCAGGGGAATGTTTATTTTTTTGTTTTTAGTGGTCAAAATCAAGTTAGATTTTCTTTTCACTTCTAGGGGTTAAAATCAGATCATATTTTTTTTTATTCTTTGGTGTCAATCCAAGATAATTTTTTTTCTCTTTTGGGGGTTAAAATGTGGGAGAATTTCTTTTCAATTTTTGATGACAAAATCAAAGGGGGACTTTCACAGTCAAAGGGGATAGTTTTTTTTTTTGTTTTTTTTTTTTTACAGTTTTGAATGGGAACTTTTATTTTCAAGGGTCAAAATTATGGAGGGGATTTTTTTCTCCTTTTGTATTTGTAAAAACTGAGAATTGGAGATTTTTTTTTCTTTCAGGGGCCAAAATCGAGTGGAAATGTTTATTTTGATTTCTAGTGGTGAAATTCAAGTGGAAGTTTTTTTTTCTCCTTTCTTTTAGGGAAAAATAAAGGAAGTTTTTTTTTTGTTCTTTTGTAAGAATTAAAATTGAGATGGAATGTTTTTTATTTCATCTTTTTTCTTAAATTTTAGAGGGTGAAGTTTTTCAGTTTTAGGAATCAAAATTGGGGGGGGTAGTTCTCTTTTCAGTCTTGGAGGACGAAATTGAGGGAATTCATTTTTCACCTTTAGGTGTCTAAATTGAAGTATGTTTTCTTTTCTTTTTTTCATTTTTAATGGTCAAAATTGAGAAGGAATAGAATTTAAGCTTTCAAAACAATGGTCTGTTAACAGATTATTTTTTCCATTCAATATAACAAATGCATTCTCTCATGGAATTATATACGCATTTCTTCAAAATTAATGTTTTTGTTTGAGGAATTATTTACACATTTTTTCATAAGAACTACTCAACTTTGAGGGTTTTTTTTTTTTCTTTCATTTTTTCAATTGGAAAGATAAAATCAAGCAAAGATTTTGTTTTGGGGACAAAGTCAAAGGGCAATATATAGCCTTGCAGAATCATTTAGAAACTGAAAAACCCATATTGACAGTTCAGGTTACCTAAGGAGCCCCTTTTTGAAGGAACCTCTTTTTTCCCCTTTTTAATTGTATAGACATTTATATATTTATATTTCTTAGTCCAAATGTGAAGGTAATAGTCTGTTACCAACACAGAAGACTGAATTAGCAAACAGTATTCAAATCTTAGCATTGGGGTATATGTTGTTTGTGGTGAGTACTTTGGGAAAAGACCCAAAAGCTGTTACACCCATTGTCAAACATGACAGGGAGCCGGTGCACTCTGCAACATATAGGATGCACTGGTATGTACATTGCATCCTCAATTTAGATGTAAATATGTTGAAACAATGACATTGTAACAAATTTTTTAGAGCCTAATCCGGTCTCCTGTGGAAGATATACATAAATCTCAAACTTAACCCAAAGTCTGACATTCACCTAATAGGTTGCAGGATGGTTTTGAGGGTCAGATTTTAAAAAAATAATTGGATCTTATGTGTTGCAAAATACTGTATTTTGAATTGCTAAGAACAACTGTTTTTTTAATGTCTACTTGGCTTCAACAACATGCGTATCATTACTAGTTGTTTTACCTGCTATTATCCAATATATTTGTTTATACTCACTGATACATACCCTGGTATTATTGGTGGGTATGTTTGAGAAAAATACAGGTAGCATGACTTAATAATCGGATTTGTTAACTGATTAGATAATTAGCAAGGAAGAAACTCTTGCTTAAGTGTAAAACTATATTGTATTTTGCTAGTACTAACCATTGGAAATTTCTTGGATTGCCTCCACTTGACTTTTTTACATATCTTTTTGGCTGATTTTTATTGTTTGATATTTTTACTTGTTCAGTTTTCACACCAGTTGTAGTTGGCCGTTCAAATTGAAGATCAATTGACAAGTCTCCTTCACATTTCTCCAGTACTCTCCATGATAGTCCAATTCGGAGCTTTCCAAACTGTGTTGCAACACTTCATGTTGTTGATAATCTCCCAGGTGTTGCAAAAATTGAATATAATTTTGTAGATATTCCAAAAGATACTTTTCCTACGTCAGTTTAACTGCCTGGGTGACATTATGTATTTAGCTTGGGTTGGTTAACAGAACTTCAATAATGTTGAAAAAAAATGTTATTTTGTAGGGTGTAAAAAAAACTTTGAAAGGTCAGATCTAGCTGATTTAAGAAATGCTACTTTTTCAGGACTGTTTTGAGCATTCCAAACATTCATCATCTACATTTTTTTTTTTTTTTTTTTAAATTCTCTAGCAAGGTGTAGATAATCTAATTTTGGCAATCTTTCATTTTATATCGATCTATTCAAGAAATCATCATCATTGTCCTTTGTTGGATATCGACCTTCCTCAGGATTTGCCTGACCTCTATCGTGGGTATCCTGGAACCATTACTTTCTGAACCTGTCCAGTTCATTTTACTTTCTCGTACTCTACCAACCTCTGTTCCGCATTTGATCTATCGGGATGCAAGTTGAGAGTCATCCATCAGTTGTCTGCTATTCTTGCAACATGACCAGCCCATTGCCATTTGAGTTTCCTAATGGATTCTATGATGTTGCAACTCCTATTCTTTCCATAATATTCTGTACTGTCTTTTGGTCTCCCCACATGAGGATGAGCATAATTCTCTCATGTGCATCTTGTGTGTTTTTCAGTTCGCTGGTCAGTCTCTTGGTTAGGTTCCACGTTTTAGCTCCATAGGTGACTATCAGGAAGATGCATTGCTTGTATGCTCTTCATTTTAGAACTAAACAGATTTTCTTGCTCTTGAAGGTTTAGCTTGCTCTACCGTATGTTTACCAAATGTGCTATTTATTCGCACTAGGTGAAATATCTATATAAAAAAAACTGTTTAATTATTAGTTTTTGTTATGGTGTAATTTTCATTATACAAGTACAGTATCCTGGACTTTCAATTTTTATTAGGTCTTCGACTTACCCATGAACTTTGGCAAGGCGAAGATCATGTGCAACAACTACGTGAGAAATGAGAGCATTAAGATCAAAATCAGGGACTCTGAACTGGAGAAAGTAGATCAGTACATCTACCTAGGACAGTGAATCTCCATGAGACCTTCAAAAGAGGAAGAAATCAAGTGAAGAATCACACTGCCTTTGGCAGAACAAGCTCAACCTTCAAAAACAAGATCCCAATAATCCTAAAAAGAATGGCATACAATCAGTGCATCCTCCCAATAGTCACTTATGGAACTGAAACATGGAACCTAGCAAAGAGATTGACCCACAAATTGAGAACCATTCTATGTGCATGTGAAAGGATTATGCTCAACCTCACATGGAGAGACCACAAGACAGCACAATACATCCGGGAGAAGACAGGAGTCAGGGACATCATAGAATCCATTAAAAAACTCAAATGGCAATGGGTTGGCTATGTCGCAATAATAGCAGACAACCGATGGACATCGCAGCTCATGACATGGATCTCCTCAGAGATCACATGCGCAACTGAGGCTGGCAGAGTATAGGATGGAGAGATGAGCTAAACAAATTCAGAAAGTACTGGCTCTGCGATGCCCATGATTGTGAAGTATGGTGAATCTTTGGGAAGGTCTATGTCCAAAGGGGAACGTTAAGAGATTGATGATGATGATGAATACCAGCTGCTCTACTGACTTAGCATAATTATTTTCTGTGAGATAAACATTGTCACTATTGACGCCGAATTTTTTGCTGGTAGTTTATTCATAAATTCTGCTCACAGTATTGGACTTTATCATCTGTCGTAATTGATTTATTCTTGATAAATGAAATTTTGTTGTTTGTTACCCTTTATTTCAATTTTTTGAATGTATATCATTACCACACCACACCACATCTTTTGGAATTTCTATATTGGTTTTGACAGTTGTAGACTGCAAGCAATCTGTTTTAATTTACCAGATGGATGTAGCTTCCTGTCATCTTGTGTTGCCCTGACACTTTGCATTCTTTTCATTTTACTCTGTGTACTGCTGGAACAGCGACATCCATTATCTGACAAATCTTCCTCTCCTTGTTTTAGAAGGACTATACCTGGTCTTCTGGCCTGGAACTGTTTAAATTTTAAAATCCCTTAAGATTTTATATTTGTTTTTCTCAACAACTTCTGATTTACGTAGTCAGATCTCAATGGTTCTTATTGGATCTGTTCCACCCAATCATGTCCAGATTTGTATTTCTTCTAAGTTAATTTGTTTATTTATATGATTATTATTTTATGCATGTCTGTATTTCCTCCCCAGACTTGTCTGATGGTTATTGCTCAAGTGACAACAAGACTCCTCAAGTCTCTAAGCACTCTCTTCAATATCCTCACAGACAATCTCGATTCTTACTCAAATCTTTAATTCAGTCTTGATCCTAGTGCTTTTGGCATAATATCAAATGCGCCAATTGATTTAGCTCTCAAATTTGATGTTCCACAGATTCTTTGTTTCTCATTAGGGGTTCTGATATTTTCCAATTCTCCTTCATTTTGTGGTGTGCTAATATAGCCATATCTATAATTTGACTGGTTTCCTTTTCTTTGTTTACAACAACCATTTGGTCTGTTCAAATCACCAAGACCTAAAGTCTTATTTTTATTTTGTGGGAGAGCCCCTCATTTGAGCCGATGAGATTTGTTGTTTTTTTTTGGTTGAACGCTGATCATTTGCATTATTTCCTGTGTATAACTGTTCCTCCTCTGCCATATCTGCTTTTGTATTCTTATTTTGAAACCGCTTGCTTGCTGCATTTCCTTCTGATATGATTTACAGTCTTGTCTCTTTCTCCACAAAACGACACTTGCTGTCTCTCTGGATATTATCATAAACCTATTAAAAATTGTGATGATTCACCCAGCCTTTTTACAACAGGCTTGTCACTTGAAGCACTTGGCTAATCTATGAAAAAGGAAAAAAATACTTGATCAGGTCACCATCGGATTTGTTTGCATTCTCCCAACCTGTTATTAGTCTATCTCTAAAGTCTCAAAGGGGGAAAAAAAAATGACCGAGTATTTATCTTTTCAAATTTTCATACTCCATTGTAAACTTCGTTTATTAATAGTTATAATAATTTTTCAAAAATGAATGCTGATTTTAAACTTTTAAAATCATTCCTTATTTCTGTGTAAGTCTTATGAAATGAGTGTAACTATTTTAACATTTTACTTGGCTTCCATTATTTAATTTTTTTTCTCTTTTTTCATTATATAGCAATTCTTTGAATAGTGTGGTCTTGATCTATGTAGGTTTTGATATACAATTAACGTAGTGTGGTACAAATGGTTATAACTGAGTAAAACTTGAAAAGAGAACTAATTAAATTTATAGTAAGACCTTGGAAAATGCGGTTTTGAATAGTACAGTAAGCGCTCCAATCAAGGTATATCTGTACTTTGTTGCATTAGGCTAATGAGGAAACTCAAAGAAAAACTACTGAATCCTCTAAGATGACTGTTTTCTTTTTTTTTTTTCAAGAATCATAAATCAAACTTTTCATCATCCTTCTTTAAAAAAAAAAACTGGGAGTAAAATCAACTCTTCTTTAATTGAACAAGCGTAGAATTCAAATTTGAAGTCATGTAAGAGAAATTCCATCAAAGAATAAATATGGTCAGAATAAATTATATTTATGACATCACTGGTATTTCCCACTGGAAAACATCTAAAATAGTAAGGAAATATCTAGATTCTGGAGAATCTAGATGGTATTGTTATACCTGTCCTAATAAGGCCTCCAAAATAAGTTGTTTTTTTTTTTTCCAAAACAAAATCAGCTAACAAAAATGTTAATTCGAACTTGAAAAAAAAAAAATTTTCTTTTCATGAAATGTAAACAACAAAGAAATCTATCTTGAGATTTTTAATCGTCAGGTTTGATTTTCCTGTTATTTGGTATTAACTTCTCCTTTTAGTTTGGCACAAGGACAGCAAAAATCAGCTTCACTACACCCACAAAATAGACTTTGTAGGACAAGCTTGCTAACCATTGTGGTTGGGTATGCCACCCTGAAATTATCTCTTTTGAATTAAATCAGGTCATAAAGATTTCCTTTTTTTTTTTTCTCCTTTCTTTTCCCTAACTACTTCTTTAGTACCCCCTTTTCATTTGCACCCCCTTTCTTTCTTTTTATCTCCCCTTTCTTCTCAAACACATTCTAGTTTCTTGGATATAATTAGCAAAATAAAATAGAGATTTTAAACTATTTCATATTTCAAACCCTTCTCTATTTCAGGGGTTTATCCGTAACCCTACACTGATAGATTTTTGCACACGTTTCTTCTTTACTGAAGCAGACTGTAGCAGACCTTCTCAATACTGTGCTCAACTCAAGGCTGCAAATTCATGGTGGGCCCTGGGGAACTTGCCCAGTTCCCTCAGCCATTATCATACCCCCACTCCTCATACTTCAATATTAGGTGTAGTCTCATATTGATAATATATAATTATTGATAATGATGATATTTAGAACATGATAACTTCAAACTTTGATTTCCTTCCGGCAGCTCTTGATGCCTAACATATCTCTCTGCTTTCATTTGGACTCTATCAGTAAGGCTTGAGGTGGGATATCGTCGACTGGGTATCCCTGGATCTCCAAATGCTTTGACCAGGCTAGTGCCCTGCAGATGTTACTTCAGTGAAGTTCTTTTGTCTTCTGGCCCACTTGTTTATCACTCCAAACATTTGTTGACATGATCAATGTGGTCTTATGTTAAACTATTGTCTCTCTGACAATTACTGCTGATTGAGTTTGATCTTTCCTGGGCACCCCACACTTGCGACATTATACTAAACTTGGCTTGGAAAATGTGGTAAAATTGTTAGCAAGATAGTTTTATTGCCTTGTGCCAGACCAAACTGAGCTTAGTAAACACACATTCCATTACTAGAGTAGTAAGTTCAATCTTCACTGGGTACTATACACTTATCTTGTGCCAGACTAAGCTATCCTAAGCAAGGAAACACAAGTTATTTTGATATGTACTGTATCTATCATTATCATCAGTCTGTTAACATTCATTGTTGGACATAGACCTCCCACAAGATTAGCCAGACCTCTCCATCATGGGCATCACGCAGCCAGTACTATCTTAATTTATCTAGCTTGTCATGCCATCTTACTTTCTAATGGCCACAGCCTAGCACATGATCTCTGTGGATCCAGGTTGTGATTTGCGATGTCCAATGGTTATCTGCTATTCTTGCAACATGTCTAACCCATTGCTATTTGAGTTTTCCAACTGTTACTGTGATGTCCCTGACTCGTGTGAGGTTGAGCATGATTCTCTCATGTGTACGTTGCATGGTTCTCAGATTGCTGATGAATCTTCTAGTTAGGTTCCATGTCTCAGCTCTGTATGTGACTATCGGTAGGATACATAGGTTGTATACCCTTCTTTTTTGGAATAGTTAGGATTTTCATGTTTTTAGAAGTCACGCTTGCTCCACCAAAAGCTTGCCAACCTAGTGTGATTCTTTGCTTGAAATCTTCTTTTGATGACTTCATGGAGATTTATTGTCCAAAGTAGATGTAGTGGTCTACTTTCTCCAGCTCTGCATTTTCAATTTTGATGGTTGTCTTTATCCCAAACATGTTTGTTTTACAAGACTTTTTTTTTTTTTTTTTTTTTTTTTTTTGCTGAAGTTCATGTGGAAGACAACTTTATTGCTCGCTTCATTCAGTTTGTCTATCGTTATTTAGAGATTGCAAAGGTTCTTATCAAAGAGGATTATGTTGTCAGCAAATCTGAGGTTACTTTAATATTCTCTGTCTGCCCTGATTCCTTTGTGTTTCCATGCTAAGTTTCAGAAGACAATCTCAAAGTAGGCTGTGAAGAGTTTGAGTGAGCTTTTATCACTTTGTCTCTCATTTTTTCTAGATGAAAGGGCACGGAGTCTTTATGTAGCCTGATGAAGGAACTGCTGTGTTGATAAATATTTTGTAGTACTCTGACAAATACAGAGTCTATACCTTGTTGTATTATTGCATCAGTGACTTGAGGGATTCCTGCTGAATTGAAAGCCTTATTAAAGTGAACAAATGCTACAGCTTGTTGTATTCCATGACCTGCTGCCTTTTCATTTAGTTGGTTTTCTGAATGGAGATAGTCGATGGTTGACTAGCTTTTTCTGAGGCCAGTTTGTTCCAGTGTTTGATTTTCATCTAGTGTTTTACTGGTTTGGTTGATCGCTTTGAAGAGTTTGTAGATGCAGTTGGGTAGGCTTATTGGCCTGTAGTTGTTGAGGTCTTTCAGTTTTCCTTTTTTTATAACAGCATTATGCTTATTTTGTTTGAGGCATAAGTTGAATAGGATGGCTAGTTTTCTAGTGATGACTTTTCCAGCTTTTTTGAGTGGGACAATAGTGATGTTTTGGAGTCCAGGAGCCTTCCCTTTCTTTCTTCATTTGATGGCTTGCTTCACTTCCTGTGGAGAAACTTCTAGGAAATCCTTGAATTGATCACTCTCAGCTTGTTTCCTGTTCATTTTTCTGGGTCCTTTGTTTGGCGGAATAGTCTTTGTAAAATTCCTGGGCATGTTCAACAATTCTGTCCCTATCTGCTGTCAGTTGTCTATTTTTTTTGAGCGCACGAATTATTAGATCTATGTCCCTCTTGTTCCATATTTTGTATCCATATTTGCCGATGTGTTTCTCAGTGCTTTGTTTTACTTGATCGTTGAAGTCTCCCATAATGATGTTGGAATAATTTTTGGTTCTAGGAATTCAAGTCATCATAGAAGTTGTTTATCTACTCATCGGTTGATTGTGAAGTGGGTGCATAAACTTGAATAATGTTCAGTTCGTACCTCTTTGAGAGCTGTACGGTGACACTGGCTAAATGGCCTGAATCTAACAACATTGTCTTTGAGTTTTTTATGAATTGGAAATCTGACTCTGCTTTGTTTTCCTTTTTTCTTCCATAGTTGTATGAAAGATGTTTGCTTTGTATTCTGTGATGAAGAATAGTTTCAAATTTTGTAGTTGGCAAATTGAAAATGGATGTGATCTGTACAGGCCATTTCCACTTTTTTCTTCAATTTTACACATTTCCCAGTGTACTCAATTACTGTTGCAATTGATAATGAAAAAAATATGCCAGACAATAGCCTGTTCGTTGAATTCTTTTATTCCAATGTCTGAAAAAAAGCCTAAAAATTATTCTTTCAACTTTTATATTTTGAAAAATCTATAAAACCACCCCAAAGTATGGAGTATAAAACTTTTTATGAATTGTAGAGAAGAAAAAAGGTTCACTTTCATTTCTGATCATTTTTTTCTGTGATAGATGAATAAAATATTGCTTTTTCTTTGCTTTTTTTCCCCCACAAATGTATACATCTGATCTGTTGAAAGAGTATGTATAAGTAATCCAGAGTACATCATAATATAGGCTGATATTTTCTCACAAGTTTCATTAACAAAGCAAGTTCTGAACACAAGTACAAAAAATTACACATAGTCTATGTCAGCCTTAATAATTTGAACATGGGAAAAAATTTAATAAAAGCACATGAAGATACAATTATGAAATAAGTGCGATAAAAACATTACAAAACTGGAAAGCACTCAGAGAGTGCACTCTTCTGTCAATGTTATTGTCATTTATTTTATTAGATGAAACATAAATCATTACGATTACCTGAAACTGAACTACGAATCAATAACACAGAGAGATTGAAATAGGGAATAAGTTTAAGGGTCTGATTTGGACTGGTGTTTAACACTCAAGTTCTAGTCGTAAGAGAGGTGGCACCTTCTAACATAGCTGTGAGTTTGATTCTCACCTGGAATGTAATCCTCATTTCATTCTGTCCTGTTAATTTACCTACTTACTGATTATGGGAACCCAGCCCAAGTTTAGTTACAATAAAATGCAACAACAATTAAGATGAAAATGAATAGTAGCAAAAAAATTTCCTGCATTTTTATATGGCACTCGTATACCTGTGCACGTGTATCTGTAGAGATAGTGACAACAAATCCCCTGCACTTCTCTCAGTATTCTATGATCTGAACAGACTCAATTATCATTTAAAACAATCACAGGTTCACACCAGTTGTATGGTAATTTTTACAAGAGACTTACTGACATCACGTTTCTTTGAATCTCTTGTGTCTTCCAAGGTATCCTTGCAGTAATCTGGACCGTCTAAATTCTTCCAATCTATCTGGTCTTGATTCTAATATTTTCGTCAGAGTTCTAAGTATTTCCTGAGTGAGGTTGTAGTTTTTTTGACAATTTTTAGCTTTCTTTCGATCATACACACCCAATGTTCTGTTGGTTCAGCCATATCCTCTTTTTCTTGTTTACAATTACCATATCTGGGATTCTCACTTGCATGAAGTGGAGGGTTTCCATGTCAAAGTCTTTGAGTGTCTCAGAAACCACCAATGATGCTAGAGGACTGGAAATTTCAACAATTACTAATGTCTAAAAAAAACAACCTATTTTATTTATTTATTTTAAATTCCCTCCCTAAAGAGGTTTTTAGTGGGGGCTCCATTTGCAATGTAAGTTCTTACTAAACTGATTCCTCTGTTTGTGTCCAGCAACATTCATGCTTTTTTTTTTTTCAAAATTATAACTTTTTTAGTTATCACTGCCCAACAAAATGCGAGAGAAGTAACTTATGGATTGATCACATTTTTTTTTCTAATTTTTCAATTGATAATTCCCATGCTGCCAAAAGACATTGTACATAACATTTTCTATTGAGTGACTATCCAGGTCTGTTCTTTACTTTTCAAGATGGCCTCTGGTTTGCTGATACTTTTTTGTTTTTTTTTCTTTTCATGATTTACATGACTGAATCCAAGTCTTTTGCATAATTCCAAACACTCACAGAGACAGATCATACATCCCCTGAC
Source organism: Thysanoteuthis rhombus (assembly GCA_963457665.1). Taxonomy (NCBI): domain Eukaryota; kingdom Metazoa; phylum Mollusca; class Cephalopoda; order Oegopsida; family Thysanoteuthidae; genus Thysanoteuthis; species Thysanoteuthis major. The sequence goes on along the minus strand of OY735222.1, from coordinate 24,003,434 downwards.
CTCGCCTCTCATAGACCCATCTCATTTCAAACCAAATGTTATTCTCATTTACACAAATACAGACACCTCACATCTTGCTCCTACCAAACAACCAAACACAGAAATATTCACTTTATCCTCTTCAGCATCAGAATGCAAACAGCATATTTTTCTCTGTTAACCACTGCAGATATTTTTCTCTGAAAAAGATGGCTGGTCCCTGCTGAAATTCATCAAACTATGCTCACAGAATAATGATGAAAGATTTTGAGATCAAAAACCTATCTCTTGAGTTTTTCTCCTCACCTTTCAATTGTCATTTTCATCTACATAATTCTCATTGTATGTCTGTTCCTGTCGTGACTGATTTATAAACCAAATATATTTCCTCTGTTCCTGTCGTGAATGATCAATAAACCAAATATATTTTCTCTTTTTCAGTTTCTCCCTATGGGAGACTATGGTGTCCAGGTTGTCCACATCTCTCAGATTGCAAAGAAAGATAAGCAAAAGTGAGTTATTAAATTTCAGACCTTATTACTTTTCTTTGTTGCATCTTCCTGTAGACTCCTTATGGTACTGCAACCACATCACATTTATCAACTCAGTTCTGAGTAACCCTCCCCTCAGCTGGGCCCATGTTTGTCCAGCTGCCTTTGCCTCATTCTAGCCTCATCTTCTCCAGGTCTGCTTTGGCCTTCTCTCAAACACGGTCCTAACGTTCCTGGTCCCTATCCTAGTTAATGCTTTTGTCATTTGGTTTTTTCGCAAACTGGTCTTCTGTGGGCTTTCACCAGCATCTGACATGAGCCCTCAAAGAGGAGGAATCTTCCTAACATGGCAGAGGTAATTGCTGGGGCAGTCACTGGGTTGGTGCTGCTGCGCTTTCCTCTCAACCAGACTCCCATGAGACAATCACTTGGTTGACGCAACTGCGCTTTCAATAGCATGTAGATTTTACAGGTTTGAGTTGTAAGCCCCACCTTCTCCCTTTACCTGTGCTCAAGACCAGCAAGGGAACCTATGTTTTGATGTAGTTACTGAGAACCATCACATGCTGTAGAAACTTTTACTGCCTTCAATGCGGATGTTTGGAATCTCATAATATACTGCTACTAAATCTCCTCAATGCATTTTGGAGCTGAGAATGACAAATCTACGTTGAAACAAGTCAGATGGCTTGGAGCTTAATTTATTTTACTCTCTACCAAACCACAGAATTTGAACTCCGAGCTAGAAATAAGGTTACTTCTTGAAAATCTACCCTATATATTTAAAGTAATAATGTATGTTTTTACTCTTATAACCCAAGAATTATATTCAGATCAAAAAAATAGAACTATAATCGAATTCAGCATGTCTCCATCTACCTAGAGCACACATTTTTAGATCAAATTTAGAAAAAACAATTTGAAGAATTTTTAGTGAAAAGTTTCCAGCCAGTAGCAATCAGTGTTTCAAAAAGTAGGTCATTTATTTGTTTCCTGCGACTGGGGAGGTGATTATGACCAAATATTATCCAGCCAAAGGCAGTGACTACACCCTCCTAAAGTGGGGTGTGATCTTTAGAGCCATGGGTGTTGGGGTGTTAATCAGTTGAAGACATTTACTTATTAATGAATAGCTGAGAATCCAGCATTACCTGGGTATCAAATATATATAGAAGTCTTTATTTTGTGTTATGACTTGATTGATAGTGATTTTTTATCTTATCCAGCATTACCTGGGTATCAAATATATATAGAAGCTTTTATTTTGTGTTATGACTTGATTGATAGTGATTTTTTATCTTATCCAGCATTACCTGGGTATCAAATATATATAGAAGCTTTTATTTTGTGTTATGACTTGATTGATAGTGATTTTTTATCTTATCCAGCATTACCTGGGTATCAAATATATATAGAAGCTTTTATTTTGTGTTATGACTTGATTGATAGTGATTTTTTATGTATATCTTATCGAAAATAATTGTATATGCAAATATTTTCAATTTGAATGCATATACATTTTTGAAGTTTTTTTTCCCCAGGCTGCTATGATGTGTGAAGCTTTATATGACTGTGTTGTTCATTATTCAAAAAATAATCCTAAACAGCAAGTTATGAAGGACTGTCTTTGTCTTCCAAATTTTCAATTATTGCATGTGGCTTAATATGTAAAATTAGTGTGTGTATATATATATATATATATATATATATATATATATATATATATATATATATATATATATGGTACAAATCAGGCTAGCAGTATAACATAATATAACAATAATATAAAGCCACTTCTGAAATGTATTGGATTTATTTCATAGAGTGTTTGATACATACAACATTTTACCCATGGAGTTGAGTTGTTTTAGAGTAGAGCTGGAAATAAATAGTAGAATATGGATTTGCTACACAAACTGGCTCATGTTTCAGCCCTCTCTGGGCCTCATCCGAAACTCAAACTTGGTTCAGAGTTACTGTTTTCTCTGTTGGTAACTGCTATGCTACTCAGCACTTCCAGAAAATTAGATTTGTGTAGAAAATGTAGATTTTATCTCAATCTATTTGTAAGTCAGCGGTATTTACTGGTGCTGTATCTACCACTTCTGACTGATGGAATCACCATAGCCTCTTATTTCATTCATTTCATTCCTAATCAAAACATTGCAGAGTAGGTGAATGTAGATAAAAAGCATTGTCAAAACAAAAGAAAGTATGAGGTTCCCACTTTGATTCAATTGGTGAGAATGAACTAATTACAGTAAACCTTTCGAAGGTCCAATGGAGATGGAGACGGACATTTTCCCGTTAGTTGCAAATATGTTAAATCGAATGTTACCCTCTATATGAAAAATGTTGCTCTTACCTGCCATAGAGTAGTGGCAGGCCTATGGATAATGTCACCGGGGATGGTAACTCTTTGTGTCACCCCCACCACTTACAGAATAAGCTATCTTCTAAGAAATTTGGTGATTTGTTTATACTGATATTGTTCATCATGATTCTCCCACATTATTGAATGTGATACCATTCAAACTTTGTGAAATGATATGAAGAAAATTATCATAATTTTTATTCAGTATATTATTTTTTATGATCTATACAATAAAACTAGAAAGCTCTCCGTGCATACTTCTGTTAACGTCATTGTTAAGGGAAGCAATTTAACCTGGATCTGCCCTCAAATTTAATCACATCTTTCGTAGCCTATTGCTCAACCTTCCACAATATTTGAAATTTGTTGAGAAATTTTGTTGGTATCATTTTGAGCAGGAAACGATTAGAAAAACAATTAGGCAGTCATCTTGGTGTCATCCCCTCTGATGGTGTCATCAAGGGCAGGCTGCCTCCTCTGCCCCAGACTCTTTCCAATGCTGCCATAGAAGGATGGTCCAAGTTGTGATAAGTAACAGTAAAAATTATAATGAAGCTAAAAAAACTAATCAAAATTCATGATGAAAACCTAATGTATTTTACATGTTTAGATGATTTCTAATGCGTTTTTTTTTAATTCTTTGCAGAGATCTGAGAACTGGTCGTCTGCAGCACATAACACCTCCACCCCCAAGAGGTCATGTAAGTAAACCAATTTTTCTATATTCAGGAAATTGAATGTTTAACAAGACTGACTGCTTCAGGGTCAGACTCCACTCTGACTGAAGCTTGAATGACTTGGCTTATAAGTTCTTGAAATATTTCACTCGGTGTATTGGTTGCCTCACATGCAGGTCCCAGGTTTGATTTCCTGGTATGAGGGAGGAGTATAGAAAACACTTCATTAAGACAACTAACCCCTGTGCACTCAGGAGCTAATTGAGTACGTTCTAAGCTGTGTGATTACAGTGGAAGTATCCCATCGGTATACTTGCATTCTGCCTAGGGGATAGTCATAAAAATTTGTAGGTATGAGGTCATGGACTCAACCAGAATGGAGACTTGCAAAGATCACTTAGCTGATGCATGCAACAGAAACCAGGACTTTGTCACCAACTCCATTTGGTGTTGTCTTTTGAGAGACCTGACACTTTACCAGATGATTTACCATTGTAGAAATAGTTTTCTTTAGACTGGAAAAGAATTTTAAACTTGGCCATTGGAAGGGATTTATTAGAATAGTGTACCTAGATATTTTTCTAGATAAATGGTATAAAAAAATCTAGATAATTTTGGGTATAATTTGAGGCAATTTCAGGTGACTGATGAAGTAAAAATAAAATCTATCTCTCTTGACTTGCTTGACACTCTCCGGGCTTGTCTCTCGCTGAATCGGCTTGTCTCTCGCTGAATCGGCTTGTTGACCAGTGTTTAATTTTTTGTAGCATAACGCCTCCGTAGCTATATGTCAAGGTCCTTCTTCCCCTATACTCTAAATATGAGTACACAAAAGTGATTTTTTTTCCCAAAGACCTGTGGTAGCTTGTCATTATGAAGAAAAACATAACATTCAGTTGAAATGATTTATTGGGGAAAATGTTGAAAAGTATATCAATAAATTTCTAATTAGTGCTCATCAAATAAGTTGTGGCTGCAAAGCAATTTAAAAGGTTTATTAAAAAGTATGTTACTGAAGAGTACAAACATGAACTTCTCTATTAATGTGAAATTCGATCTTGATGATTTCTTGCTCAATCTTTGACTAATAGTCTCAAGTCACCATGACTAACAATTTCCGAGCATTTTTTTTCTCTTCATATTGCTTACTGCATTGAATCTCCATTCTACAAAAAATGGGAGAAGCCAGTTCTGCTTTTTCCAAAGAACAGGAAATCTCCCACTGTGATGCAGCCATATTTCATGACATCTTTGCAATCAAAGATTTGTTTTGCTGCTTCTTCATACAGCAGCTCAATAATTTCTTCCTGCAAGTAAATTTCTTGTTCATCCCTGCCTATGAATAGATTGGTAAATATTCAAATTGATCAGATCTTCAAAGCGCTACTCAAAATTATTTTTCCAGGACTATGAATTCATAGAGTATTCGTCCAAATCCTGGCTGGAATAACTATCTTCTACCAAACACATGCTAGGAAAACAGCAAAAAGAAAAAAAACTCCTTTTGCCAATATTCTGTTTGAACAAATCCAGCTTTCTGATGAAAGTTAACACAGCAGTTTTGGCTTCTAATAAATTGAAATTATCACCTTGAAGCTGCAAGTTTAACATTTATTTTATCATAAATGTCAGATAGGCCACATCTCCACGAAGATGAAGAATTGTCTGACGTATTTTATAATCGGCAGATTGTGAAAGTTCGGTTATCAAATAGATTGAAAAAACACTTTGAGAAAGCGCATTTTAGTATGTGGAAGAAGGTGATCAAATTCCTCTTCATTATCTGGAAAGAATTGACAGAAAAATCTATTATTTGATGAAGTACTTTAATCTTGTGAACTTTTAAAATTAAAACAGAAAGAGTCGGATTTGGGCTCAGACTGAGCTTTTTTAGCAACAAGATGCTAACAATGAATAATACAATGGATTACAAAAATACTAAGTTTTTTTTCTCTTTCTTTTATTTCTTATATACATAATGTGTGTGTCTGTATATATATATATATATATGTATACATTTGTTCATTTTTTTTAATTTAATTTTTTTTCTGTTTCACCTGGTTCTCTTTTTGTTTTTCTCTTGCTTTCTTATTTCTTACGTCATCGCTTTTCGTAACTCCTTCCAGCTTAATATTATTATGTAGGTTTCCTGGTCAGAAAGCATTACTGATTCTAGCTGATAAAGACTGGGAATCAGATACTACACTTAGATCTTAGGTAGAAGAGTGTAACAGTTATGCTTAAAAACAAGCAGAACATCAGTATACATTCTTTGTGATGTTTATTTTATAATGAATGACCAAAGAAAAATAAATTTTTATTTCTATTTTTTTCTATTAATTTCAGACAAGAAGTTACCTCTCTAACCAAACAGGTTCAATGGGTGACTTGAGTCGTCGTGATGGCAGCAGCATGGGATACCGATCTGACAGATCCCATGCTTCTACGCCAGATTTAGCAGAAAAGCCATCGCGATATATCCGAGGACGCAGAGACCCACATTTTCAGCCTCGGGGTCCACCTTCTTCACATGACAAGTCTAGCGATGGTAGAAGTGACTCTGTTGATGGATCAAGGGCTTCTGAACCACGGGATGGATCTCGCGAACGGGAACTTCGAGATGGAGCCCGACCAAGAGGACACCCATCAGGTCGCCCTCCTTATCGTGGAGGTCCCCATCATCGTGGAGGTGGTCCTCCCCGTGGTCCTCCTGTTAGAGATCCCAGAGATTTTGACCCAGCGCATAGAGGCAGAGGACGTGGAGGCCCAGGACCCAGAGGTAGAGGACGTGGAAGACCTCCTCTCCCAAGAGGAGAACCGGGTTCCCGTGGACCTAGACCGACCCCCGAGCATTCAGATGAAAGTGGCAGGATACCAAGAAGAGTACCAGTTGAATATGATCCGAGAGGACAGCCCCCGGCAACTAGGAGGGATCCTGGGTAGGTATTGAATCTTTGAATCTGAGACGTTCTGAAATTTTTGGTCCGTTACATATTTGTGGACAGTTTCACCTTATCCTTGGCCAGAGATAGGAAGCCTTGAACACACCTTGATCTCATTGGCTGTACTACCTCATGGTATAAATAGGGGGGGGGTGTATGTGAAATCATCAGCTGTAACAGAAATGATTTTGTCCCTGAGAGATCTATTGTCTTGGATATTTCGAAGGGTTTTTCCTCTGCTTTGAAGGCCCCTTTGTGAGACATATTGCATCCACCCCAATTAATTAATTGGCATCTTCTCAGTACCCCTGTGAGTGTTATTACCTTTGAGATGTTGCAGATAGCTGTCTCACCATATCCATTTATAGAGAGTTTTAGTGGTTGTTAAAAGTTGGAATGAGCTGTTTCTCCACCCGACAATAGTGTAGCTGCAATTCTTGCTTGGGGATTGCACTCATGCTGACAAGTTCTGGCCAGGAGAAGGTTCAAAACAAAAACTCTTTCCAGTTCTACTTGGTGAATCAAAGGAAAAGAGACACCCGTTCCTTCCACTATTTGCAATTGCTTGAAAAACTGCTTTTTTTGGTTCTGAAGTACTTCATGTTGATTCTTTCTTCCATTTGGAACTGGTAGAGCATTTCTGTCGCAATCTTTCCCTCCAAGAGAAAGATTAAGGCCCCATTGAATTCCACTTGGATACCTTGGTAAAGCTCTTTGTGAAAATATGAAGTCAAGACTTCTTTCCAAGTGAAATTCCAATTAGTGTCTTCTTGAAGTATCAACCCTCTTTGTTCACAGGCTTCATGGTAAATGGGACAACTCTTTGATTGACAATGCACCGGTTCCTTAAAAGACCAAGGACCTTCTACTTCAATAAGAAGCATCTTTAGGTAGAAGCACTCGTATTGGTTTGGGTGCCCACTGTAGACCCTTCCAAGTATCTCTGTGGGATAGATTCCTAGTTCAACAGGTTTTTCCATTTTTCTGCCTATTCCTTATATATGAAGCTTGTTTTTAATATCTTGCCTCATCCCAGTAGAAAATGGTTTTCGTGAATTCATATTGTCAGTACAGCTTTGGAGAAAGCAGATAAAGTCCCTCAGGAATTTTGTGCTCTTCCTGAGCATTTTCTGAAGTGATGAAAACACTATGACCATTCCTCAAGTATCCTGCCTTCGTTAATTCAGGCCACTTGGGATTCAAGACAACCATGGTCATTGCATCCTGGGTGTATTTATGCATGATACCTTGGTCCTCCTCTGAAGCTAGATAACGGAACCCCCAGCCTCCCAGAATCATGAGCTGGATCATTAAAAGCGTTCTGAAGACTTCAATAATCATCGACATGAAGCTGCTTCTAGTGATTACATACATAGGCCAACCTCTGGCTCTCAATCTTTGCTTACATATATATACCAGAAACTGGTGAATGAGGACCTTAACTTTATGAAGGTGATTGGTCCGTGAGTGTTACATCAAAAGGAATGCATAGAAAACCATTGCTGTGACAAAGTTTAATTTCCCATGCTTGCTAGATGTTATTACCATCAGAGTCTGGTAACCATCCTTCTGAAGTGGATACCTAAGTGCATGGTAGGACTTACAAGTGTCTGAGACTCATTTCCGACCTTCACCAATATGATAGATTACTATGTACAATCAGCATGCTCCTAGATTCTGTATTAGTCTTTAGTGATAACTTGTAACTACACATAGAAATAAATAAGATTAAAAAGTTGTCAAAATGTATTTATTATCTATGAGTTTTACCATGTTTATTATGAAAGAAAATTTACTTTCTAAAATAGATTATTAACACACTGAACACAACAAAAACAAAATTTGTTTTTGAAGAATTGATGAATAGCATTTAGCTATTTTACAATGAACAAAAGATGGCATACATATTTGGGTAGAGATTAAAAGGAGTATAGTGGCATAATTATCCTTTTAAGATAGGTTTTTTTAAAATATGACTGTGACACTTAGTAATCTTTCGTCAACCAACTAGAAGGGTCCTAATCCCTACTTTGAGAAGCCCTGGTGTACATGATGTACTGAGGGTAGAATGCTGAGTTTTGCAGTATTTTTTTATCATGAAAACAAAGAGTGAAACCAGAAACTGATTTGATTCTTCCATCTTGTCTTTTTCCAGACCTCTTGCATATTCCTCCGACGATTCTAGAAATGGGAAAAAAGCCCCCTTTGAATCATCATCAGAGTCAGAACTTTGACCGACACCCATCATCACCACCACCTAAGTCAGCCTTATTCATCGATCAACTTTTTAAAGTCAAGTGTGCTAATCCCCCAACATTCAAAAGATCCCATTTTCTTCTTTCTTTTTATCCTTCCTCTGGATTTTTCCGCAAAATGGCAATTTTAGGAGGGACTGTTTTGTAATCTTTGAAAAAAAAAAAAAAAAATCCAATGTGCAAAAAATACAGAGAAAAATTTTTTTTTTCTTTTCCTTCTCTCTCTCGTCAATTGGAGAAATTGTTTACTTGGATTGTGAATTTTACTTGGAAGTAATTTCTCTCGTTTTCCTCCCCTGAAAATGACACCTAGAATCTTATTTCTTTTTTGGAAACCCTCAGAGTTAATAAACCCTTTTTGCTTCATGCAAAATATCAACATAGCTAAATTTTGTCCTTTTTATCTCCATTTAGTAGTGTAAAAAGATTGGTTGTGTTGACAAAATTTTATAGATATAATCTAATTAAACATTTGTTATGCTATGGAAAATCTAAGGTGATATAATTCTTACATTTTTTTTTCTTCCACAGGGAATTTGCAAGAAATCATAACTTTCACTCCTCTCTGAAATTGTCCCCCCCCCCCAAGAAAAGGGGCAGAATAAAAATATAGGAATACTTTGAATAGTGCAGTTTTGATGTAGTTTAGGTATTGTACAAATCAATTCAAATCCGTAAATGCAGGAAAAGATATTGGATTTTTTTTCGTTAGTTCCCGCCTAAATTGTATTAAATAAAGGGAGATAATTCAGAATTTTTCGGTTTCGATCGACTAGATGACAGTTGACAGAATAAACGTACCATATCAGCTTCCATTAGGCATGGAAATTTCACTGAAATAAACCGACGAATCCAATTTACATGGAATTGAATTACTTTGAAAAATAAGGTACAAAACCAAACAAAAAAGACCTTAATTCACAAGACATCGTCCAACTTGTACTAGTTCTCAAAATTGCTAATTTTGAGGCCAGAACTCTTTGATATAATTCATTTTTTTGCCATCAAATTTGTTTTCTTCCTTTGCGACTTGAACTGTCTCATCCCTCCAATATTGGCCTGTTTTATAACTTTGAGCTGTTGCTGCTACAGTCAGAATGGAAAGGAATGAATGGATGTGTTACAAGGTTCAGTATTAGGCTCAATACTTTTTATATCATACATTAACGAATTACCAAAAACATTACAATCTAAGCAGATGACAGAAAAACTTGAGAACATTGGTCTGAGACAAGGCAACTACACTTCAATACTCTCAAATGATAAGTAATGTATTTAGGAAAAAAACTGACATGAATAATAAAAACACTAAAAACTACAGAACGAGAAAAAGAACTAGCCATAATTATAATATTAACATTCCAAATTCATAAACATATATCTAAAATTACTTGAAAGGTGCAAAAATAAATGGAATAATAAAAAGATTTCATTTCTTTGATATAAGAAAATTCAAAATACTATACACAACATAATGGAGAACCTAATTAAGATATGCAGTTCAGGCATAGTCCTCTCATTGCAGAAACGATATAAAAGAATTGGGAAATACCCAGAGAAGAGCAACAAAATTTGTTCCAGAACATGAAAAACCTCCCCTATTAACGAAGACTTGAATAATTGAAACTAACAATATCAAAAGAAGAAAAAGACATAATACAATCATTTAAAACAATAAAAGGTGTTGACAACATCCCAGCTGAAAAAAAAATCTTTACAATGGATTAAAGAAGAGTAAAGATCGATATGATAATTTCTCAAGCGACAAAAATAAACTTATTTCGAAAGATGAAAAAAATAACTCTCAAAGAAAGAACTGGGATACAACCCCCCCCCAATTTTACTCGCTACATATTGGATAATTAGTATTTCAAACTAACTATACTCACCATCAATACCGACATGATTCTTTTTTAATCGTCCTAGTTATCTCCCCTTATATACAAATTTTTTTTAGTGGGGTAAGGGATTCTAAGATTTTCTTCCTTGTAAATTGGTCTGGGTTCCCACCCAACGTCAACCTTCAAATATCCTATCTTGATATCATTATCAGACAAAAAAAAATTGGAGATGAAATTATTTACAGGTACAAATCCTCTTGAATTAACAAATTTCTTACAATCGTAACCGACAAAAGAATTCAAGAACAAAATTGCACAGTCTTACTTTTCTCTTCCAATTCATATCACCTTGTATCAGGGAATCAGAATATTCCATTGTGTACATATCGAATAGAAAGGGGTCTGCTGTGTGGTTGATACAATGGCTTACCACCGATTGGAATCAGAGGTCAATATTTGAGCCCAGATAAGAACGAGGACTTTTGGTGTTGATTTTATTTTTTGTAAGCAGGCAGATCCTCCCCATTTGAAAGGTTGGTACAATACTATCTTCCAACCCAAACCTTACTTCCTTCTATTTGGCCTTGAGCGTAGTAAATATCAATCTCAAGTAGAAAGGAAAAAAAGATTTTGAAAAAAATATTTCCTTTATTTTATATACTTGAATCATAATCAGTGAAATCTTTGTAAAAGTCTGTAAACTTTTTATAAATACCTTTTTATTTCTATTTTTTGTACTTCAAAAATCTATTCATACTGAGTATTAATCATCTTTTCTTTCTTTGTGTGTGTGTGTGTGTGTGTGTGTGTCTATTTGTGTATATGTGACTGTGAGAAAGGGAATGGCTCTCTGAATGGGCCGACAGTGATTATCTCCCTTAATTTTAATGGCATTCTCTGACAATCTACAATCGTTAAAAATGAGGGTGCCTCCTGTAGATAAGCAAGTTAGTCCTGCAAGCCATTGCTAGTGAGTTAAATCCTTGTTCTGTTCTCATTAAAGATAAGTTGGATTTTATATATATATATATATATATATATATATATATATATATATATATATATATATATAACCAATTGTTAAATCATTCTAAAAGTGGATGGTGATTAAATCATGAATAATGAATGGCTTGAAAAAAAAAAACAACTAGAAATAGTTACATTGTTTGCTAACAATTTTAGTACACTGCTAAAACTTTCAAGATGACTTTTTGTATTAGTTTCTTCATCCTGATTGTTATAGTCACTATGTTTTTGGTCGTTACCGTCTTCCACTACCTGCAAGAAAATTGTCTTGAATACAACTATCTGGTGGCTGCCAGTTCGATCTCTGGGTCAGTCATTGAAACTCATTTACTCTGGTTCAGTAGAAACCATTGAAAATGAACAGCATCTCAAAGACTAATTATCTACGAAGTCTCAACTGATACATGATATCTTGTGGCAGGGAGTACAAAATGAACACAATCTACCTGGGATTGAGGGAAGGGTCTGGTTTGAAATTCTAAATGGTCGCTGAATATAGCAGATGTCAGATGAAGACCAGAATGTACGATGACTGAAATGTGACTAGAACAACCAAAACGAGGACTTTAGACAAATCAATGTCTAATGATAATTTCAACTCGAATCAGAAATGATTAAGTTAGACAATGTACCTGATCAGTATTGAATGAATAACCATGAGATAATAAGGAAAATCCAGATGACCTGTGAAATTCTGGTTCTTTGAGATTTTCTCTCTTTCTCAGTTACTAGTTCAAGTTTATGAACTGACTCAATAAACCAAATGTATAAAAAGTTAAGTGTGTTTTTGAATCGAATCGAAAAACTGTAAATTTGACAATTTTTTATGTATGTTTTTGCATAAAATTTAGTCATGTATTCCATTATTTTTTTCTGAATTTTATTAATCATTTTGATACAACAGAGTTAAAATGCACAAGCAAACAAATAATTTCCATGAATAATAATATAATTCATTATATTTTTAATATACAGTGTTCTATTTTCTGCACTATGAGAAAGTTTGTCAAAATCAAACTGCTAAAATTTATCATGCAATGGTATGAAAAACAATATTTTCTGTGGATCATCAATGGCCAGGTCCTAAGGCTGATGGATCAGTGTTGTGTAACTCTGCTTATAAAGTAACGTAGTGCAATTGTTTAGCAAACAATCGAATAAAAAGAACAACCCTTTAAGACTATTGTAATAGATGACGTAAATAACTTCAAAGTATCTCAATTTAAAAAAAAAAAAATGAATTTTAGCGTGTTCTGAATGAGTGTGGCTCAAAAGTTGCCTGTTGTGCTAATGAAGAAAAATGAATTATAACTTTTTTTTTTTTTGCCTTTTCCTTCTGTTGATAGGTTTGGTATCTTTCATCTTACCTTTTATATTGTATAAAATGAATGAATAAAAATGAAAAGACTTATAAAGTTTGTCTTGTGTTGTTTTGCAATGTTTGGAATTAGGGAGAGTAATGCCTTTCTGGTGTTGTTCATTTGTTGCTAATCTGCTTGGGGGGGAAAGGCATAAATTCTTCTCTCCCTCTGATGTTTGACAGATAAGAATGGGTGAATGAGAGCTCTCTGGCTTACCAGTTCTTCCCTAACTTACATAGCCAGGCAGTAATAACTGCTAAAGCTATCATCTTTTATATTTCACCTTGACAATAAGATAATACTATACCCATCATTTCTGGAGCTCCTGACTGCCTTGCATTACTTTGGGAAAATCATTTGCAATGCATGCCTATAGTAACTTTGTTGTAAGAGAATGCATTTTCAATGCTTTGATAGGGTAAAATGAGTTCCGATATGTATCATTGTACATCTACTTATATCCTCATCAAGGTTTTTGTGGGCTTAGGTTCCCCATGGTCTCTCATCCAGGTACTGACCAAGCTTGATGTTGCCTAACTTGGATGATCTTAGAATAACTGGTGTATTGAATGTGATCTAGCTGTAAGTCCTTAGCACTTAGCCTTGGAAGAGCTAAGCAGGGAGGCATTGAGTACCATTTTTAAAGTAGTAAGGATTAGATTACTGAAATGAAGGCGAGCATTCTACCACTGGGCCACAATGATCCGTTGTAAATTCCACTTAATATTCATGTATGCTTTTTTTTTTTCTGTGTCAGTAATGTATTTAATTGCCAGCGTAAATGAAAGTTTTGACGTATCTCTTCACTAAACTCTTTGTTTCAGGAATTACATAAATAGCTTTAAAAGGTAAAGCAACAGTAAGAAAAAAAACATTTGTGGGTAAAAGTCATACTATTAATCTGATTGTTGCAACGATCAACTGTTAGGCTCTGATTGGTTAAAAAGTACGGTTAGGTTTGGGGTTTTTTTTTCCCCACAAGGAAAGTATTTCCGTGTGGTCAAAATCACAATTTATCTTGCATAAAAATAAAAAGAGTGGGGCAAAATTATCATTCAATCAAAATAAATTCCTGGAACTGCCCCAAAATTCAGGAGTAGATGCAGAAATGTATGTAGGAAAAATTTCTCTCTCACTCGGGAATGAATCCTTGAATCTGCCCCCAGAATGTAATTACTCTTTCCTTACAATGTGGTTTATCTTTTAACTTTATTTCATTGAAATTCATTCAGAAATTTTGGAGATACAGTTCGGACAGATACTGAAATGTACAAAAATATCTTCAAATCTAAAATGAATTCCTGGACCCAACCAACAATTTAATTGCATCTTCCTTACCACATGCTTTGTCCCTTACACGAAATTTCATTCACTTGAAGGAGTGAATACTAGAATTTATTTTGAAAATAAACTCAAAAATATCCCTGGATCATCTCCAAAATTTTATCACTTCTTTTTTTTAAAAATCTCATATCTGACTCGCATGTCTCCTAAATTTCATTGAGAACTTTTGGAGATACTGTGTGGACATGTGAGCGAATACAGAAATGTATGAAATACTAAAACGGAAAAATATCTCTCAATCGAAAGCAAATATGACCCCCCCCCCTCCCGAAAAAAAAAAACGCAAGAATATCTCTTAATTAAAAAACAAATTCGTGGATCCAACCAAAAATTTAATCACCAATGTCCGAGGTTCTCAATGAATTTCAATGTGATTTTGTGGAAAAGTTGCAGGGTTAGGGAGAAGTGATTGGGGTGGATCCAGGAATTCGTTTTTGATTGAGAGATATGCTTTTTTTTTTTTTTTTTTGTGTGTGTGTGTGTGTGTGTGTGTGCGTATGTTTCTATATCTGCTCCTGCTTGGATCCATTATATTTCCAAATATTATCAATGAATTCCTATGGAGTTTTGTAGAATGATAAGACACTTATTAAGGAAGATATGATTAAATTTTGAGGTGGATCTCTGAATTCGTTTTTTGATTGAAAGACATTTTCCTGTTTTTTTTTTCTTTTCTTTAATACATTGTGATTTTGACACCCTGGAAAAAAAATTGGCGTGAAAAAAAAAGACATATTTTATTCTCAGTCAACTTTGGATTATCTTTCCAAACATGTAAAGTTTCAAAAAAAATCCCATGGGATCACAATTGGGCCTCTACTAAAATGAGGAACGAAAATTTAGGTGGGGAGGGTAAGAGATATAATGAGAAGATAAAGGCATAAGATAACGGTTAATCTTGATAGTCAATACCAGTGGAATGTCCACTGGCCCTGCTAGTCAACATTGATTATTGTAAGCTTGTTCTCCAGGAGGATCTGTTCTTCATACAGTCCCTCCCTGTTGCACTAAGAGAAAAAGACGACGAGAGGGAACCAGGTTATTTCTTCATGAACTCCACAAATTACGACTTCGGGTTATTTGTTGTATGACGCTGAAATACGGTCACACATTGGAAAATAACTCAGCATTACTCAACAACTTTTGGATGACGAACGAATCCGATTCAAGGGAAATAACTCTTATTTAGTAAAATATCGTTTATTCCCCCTAACAATGATATAATCAGCATTAAGTTGTAAATAACAGAATTACATTATTTTCATTATTAGACCTGAGCTCGTTTATCTTCCATTTTATTATTATTGCATTCAGATCGTTTTTCAGTCTCCAACAGGTATAAGTGGCATGGGTCTTGAATTAAAAAAAAATAAATCCCCAATGAGCTGGAAAAGAAAAAAGCAAAAAATTATTAGATGAAAAAAAAACTAGTTGAAAATTGATAACGAAAATATTTCATCTAATCATCTAAAAGTTATATTTCATTTTTTATTTTATTTATTTTATTAGATGAAGTATTGATGATCAATACCGATACTGAACTGTCAGTTAATAACAAATATAGCGCTGTAGAAATCGGGATAGGGGATAAGTTTAAGGATTGGCCGTACACTTACTACTAAGTTCCGGTAGAGCTTGGTTAAGCGTTCCCCCAACCCCTGTATAGAAGGTTGTGAATATGATTCTCGCTGAGAACTTATTGTTCACTCCAATCGGCGTTGTTGATTCATCAATTCAGTTCTGAGGGGAATCCAGTCCGAGTTAAGTTGCGATAAAAAGCAACATCAGGTAAGATGAGAGAAAATTGCGGCAAAATTTAATAATAATTATTTACACTATTTCATTTAATAAAACAAACCGTAAAAATATTCCGTCTTTCGAAAACAGGCCCAAACAGGTGTTCAAAAGTCAAGGATCACGCATATATAAATAATTTTTTTTTTTTTGTTCAAAATCTTCTAAGTAAAAAAATTGATGAAAATTCAGATTGAAATTTAATGTAACAAAGGTAAATATTTTTTTTCGTATAAACGATTACAAAAATGTTAATGATGAATATTTAATCATTTAGCGCCCGTAATTATCAGAGCACAAAATGTTTTTTTTTTTCACATTAATTTCTGAATGTCAAGAGAATAAAATTCCATCATATATCTTATATTTGTCGATTTCTGTTTTCTGTTTTTATTAAAGAAAAAAAAAAAGATGAAATTGTTCTATTTCATGCATTGGTTGATTACAACAATTACATATGAAGCTACATTCCTGTATCAAGGATTAACTAAGCATATCTCCTTGAAGCAATATATTTCCATTTCATCTAACTCACATGGTCGTATTCATTTAAGGAATATAAAAATCCTGTTAACTCAGAGTTTTTCTGCTAAATTATTTCATAGATAAGAAAGAAAATAAAGAAAAATTACCTATAGGAGAGCTTCTCCAGACTCAATCTTTTTTGGCCACCGACATTTCAGATGATAATGAATTCTGCCCAACAAGAACAAGCACATAAAAAACAATCTAAAATTGGAAATGGGTTACTACAAAAAAAATTAACTTCTGTAAGGCCGTACAAACTGAAAAAAGGGAAAAGAAAAATAAATAAATAAATAAATAAATAAATAAATAAATAAACAAATAAATTGGAATAAGTATTTATTCCCTCAACCTGGGTCTATAGCAATTAAAAGATTATTCGTTTTGGGGACAAGATGAATTACTTCCCTTACCACGTTATTTCCCTTACATTAAGATATTGTTTTAAGAACGTTCAAATATATTATCCCTGTTTTTAAATTTCATTTTTCAAAAAGTGTTTCGCTTGGAATTCTTTATGATTTTTTCATATTCCGATTACATATAAAATACATTGTTCAATAAAACTGAACAGTTCCCAAACAGCGTATCACGACGAACGTTGTTACACGAAGATGAAAAAGTCGATTTAAGCTGTTCAGACAATGATATTAAAATTGTAGCGGCATCATGGTGATAGTTGTGGTTATTAATTATTCATTAGTATTCATGTTTGTTGCTTCTTATCGTATCTCTGACTTGCTAAGGTTCAGAATTTCTCAGGGGGGTGATTTCCCAGACAATGTCCCCAAGGTTGGGGGCGGGGGGTACATTTTTTTTTCGGTTTTAGTAGCTCTGAAATAGCTATTTCAGTGTATTGAGAACCATATGAAATTAATCTGCGAAATTAGGGAGACCAAATCGATCTGCAAATAGGAGGTGAAAATGTTAGGGGTATATTTTATCCAATATAGAAATTGTACAAATTCATTATATGAAGGATTGTCGGTCTGCAGCCTTGAACTCACATCCTTTTTGCCTAGGAAAGCCTTGATATATGTACCGGCTGGTCTGCCGCTCGTGTTGAATGAGTTTTACGGTTGGCAGTTGCTTGATTCTAACTAGAGTAAGTAGAAACAGTAACAAATACTGATCGGGGAAAATGTAGCTCAAGTTGAAGAGACTTTATTTCATTTTCCAATTTTACTGTAATATTTGTTCGTTTTTTTTTCACCATAAAAGGATTTTCTGGACACTCGGAGTGTAATTTTATCACGTCCAGTACCAAGTCACATTATTAAATGTTTTTTGCTACTTTACCTTGCAAGGGCCAAAAGACATCGATTGCATAATGACCCCGTTATTGAAAATTATGCCTTGTCTTCTTTTTGTCCTCCGCATTCTGTCGTGTCTAATACCTGCTTTCCAGCGATGAGAATAAATCTATCATCATCAGTCTTTTAACGTCTGTCGTTGGACATAGACCTTCCCCAGGATCCACCACATTTCTCTATCGTGGGCGTCGTGGGGCCAGTATTTTCTCAATTTGTCCAGTTCATCTCTCCATTTTGTATTCTATCGGCCTCGGTTTCGCATATGATCTCTGGGGATCCATGTTGTGAGTCGTGATGTCCATCGGTTGTCTATCATTCTTACAAAATTGCCTGCCCATTGCAATTCAAGTTTTCTAATAGATTTTTTGATGTCTCAGATTACCGTTTTCTTCCTCATATGCTGTGCTATCTTGTGATCTCTCCATGTGAGGTTGAGCATAATTCTCTCATGTGTGCGTTGCATACTTCTCAGTTTGCAGGTCTGTCTCTTGGTTAGGTACCATGTTTCAGTTCCATAAGTGACTATCGGGAAGATGCATTGGTTGTATACTCTTCTTTTTAGGATTATTTCTTGGTCAACACATGTAAGAAATTAAAAATTGAAAAAACAAACGAACTGGACGCTGAAGGTTTTAGTATAAACATCTTATTTCACTTTTCTGCTTTATTTGTTTCTTGAAAGTGTTGAATTGACTTTCAAGCTAAAATCATAACTGATATTTAAAAAAGTGTGTGTGTGTTTGTTTTTGGGAAGGGGCTCTGTATCTCGAAACATGTGTACATAGAGTTTTTTTTTTGTAGAAGATGAAATTTCCCGCTGGGCTACAGTGATTGCTAACAATGATTATAAGATAGTTGATAAACTAATTCTACCATATCTTATCTCCTTTTATGAAGAGTCATGAGCAATTCAGGAGTTGTTCGGTTTATTTATCTATTTATCTATTTATTTGCATTTATTGCTACTAAAGCGTTACAGTCGATCCACTCTACAGCCTTCTTCAGGGGTAAAACAAAAACAAAAAAATATCGACAAATGTACTGATCGGCTCTTCTCATTCCCAGCACCGACAGCAACACAAGTAGTTCCATTCTCAGCACAAGTGATTCCATATTTTCTATACGAGGGGTTGTTCTCCAATAATTTCCTGTTGAGCAAGGCAATCTAAACCGCGTTGAAATCAACGGTTGCCAGACTTCTACATTCGTCGGTTAGGCTGGTGAATGCCGATTCTTTCAATTTTCTCAACCTCCAGCGATGTTCTCTCTCTAATATTTGGACTTTATCGTAATTTTTCTATTATTTGGATTTCATCCCAGATAAGGCATGTGAACTCTTCTTCTCCCTTTCAGATATGGTTTGCCACACCAAACTTTTTGACAGTAAACTGTAGAGTGAATCAACCAAAATATAGCGTGAACAAAAAAGAAACAAAATGAATGAGTTCAATGGGCAGAGCCACTTTTAGAAAAAATGATTTAACGTTTGTCATACTGTAACAAAATTTCATTCCATCTTCTAAAATTCAATATTACTTTTCAAACAATGGATAGTTAGTAAATACGAGATAGAAAGGGGTTAAGGAGAGCGGAAAGAAAGCATCCATGAACAGATTGATAGAGACAAATTCATAAATTCTCAAATTCTTGCAACAAAGAAACAAAGAATCATTTAATTGAGAGATTTTATAATTGCAAATAATCATAATTATGCCCTTGACAAAGAAATTTAACTTCAGCTACCTTTGAACTGGTTTTTATTTCCCTGCTTCAACAAATGCAAAATCACTTCCCACACAACCGAATACAGACTACCAAGATGACTATTTTAAACACAAAGACTCAATTTGACACATTGTATTACGGTACCGCCATTTCTATTTTGAATACCAACAAAACAATTTGTTCAGCCACACCCGGGTCACTTCACTTGATCTTGTTTTCTCTTTATTCAGACTATAATTATCAGCGTCTGGAATTGGTTTTCTATAGAACGTTTTCACAACTCCAATTAGCATTTTATCCTAGAAAAATGCTTTCCAGCACAGACATACGTTATTACTCAGACAAACTTTCTCAATATCTTGTTGGGACGCCGAGAAATTATGTCAATAATCCGGTCTCCCTCTAAAAAAAACTAAGCAATTTTTTGGCCCATGCGAATTTAAACAGTTGAGTGAAATGTCACTCGTCTAGTAGGCTCCACGGAATTCCTCAAAATATAACTGTACCGAGGTAATAGGCTGTATACCAACTGATTCTATCAGCAATTTGTCAGCCATTTGCTGGCGTAAGCTGAAAACATCACTACGTATTTTTCTGTCACTTGTTTACCATATGAGCAAGGGTCCTGGCCATATCAAGCCGACAGCCAGAAGTCGCCTCTTCATTGGAACGCGCTAAAATGGTTGTCTCACAGACACACATACAATCACCTTTATTTCGTGCACTATACACAATATATATATATATATATATATATATATATATATATATATATATATATATATATATATATATATATATATATATATATATATATATATATATATCACTTTCACTTTCACTTTCCTCAAAACGTACACTTATTTAGTACTTGCACAACACGTTGAACAGGCTCAAAATTATTTCGTATCAAACTTTCCTAGTAATGTTAGCAGCACTTAATGAAATATCCTCTGTATTTGTTAGTTGAATAAATTTTCTGGTATTCATTTGTTACCTACAAGTCTTTCGTTTTTTCATTTCACCGTTGATACTATCGTCATTAGTTTCATAATTTGCATGCGAACCTCTACCATAGCTAACCTACAACTTTTACCAAGGGACTGCTTTTACTTACATTACATGGCCCTAAGTTACTGATAGAAAACATTCGAATCCTAGTTATGGGGTCGGAATAAATAATTTATTACCATAACTATGACCACGATACCGCTACAATTTTAATATAATTGTCTGAACAGCTTGATTCGACTTTTTCATTCTCTTATAACAACGTTCGTAGTGATACGATGTTTATGAACTGTTTCATTATCAATCGACTGTTAGTTCTATAGCATAAATTTGTTTCCTTTTTATTCCGACTATGATTATCTGTGTCAGGATTTTTATTCTCCCCCCCCCCACACTCACATATCTATATCTATATTTATATATATATATATAATCTCAATCTCATTATATACATTATGATCATTATACTGTGGATAGCTCTACAGCTTTAAACAGTAAAGATGTCAAGTGTTTTTTTAAAAATCCATTTCATTTCAGTCAATTATTTGCAGATATATGTTAATGCAATTAATGTAAGATTTTCACATGGTTATGTGTTCTATACAGAACTAGATATAGTACTATGAGTTAAATTGAACTGTTTTTATGGGGATCAACAGTTGTTTACCATGGAACTGTTTCAGAGTTTTAAAAAACAAAACATTTTAACGTGACTCCCAGCAGCGTTGATCAAACACTACCCCAAATGCATGTCCCCTTAAGTTGATAGCAAAAACAATTGATTCATCTTGCGTAACGTTCCTGTTTTCAATACTAAAACTCAAGCGACTCGAAGTAAAATGGTTGCTCATTCAAATACTCATGACATGGTCTGTACATCAGCTCTTGCCTCAAAGCCACAAAAATAAAGAACCCAGAGAGGGCCGAACATACAAGCAAAAGTATTATCCTTCATATGCAGATCACTCGCTAAATATGAACAGACTGTGGTAGAGAGATGTACAAATAAGTTGCATTTTGCTTCCGTAAATGTCTTTTCGTATAGATTTCTCTCGCTTGACGTCCAATAGAATAAAATACGCATCATAAGCCCGGCATTGACGTTAAAAGAGAAATTATTCAAATGTAAACTGAAATCCTTATTTTTGTAAATGAAACTCTCTTTGAAATTGAGACCACAAAGAGTTTCTTTTACTCTCCACCTTTAATCCCTTTTCTCAAAGCGACTCAACTAAAACATCTCAGATGTTGCACTCAATAAAGTCTTGGCAGGATAATTATAATCCTATCGCGCAGAGATCAAAGAGCTTCGGATGGCCTTGCCAACAAGATATCGATCCGAAGTAGATTGCAGTTTCCAGGGAGACAAAACATACACATCATCCTTCCAAGTTAGAACTCTCCAGTCAAGCACGACACCCTCTGCTCGCTAAAGATTTTTGAGAACGAGTTTTCGCTTGATAAACTCTATTACTTTGTGATAGTGACAGAAAAAATATAACCTTTGATTTTTGAGATGTACAGGATCACTTTTGAAATTTGTAGAGGACTCTGCCTGGGTTCTAATCAATAAAACATTCAACTTCAAGAACTCAGTAGAATCAAGTACAATTTAATAATTTGAAGTTTACTATTTGTTGAAATAAAAAAAAAGCATGAAAATAATTAGGCTCTATCAGAAATGACGTAGTTCTGCGATATGGTAGTTAACTGAAAGTGTGTGAGAGAGGGTTTTGGCAATGTTCTTCTAGCTACCCTTTCCTCGTGGTAGCAGCTATCAAAAAGAGTAGTAAGTGAGAAGTGATAAACAAAAGCCTACAAACGTCTTGAAAAAAACAAAGACAGTCAGAAAAATAAATTTATAAACATATATTCCTGGATACGTCTGGAAGATGAGGGTTTCAGAGTAGATAGTTTTGTCGTAAAATTTTCAATGACAAAAGTGCAGTGGAGTTTGTAGTCGTACTAATGTTCGTACGTGTTTAAGAAATATTTGTCCAGATGGAGCAATTCCACTCTTATCATTGGGAACCATGAAAAATATGTTTCTTTACTTTTCAAGGGAGTTTTGCTGGTTAATAAAAAGGTTTTTAGACCAGTGCTTCTTGAGGAATCCGAATGAAAATAATTTTTTGAAAATTAAAGATCACAGGCATTTCATCAAAAGTTTCTATGAATTATCTCCCTTGATTTTCGCTTTGTTATTGTAAGAATACAATTTGCATAAAGAGAATAGCTTACTGATAATTTCTTTATACAAATTTCAACTACTCTTCCACAAATAACGGCAACTCTTTTTTTTTAATCGTATTTAACTACAAGAGAAGAAATATTTGTCAGCATGTATGCATCATAATTATTCGACAGCTGGCCATACAAAGATGACATTTACCAGATATATTGGTCAGTACATAAGGCATTGTGGTTTTTTTGATCAGTGGTTTCCGAGAAATCTGATTAAAATAAATCAAATTTAAAGATTGTAGATCTTTCTTCAGAGTTTCTATTACCCATCTACCTTGACTTCTGCTTTCCAGGGTTATATAAATTTGGATATATAAATATAAAATTATGGCAGGCTGCAACACACAATATAAAGTTTCATCATTATCAGTCTTTTAACGTCCGTCGTTGGACTTAGACCTTCCCCAGGATTCGACATATTTCTCTATCGTGGGCATCGCAGAGCCAGTAATTTTTAAATTTGTCCAGTTCATTTCTCCATATTGTATTTTGTCGGCCTCAGTTTCGCATGCGGTCTCTGGGGATCCATGTTGTGAGTCGTGATGTCTATCGGTTGTCTGTCATTCTTGCAACCTGACCTGTCCATGGCCATTTAAGTTTCCTGATAGATTCTATGATGTTGCTGACTCCCGTTTTCTTCCTGATATACTGTGCTGTCTTGTGATCTCTCCATGTGAGGTTGAGCATGATTCTCTCATGCATGCGTTGCATGCTTCTAAATTTGCAAGTCTACCTCTTGGGTTAGGTTCCACATTTCAGCTCCATAAGTGACTATTGGCACACATATGAACTTGACTTGGCTAGTTATTATTGTAGTGTATTCAAACGTTAATCCTCATCGGGTACTCCTAGTGACTATCAGGAGGATGCATTGGTTGTATACTCTTCTTTTTAGAATTATTGGGATCGACTTGTTTTTGAAGGTTGAGCTAGCTCTGCAAAAGGCTTGTCATCCTAGGGTGACTCTCCATTAGATTTCTTCCTCGTTCGTCGGTTTCATAGAGATTTGTTGTCCTAGGTAGATGTAGTGGTCTACTTTCCCCAGTTTTGTATCCTCTTCCAAACATGCACCTTTGGCACAGGCACTGACCTAGTCTGTATAATATAAATGCGCAGTTGATATCTCCAGCAATACATGGCATTAATGCTTCTTGTTCTGTATTGTCGTTTTAAGAGTCACAGTTACATCGTATGAGTAAAACGGACATAGCGTGCGAGCTGTCTAAATTTGGCAAAATTTGACGTTAATTTTTATAGTCTGTGTTTGGCTTGAGCGTCATTTGGCGCGATATTCTCCATGCACCGGCCTTTTCCGTCTGCTAAACGAACTTTATGGCAACACGCTCCCGTGCACAATATTTGGGCAAGTCTTTGCCAAGTGGGACGCTATTTGGCGTATGTGATGGTGTGATCCTATCAGGTGTCAATGTACAGAGTCTGATGATGGAAATGTATCCAACCATTTTGAATATCATGAAAACCGGTTGTGCAACAAAACCAGGGGGGACCTCACTGCGCCTGCAAGACCAGGCGAATCATTCTTTGTGTCATGTGCTTGAATTTGGGGCAAAACATTGCATTACACTCGTATGTTTGTCCTTATACAGTCTGGATTTGAACCCCTGTGACATCTGACTTTTTCTTAGGTTCTTTTTTTTCTTCTACAAACTTTTCCTAGACTAAATTTCTTCTCTTTGTGCCACGATTTTTTTCCGACTAGTATCCTCATCTTCGTTGTTTTGATCACTGTATTTCGGGTTGTGAAATCTCTGATCTTCATAGGTTTGACTTAACTTCTTATATCAAGATTTTTCGTTTATCAACGTGTTTAAAAATGTTTGAAAATTTTGATATTCTTATGATCGTGTAAATATCTTCTTTGTCTCTTCAAGACGTTTGTAGTCTGTTGCTTATTACTTGTAACTTGCTACTCTTCTGCTAGTAAAATTAGTTATCGAATAACAACCCTAAAGATGCTTAATCTAAAACTCAACTATAGGATAGGATCAAACAAAACTAAAAAAAATAAAATAGTACAGAAGAAAATGCTTAATTTCAAAACTGACAATGATAAAATAGGACCAAACAAATTATGAAATATTAGTAGTTATAAAAACTTATCTAAAAAGCAACAATAATAAGATAGTACTAAATTAATCATAAGATGATAATAGTTAAAATGGCAATAATAAGGTAGAACTATATTAATTATAAAATAACAATACTTCGATTGACAATAATAAGAACTAAATCAATAAAATAATGATAGTCAGAATGACAAAAAAGATATATAAAAACTATATTGATTATAAAATGATGATATTGGAAATGACAATAATGAGATAAGAATAAATTAATTGTTAGACAATAATAGTTAAAATGATATTATTAAGTAAAACTAAATTAGTCATGAAATGATAATAATTAAAATTATCATAATTAGATAGAACTAAATCAATTATAAAATAATAATGGCTAAAATGATAATAATCAGATAGGACTAAATAAGTAATAAAATGATAATAGTTAAAATGACAATAAAAAGATAGAAATTTAATTATGAAATGATAATAGTTGAAATAACAATAATGAGATTGAACTAAACAAATTATAAAATAAGAATCGTTGAAATGACGATAATGATATAGAACTAAATTAATTGTAAAATGATAATCCCCAAAAAAGTCAATAATAAGGTAGAAATAAGTTAATTATAGAATAATAATTAAAATGACAATAATGAGATTGAGCTAAATTAATTATCAAATGATATTAGTTAAATGACAATTATAAGATATTACTTGACAAATTACAGAATGATAATATTCAGATGACAATAAGATGGAACTAAATTAATTACAAAATAATGATAGTAAAAATGATTATTATGAAAAAGAACTAAACGAATGATAAAATGATGATAGTTAAAATGACAATAATTAGATAGAACTTAAATTGTAAAATAATGGTGGTTAAATGATAATAATAAGATAAAGGTAAGCAAATTATACAATAATAAGACTTACATTGACTTATGTAAAAAGGAATAATAATGAAATGAAGTAAAATGAATAATGAAATGACGATATTTTGACTTTTCAATCAGGAAATCTCCCAACATGTATTACTAGTGAGGTCTATCCCTCCCAGGTAGCCAATAGCTGTGGCCTTGTCCCTGACTCAGCTAAGCTAAATTATTACAGAAGTTAGTTCGATCCTAACTCTGTGCTCAACGCATATAACATTGAATCAGGTGAAGGTCGCTTAGATAAATACCAACATGCCTGATTCCTAAATAAAATACACAAAGTCGCCATTTTTGTTACGTGTGCTGCTGATAGTGGAAATCGTTCCAGTTCAATCTTTAACCCCCAGGCCATCGGAGAGTCATACTGCGTACGTCTCCTTTATGGAATTTCTCAGGGCCATCGGGATTATTTGTCGGTGCTTATTTCCTCTCGAAGTAATATGCGACAGGGTTGTATTGGGTTACATGGTACTAGTAGCAAAGAGTAATCCCTGACCTGACTGAAAGAAATGGAACCAGGCCGCTTTCGGGACCTCATTTCTGGTTTGGAACCAGAGTTGTCCGTCTTCAAGACTAATTACCTATCAAGGCTTGAGAACCAAGTCTACCTGACTATTTCCATTGCTTAGACTAAGGCTAGAAACCCAACTATGCTCTGCTATTTACCCATAACTGGGGAAGGAGCAGAAGCATGCCTTCTCCAAGGGCATTAGTACTAGGTGAACTGTCATAACTGGAATGTAAACTCTATTCGCTTATTCATCTTCAGGCATACCATAACTCCGGTCGTGATTGAAACTACGACAAATGATTTGAACGTTCAATTCAGCATATTCCCCTGGCGTACTCGTTATGGTAGTAAACAGCTATTGTTGTATTCGATCGTTATGTCTTATTTTTAGTGGTCGTAAAGTTTACCTCTCTGCCTTTTAGTTCCAAACATAAGTGTATTATTGATGCCATAAATAACTAAAGGTCTCCAAGGAGTGACTTCAGATCTTTCCTTTCTTCAGCTCTTTCTCTCTCTCTTTCCCTCTCTCTCTCTCTCCCCTTTTTCCTTCATTTTTCCTTCTTATAAATCTTTTGTTACTCTCTCTGGTCGGGCCAATTGACTTGTGTATTCAGGAAGCAACCGTTCGCCTCTTGCTCTTTTGATATATATTTTAGGGACAAATATTTGAATCATATCCAATCCTCTTGTGTCATTAGTCATCTGAAAAGCGGGATGAAATATATGCAGCCAATGAGAGAACTGCGAAAGATGAAAAAAACGTCACGTGACGTAGTGACATATGCGTGCGTGCGTGTGTGTTTGTGTGTGTGTTCGTGTGTTTGCTCGTGTGTATGTGCATATGTGTTCGAATGTTAATATTCAATTGTCTATGTATTAATAGAAGCCTCTCTATATAGGTATGTTTGACACCTATCATCTTTCCATATGTGACAAGACAAAACATGCACACATATAAGAGTATATGTACAAGTGAACGTCTCTCCCTCACTCTCTCTGTCTGTCTGTCTGTCTGTCTCTCTCTCTCTCTCTATATATATATATATATATATATATAAATGTCAATACATATTCATGGACAATATATATGTACGTTTGACACATTTATCGACCAACAAATGTATTTTCATCATAACTGGTCATGGAAAAAGTTTTCCAAGAAAACTTATTTTGAAGACAATACAGTAGACAAAATAAAAGAACGGAAATACAATATCATTTTCATGATGAAGTTTGAAATGAGAATACAATATTTTCGAATAATTTATCTTGAAACAATTAATATTGTCCAACCGTCAGGACCTTTATTAGCAATAAACCCAACACATCGACGCCCACAGGATCTGACTGGTCTCTTGCAGAAATCCGGTGTTTTTCTTCTTCCATTCCATTTTTCATTTTCAGTTTCTCCCATAAATCGGTTACATAGCTTGTTTTTTCTTTGAAGTTGTCTCCTATGATCTTAAACAAGTTCTTTACGGGATTCAAGTCAGGGATTTGGGAAGACCATCTCATGACTTCGATGTTCTCTTCTAAAAAAAAAGCCTCCACTCGTTTAGCAGTGTGACAGGGTATATTAATGGTTGGTAGGTTAGGAGATGCTCGTGGAGAAGGAATAGCATATTGCCTCACTGAATTTAGATACACTCTAGCATTTATCGCTCCAGTAATTCTCACAATTGTTCCAACATCTCGAAAGTTGAACATCAACCATACCATGTCACTTCCCCTCCAAACATAGCAGACATTTCTACACATATTTGATTAAAGTCTGTTGCCTGTACGGCACAAACTCAGTCGTCAGATCCAACTAAATTGAATTTACTTTTAAGGCTGAAATAAATTTTAGACCCATTCCCATCCATCAAAACAACGTATTCTATATATTCGAGTTTCTCCACCTTATTCTTTTCACCTATAATGGATTTAGTGGCTGTCAAATAAGCTTTCAATCCGAATTTGATCAACCGTCAGGACATTGTAGAGCAGCTCACCTCCTTGTCTAGTTCAGCTTTGAATCGCCATGAAATTCCCTTTGCAATGTTGAAGGGATCATTAATGATGTCCTTTGATTACTTTGTCCTCCCTAAAGCTAGTCTTACGAGGTTGACCATTTTTTTGTGAAACAAAAAGTTTTGTTTCATCATACAATTTCAAAACTCTCGAAATTACAATCCTGGGCCGGTCAGGCTCTCTTGAACCTGCCGGGAGAGACATGCCATCGGTCTCCATCAGGACAATTCGTTGCCGAAGAGCTGCATTCACTTTAACGTGTTCCGGTTTGCCTGACAGTTAATGCTGGAACATTAATACTTATCGTTTAGTGAGGTCAATATTACAAAATTCCCATACGAATTTTCTAGAACGGGACAACAAACAAAAATTTTTCTCTTTTTTTGTCTACTGTATTTCTTTCAAATAAAATTTTTTCTTGAATAACTTTTTTTTTTCCATAACGACTTTCGATAAAAGCTTTTCCGTGCATGAAGAACATATCAAGTGCTGACACAATTGCTATTGGTAAGAACTACATTTGAACAATCACTCTCTTATTTTGACTGGTAATATATATATATATATATATATATATATATATATATATATATATATATATATATATATACATATTAGTGCATGTGTGTGTGTATGTGTGTGTTTGTGTGTGTGTGTTGAAAATAATAGACAAACTGTCTCTTTTTTTCCTAATTTTCATAGTTTTCGTACAAACCTTTTATTGGTGCAATCGAGTTTTTTTCGAAACGTTCTGAAGTTGGCGGTTCAAGATCTTTCGACCACCATCGACCATTATCAAGAAAGTGCGATAGAGGTATTCAAAGAGAAGTTAGTGCTATCTTTCATGATAATTTTATATTTACATCTTAAGTGTTGTCGTTTTTTAACCAGCGTAATCATAACTAAATCGGTTTAAATGTGTAACTAAAAACTAACGCAATGGCCGATGATGGTTGAAAGATGTCGAACTATCAACTTTGGAATGTTTTTTTATAAAAAAACTTTGTTGACATTGATAAAAGTATTGTACGCAATCTAAAAAAAATAAATAGATAGTTTGTTATTCTTAACAATGAATGTTTAAATGAAGGATTACTGCTTTGTTGCACTTTTTTTTATTTCTATGTATGCTGGACCGATCACTTTCACCAAGTACTAGAGTGATCGCCTCCAGTAGATCATTGGTTCAATCAATGGCCGAGTCATACCAAAGATTTTAAAAAGGTACTCAATGCTTCTCTGCTAAGCACTCAGCATAAAGACTAGTAGTAGATCTCTCTCTCTCTCACTCTCTCTCTCTCTCTCTCTCTCTCTCTATGTATATATACATATATATATGTACGCTTGACACCTACATATCCATCCATATTCATGAATAAAAATATCTACGCAGCCTATCAAAAGAGCAAATGATGAAAATAGGAAGATTATGTAGTACTAGTCTCCAAAGTGTGGAAAACCTGCCTTCCTCGAAAATCAGCGTTGTATACATACCTATGTTCATATGCAAAACATGGACACCAGCAAAACGAATGTAGAGCCAAATTAGAATTACACTGAGACCGACGTAGCTGGAAAAAGTTTCTTGGGTGGACAATAGTGAAATATATTATACAAATCATTTAACGAGGAAAATGGGCTGCACACTTGCGAGAAAAATTGACAGCAGATGGGGCGAAAGGAGAACCAATTGGTGGGACAATAAACGCAGTAAGAAAAGACCAGACACAAGCTCGAGAGATGACGTAGAAAAGTTTGCCGGTAAGACATGACGGAGTTTAGCGCAATCGAGGTCGTCATAGAAGGGGATAGGAAATACTTTTGTCCAGCAGTGGATTTATAACGGTTCCGGCTGTTGCTGCTATATATATGTGTGTGCGTGTGTGTGTTATCAGATTGAACAGTTTATGTCAGCAAGAATGTGATAATGGTAGAAAAAATTTATTCGGGATCATATTTCGCCCGGCACCGCAATTAATCGGCTGTTCGATTCGCTATTTGGCTAATCCCAGTGCCATCCGAACAATGTTTCCACACAAATTGTCTCTATAATCATCATATATATATATATATATATATATATATATATATATATATATGTATATATATGTGTGTGTGTGTGTGTGTGTGTGTGTGTGTGTGTCTCGATAGAAAGATATAAAAGATACATGCAAACATATGCACATTTACATTATGTTGACAAAACATTTCATTCATATATATATTTATATTATGATATTCAATCATTGGAATATTTTCCCTGGAATTGCATGATATTACGCTACCTTTTAGGTTAATTCTGTATTCCATCATATAAGAATGAATCTAGTTCCGATTCAATGCATTCAAGGATTTTCTATTACCTTTAACCTTTCGGAACTGCTGACCAGACGGAGAGTGATGGAGGGAGCAAAACAAGAGTCTGTAGATGATAGGTCTATAGAATATGCCATTTGTAGGTAGAAGAACTTCCCATCCCAGCTCAATGATAATGGTTTGCTGCATTGCATTTGCATCATGTAACGTGCATCGTCATGCAAGAAAATCACCGGCCAACCACTGTGTCAAGAAATAGAAATTTCAGTGAAACAAACCCATTGCTCGCTGTAGTGTTCCACTGTACCAATCTGTTCTGGTTACTGCAATTCGTACAAAAGAATTTTCTTTTGAATCCCACCAATCACGGGGAAGGACTTTGGAAATATTATTAATGAAAGTGTCTACGACGAAATGAAAGCAAGAAATATATTGGATCAGGAAAGCCATTTATCTAACAAAAAAAATCAATTTGTTGTTTCTAAATTTGGGATGTATAAATATTTCAACAGTTAGCTGTAAAGAGTCATTTGTCAGAAAGGTATGGAGTTATTTTTTCGTAGTGATTGAAATTAAATCTGGATTACTTTTGGTATTTTGGAAGAATATTTATTGTTTTTTGGTTGGATATGTATAGCAGAGATAAAAATGGAATAACTTTTGGAGAATCATTTGCAAACTTACTTCAATCTATCTATCTATCAATCATTTTTTATCTATCTATCTATCTATATACATATATCTAACTTTTTATCTAAACATGCAAACTGAATCAAGTTTACTTTTCTATAATTTTCGGAGAATCACTAGCAAATAAACTTCAATCTTTCTATCAATCAGTTCATATCTATCTATATACCTAATTATCTATCTGAGCATGCAAAGTGAATCAAGTCTACCCATCTTTGGGCTAACTTGCTTGGTAGCAGAGATCTTTGCATATTCGCTTTTGAAGCGTATGACCGTCTTTCGGTTCCAGGGAAAAACCAATATTTTTGAATGCTGATTTTCAAGGCAAGTAGACTTTCAACACGTGACGATCTGTGAGACACATCACATAGTTATAAATGGACACCTCTTTCGGTCAGTAACGCGTACATTCATATCTGACGACCGAAAAAAATCCCTTTCAATCTGACTTTCAATAAGATACATATACGTTGAGTTAGGAGATCTGTTCAAACATTTTTTAGATAAAAATTGGTATTTCTTCATCGCAAAATTCCGCTTTTAAGCCTCATGTTACTCTTAAGATTTTCTCACGTTCGTATCTCAGTGAATGTCTTTCATCTTCTTGCACCAAGACCAATAGTGAGAGCTTTTGCAAATTCAGTTGTAAGGGTGTGTGTGTGTGTACTGAAATGTACCCTTTAGGCACGTCTCTGGAGTAAATATTTTACATCATTTCTCCCGCAGAACGTAGACAAATATAGAATGATCAAATTTTGAATTCATATTATGCACATTGATGTCGTTCACACATTAAATGGGAATTGTGGTGCCTGCATTTTCTATACGTGCTTTCGTTAGTTTGAAATGAAGTTCGGTCCAATCTTCCGATTTACTAAGAGACACAAAAATGGAAATGTTTAAAATACACACACGAACATTATTATAATCTCCTTTTCTTTCGATAAGCGTTGCCAAATCTTTCGATAGGAGATCTGTAGAATTCTGATTTTGATCTGAAATTATAGACTAACTGTTTTTACGACCTCATCTCTTGAGGTCAATCTTCCAATCAAAATGGTTTTATAAATTCCCAGAGCAAGATCAGGAGAGTATGATGAATGAATTATTTCTTTCCCAGTCGAATGCCTCTGTGAGATCCTAGGTTACTCGAGCGGTATGAGGACGTGCATTATTGCGATGGAGATTGCCCCTTTTCCATTCGGTAAGGATCGGCGTTTTCCGTCAAAAGCTGTTTTAAAACACCAATATTGTTGCCAGTAAATTTTAACTCTGATTGTTTGTTCGATATGGATTGTTCCTGACATAACTCACCAAACACCAAGCAAGATCTAATGAAGGCCGTCTCTCGACTAAGACACATGTCTATCAACACAACTGAGCCACTGACGACGGAACTTGACATTGTAAAAAGAGATTCATTTCTCATTTCTGGTGAGGATTCTGTTCGCAGAAGGCACCCGGAGCTGTCGAGGATGCAGTGACTATGCAGTGAATACCCTATACAAAAAAAAAAAAAGAAAAACTGTTTGTATTCTGATATGGCCGCAAAATTAATAGTATAAAGCTATGTATCAAAATCATAGCTAGAGGGGAGGTGGAGCTATGTTAATATAACCCTTTTGTTTTTAAATCCCCGAAACGGTCTCATGGTAAACAACAGGAGACCATTAGAAAAATCCACACATAGAACCATAATACATAATTTTGTGTAAAACGTAAAACCTAATGAAAAATCTACGTATATATATATATATATATATATATATATATATATATATATATATATATATATATATCATCACATTGGTCAGTTTATATCCGACGTAATGCGATAATTGTTGAGGCAATGAATTAAGAAAATTTACGCCTCATGGGACTCAAGATGGGTGGTTTAAGTGTGCTATTGCAAATTCCTACTGGTCGAAGGTGCCATTTGCTCAGTCAGTAACGCGTTAAGTCGTGGTAAGATTGCACCGTGGTGGATGTGGGTTTGGGTTTTACACAGTGCTCATGTTCTTTATTCATTTGGTATTCGGTTAATCTCGGTGCCAGACAGAATATGTTTCCAAATGAATTGTCTCTACATTCATCACACATATATGCATGTATACATATATCACATCATATCATCACACACATCCACACACACACACACACACACGCGTATATATATATATATATATATATACATATATATATATATTAGAATGTAGATTCGATACACAAACTAGTTCATGTTTCTGCCTTCAATAGTAAATAAATCCTTTACATATCAGAAGTTGCTTCATATGATTGATATATTATTATATTATGTTATGCTATTAGTCTGATCTGGACCATATGTACACATACATACATACATACACACACACACACACACACACACACACACATATATATATATATATATATATATATATATATATATATATACGTGTGTGTGTGTGAAACTGGCGTTAGTTGGTTCCCTTTGCACTCAGAGCAGTGAGGAGAATATTCAAACAGAGTTCGAGCTTAAACTCAATGTTTCGCCCATAGCTAATCTAATGGAACAGGGGTCTAGTTTCCCCATGGTCCACAGCATGGGGCTAGTTGGCCCCCATATTTTAATCGACCGAAAACAATTCACAAGACTTCTAAGCAGTGCTGTTTTAGTCGTTTTTTCTTTTATCCCCAGTCCAACACAAAATCCAGAAAATGTGAAACGTTCGGTTGTATTGTGAAGACCGTCAATAATATTGTGCTGGGTATTGAAGAATTGCCAAATATTACTATAATTGGCAAACCTTCATCAGGCACATTAAAAAATTCTCTGCTTTCCTTTTAGACTTTCATGGATTGAGAATTACAGATTTGCTTCATTACCTTGTGGCCAGGATATGTGATCAAACAAACACAACCAGAAAAGAAAACAACACTTAGGCACTGATATATATATATATATATATATATATATATATATATATATATATATATATATATATATATATATATATATGAATTATTGTGTCATACACAGACAGCTGTTTCGTTGTATTACAACTCTTCGGTGTGACTACAGAAAATCCATTATCCCAACCAGTACCACGAGGCAGAATTGAAACCTTCGCTTCAGACCTGGAGATCGGTATCCAACCGGTCAGTTAGGCTGATTTTGAGCGATATATTTATTGGCTTAAATTCCCTATCCACCAGAGTGCTCTATTCTAATGGAACAGCGTTGCATAATGCTGACAATGAATGAGTTACCTCACTTAAATATGTATATATATATATATATATATATATATATATGTGTGTATGTGTGTGTGTGTGTGTGTGTGTGTGTGTGTGTGTGTGCATGTGTGTGTGTTTCACTCGTCATCTTCATCAATGACATACCTGAGGTGGTCAGCTCACTTTTTGAGATACTTGCATATGACACAGAAATGTACGATCATGTGAATTCAGACAACGAAAGAAATAGAATGTGGCAAGATCTTGACAATCTAGTTGGAAGGGTAGATTGTTGTCAGCTACACTTCAACACTGATATGTGCCAAGTACTCTACCTTGGGAATAAAAGTCCCACTGGCTGCTACGGCTTGAGACTTCACGGTAGCAATCTTAATATCTTCCCCGAATCATTCCACTAAGAAAAAAAAATCTGGTTGTACATGGGAATAGTGAACTCAATTTCAATGAACACATAGAAAGCCTGGTTAACAGAGCCAACAGAATGCAAAAGCTGATCTATGCAATCCTGGTATGTCCTCATATGGAGTTTGCCAATATTTTGTAGTCACATTGATACCAAATGGACAAAGATCTGATCGATGGTGTTTTGTGGAGGGTAACACAGCTGGTTCTGGAAATGTAGGACTACTTGTATGAGGAAAGCCTTACAAAACTGAAAATACCAAGTATTCCGTACAGGAAGGAAGTGGGAGATATGTTCTAGACATACAAATACATACCAGGATTATACAACGAAGTTAGTTCCCTTGTCGTGGACAGCGACAGCGCCATTCAAGTTAATCTATTCAAACTGAAAGAATCAGATTTAATAAAAGTTTTCTTTACGTGTCGTATGGTAAACTAATGGAGCAGTCTTTCACTTCAATGGTAGAGGTCAGCACACTTTGAAGTTTCAAGAGCAAACTTGACCAGCAGTAGAGTTGTAGAATATTTGAGTAAAGTCAGCGTTTTACCAACATCATCCGTTTTCATGAAATATTTTGAAAGTGAGGCAAAGTCAAAGGATCAGATCAAAGATCTTCGGTCTGATCTAATCTGCTATTACATCGCATATATATATATATATATATATATATATATATATATATATATATATATATATATATATATATATGTGTGTGTGTGTAAGATCCCTGGAACAATTGTATGGTACAGAAGCTGATGATCTCCACAATAGCATTCAACGTATAACAGGTGGATCCGACTTTAAATAATAGTAATAAAAACAAATTCTGTATAAATTACGAATAAGTCTTCACGGTACAATAACGGCGATAGGTATATAACTGACTTACTGACATCGCAAGGTGATTTCGGACTGTATAAATGTCTGAAAAGAATTTTTTTTTCAATGTTAATGTGTAAGTTTCAAAGACAATATATATAAGTGAACAATAGGGAATGAGACAAGCTCAGGAGTAAGAGTATACGGAGAATCTATTTACTGGTTATTGAACTGATAATTGAATTGATTGATATTATATACAGATTTCGGGAGGGGTTCCTATCTTCAGTAGCATGTGTGTATCTTTAAGCGGTTAGAAGGCTAGTTTCCCGTAAATAACAATTATAGCATCAGATGTTTTGCTTTGACAGCAAAAATGGATATAAAAATGCAAATTCATGCATTGGACTGTTTAATGTATCTGACGTAATCTGTGGAGATTTGGTTGGATCTTTTGTTGGAAGCAGTAACGGCAGTTATGGGTATTTTATTGTTTGCGCTGGTCAGCAGAGGTGGACACTTTTAGGAATCGGTATACACACACACATATATATATATATATATATATATATATATATATTATATACCAATTTTTGAATAATGCCCACCTTCACTAACCATCGCTTGAGTTTCATGCAGATATCGCAATCGTTAAAAAACTACATTTTCTATGTGTACCTATTTACATATGCTCTATTCCAGATATTTAGCACGCTTCATACATAAATAACTCAATACTTATACATACACACACACACACACACACACACACATGTATACATATATATATATATATATATAGGAAATGGACATTTTTGGTCCGATAGAATAGATTATAAATAGCGTTATATTACATAGAAACTTACTTGAAATGATCTCCCGTCATTACACGGTTAATATACCACTCAATTTAGACAATGATGAGTAACTTTTGAAATTCAGAAAAAAATTACATTTTTTTTTTCGACCCTTCGGGGCTGGAAGCACAAAACATTAGTTTTTTTTTAAGAAAAAAAGTGACTTTGAAGTGTTTTTTTCACCTTAGTAAAAATTAGAACATGTGATTTTTTCACCTTTGTAAAACAGTTGACGTTTGAATGACGTCATGCAGTGTCAGAGCAAAATGTGTGCGTTTACAAAGCGGTCAATCTTGGGGTGCGAGAGGTATACTTCGTTCTACTTATTTTCCCATCATTTTTTTCATTTTGTTCCACAAAGTAAATCATGAAACAGTAAATTTTGTTGAATTGTTGACGCATAAGGTTCGATGACGTGATATCATCGATTACATTTCATCGATATTTTCTTTTACAATTTTTATTTCTCTTTCTTTTTAGCTTGAGTTCTGTTATATTTATTTTATTTTTACTTGACAGTTGAAAATATTTATTGCGTACTCAGTAATCTTCACTGAAGGAAGAAAAAAAACACGATATTCTCGAATGAAAAAAGAATTGAAATCTATTCACAGAATCGGTGATAGTTTTCAACAAAAGAAATCTGAAAAAAGTTTGGAAATTTTCTCCCGAAAAAAATATTTCAATTCTTTTATTGTTTCCTGAGGAGAAGTCCTTCTCTTTCGTTTTATTTTCTGTTTTTTTTTCCGGAGAATTTATTTCTTATTTTTTCTCCGTTTTCTTTTTTTTTTCTGTCTTTTTCACTTTTCTTTTCTATCATTTCTTTCCATTTTTCTCTTATCTTTCTTTCTTTTCTTTTTCTCTTTCTTTAACTTGACAATTTCTTTTTTTTTCTTAATTTATTTCTCTTCTTTGTTTCTTTCATCATTCTTTCATCTTTTCTCTTTTTCATTCTAACTCAATTTCTTTTTTACTTCCCCCCTCTCTTCTTTCCTTTCATTCTTTTTTCATTCTTCCTTTCTTTCTTCCTCGTCTAACTCACTACCCTCTTTTCTCCTTCACCCCTTCTCCGGCCGCTAATCTGTTCCTCCCGCTGATTTTTTCTTTATTGATTTTGTTTAAATTACTGCAATGAATAAAAAAAAAATAATAATAACCTAACCCAGAACAAAATTAGAATCCTTTCAATACGATTACTTATAGATTGCACAATGCTTTGCACCGAACTGATGCAATAAACGTGCATATATATATATATATATATATATATATATATATATATATATATATATATATATATATATATATATATATATATATATATATATATATATATATGCAGGCAACGGTTCTTCAAAGGACATTGTTTCGTTTGCCATTAGGAACAGTCAACCATTACTGTCGGCAGAATTGTCAACATAGGTATTGTCAGTTTTTTGAGTTGGCTTGTTGGTCAATGTATGCATGTAGGTATCAAGCATACAGGTCATGCTAATGGAATTAGAGGTCGGAAAGTTAAAACATACTCATTATTATACAAAGGAAATTTACGGTTCTTTATTCTTTTCAAGAGATTACCCCTCCCCAAACCGAATGGGATTTTGATTGGGGCTCAATTTGAAATGAAAGCCTTTGTTGAATTGATCCCCTCTTCTGTGTTCGGTGGCATTCACGCTTGTTTTTATTTATTTATCTATTTTTTTAAAAGTTCAATTTTGACTTTTTGTTGTGATCACTGTCAAACAAAAGGTAAGTGAAATAACGTATTCATTGAAGTAACTTATTCATTTTCAATTTTTCCTGTCGATCACCCCCAACACGACATGCTGCCAAAAGACATTGGTCCAGTGTTGGTTTCTATTGTGTGGCCTACCAGACCCGTTTTATCATTCACTTTTTTTTGATCACAAAACATTTTTCACATCTGGGAACTTTTTTTTTTTTTCATAACCGCCTGTCGTGGATAGGGAAGTGAAAATACAGCCAAGGGGAAATGGCAGCTCATTTGAAAAATGCAATGGTTGTATCAAGCAAATAATGTACGTGAACATAAAATTATTCACCCAAGGAGAATCTAGCAATGTTCTAAAAAGCTACCATTTACCGTGACCCAGTGGTAGAGTGAGTTCAATTCATTGCCGAGTCTTACCAAAGACTCTTTAAAGGGTACTCGATGCCTCTAAAGAGACAGATCCGCAAATTGAGAACCATGCAACGTGCACTTGGAAGAATCATGTTCAACCTCACATGGAGAGACCGCAAGACTGTGGACTAAAAGAGATGGATTAGGATAATTAGTAACATTTGCACTAATTGAGTTTTCACACCAGTTGCGACAGTGGGCTTCAACTGGAGATAAAGTGACAGCACCTTACTACTTTGGTACTCTCTTCAGTATTTTATCTGATTATAGTGACGCTATTATCAGGATGTTTATATTCTACGGATTTCCCGACTTTTTGAGAGGCTGGGACGTTGTGATAATAACAGCAAAGATGAGGACAACTGCTGGTATAAATCAATTTATCATAATGATAATTCCTTGCCTGAAAAATGATGTATACACACACACATACACACACACATACGCACACACACACACACACACACACACACATATATATATATATATATATATATATATGTGTGTGTGTGTGTGTGTGTGTGCGTGTACATGATATATATATATATGATTTATATATATATGTACATGATTTATATATATATATATATATATATATATATATATATATATATATATATATATATTTATTCGTGTATATATTCATATGTATATACATATATAAAAGATATATATATATTTTACACTTATTTTACATTTACGGTTGTAAGGTGACATAAAAGATAACAACTGGGAAATTGGAATCGGTGAATCTAGTTACAATTTCGACCCTGGCTACTTGCACTCACTTAACAATAATAATCCAATCCTCAATATAACAATGGAATTGTTCCGGGCATCAACGATGATAAAGATTCAGCTTTCCTTTTCAAATATCCTTTTCGTGATTATGCCAATATCATCTCATCTACGATTTCATTTTTTTTTTCATATAGATATGTCTCTGCACTTATTTTTCTTCTAATATTAACCCCCTAGTTTGGGAGCTTTCTCAACCATGTTTGTACACTGGTCAATTCTAATGCAATCTATGTCTGTCATGATCAACATTTTATCACTGCCTTGTTTAGTCCTTGAATTCTATAATAGTAGAGTCGACTAAGTCCTCATTGCTAACGAGGTTTCTAATTCCATCTTTCTTTTTCAAATAAAGTCTATCAATGACATTAATTGTATGGTGACAGTTGTTATATCAGCTTGTAAATAAAGATTTGCAAAATTGGCGTATTTTTATTTTCTGATTCTAGCTTTGAAAATGGAAGAAAATAAACTAAACAAACTATAAAGCAATTTCATTTTAAGAAAATGAAAAATGCGATTCAAATCACAAAAGATTTGTGTAATTTATAGGGAAGTAATTGTGAAAAATCGAATGTGTCAAAAGCGGTTTCCGAATTTTTGCGTTGAATATTTCTTGTTCCACGATGCTTTCAGTGAGAAATGCGCTTCAACCCATGGGGTCAGGGTCATTATTCATAACTTTCGCCCGATATTGAAGCCAACAAATAATTCATTTCTCCACAGAGAAGATTTGATTTGAATTGAAATTCAAATATAATCCTGTCTGTGTCCGCTTCAATAGTACGAATATATTAAAGTCATATTCTGTACGGGTCAACAGGGCATCTACCAAGGCAAATATGTTACAGCGTACTTTTCCTTGGTGAAGTGGATTGTTTATACTTATGGGGGTTCACGTGATTGACCAGTGTTTATACCCCCCCCCCCCCGGAGCGATCAACGTAATAATTTAAATACTCAATCCATATCATTGGTTTTGTCTGCGTTGTTTCAAGGGACCAATTCTCAAATGAACTCCTCTACAGATATCATCAGAGGTAGTAATAGCGAACTATTTTACTATCCGATTGCATTAAAAGCAGAATTGAAAGGATTGTCAGTTGTCAAGAGTTAATGCTAGTATTACTTACAGAATGAGGCCTTTATATGTATAATGCAAATCGATCGCTGAGAAATTTACTATAAAAATGCACTGAGATGAAAAGGTGAACAAACATTACTATTGAAAATTTGGCTATTATAATTAAAATGCAAATGTGTTACTGGTGTTTTTACAATAGAAATGCGTCGAAAAACAGGAAAAAGGATTCGTCAGTGGCCAAGATTTAATGCTAATATTACTAACAGAATAGATCTAAATGTATAATGCTGATACGTTGAAAAATATTTTACCATAATAATTCATTGAAAAACAGGAAAAAATGGATAGTCGGTGGTCAGGATCCAGTGAAAGTGTTACTGACAGAATAGGGCTATTCTATGCATAATGTAGATGTAATGTGAGATTCTAACTGAATGCCCCACGCTTGTGTTCTTGTGTCAGCAGCCTAAGACGTACGGCAATGCTTTGTCGTATACTTATACAGTGTAACACATTACAGCTAAACCTTCAGTCAATTCAATAGAATGCATTACCACTTGAATATTAGGTTTCTAAGCGTTTAATTCTGACTACAAGTGAGTCAGATCTGTAATTTTATCGTTGAGGTGGTATTAATTTCATAAAATCAAGTTTTGTGACTCCTCACCTAAACTTGATGTAGATCAGGGATTCTCAACCTCTTTGGCGTCAACACACACTTTTACATGGAAAATTCGTTCCCCAACATAGTACATGATTGAAAAGATACCAAACAATTTTCTACTCTTCTAATTTGGCACACACATCACGTTTTCAAATATCATCAATGCGATCCTTAGTCTGGTGAGACGCAGTGAGTGCCGACACATCGGGTTGATATAATGTGCGATATCACAGTGCTGCTTGTTAAATTATTAATAAAAAAATTATGCCGTCGAATCATTTTTTATTGTCAATTACAAACCTAGATATTCAAAAGTCTACACCACCCACAAAAACATCCTTCATTATCTACCCAGATGCTCACCGCCCATCCAAGATTTGAAATCGCTCGATGGAGGGCGATATCGCTAAGGTCGAGAAACCCTGGTCTAGATAAAAGATGTTCACTAGTTAACCCCCCCCAAAAAAAAATAAATAAATAGAGAGAAAAAATATCCAATGGTCAGGACGGAGCAATGTACTGAGGCCCCTGACCTGCATCACCTTAACATTAAAAAAAATCTTAAAATTAAGATTTTCAAGATGGAACTTTGCAGCATATCATTGCAGAAAATTGCGTTGTAAATGGTCAGAAGTTTATGTCTTTGAGGATGTCGTTTTCAGAGAATACAAGGGAAAGCGAATCGAAAATCGAATCAACATTGTCATATTGTACAAAACGAACAAAATTCTGCAAAATGAACGCTCCCCAGTACAGTTGGTCACGTTTGACCAATGGAGTCAGAAAAGAAATATGAGTCTCAAAAATACGTTTAGAGAAGGTTATCTCTGACTGCTTTTGATAATATTAACCTCAATTTCTATTTTTCAAATTGAATTTCGGGGCTCCTAAAATTACGGAGGCCTCCGGGTAACTACCAATTTTTCTACACGATAAGACGGCCCTGCAAATGGTGAATTTATCATATAACAAAATCTACTTTCTGTCATTTCATTCAAATCGGTGTCCCATTTGTTAGTTTCGGTGAAACGTAAAAGGGAAAAATAAAAGCAAAATGTTTTTTTAAAAACCAATAAAATCAAAATTCAGCTTTTATTCAAAGGCAAAGTATTTGAGAATATGTTCGTCGTAGTATATGAGGTCTGGGAGAGTATCCAGTCGTTTAATATTAACGAAAAGGTAGTCTACATAATGGCCTCTTGGTACTCTTCAAAGTACTCCCCTTGTGACCTCACTTACTTATCACAGCGTCTCTTCCATTTTTCAAAATAGTGTGCAAAATTCTCTTTCGGATCATCATCAGCTACTTCGTTGTGTTCTCCTTAATCTCGTTCACGGTCTAAAAATTCGGAAAAGACAAAGGCCTGTAAGTGGGTGATGCGATGCTTCGCCCCTCCCTCGAAAAAGAGACGTACACGGAATGTGGAGAGTGAGCATTGTAAGTGTGACGGTCACAAAGTACATAAATTCACTCAGTGACGTTTCTTTGCCGACTGAGAATCCCAATACGAGATCGTCTGTTCACACATACCCAGTAAAATCCCCTCTAATCGGCTGCCAAGCAGCATTAATGCCACGCGAACAGTTCCCAAGAAATTCTAATATATTGTGTCTTTTTCCCGGATGTACCCTATATAACAGCGATTCTATTTTCTGCCACTTTATTCAAGACGGCACCCCATTTGTTACTGCCGGTAAAACAAACAAAAAAATAAACAAATAAATAAAAAATTAAAAAAAACAAAAAAATTAAAAAAAGTAAAAAAGTAAAGTATAACACATATATATATATATATATATATATATATGTTTTTATTCGAAGGCAAATTATTCAACATGTTCGCGATAGTATATAAATAAATATGTCAGTGAATAACAATGGGCAGCAATTATTGATTCTCAGCCGATCAATGAAATACCGATCGATATAACTTTGATAAAGCTTCTGTATAAGACTCAAAAACATTTTACAGCTTTACTCTATTTGATTCACCGATATTGTCGAATAATAACCAAAAATATTCCTCGTCCGATTAATTATCATGGTTATACAGAATTTCATACACACGAAAATACAGGAAACTACAAAAAAGCCATAAACGATAAACTGTTGTGCCGCCAACGAAGCCCTCATCAGATGATATTCATATACAATGAGAGAAATCGGACTTGTGAACTGGCCAATACGGTGAAAATGGTTTTTGGTAACTAAGTATACGGTTATGTCTCTATTGGTAGAAAAAGAACATGCAAAAAACCTTGAAATCGAGAAGTCGGCATACGCCGTATGACAGCGTAATCTCTAATTCCGTCGTATGCAGTGGAATGAAATATATAAAGGTCATTGAAAAAAAAAATTCAAGAAAAAATTTCTTCTTACAAAGAGTTGTCGATAATTGGAACAGATCGATGGTTCAGGATCTCGAAATAATTGAAGCTAAAACAGTCTTTTAAAATGAATACAATAATTACGCAAATAAGAAATTTAAATTTTTTGAAAAAAAGGAAGAAAAAAGTAACCTTATAACAAACAAGCTAGATACTAACACAAATATGCGCTTATATTTTGCACTCTGTATATCTTATCTCGTCTATTATGTCGACAATTATATTTCAACTTCCGGTCATATTTGACTCCCTTACCGGAACTCAAAACTGGGAACACTATTTGATTACGTGAATATTGCTACGTCAGCAATGTATATGAATTTCCCAAGTTCCCTCTCAGAGCACGGTTAGAACCTTTAAATCACATTCCGAAACCCATGAACAATGTCGGTTGTATAATGCCATATAGATTTTTTATTGATAGTGGTCGTTTCATTACACGCACATACACGCATGCACAGGCATACGTGTACATATATATCCATGTTTATATATGTCTGTGTGCATAATACTTTATGATCACTGACAATCTCCTTTTATATATATGTGCATATACTTACACACACACACACACACGCACGCACACACACACATATATATACATATATATATATATACATACATACATATATATATGTGTGTGTATATATATATATATATATATATATATATGTATATATATATATATATATATGATAATTGTAAAGACATTAGAGGGGGAACTATGTTTAGCCTTGCATCAGTGTTAAGCGAGTAGCATACTGATATATTTCATATATATTTTTATATATTTTGCGCTTTCCTGCTGAAAAAGAATTTCTATATTCGAAATTTCAAAAAATTTTATGCAGACACAAATCATCCAACGATGTT
This sequence comes from Thysanoteuthis rhombus, assembly GCA_963457665.1. Lineage (NCBI taxonomy): Eukaryota > Metazoa > Mollusca > Cephalopoda > Oegopsida > Thysanoteuthidae > Thysanoteuthis > Thysanoteuthis major. Next base: position 23,958,702 of record OY735222.1, on the reverse strand, counting down.
ATGTTATGCAAGTCAGTTATTTTTGGATTGCTGTTAATGTACTGAGTTCTGAGTATTCTGCGTTTAGCACAGAATTTTATTTTATTTTATTACTATTACTTGGACTGTAGTATTGCGCGTTCATTTTTATTGTGGGGTTCATCAGGGGATCAGTTTTACCATGGACCTCTTTCGGAAATAAGCCAAGAAATTCATATATATATATATATATATATATATATATATATATATATATATATATATATATATATATATATATATATATATATATACCAAACTGATATGACAGCTATGACAACACAAGTAGAAGCACCCTTTTCAATGAAATTAATTGAAAGCAAAATCTGGACCATGCCATCTAACAACTGAAGTGGAACGAAATTTTCTCGGGTAACAAGTCATATTGAAAGTGAGATAGATAGATAGATAGATAGATAGATAGATAGATAGATAGATAGAGGGTATGTTGTGTGAATATCATTAGATATTAGTTGATCAACAAGCTAGTCTTGCAGACCGTGACCACTGTGAGTTTGAATCTCATTTAGTGCGCCCCTATTATGACTTCGTGTCAGATATAGCTAATCTGCTTAAATGCTAAAGGCATGTTGACTTATTAGTCAATTGACTTGTTAGTAAACTAGTCTTGCAGACCTTCAATACTGTAAAGAGTTTGATCCTCTGTAGGTGCCTCCAGTTAGGGCCTTGTACCAGACTTAGCTTAGCTAGGAGTGAACAAGTCAGGAGTGAAGTCAAATAGCATAGGAGGATGTTGTTGACCATCAAAAGGAGCCTTGCCGGTAATTAGTCACAAATTTGGTATTCAAGCCCTATTGATCATATGATTTGTATTTTACATGAATAATGATATGCACGGTTACATGAAAACCAACATGATAGATTGGTTGAACTTGATTAGAATCTAGGTAGCCTGGAGAGCTCTATTGGCCATTAACACTGAGAGTACCATATTTCAGTGGAGAGTAAAGATGAATGGGCCCAAAAATATGGATCGAAGAGAGGAAAAATTAGGTATTTGTGTACCATTTTACTGTTCTATCTGAACTGTTTCGTCTGATTAAGCTATTTCCCCCAATTTCATGTATTTTACATCCGACCCTACATTATACTGATTAGGGGTCAGAGTGAAATTTTTTGTCCCTCGTGGCTTTTAATATGGGATGGAAGACAAGTGACGTCGAAGAACTCAAGACGGGCTTTCTTAGACTCCTCGAGACATTTGATCAGTCATTTTCAGTTCCAAAACTATTCTAAGCCATATAATAATAATAATAATAATAATAATAATAATAATAATAATAATAATAATAATAATAATAATAATACCGAAAAGTGGTACCAGCACAAACAGGGGACAACCCTGGAGAATGGAAACCACGAATTACTTTGAGACCTTGACATCCAAAAGGACCACCCCATCCAAGCGAGAAGACCAGACCTCGTAATTGTAGACAAGAAGAGGAAAACCTGTCAAATGGTAGACGCAGCTGTACCTGCAGACTATAGAGTAAAAAGGAAAGAGAGTGGAAGAATGGGAAAATACCAGGAACTTAGGGTGGGGTGGAACATGAAAGTCAGGGTAGTAGCAGTAATAGTAGGTGAATTCGGAACTGTACCAAATATACTGAAGGCGAAATTGGTGGAACTCGGGATAAAAGGAAAGATTGAGACTGTACAGACCACAGCACTTCTAGGATCTGCACGAATAGAGGAAAGTGCGAGAAATATAAGATCTACGACCCTAGCTGTTAGCAGTAGCCTAACAGAGGAGGAGGGAGAAAAACACTCATAGTAGTGGAGGTACGAACCACAGCACTGCTGTGATAGGTGAGAGATGAGATGAGATGATAGAAGAACTGAAGACCTGAGAAGACTTACTGTCACTCAGCCTTCGGCGATGACTACCGGGCAACTGGTGTGAAACTGTAAACCACAGTACTGCTGTGGATCATGAGAGTGTGGAGAGGAAGGCTGGAGACTCGAGGAGATTTGCTGTCACTCAACCTCCTGCGGTAACCACCAGGCAACTGGTGTGAAATCAATAATAATAATAATGATAATAATAATAATAATAATAATAATAATAATAATAATAATAATAATAATAAGGAGACTCGTTGTCCCCACTATTATTTGTTCTAACAATGATACCGCTCAACAGAATCCTGATGAACACCAAAAGATACCATTTCTCTAAAACAAAAGGAAAGGTTAACCACCTAATGTACAAGGACGATATAAAATTGTTCGCAAAAAACAGGGGAGAGCTTGAGACTCTGTTCAACGAAGTGATAGTGAGGACATCGGAATGGAGTTTGGAATAGAAAAATGCACAATCATGGTGATGCACAAAGGAAGGCTTTCAATGACTGAGGGAATTGAACTCCCGGACAACAGCAAGATTAGGGCATTGACCGCACAAGACCGATACAAGTACCTAGGTGTCCTTGAATGTGATACGATGAAACGGGAAGAGATGAAGGGGAAAATAAAGAGAGAATACCTCAGAAGGATAAGGAAAATATTAGAGACCAAATTAAACAGCAGAAATCTAATAAAAGGAATGAACACCAAGGCTGTGTCAGTAGTTAGGTATACAGGATCATTCCTAGGATGGACAAAGGAAGAGCTCCAATCAATGGATAGGCGAACAAGGAAACTTATGACAATGCATAAAGCATTACACCCTAGAGATGATACAGATAGACTATACGTTAAGAGAAAAGAAGGTGGCAGGGGGCTCATCAATATAGAAGATTGTGTCCAGAGAGCTAAAGTAGTCCTAGAAAGGTATGTGCAAACAAATAGTGAAGAAATCATAAAGAGCACGAGAGATAGTGCAACAAACAATAAAGTAGAAAACAATGGAGCAGTACAGCAAACAAGAAAAGAGAGATGGGAAGAGAAGAAATTGTATGGCGAGTTTAAAAGACAGATACAAGATGTAGCAGACGAGAAATCATGGACGTGGTTACGAAAAGGGAACCTTAAGAGAGAAACATGGCAGCCCAAAATAAAAGCATAAGGACAAACTACATAAAAACAAAAATCGACAGAACACAGACAAACAGCAAATGCCGCATGTGCGGTGAAAGAGATAAGACAGTAAACCACATAACTAGTGAAAGTAGTCAACTCGCCTAGAAGGAGTATAAGCATAGATACGATAGAGTAGCAACGATGATACACTGGGAACTAAGCAAACAAATGGGATTCAACCATGTAGAAAAGTGGTATCAGCACAAGCCAGAGGCAGTTTTGGAGAATGACAACCACAAACTACTCTGAGACTTTGACATCCAAACTGACCACCTCATCCAGGCAAGAAGACCGGACTTGGTAATAGTAGACAAAAAAAGGAAGGCCTGCCAAATAGTAGACGTTGCTGTGCCTGCAGACCACAGAGTAAAAAAGAAGGAGGGTGAAAAAAGGGAAAAATACCAGGACCTAGCAAGAGAGTTAAGGAAAATGTGGAACATGAAAACCAGGGTAGTACTGGTCATAGTGGGCGCACTAGGAACTGTCCCCAAAACATGAGACTTGAGGAGATCAGGATTAGGGGAAGGATAGAGACCGTACAGACCACAGCACTACTGGGAATTGCACGGATACTGAGGAAGGTGCTAGAGATATAAGTACTGCAACGAATTGTAGCTCTGTCATGATATGCGAAAGAGGGAGGAGACGTTAGCTGAAGACCTGAGGAGACTTATTGTCACTCAGCCTTCAGCGATAACCACTGGGCAACCGGTGTGAAACTGTAAATCGCAGAATTACTGCAATCTATGAGTACTAGGAGAGGAGGGCTGGAGACTTGAGGAGACTTGCTGTCACTCAAACTCTAGCGGTTACCACCAGGTAACTGGTGTGAGATTCCAAATAATAATAATAATAATAATGATAATAATAATAATAATAATAATAATAATAATAATAATAATAATAATATCATCATCTTCATCATCTCCATAATATGTCATGTGGGAGGCAAGGTGAATGAGTTCAGTTGGGGGAACATATTCAGTGCTTTTTTTACAATCTTGTTACATGCTGATAATAGAAGACCGGGAAAGCACCCCAAAATAGTAACGAATTAGGACCAATTATGATGCATCTCGGGTTCAAGTTGTTAGATTGAATATCACTTTCATAAGTCTGGCCTTTCGCGTATATTCCAGCTTCGGGAATTTCACTTGATTGAGGCGCACGTGCTGAGAATGGGGGTTGGGGGGCTCTATTTTCGTCCGAACGCCGACGGGCGCTTTCTTCCTTCTTTTTCATCTGCCGGTCGTTTCTTTCTCACGCATGCGCGGGGTCAAAAGTTTGATACTGACAACATGATTGAGCGTTTGTGAGAACACGTATTTATAATGTGTGAAGAGGCAAAGGGGTCAAGCGTTCTGTTTCTGACTCGAGAGAAACGCGCTGCTAAATGAATATTGACGGTTTGTTTCATTGTTAAAGCCATCTGGTCTCAGATAAGCATAAACATCGTATTGAATCTATCTCGGTTCATTGATAAGCTCAGCTCAGTCCTTCACAAAGCTACTCGGGTGAGCAGAAAAACATGGGAAAGATTGTATCGCACCAATCTTCTAAAATAGGGAAAGTTTGCTCACTTACCAGCCTAGAAAATCAGCATTAAAAACTCAGGCTTTAATCTTAAGTTTAGCATGATACATAGCTCAGCTAAGTCTGGCACAGAGCCAAAACAGTTGGGCGCCTTGTGAGAATCGAACTCACTTACTAGCGAGCGGTTTCCCTGACGTAAATACTCACCATCTCTCTTAGGTAGACGCTTAGGTTAATATGCACGCATCCGACGATGAATAATAAGCATTTACAAGTTTCATAAGTACATGAATATACAAAGGATTCTAAGGGTTAAGGAAGATTGGGTTGCGACAGTCTTCCTTGGGGGAGGGAACTACCTGATTTGAAAATTCCGGCTCTCATCTCGGCTCGAACACTAACCTGACACGTCGCAACAATCAGACTGTCTGATAACTTGAACTACAAATCTTGAGGACTGTAACACTACAGTGGTCAGGACATTCCGAATCTTTCCTTGAATTTCCACCCCCTTCAGTCTCACCGCTAATGTTTTTTGGCACGGTCCTAAGTGTACAAATCTTTATAGGCACGACTCGAACATTCAGGCTCCACGACTTGATATTTTAATGTTTTTTTTTTCTTATATCCCCGCAGTCCGCCGGAGCAAGTACCTTTACGATGTAGCTGAATTTCTTTACCTCTCAAGAGATTTATTTGGACGATTGAAAAGGAAGGTAGCGATATATTTTTTTCAAATTACATTATATTACACGGTGGCAAGAGAAAGGATTTCGACTAGATTCTTTCGTGACCCACGCATCCAACATTGTTTCTGACACCAAAAAGAATTCAATCGTTTCTAACATTTTTCCCAATCACCATAATACCCCATTCACTGTATGAAATTGAATCTATCCCTTCATGAAATTACACACACACACACACATACATATATATATATATATATATATATATATATATATATATATATATATATTCAGGGTTGAAGTCTTTAATTGAGGTAACTCATCCATCGTGAGCTTATGCAATGCTCTTCCATAGGAATAGAGCACTCTGATGGATGAGGAGTTTCTGCATGTAGATAGATATATCGCTTAAATTCAGCCTTGATGACTGTCTAGTTCCGTAGTCCAGAGGTAAGATATCGGCCTCCGTGTCTGCCTCGCAGTATTGGATGGGATAATGGAAAGTCACTTAGGGATGTAATACTTCGAAACAACTGTCTGTAGATGACACCATTATATATATATATATATATATATATATATATATATATATATATATATATATATATATATATGAGTGCTTTATATTATCATTTCAAACTCTATTTGAAATGACCTTGTTACATGGAGAATTGACCACTCAGCCTACACGGCGTAAACAGAATAAAAATTGGGCTGCTGGAGGAATCGAACCTACGACCAATAACGTTGCGTTGCTCTCAACCGTTGAGCTGACCACTTTATCCACACTTTTCTTATTTTGTTAATTTATTGTTCATGCCTGTACTTATTGTTTCAAATGCAGCCAATTATATCATCATGAAATGGCGTCCTGTTGTTACGAGGACAATCATTCTCTGCGTGACAACGGGAGTTAATTTCTAATGGAGTTTTAGTACGATAATATAAAGCATTCATAATTATTCTGTTGGATTTTATATCCATTCCACCACCACCACCACCACCATCATCATCATAATAATAATAATAATAATAATAATAATAATAATAATAGGCAACTGGTGTGAGGTTCCAAATGATAATAATAATAACAATGTATATATGCATTATCATTATTATTATTATTAATAATAATAATAATAATAAGTTGACAACAGGAAAATCGTTGCATTTTAATGAAATTTATTATACTAACATGTTTCACCTTTATCAACATTGAAAAGTTCGTTATTTTCAAGTGAACAATATCTCACGATATTGTACTGCGTGAACGCAAATGCTGAGTATTTAAGATATAAAAAAAAAATGCGAAGCGAAAAAGGGATCCATTTATTCCGAAAATAGGAGGGGTTATAAAAAAAAAGATTATAAAGGATTTTCTGGGTTAGGCTTCTGTGCTATTAATTGATTAAATTTTATGTGTATGGTTGTTTTTGAATGAGGGAATCACAGAGTGTTAAGCCTATTCCAAATTGATTATAACCGTGTTTGCTGATTATTGTTTTATGTTGTTTCACGATTAATTTGGATAAATGGGGGATACGTTGAAAATTCCTGGTCTTTGTTTATTTGTTCTACTTTCTAATATTAATGCATATTCAATGCATACTTCCGCATAGTTCTTTTTGTTCAATTCAGTTCTTCCCTACTCATCATAAATATATACATACATACATATATATATATGTATATATATATATATATATATATATATATGATGGGTGAGGAAACTAAACTAAAAAGAAAGAAAATAAACGAAGTGGGTGGTTGGTAGAGGACCCTCCTTTCTCACCCTTATAATGAGTTCAATCTTGTGTTCACAGATACCGGGCGCTAAAAAGATTTTCTCATCTAAATGTCCTATTTGTTTTCCCTTCAGACACTAGCAATTCGCAAAAACAAAATATCTTTCGACCCCACCAAACATAGAGATTCCGTGTAGATTCCACTTAGGACGACATGTTGGAAGCTGTCCCAGATCTAGTCCCAATTTTCTTCGTTTTGAATTCTCGTTAAAAATCAATTTTTCATTGCCAGCGCTTATCCTGTCTCAAATTGCCTTTTTTCTGTGTTGAGCAAAAGGAGAAAAGAGGGGGAGAGTAAGAGGAGAGTTTAAGCGTTGACCTACGTTTGTTGCCAGAGGTTCATGTGGAAGCCATTTTCCTAGCTTCTGAATTTTTTATGAGACTTATGAATGACGTACCCTTTATTACATAGTTTATTGCACATCTAATAAAGAGCTGAGTAAAATTCAAAGAGACTTCTATAATTTCCCTGAAACAGTACAAAGGATGGCGCTAAGAAGTTTTATCCAGCTTATAATTAATTACAATGTGAATGGGAAACAGGCAAACGGAAAGATTGTCACTGTTCTACATATTTTCTTTGATCGATCAATTAATTGAATGACGTTGTAAATACGCATATTTATAAGATATGCCGATCATTGAAAATTATACATAATGGAGGAAAATTGCGTTATCAAATAATGAAGATGGGTTTTTAGTGTCAGAGACAAATATAAAAATGGAGATATTTACGGATCGATCAATTGATTGGTCATGACACGAAACAAAATCGATGCTAAGATGTATTTCCTATGGGCTTATTTAAATAAGTAGATAGTAAGACAAATGTACGTATTGGAAAATAGATAGACAGATAGATAGATAGATAAATAAATAAATAGATAGATAGATAGATGTGAACTAATTTTGATGGATAGATGTGAACAGAGTGACACATTGATAAATAAAGATGAAAATAGATACGAACAGACCGAGACATGTACGCGAAGAGGAGATGAATAAATCTATTCAAAACATAGCTTATTTGGCACATGGCCAAATGTGGAAAATGAATTATAGGAAATTCCTTTGAGCTAATTATCCAAGTTTGAAGTGCCTGGCTGTCTTGAAATATTGCATTTAAAATCCAGTTTTTTTTCACCAGGGCTCGAACATCGTCCACCATCACCCGTGTTTAATATACACGGCTCTCTCCTTTGATAGATAGATGGATAGATAGATCGATAAATAGATTGTGAACAGTGAGATATAGATAAAAGGACTGAGATAATTGGATATATTGATACATAGATATGAACATACTGAAATAGTTAGTTCGATAGATAGAATGCATGTTATGGTTACTTACACGTGCATGCACACACACACACACACACACACACACACACATACATACATACACAAACTTTCTTTTAGATAATGACCACAGGGTAAAAATTAGTTGGAAAGCATTTGGTATGAATATAGGCATACTGAAAAAAATCGCCCGTATGCTTAAAAGTGTACAATCAATGCATAATACCAGCTACGGCGTATGGATGGAAACCTGGAAATGTACAAAATTCCTCGGAAACCAACACAGGATCACACTCAACCTGGTGGAAAGCACAATGGTAGGGATAACTCTTAGCTAGAGGAAAAGATTAACATGTTTCCGAGAGAAGACTGTGATGAAGTGTGTCTTACAAGCAATTAGGTAATAAAAATGGAGATGGAATGGACACTTAGCAGGAAGAAAGGGCAATAGATGACAACTGATTGGTGCCCGTAGGACAGTAAACGCAGTAGGAAAATACTAGAAGACGGGACAGCGCAGTCATGATCGTACTGGAAGGGTATGGGAAATACCATAGTCCAGCACTGGGCTTATTACAGCTAGAACACCTACTTGGCTTACTATGGGTATTTATGGATAAAATTGAGAACTGACTTTTTCTATGATGATACAGAAACTACCCAAAAATGGGTGCAGCCCAATCAAATCTTGTTTGCATACTTTATGGACCTGAGATTAATATCGGATCAAAAAGTTTTGAGAAAGATATTTTCCAAGGTTTTAGAGCTGGGCTCTATTTACGACGTAACTATTAAGCTAAACTGACCCTTACTTACAGTTCTCTCCCCCCTCCCCCTCTCTCTCTCTCTCTCTCTCTCTCTATATATATATATATATATATATATATATATATGTACACACACACAAGCACAAACACATACATGCACAACTAAATACAGGGGTTGAAAATAATGGAAACACCACTTTAATTACCACTCTTCATTTTTAATATGGAATTGACCCCCCCTCTAGCATTGATAACACCTTCAATACGCAATGGAAGTGATCCAGTTTTGGACAGTATCGAGAGGGATTATGACCCTTCCCTCGAGCTAAACCAACTAAAATTCAGACCTAATGCCTCACAATAGGTACACACCTATACATTTTTATATATGGCATAATTCTTATGATTATTCAATTTAAGATTTTTTTCGTCATTAAAAATAAGAATAAAATAATTAAAAGATATAATCAGAAAATATAAAATAATGCTACTAATATTTCTTTTAATTTGAAATTCTAATATTTATCTAAGTTTTCAAAAAAATATAGTTTAATTTCATATCCACAATTAAATCATAATAGATTTTAGAACGTTATTTTACTTAAGAGAATAGAGGTTTTAAAATTCAATAATTTACTTGCCATCATATGTGTTCAAGAATGTGAATTGAGGATTCCTGTGAGCCAATCTCCACTTACCTTCATAAATTCCTTTTTTTTTGGAAAACACATATTAAATCATTCAGAAATAGCATACGATTTGAAACATGCAGCATAAAAAGAAGAATAAACTATAGATATATATAAAAAAAAAGAAAAAGTAATTAAACAGGGAAAAATATTGCATTTACATTTTTTTAGAGAAAAAAGGGGAGGTAAATGATGGATCATTCTCATAATACAAATTATTGGTTAGAATCGCTAGGTTTCAAAAACAATTAAACCTGACAGGATAATAAGAAAATACGTTATTCAAATGTTGATGGGCTTTTTTGTTTTCATGATTACAAGAACAAAACATATTGCCGGTTGCTGATGAATGCATTAGGCACGAAATGTTAACATTCACTAGGTATATATACTTTAAATTCTAATTCTTTCTATGCATTAATAGATCTATCTACGGAGTTAAATATTGAGTACTATGATAAACGTCCACAAGATATGAAATCTGTCTTCTTTTTCTCTCTTCTTGTATTCTTACAAATTGAAAATATGTCATGAACTAAACATACATAAATCGAAATATGTAGACCATCACATCCAACCCTCAGCTACTCAAGTAAAATCCTACCTACGAGGACATCACTGGCCTCTTAAACGAAGTCAAACACATATACACAATCCCAGAAAAAGCACTTCTAGTCACTATGGACGTCAAATCCCTATATTCTGATATGAAATACGAAGAAGGTATTCTAATCCCCAAAGAAACCAATAGAACGAATATAGAAACCAAACGATAACCACCCTTATGCAACACATTCTCACACTCTAGAGTTTCAACTTTAATAGATACTTATTCCAGATGGAAGGTTGTGCCATCCTACGCCAGTATCTTCATGGGCAAATTCAAAGAGACCAGTTCGATATGTCAGATATATGGATGATGTTATTTTTAAGAATACAAGAGTTGAAGCTGATCCAGAGTAATTTTTCATACATGAAATCTACATGCGACTCTATTAAATTTGACTTCGAGAAATCCACTCCATCGCCTTCCTACACACCTGCATATACATAGGTAGCAATAGAAACCTCCAGACCACCCTCTATACTAAGCCTATAGACACTCACGACTACCGTTGCTCTAAATTGGCCCCACAAACATGCGAAAGAAAATTCACCATTTCTACAAGCACGTAGAATTCGGAGATAGTGAACTTACCAAACACAACTACAACTTATTACAACGAAGATATTTCCTAGACGATACAAATAACCATATAAAGAAGGCCACTACAGTACCCAGAGAAAAAAACATTACTCTCTCTAACAAAAATAACCAACTCACTATTCTTGAGACTGTACTTCTACCCAGGCCCAAACACCTCTTCATATTCATATACTCTCATTTCCCACGACAACTGTACATTTAAAACTTGGATTCCCTCCCACTTATAATCAACGTCACAAACCTACATGATCCTATCCACACCCTATTCCCTTTTATGTATATCAACTATTGGAAATTCCACACTGTCACACAGACCCTTACTTACAGAGACCTATGTACGATATTTCATTTGTGCTTCTCGAGGCACAATGACATATTTTATTAAAATTGGTCATGTTTTATATGAGTTATTACAAAATCAAAGTCGTCGATTTGGATAAGATTTCAACTTACTCATATCAAAGGCTGGGCACCAAACGCGCACGCACAAGCACCTACGCACGCACACACACACACACATATATATATATATATATATATATATAGAGAGAGAGAGAGAGAGAGAGAGAGAGAGAGGGGAGAGAGAGAGGGGGAGAAAGGACAGAGAGAGAGAGAGGCAGAGAGGCTAAGTTCATTTTAAGCAATATCTATTTTCTAACATAAGTCCCTCTTTTCTCCCTCTTCTCTCAATCTCTTTGTTCTTCTTCATCACCCCCTTACTTCTTATTTTAATTCCTTCTACTTTTCAACTCCTACTTCTTTTAAAATATCATCATTCTATTTCATTCTATCTGGTCTATGATATTTTTCAGAAATAAACTCCATGATTCTTCATCTCACTTCCAATGGACGCTTTGATTGAATGATGAGATTCGGTACGATCTGGTGACAACATAATGTTTAAAATAAGTACGAACATACATAAGATGATAATATGAGCTTTAGTCTTTTTTTTACTTCTAAATATTTAATCCGGCATAGATAGGAACTTCAACCACTCTAACAATAAGAGTGTGATTTTTCCTTTGTTTCTCTGCCCATCACGATGAACTTCTCCACTTAAAGGTTTCAATTTTGCTAACGAAAATATCTCTTACTTGCCGTTTAAAAACATGATACCAACTGGAAGAATCAATATATTGTATCGTGAAAGTAATATGGACAGGACTGGTTAGACACTCGATGGAAACCATCGTGTGACCAATATCTTTTGACAGCATACCGTGTTAGGGTTGATCAATTGAAAAATTGGGAAAAGGGGTGATCAGTGAATGCTACTTCTCTCGTCTTTTATTGGGCATCGGCCTCTAAAAATGTCCGAATTTTGAAATAAAAACAAAAACGAGCAAGACAAGAGTAAATGCTGATGGGCACAAACTAAGGGATCAATTTAACATAAATACATTGCGAATTGAACCTCAACTAAAAGCCTATGTAGAGTAGAGAATCTAAAAAAAAGGGAAGATTTTGTGGTTGTTTTGCTCAATACGGTGAATAATTCGGCTCGAGTGAAATTTAGTTCCTGAAATTGTCTTTCCTTATTCACATTGTCGGATACTAATATCCATAACTTATAATACACGTGTATATACATACTCACATAAGATATCAATATTTTATAATACATTTTATGAATCTATCTATCGATCTATCCATCTATCTATCTAATTGCCGGTTCAAATACTACTTTGCTGGAGTGAATCAGATAATTGATGTCCTTTCCAATGTTCCTTCCCTCCTCTCCCTCCTCTTCCCCTACTCTCTTTGTTCCCTTCTTTTCTCTCCTTTCTCTTCCACCTTACCAGGTCTTCCGCCCTTCTTTTCCAGTTCGTCCTCAGTAGCCATTTCTGACTCTCACGCGTTATTAGCAGCCACTGAGGTACGAGACGTCACGTACTGAAGGTGTGCCCACCTGGGGCTGTTTTCGATGATGGAACAAATAATTCGGGTGGAATTATTGAATAAGCGCCTTTACGAACACAAACAAGAATTATCATGGCAGTCCATTTGCAGATTGGCACCAACTAAGACGAAGGGAGAGGAGATCCCCAACCATCATTCACCAAACTTATGCATAAGTAGTGTCCTTATGCAGTAATAGTTTCAACCGTCCGCGCTCGGATTCCACATATCACATTATCACATATTCGTCCAGTTTCATCGTCATACTAATAATAATCATAGACCTTCTCAAGGATCTGCCAGACTTCTCAACCAAGGGAGTCACGGAGCCAATATTTTCAGAACATATCTTGTTCGTCTCGCCATTTTATATTCTACCGGTCACAGTTTTACTTATATTTAGAGTCGGAAAGCACTCAAAGTGGATTCATTCACACCACTTAGAGTTATTTCACCCATACCTATGGTTGGTGTTGGGGGGGGGGATCCATGTTCATCCGAAGGGCTTCAACGTTCACGCGTTTTCCACGTGATTTTCTTTACACGCGCTTTCGAGTTTCATTTTCATTATCTTTACCATTGAGATTGTTTGTTCAACATGAAATAGCCGAGAAATGAGTTGTTAACAATAGGCTTTCCAAACGTTAGTCCAATTACGACATTTTTAGCTTCGCAGTAACCATACATATGTTCATTACGCCAACATTAATATATAGTTGTATCTACCATTCTGTATTATATATATATATATATATATATATATATATATATATATATATATATATATATATATATATAATGTTTACTCGTTATACACGTATGCACACGCAAACACTTAGACACATGCATACATGTATGGTGTTTAAGAAAGAATGTATGCGGAATTTGTTTGTTGATAACCGCTGTGGTCCTTACTAGAAAGTTAATTAAACCCCGAAGAAAGAGTAAATATTTGATTCTATTTATTCTTTCAGATGGAGGAGTTTAATTACCTTTCAGGCGAGGACCAGAACAATTATTAACAAATAAGTTGTGGGTACATTTATCAGGGACACTCAACGCGCACGCACACACACACACACACACACACACACACACACACACACTCACACACACATATATATATGTGTGTGTGTGTGTGTGTGTGTACCAATACGTTATATTTCGAGCAACTCACAGTTATATTGAATTTCTTATAAACCTACCTGACGCCATCACGTCGCGCACGTAGAGTTGGAAGGGACTGCTGTGTAAGTTTTACTAAAGTGCCCCCCAAAAACACTGTGGCCACAGCTTCATGCTGCCGATGAAGGTCAACAGAGCAGCAGCAACGAATCTGCTCGTTAGATAGCTCTCTATGAGCATACTCATTTCTGTACGAGTTCATCAGAATTCATGCGTAGAGTGAGAGCAATGTGGAAAAAAAGATGTTTGAACTAATGTGCTTCGACACTGGCTTGCATGCTTAAGTTCGCACTACCTTACGTACGTTCATACGCCTGGATAAAGCACGTTTGCTTCTTTGTATGTGTGTGTGTGTGTGTGTGTATGTGTGTGTGTGCATACGTGCACGTGTGTGTGAATGTATAAAGATGGAATCAAGATACAATTATAGATTGTTGCGGAAAAGTGTGTTGTTCTTTTTTTTTTAAATACACCAGCGTCATCCACTTCTTTTTATATAATGATAGGCTCTGTCAGATCCCCGACTTAATTGGACGAGAGACTTCAGTAAAGATTGATCTTGTTTTACAGGATAGATAGATAGATAGATAGATAGATAGATAGATAGGAACAGACTGAGATAGATTGATATATAGATTGATAAATTGGAATAAACTAAGATAGATCGATAGATAATGATCAGACTGAGATTGTTAAATTGATTGAGAGGGAATGACCTTAGATAGATAGATATCTGATATCTACTAAACCTGGTTTGGGAAGATTCATGGACTAATCTTCTCAAGCGAAGAGATCAAAATAAACATCCGAAATGTTGGCTTCCACACTGACCACAGATGCTGTTAAAAGATACTTTAACTCAAATAGTTATTTACTAAACGTGGCCTTGTCTGATATGAAGCCTTGCTAGTAAGGGCACCTAGTGAAAATCGAACTTCATACACCATCCATTTGTCCTGTGAGTCGAGCTTGTTAACCATTGCACTATCGCAGATAGCCATAAAAACTTATTTAATTTTAAGGAGTCGGTAGAAAATAGGTGTGAGTATTCTTACTTTAAAATGAATTCATGGACAAATCTCCCAAACGTTTGGGCAGCACATCGCATATATCAAGATATTGATTGGTATAGAAGAAGAGCTGTGTGCGTTTCATCATCATCATCATCATCATCATCATCATCATCACTGTCATCATCAGTCTTTCAACGTCCGTCTCTGGGAATAGACCTTCCCTAGGATGTGCCACACTTTTCTATCATGGGCGTCACGGGGCCAGTATTTCCTGAATTTGTCTAGTTCATTTCTCCATCTTGAGTTCTGTCGTCCTCAGTTTCTCATATGATCACTGGGGATCCATGTTGTGAGTCATGATGTCTATTGGTTGTCTTTCATTCTTGCAACATGGCCTGCCTATTGCCATTTTAGTTTTTTAAAACTTTCTTTGATGTCTCAGACTCCCATTTTCTTCCTCATGTTCTGTGCTGTCTTGTGATCTCTCCATGTAAGGTTGAGCACGATTCTTTTATGTGCACGCTGCATGCTTCTCAGTTTGTAGATCTGTCTTTTGGTTAGGTTCCATGTGTCAGCTCTATAGTGATTATCGGGAAAATGCATTGGTTGTATACTCTTCTTTTCAGGATTATTGGGATTGTCTGGTTTTTGTGTTTACTTATACATAAATACATACTTACTTGCATGTATGTAAATATGTATGTATTTGTCTGAGAATATGAACAGTTTCCATACTTCTATCGATGTCTATAAAGTCTACGCGCCAATATATACACATGCACGTTTATACACACATAGATACATACACACATAGATGTATATGTATATAAATGTATATTAAGAGCATACATATGCACAGAAAATGAGATTTTAATTATTCATGTTATTAGATGGAGGCAAATGTCTTTGAGAAGTATGCACGCAAGAAATCTAAAACTGAGTGACCATAAAAAAGAAGAGAACTTTTGAAATCGTGTTCTGAAATCTGATTGGCTGCTTGTTGAGCAGAGCTGAGGACATTTTCCAAGATCTCTTACCTTCCATTCCATTAGCTTTTTTCTTTCATTTCAGGATCGATGAGATATTTTAGTGGAGATTATATTTTAAAAAATCCTTTTAAAACTTGTATCTCTAATCTTGGGAGCGAATTTCCAATGAATACTTGCTGTTGGATATTCATACTTGTGTACACTCAGATAATCTATCCATCTATCCATCCATCTATCTATCTATAATTTTCGGCACGTCAGTCTCGCTTTCTACTTGTATAATTTCACAGAATATATAACGTACCATCATTCCCACTTTCGTCGTAACTATTTATGCTTCTCCCTCTCTTTCTCTCTCTCTCTCTCTCTCTCTCTCTATATATATATATATATATATGTGTGTGTGTGTGTGTGTGCGCTAAAAATAACAGACAAACTCTGTCTATTTAATTTACAGGTTATTTTTTCTAGTTTGCGTACAAAAATTTTATTGATTTTTTCCAAAAGTTTGTTTGAAAAAGTCCCGAAGTTAAAGGTTCGAGATCTTTCGACTATCATCATTTGGAAAAACTTCGATATCATCAATAAAAGGTTTGCATGCAAACTAGAGTAATGAATCAAAATAATAAATAGACAGAGTTTGTTCTTTTTAACATTGTACGTTCAAATGAAGGATTGCTGCCTCGTTATACTCTTTTTAAATATATATATATATATATATATATATATATATATATATATATATATATATAAAGAGTATAACAAGGCATATGTATATATATATATGTATATATATATATATATATAAAGAGTATAACAAGGCATATATATATATATATATATATATATATATATATATATATATATATAAAGAGTATAACAAGGCATATATATATATATATATATATGTATATATATATATATATTTATTCACGTTCCCAGGCTTTTCCCTAAAGACATAGATACATTCACACTCGTCTCTATGTAGACACTTTCGCTGATATACTCCCCTCACACACTCTCCAACGGACGTGACTCAGAGAAGTGCCTTTCCAATACATGCTACTGCGCATGTTACTGCGCATCCGTAAAAGTTTATATTTGGTTTGCAGAAATGAAGGCTCCATTTGCACGGCGATAAACAAATCGCTCTGATATGGGCTGGTTGGACACTTTCCAAGCTCGGAGTGATCACAATCTCACTCATCTCGGAGAACCCCATTACAGTGCATCTATCATTCGAATGCTGGTTCTAATTGACAGGGTTTTTTTTCTGAGTCATTTTGCAACAGAACCAGCAAATACAGATACGATTTTCAGCAATGCCCTTTCGCGGCACATTTTAGAACTGCTGACTCTGAGCACACCATCTCGTTAGTCAAATAATATCATGTGTCAACAGCAGCGTCGGTCCATTTAACGGCCGTTCATCGGTCGCTTTCTTTAGACTAGAAGGGAGAAAATGTTTATGTACGGCTAATTCTGCATGATCTCTAGATGTCAGCCATGTTTTGCTTTAATTTTTTTTCCCTATTATTTAGTTTGTCAATTGATTTGTCTGAGGAAGATTATTTCGGAGTGATTCTATCAATGATTACTTATATCGTGGGCTGGTTCTTAGTACATTCAAGCAAATCTTTAAATTTGACTTACAGTAATAACGTTCATCAGACATAGGTTATACGCCATAAACGGACTGATCTGACCAGAAGTTTACTTGGAAAAGAAATCGAAAATTTTAATATGATGATAAACATCAATTTATTTATCTTTAAATTCTGCGAAAATTATCTCAAAGTGAAGTGTACATGTATGGTTGATAATTCTTGACTGAAGTAAATGATGTTTATCGGTTTGAGCTTTCTTTTTATACAGGTAAATTGAACCTAGAAAAGGCTAGCTGCAACGAAAACAGATCACTTGGAATACATATTAAGTTATAATAACACTTAATAATTTTCCATTCTTTAGATAAAGCATGGTAAATCTTTTGACTAATGCTTCTTTGTTTATCTTAATACTTCTTGGGGGGTAATGTTTTTGTTTTTCGTTCATTTCTTGTTACGAAGTTTCGGCCGCTGTACACTCATGCCTTCCTCGCGTATCTGTTTGCTTTTAATAGTTGAACTTTGGGTATAAACTTGAAACCTTGAGGAAAACTTGTGTGGTGACCCAGATATGTGCCTACGAGTTGGTCAACATAAAAGACTTGCGCCAAAGAAACTATTTCCCTGCTAGTATAATATCAACAGCAACCACTAGAAGACACACGAGTTTGAAATACAAAACACTGGCTACAGTCATTCTACTATAACATCAGACGCATAGCAGAAAATATCCAATTATGTGGACCATTCAAAATCAGGACAGTTTTCAAAAGCGCTCCTACTTTTCATGTAAGTAAAACCACCACTAAAAGAAAATATGGCTGAGAACCGCGTGTATACATCCATATATCAATCTGAAAGCTAAATTTTGCCAACTCCTAAAGTTTTGGGGTTTGGGGACTTGTGGCACTTGACAGGATGAATTTATTTGAGATGCCAGTCGAAGGGTACTATTTAACGGGAGTATTGTGATATTTATGTTCGCAAAGATTCAAAGTGATCATTTGTTTGGTATCACTCTTCTGTAATCTCTACTCAGTAATATTTCCCCCTTTAAGAGTAAGTGTCACGGCATTACAAAGCATACCTTTAAAAATTGAATTTATTGACTCAAACTAGTTGTCATGTTGATATTCTCTTCTTTGGAGCTTTTGCTAAAATTCATAAAATCGCCTTTAAAAAAAACATATGGCGTCTCGATAGAACCTTTTCTAAGTTGTGTGCGTATTAGGGTCACTTTATATTTTTTAAAACGATTTTTTGAATTTGCGTAAAAACTCTTAAGAACAAATATCAACACATATAAAGTATATTGTTACTATTTTGAGTCAATGAATTCGTTTTTCTGAGGTTACGCTATCTACTACTTCAGTAATTAACTTTAAAGAGGGGAAATGTTACTATATAGTGATTGGAGATGAATGATACTAAACAAATGATCATAGTAAATCGTTGCAAACATATAAATCACAATGATACCGCTAAATAACGCCCCTCGACGCTCATTTTGAATAAATTATTCCTATTCAAATATTTGAAGTCTTCAAACTCCCAAAACTTTAGGTGGCTGGTATTAGTAATTGGCTGGATTAAGCTTCCGGGACGATAATTTGGAACTGATTCCAAACCGGAAATGCACTTTTATATTGAATTGGAATTAGCTTTCTGTCTTTTTCGGGAGTACGAGGTGCTACCAAAAGGTTGGATTATTTTCAACAAACTGATCAAGTTATCCTGCATTTCCCGTGTCTTGCCAACCATTTCACACATCTTCCGAAATCGATCTACCAGGAAATAATGAATATCATTTTCAATAAAATTTTTTTTTCTCTCCGGAAGAAGCCGTTTGTCGGTTTGAGTCCCCCGAATTCTTAGGAAATACTTCGTAAGTGTTAACGACTTTTTGGAAGACGTTTCTAGAAAAAAAAATAAAACAAAAAGAAACAAATAAATAAATGAATAAAAAAAAATCCCCTCTTATCTGGGCCACTAAGCCAGATCTCTTATCTAGAAGTTGTGCCACTAAGCGAAATTACACATGTTTGTATTCTGTATTTGATCGTTTCCTTTTTAGCTGAAAGGTGATAATTACGTTACCAATGATTCCGACTTTGATCTTTTTGGTGGTCTACGGAGAACAATCTATCCTTATTAAAAATTGAGGGGCGTTGATTGCAAAGGAAAGCGTGTTTCGCCTTCGACGCGAATCTTGTCGCCTCCCGTCGTTAGCGAATGAAAGCAACATAACACTATTAAATAAAACAAGGTTGGCTTATCTTATTCCCAACCCCATTGATATTTATTTATTTATTTATTTCTGGCCTTCCTTTCGTTTACTAACTTACACTGAGCTTTTCACATTAGCAGAGAAGGTAATTTCCGGGGGAGCATGCGCACGGTGTTAGAAATGGTCAACCAAAACTGTCATGAAAAACTCTCAACATATTTTTCTTCAGTTTTTAAGTTTGGCTGGCTGGCTGGTTAACATACGTACAAGCTGCACAAATGGAGCTAGAGGGTTGAAAATTTAAGCATTTATCTCTTATTATGTATGAAATCTCCACATCTAAATAGGTATTTAGTGTATGTGAGTGTGCGTGTGTGTGTGTGGGGGGGGTCAATTCGCAATGTAAGATTTTGCTAAATTGGTCCCATCATTCCTGTCCAGCAGCGTTCTCGCTTGTTTTTTGAAAACGCAGACATGTCTAGTGATCGCTCACTTCCCAACGAATGAGATGTAACTTATTTATTGACTATCCCTGTTTTACGATCCATCAATTGATCGCCCCCAACACGGAATGCTGCCAAAAGTCGTTGGTCATTCGACAGTTTCTATTGAGTGACTAACAAGGCCTCTTATTTCGTTGTTCGTGTTTGAACGCACAGAAAAACACAAACAGCACAAAATTTGCTCATTTAGGGCGGTTTGTGTGTTTTTTGGATTTTATTTGGTTGTTTTATTGGTTTAATGACTCTAGAGAGAAAACATCTTCTTTCTGTTACGCATTACAAGAACATTTACGATCAAATCATGCTGAAATCATGGGTTTCTTGTTTGTTCACCGAAGTTTAGCAGCCTGGAGCCTGATCAGTACAGTTGGGTGCTTGGAAACATCTAATTGGTAAAGTAGGCCTGGCTAAAAGGTGCTTCCCCTTGGACTAAGAGATTTGGGTTCGAATCCCACCTGAAGCATATTCTTTATTTTCTGCAGAACGCTTTTTGCTCACTGCCGGCGGGTGATCGGCCTGAACAAAAAGTTAGGATAAAAAAACAACTAATGAAATTAAGATTAGGTCGAAAAAAAAATACTCGAAAAAAACTAAGAAAAAAAATGATTTCCAAAGAGCGTTTGTTCATTAATTGCTTTGTTAGTTATTTGTACGCTTTGTTTCCCCCTTTTTTCGAAGTGTGTTAGTGGAGATGGTGAGTGTACCTTTTCACACCCTTTTCCCCCCAGATATTTTGACATCACAATGGGGTTTAAGTAAAGGGCGTGTTTAGCAGAGTTTTAAACAAGTCAAAATTACAAAATATATTGATGAAGTCGAGATCAAGATTTCAGAATCTTCATAAATTTTTTCCTTCAGAAATGAAAAAAACTATCACCGCTAAAAAAAACAACCAAAATAACCCAAAACAAAATGCATACCCAGCTTATCACGCAAAAACTCTAAATATTGTCTTTTGTTCACGTGTATGATTCTGTTTCTTTGGCTTATTAACTGCATGAACTCCTTTCGACTAGATAGACTTTATGGCTAAGGTTAACGTAACGGAAGAACGAAATAAAGAAACATTTTTTTGGCTTATGGTTCAGGAACATTGTCAAGAAACTATGTATTTCTATAAGTATCACAGAGTCATTTGTATAGAAGTGGAAGTTTTGGATCCTCAAGGATGAAATCTTCGTAAAAAAATCAACGATTAACCAATAATGTGTACAGACAAGCATGGTTGTCGCAGGTTCAAATGCCATTCCTACTTTTATGTCACTGGAAACGATTACTGCAACTTTTGTATCGTATACATGATAAAACAACTCGTAGGTATAAAAGACTTGTCAGTTTAGCTAGGCTGGTAAGACAGTTGCTTAGCAATCTCAAGATTGTAATTTCTAAATGGTCATATGGGAAGGTTAATTTTATGTACAGGTTAGGTTTAACGTGACGTGACAGTGAAACTGTAAAGAGCTTTTTCCACTAAATTTTGTCAGGATATTTTCTTGTCGTTTTTGTTCTTGTTACGGGATGGGGGTCAACTCCAACTTTGACTATTGTTTAACAGATATTCAAACAAAATCAAACGGCTACCGAAAAGAAGGTTCGAGACTTGAGAGCAGGTTCGATCTGACCCAGGATCCAGGGTTACTTCGTTAAGAATTCAAGTGGAATTCTCTCCGACCAATAAAACACAGAGAATCAAAGACTAAATATAGAATAACTCGTGTTAGTTACACTGGTACGTTGACAGGTACTATATTAAGAAATTATGGAAATCAGAAGGCTAATTGATTCAAACTAATTAAAGAAAATAAAGAATTCTTAATGAAACTGCGCTGATTAATGAAGGAAAAACAAGTGAATAGAATTAATCAAGCATGATCGATTTTATCAAAGGACTTCGATTGGCTGATTCGGGTTTCAGTCTTTGTTTAAAGGATTTTTCTTTTTCAGCTTTCAGTTATTTTTTTTTCCTTTACCACTGCAAATAAAACATTAAACGATTTTAACATGTTTTATTTCTAGTCGTGGATAAAGCTCTATTGGAAGTGAATGAATAAGCAACCAAGAGGTTAAGTTTTGTTTGCAAAGAGTTTGTAGATCAATCTGCAACTATGGTACGTCCACTGAAACGTGGAAAAAGTAGTTTGTAAAGTTTCGTGCGGGAGATATCTTGCTGAACGATGCTCCACGGCTGGGTACATTAGTTTAGGTTGAAAGCAAAACTCAACCTATCCGATTGAAGCGTTGAAAAATGGTTTTCGACAATATAGATATGTTAATCGTTTTGACGAGTGGCTTCAACATATGTTGGGCAAATTATTGGACTGGATTTAAATGTTTGGTTTTTAAAACAAATTGTTGCAGGCAATGCAAGCGATCGTCATCCAAACATAACAGATATCCTACTAACCATTGAAAAACCTGGTCTTTAACCAGAAGGTGAAGCCGTAAATATTGTGGGATTGAAAGGGTATTCTGAACTATGAACTCTTTCTTGAAGACCGATCGATTAAATTGTATAAGAACTGCTCTTGGCCAATACGTTCAGGATTAATTAAAGGAAAAGCAATAAAATTCCATGAGGATGTTTCTGTGGTGACCCAGCAACAATTCTTACAGTTTAGGTTGGGAAGTTTTCACGCCACCGCCGTATTTTGCAGGTATTACTTCTTTAGGTTACCATGTACTCTGAAATTTACAGAATTCGATTAATGAAAGAAGGTTGCTAAAGGCTTCTAGACCTGAAAAAGAAAAATTCTGGGAGGATGGGATATAAAGTTGCTTACAAGATGGCAGAAAATAGAGCATAACGATAAATATGTTGTTCAAAGAATTCAATGTCGAAAATTTTTAAAAAATTACGTTAAAATCCGAACATTAGCCAATACAACTATGTAGTGAATTTGCTTCTCATTGGATGATCTTGAGCTGGACTCAGCCAAGAATAGTAAATACATATACACGTGTCATCGAAATTGGTGCTTCCAGATCTTTCTAAGCTGAAAATAACCTAGTCGTAATAAATGTAATAGCTAACAGAATTTCTCAAATGTAATCTTATTTTTGTTGCTTTTTATCGCAACTAAAATCATTCTTATGATCCACGACCCTTACGTAAGCAGCATTGATTGGAATTAGAAGATGAAGTTCTGAACTCCCAACCACGGATGATACTAGTTTAAATATCGTCGGGAGCTAATCGTTACATAGGTTGGGACATCCTATACTAAGCAAGCATAGCTTAGAATGGTACAGAGTCATGGGGCTGAGACTCCAAGTGAGAATTTTACTCATAAGAACGAAGAACGTAGTAATAGTTTTCAAGACTAGCACGCTAATCATTAATTCGCGGGTTGCTTATAGAGTACAGATATTTTTAGATAGATTTTGTGTGTGTCACAAAAATAACGCCCGATTTATCCCGAAATCAGCACCAGTTCTATCTAAGGGAGGAAACTAAGCAGGCCAGTGGCCTGAAATTACATGTAAAATTGAAGACTCTTGCTAAATTATCACACAAGATGTTTTCCCTTAGAATTGGATTTAATTTTGAGACCAATTGGCTATTTCCTTTATGATACACTGTACAAATGCTTGCTCGTCGAAAAGCATTCTCGTAACGTTCTCTGGGGGACGAGCCAATAAAATGTAACCGGATCCTTGACTGTGTTTGACATCTTAAAACCAAAATGATGCCTTTTTGACACCCTGGAATAAACAAGGTGCAGAAAAGAGGATGGACATGTTTCAACATTTCATCTTAACCACTGCTTTTCACGAGTATGGCGGTAGAAAGATGACATGAAACCCAAGGCAGATCCTCATCGATTTCACATCAGGATTATTGTTTAACATCCCAAACATCTGAATGGATCTGGGGATCGTAAAAATGAAGTTTTTCTTACTTTATCATTTTTATATAGTCCTTTCTTTATTCTCTCATCAATATAATCATCTTTTTCTTTTTCATAGATATATTCACCCCCTTTCTTTCTTTCTTTGTTTCTTTTCCCATTCCCCCATCGCTTCTTCCGTTATTTCTTTCTTTTTACTTTCATCAGTACATTAATTTTTCTTTCGTTTCTTTGGTCTTTTGCTTTGCTCTATCTTTTCCCTCTTTTCATTGTCCCTTCCCCCATCGTTTCTTTAGTTCTTTCTTTCTCTTTTCATCAATTTATTCGACTTTCTTATCTTTTGCTCCATTTCTTCAGTCGTTTCATTCTTCCTTCGTCCATCGTTTCTTTCTTTCTTCTTCCTTCCTTCCTTCATCAATACATCTATCTTTCTCTCTTTCTTTTTCTCTTGCTTTATCTTTTATATCTTTTCGTTCTTCCTTCCTCCATTGTTTTCTTTCTTTCTTTCTTTCTTTCTTTTTTTCTTTCTTGCTCTTCCTCCATCGTTTCCTTCTCTCTTCCCTTCTCTCTATTACTTCTTTTCTCCCCTCCCCTCCATTGTCTTATTGTTCTTTTAGCCTTCTTCTCTTTTCTTGATTCATTCATTCCAATATCAGTCCCTACATTGATTTTACAACGCGTATTTCAAATCAATGTTGTTTTTCATTTTCTTAAAACCATTTTCTTCTTTTGTGCTTTTAAATCTTTCTCTTGACGTTTTTTTTCTCTTTGGCCCAAGCGTTTATTTAAAGATCTAGCGAATTTGAAATGTAATTTCAGATTTGAATTTTTGAAATGGCCATTTTATGATCTTATATTTTGTAGTCTTAGGATTTATAGTGATTTTTCCTTAGATTGTGTTCAGTTTATCTTAATTATGCTTACTGATCCCTCATCTTTGAATACGTTTTTTGGGTAACCTACACAAGTACGCCCTGTTTCAAAAAAATCAAATGATGTCTCATATAATATAACATACATTGACAAAAGATTATGATGTATTGCGTAAATGGATGCTATTTCATACTAGACATCATTTAGATTATGATGATTCCCTGTACAAAATAACCAACGTATGACAAGAGCTATATATTGAAATCATGGTTGAAGGGGAGGTGGTGTCTGATGAACACTGCTGGGGTGCCATGTTAATGTATCTGTTTGGTCTTTAAAAATCCCCGAAACGTTTACATGGTAAGGTGAACAACTGATCCAAGTAAGAGAAAATATACACATTGTACCATAATGACAAAGTAAAACAGAAAAAAAATAAAACACTGAAGAAAATTACATAAATTACATTAAAAAGATTATGGGAAATAAGTGATTGAATTGATGTAAACTATTTTTGGGGATATATACGTATATATGCCGAAAATGAAAAATAATAAATATATATATATATATATATATATATATATATATATATATATATATATATATATATATATATATATATGTATGTATGTATGTATTACAGAAGTTGTAAATGTATGTATGTATTACAGAAGTTGCAGTAATCATATTCAGTCCTGATAGTATTTGGGGTGGAGTTCGACTGTGCAGCAGTCAGTCTTGTCTCATCTGAATTTAAACTGAGCTCATTCGGCCAGACCGACATCCCAATCTTTCGATCATTGGTCCTCTTCTCTACCATTTAATCCAAACCTTGAAGTGCATTGTTTTTACCTTTTGGATGTGTTGATTGATATTTTTAGCTTCGCATCAAAGTGAGGAAGGTCGATTGTTTCTCGTGCATTTTGCGTGGGCTAAATAAACAAAATAAAATAAGTGAATATAAAAATGATGTTGATGTTGGCATTACAGTTTTATTATTTATTTATCAATCATGAATGTTAATGATAAAAAAAATCAAACACCCCATTCCAATACTAAAACATGTAAGAATAAGAAGAGGTTTGTATACATGACCTCGGCTAATGGACTTTCTTTATTTTATCAAACACATAAGAGGTAAGCCATCTAGATTGCTTATTGGAGTGCGAAGTACCAATATTGTTATTGACATGAGAACTCCTAGTGAGACTAAGTACTATGGCTTCTGCTAGTTAGTGCGAAGAAATGGAAACACTAGGGTCTGGTGGTGACATTCGAGTGAATTAGCTTAATACGCATTAAGGTTTCCCCGTTATCCGAAAGTAGAGCGTTTCTTTGAAGACCTTTCGTAATTCAAAATAGCATAAAGTGAAGAATCACCGTTTATGTACATAGAAAGAATCTTTGAGCGTTCTCAGACACCCAAAATGGTGAATATATCATGTTGAGCAGAGTCGTTGGGGGTTGAGATTGTGCGATGTGCACAGGATTGAGGTGTGTGCATGTGTATATGTGTGTGTGTGTGTGTGTGTGTGTGTGCGTATGCGTGTGTGTGCTTGCATATGTGTGTGAGAAAAAGAGAGAGGGAGAGAGAGGTTACTATTTATGCTTTTCGTACTCTCTTATAAAATCCAAGAAGTGAAAAAAGTGAAATGGGAGACATCTGTCTTGCTTATTCAATAGATAATATTATGTATATATATATATATATATATATATATATATATATATATATATATATATATATATATATATATATATATATATATATAACTCCATTGATACCGGCAAGTTTCATGTCATTGCCATCGAAAGGAAACTTTACAAAGTTGCCTGTCGATCGTCATGGTGTGAATCTGGCCAGTAGCAAAAAAATGAAATAAAAATGTAGTCATCCAATTACGCTCTATCTTAAAATACAAATAAAGTAACACCTTCACACTTTGTTTCCAAATATTGCAGTCATGTGTCAGACTAAGGTAAGATAAGTGAATACTTATACATCATTTAGCGAAAGCTGCGAAGAACTCCAAACAACGTGCAATATCATTATCATTATCATACTATTTACTTCTTAATTTTTCAGCTGTTTTTTTTTCATTGCAACTCCACTCGCGATAAAAGGTGAGACTCTTCTTAGATCTCTAATATATCAGTCTGATATTCATTAAAATACAGAGGGAGACACCTGTTATAATTATAGATGATGTTTATTATTAAATGGTCCTTAAACCCTTTACTTTATTAAGTAGTTGATAGCTACTTCTATCCCACATTTGATATTATCTGCCTGTTATTGTTAGCCAAAACGTCCTGTCCCAAAATGATCACAGTAAGCGGTTTCTTCTGTATGTAAATCTTTTAACGACTTTTAAGTCATATTGTATGAGTTGATCTGGATTTAAGCCTGGTATGAACTAACATTGCATACGTCAAGGAATAAAATATGAGGTAAACATCAAGTGACCGATCACCAAGATCCAGTGGTAGAGTGCTCGCCTCCGGTTCCATAGGCCGTATTGCAATCCAACTACCAGTCATACCAAAGAATTTCAAAAAATGGTTCTCAATGCCTCTCTGCTAAGCACTTAGCACAATGACCAGGCTCCAAGAATCTCTATTCGAGGCCAAGGAGTTACAGCCAAATAATGTTGGATACGCTAGTTCTCGTAAGATCACTGAAATTAATCAACGTCAAGCCTTGTCAGTTTCATTTGGAAATACCAGGTACCGTAAGCTTAGATGGATTTGGCAAACCGGAAGTTAGCCTTGGGCTAAAAATTGCCTTGATGTACCCAACCTCGCCACACCCTCAATGTGGGTATACGTGAAGAATGATGATTCATACATACATCAAAATGCTATAGCACAATGTTCAACTCCGACCCTTGGGATCAAAATCATTACTGCCAACCAATGGAGTGTACGTTCTTGTCTATTCTTCAAAAAAGGGAACAAAAAAGTAATCGACCTTTGAATTTTAAAAAGTTATAATTCCCTGAGCTTAAGCCAGAAGTGAAGTAGGTCGGCCGTGTAGAAGGAGATATTTACCAATTTCAGCTAAGTCTAGCAGGAGTACAAATTGTGGAAGGAATATGATAAGTAAACAGAATTTAGCAAATTTTCATCTAATATTTCTGAGCATGTTTGTGCGCTGTATTCATATGCCATAAGATAAGAATCAAGAGGAAAAGTGACTTTCAGATCTTCAGTATTAATGCAAATATTTCTGACAGACCAAGTATACAAATTAATTTTCCAGAATTTTCCGTGACAAACGATTACTCTGCAACTCTGCTGTGAGCATTTGGCGTCATTAGAGGACGCATTGAAACAGGAAATGACTCTTTGCAATCAAGGAAATTGTCCGAATTTTACTACATGACAAAGACCTTCCTCGAGTCGGAAAAACAATACTGCAAACGACCATGGAGCTAGAACAGGAAGTTCTTGCACCTGCAACGTATTCTTCGGAGGAGTTACCTTCGGATAATCACTTGCTCTTGCTTCATTTATTTCTCTCTCTCTCTCCCCCCCTCTCTCTCTCTCTATCTATCAATCTATCTATCTATCAATATATATATATATATATATATATATATATATAATTGCGTTATAATATACAAACAATTAAAGAAGATGGGACTCCTGCTGGAAACAAACCAACGAGCGATAGGGTAGCCACTTCAACGACACACCGGATCTATCCCAAAAGCTTTAACTATTTATTTTATTTACGTAGTCTAGGCCAAATGATACATTCACTATGTAATAATGGAAGATAATTTAAAAAAAACGCGTTCCAACATGATATAATGCAATTTATAGTCGGATCGGATCATATATCCATCTCCTAATAACGTGTTTTTTCAATGTTTGTAATCAATTAAAACATTGAAAAAAATTGGTGATTAAGAATACGTTATTTCTCTCACCTCCTGTTGTGCAGTGATCACTAAAAAGTCTGAATAAAAAAACACAAAATAGACAAAACAAGAATGAATGTTACTGGACACAAACTAAGGGATCACTCTAGCAAAAACTAACATCGCGAATTAAACCCCACCCACTATAAACCTTCTTAGCAGATAAGGGGGGGGGGGTAAAAAGGAATAAAATCTTTCTTTTTAGACATAACAAGTTTGAATTTTCAGCCTTCAAGGGATGCAGCCTATATGCGTGATGAATACATACATAGCTAGCTACACTGAGTTGAAGACTGAAGAAACCTATATTTACATTTCTGTTGACAGTCTCGGTTGACGGTTTCTAAAATGCTTGAATCAAAAGCCAACCAATCAAATGATCAATTACACAGCATCGAATTCCCTAAGTTTTATATTGATTTCATCGTCGAAATAAATCATTGATTTTTGCCATTTCTCCGGATCGGCCTTCTAGAGCGGATCTAGAATCGCATATATACGAAAGGAAGCGATGTTAAAAAATAGGCACAGATTTCGGCTGAATTGGATTCTAAATGGAGTTACCATTTTTTAATGCAATTATTGATTCGGCTTTAATTTTACATAATTTTGTTATTTGTACCCGCTTAGTTCTTGCTGCAGAATCGACTGGCGTCTCTCACTAGAGATCGAGTGACAGAAAGTCCCTTCAATACTCCAGGATTCAGATCAACGCTCCAGCTAACTCGGCGACTAGCAATTAATTTATTTTTGACAGCCAAAAAATTAATAAAATTGATGGATGGAAATCTTATAATGTTCAATTATTTTTTTTTAATTGATGAAGTTTTCTTTACGATATCTGCAATAAAGACTGCTTGTACAGTTATCCTCCCTATTTTTAAAACACGACGACTATTTACGTATTCGTGTGTTTGATAGAGAGGGTTAGAGAAAAAGAAGATCTTATGAGAGAAGGGAAAGTGAGAGAGATTAAAACACATCCTTTTCTCTAAGTGCGATACTAAATTTAAATCATTAGCCAACAGTTCACGGTCAATGTGACCATTTTAAGATGAGTTTAAATTGAAAATCAAAACCTCTCCACAAAAAAAAAACAAAAAGATTTGAAATGTGATTTTCAAAAAAGTTCACTAAAACTCTGTCTCGAACTCCTAGGTATGCTCACAGAAAATTATATGGGGCTATGTCATGTGTTTTGCAGTAAAACATATTTTGGTGAATTATGATATAGTCATAGTCATTGAATTTTCAATACTGGCTTACCCTAGGGATTGAGTGACAGCAAGTATCTTCGATAATCGAGCACGCTTCTCGGTACTCCTTCTGATTGAAGCAATGCTGCCGCCCTGATGGTATCAATTCTTCTCCAGATTTTAATTTCTTTCAACCTCTGCTTAGAGTTGATCAAGACTCTTTCAAACATGCCAATAATGATGGGTACAACTCCAATCTTCGTGCCACAAGCATAGTCGGTATATCAAAACCTTCATGTTTCATAATATATCCACTTCTTGGGCACGTTTCACATATTTTCCACGCTTTTTGTTTTCTTAGCATTTCACTCAAATGTCTGCTGGAACAGGGACATCCCCTACCTGAAATATTTTTACCCTATGTTCACAATGACTCAATCTGGTCTTCCAATGTGGATCAGGTGAAGTGTTTGAATTCGAAAGTTCCATAGAATTTTCCTTGTTTATTCTCTTAGGCAGTTCTGTCTTGTGCATATAGCATTGGTTTGCATTGCCAAATCCAAGTCGTTTACAAAATTCCCAACAGGACACATTCCCCATATAATCAGGCCTATGTTTGTTGTCCTTTTCACACAGTTTGCTGTATCTGCTTATTATACAACGGACTCATCTTATCTGCATAATCCATATTTACTGTTTTACTCTCTTCAGCCCCAGGCTCGGGACCGGCATTCTTCGAGTTGTTTTTGTTTTTTTTTAAATACAACGACTGTTAACGTATTCGTGAGAGGGTTAGAGTAAGAGAAGACCTTATTAGAGAAGGGAAAATAAGAGAGATTAAAACACAACCTTCTCTCTAAGCGCGAAACTAAATTTAAAAACACAAGGGCCAGATTAGGTTAGTACAGGACCTGAATCAAGTTATAAACGAGCTATGAACTAAGAGAAACACGCAGAAAACTTTAATACACGTACACTTTTTAGTAAAAGCTTCTAGTAAAAGAATTATTGTTTTAGTGTTGATCTCAAAGCAGCGGCCATGACTTCGCTTTGAACTGTCTTCGTACTTACGTTATATATTGGGCACTGCCATCAATGAGTGAGTTATGTGATAATCATAACCCAAATTAAGGTGATTATTGGCTCAAATCTCTAACCTCAAACACTCAGCCGTCCATAAAAAGCCGTTCATCTTATTGATAGATCAAGTACAGAACCACTGAATCGAAATTGATGCTTGCAAGCTTTTAGATCGGAAACCTTGAAATCCAAGGCCCCGTTGCATATGCTAGTTTTGTTATATAGTCTCTTGACCGCTCAGTTCTCTTCTCTGACAAGTTGAACGATTGCTCTTCCAATTGGCTTGTGTTGTGTTCAGTTGACAAGCCTGGCAGTCGGCCATCAATTAGAATGCGATCAAATAATAGTTTCACAGTCGGCGAGCAAAGGAGAAAATCTGGAAAATATAGAAAGCAGATGGTTCCTGGGTGATAAGTCACAAGAATATATTTCCCTTTTCTTTTCTTTTCTTTCGGTAATTGAGAACCGTCAACAAAAACTGTCAACATAGGTTTCCTCGGTTTTTAAGATGGTCTGCCCGGCTGGTTGGCTATATATGTATGTGGTAACACGTAAAGGACGCACAAATGGAACTAGAGGGCTGGAAATCTAATCTTTTACTCCTATGTGTAGAAAAAACAGTTCCGTTTTTTTATTCAATCCTCTGAAACGGTTTTGGTGTTTATGGGGAAGGGGGTCCATTTCAAATGTAAGTTTATGCTAAATTAATTGCTCAGTTTACGTCCATTTTTTTTTTTTGAAAAGCAAAAGGCGAGGGAAGTAACTTATTCATTGATCTCAAATTTTTCCAATTTCTTTATTGATCATTCCCAACATAGCATGCTGTCAGAGGACGTTGATTGTATGACGGTTTCGATTGAGTGACTAACCAGACCTGTCTTTTTGTTTCCTTTTGATAATTTTTTATCAACATCCTTTGGGGAACTTTTTTTTTCTTTCCTTTGTTTCTTCAGACTTCTGTGGTACTTTTCCTACTTACCGATTTATTGAATGTCATATTAAACTGCACAGACATACAATTATTACAGACCTATGAGCAAAGATAAGCGAAATCTGTCTCACACTCTCACACTCACACACGTACACACCTAACACAGATGTAATCGTGCTTATATTTATAGAAATGCACACAGTTCTTTATCTGATTAATCAATCTGTCTTGTATATATATATATATATATATATATATATATATATATATATATATATATATATTTTTTTCTAGTAAGGATATATATATATATATATATATATATATATATATATATATATATATATATATATATATATATATATATTCTAGTAAAGATATCGTCAGTAAGAGTGATGATATAAATCTCCACCGCTACCATGTAATTACACTAATGCTAAACTGGGGACTTAATTTCCGCCATTTCAACGAAAGTACAGATGGAATTATTAGAATCATTATTTTATTATTATTATTACAAGAAGTTATCAAATCTGGCCACCGTGCCTCGTTTACACAATGAAATGAGGTGAAAATATGTTCAGACAATATTTGTACTATTAAAAATGAGATAATCCTTGTTTACACGGCCGTAAAACAAAATCCCTTGTATGATGCGTCTTGCTGCCGTGAAAAAAAATCCTAGCTCCAGAAAAAGACACTAAAATTCCCAAACTACGATAGACAACCATACTCGTCGCATCGGTAATAAATCTTAAAATAATTGGCTATCGATTGGTGCAAGTACCATTTTCCTATATTAATTAATTTTTCGAGTTATTAAGCGTTGTCTAACCGGGCCAGGTCGAGTCTAAATCGAATGGTAAAAACCGTACTTGACTTATCGAATGTTTAAAACTGTATCTTTCTATTAATAATAGTTTCCAAGATATGGGGCAGTTCTGTGATCAAAACATTTGATAGGAGTGACCTCGCTTCTTGCTCAGGCGCCATGGACTGACATGTAGTTATTAGCTGAATTCCAATCTGAAATTTTCACTGCACCAAGTTGCGTTTATGTGACTAATATTCACCTTTGAATTAACGTGGGATGTTTTAAAGAATATTTACTGCGTAAAAAATATATGAGTGACCGCACACGATAAGTGCCGAACGAGTCATTTTTTTTACCAAGTTGTCGACGATTGGCGAAGATCAGGCGAACTTCCGCTCGCATATATTTATTATTATTAGAGCTCAGCATTTTATTTTCTATTTTGTGGCTTGAACGCTCATTTGATTCTTAAGCATAAGACAACCAATCCTACGTTTGTCATTTAAATATAATCAGTGATTATGTTCTTATTGAAACTCTGGTGAAATTCGTGTTTTATTTTTTACACCAAGATTCACTAGTGATATTTTTATTACTTTCTCAGTTACGATATGATTCGAGTCTTGTTCCGGAAGTTTCATACTAATATTTAGATTTTTATATGCGTGGCTTTTTTCTTAAAAAAAAGTTATGGCATGGATAAGGAAAAAATGATAGCTTTTGTTTTATCGTTTATAGAAGCCCCAACCAATCTCAGATTTGCATTGTAACTATTGTAACTGTAAGTATTTAAGATTAAGACAAAGTGTTTTCCAATATAAAAGCATTTTTACAAGGGGGGTGTATCAGGCACTGATCATGTTCGGCACTCTCTCTCTCTTCCTCTCCTCTTTCTCTCTCTCTCTATATATATACATATATATACATATACATACATATATATATATACACATATATATACATATATATATATATATAGAGAGAGAGAGAGAGAGAGATAGAGAGAGAGAGAGAGAGATGGAGAGAGAGGGAGAGGATACTTATACATGGAGAGAGAGGGAGAAAGGAAGAGGATGATTTGGATTTGTGTGAGTTTTAAAATTGATAGGTCCATGTCCTTCCCAGGAAAACTGGTATTTTCTCGTCTAATGAGTCATCTGAAGAAGCAATCGCTCCCTGCAGCATCGCGCGGTAACTGATTATCCAGTTTCCTGCAATACCAACAAACAAAGAGAAGAACGTTCCCCCGGCAGATTCCATTAAGGTTAAGATGTTGAACATTATTCAGGACCAAAACAGGATTTTCTACATTTTGGAATGTTCAAACAATCCATTCATCAATGTCAGCGACTATATTGTCGAAATATTGACCTTTTCGTAATCGAGCAAGAAGAAACAAGAAAAAAAACAGACTGTTCAAAACCTGTGACGTTGTTTATACAATTTCTGACTGCATTCGTCAATATTTGTTCCTTAATGAAAATATTTGTAACCAATTGATTGAAGTTATTCTTCATTGAAACTTCTGGAACAAAAATTGATAATCATTGCATAAAAATAAAACGGAAAATATCGTCCGAAATGGAATATAATTAATTGGGAGATTAAAAATTATAAGGAAGTGTATACATTAGTTATAAACATTGAAGAATCTACTTCATTTCTTTATTTCTTTAGTTCTGTAGTCTTTTTTCAGTACTGAGAATTGACCTATAAAAAGGAAAAATATGACGTAATGTGGCGTAGAAAGAAAAAACATGTTCCTCTTCGCCCACTCTCTCTATCCTCCCTTCTTTATGGACTCTCAGAATCGATTCAAATTTGGTCCAAGAAAAAGAGTTTTTAGCATTCAAAGAACTATCGACGTTCATTGCTGTTGAAAACGAAGCATGAACGCTGGCATATTTTTCCATTCGTTCATGTGAAACCAATTTTTCATAATGGTTTCAACCGACGAATTAGAGTTGTCTGATTGCTCAATTAAGATGGATTTGAGTAAAATTTGAAAACACTTCTAAGATTTTCATAGCATTGTGCAAAAAATGGCGCTGGTAACATCTGAACCATTTACTAAACTATTCACTGTAAGAATTTTTTTGGGTCCTCAGAGGCCAATAGACTTGGCAACAATGAATATTTCACTGGATAGGGAATACTTTCGATGGAAAATTTTGCCCATCCACGGCCTAATGGGACAGAATGCAGTTATTTCTCCCCTGGCTTCTCTTATGCTGGTAGGTAATTACAATCATCTGCTGTTCAGCCACGTATATAATATGCAATATATATATATATATATATATATATATATATATATATATATATATATATATATAATGAGTAAATATCATGGATCATTTGAAAATCTTTTTCAAGTGAAGCAGAATGTACAATCTGCAATGAGCCATAAACAAAATCTTTGCTCATTTTATAACCACTCTGCTGATGGTATTGGGCCCTTTTTTGGTTTAAGATCAACTTAATACAATAATACATTACACATATTTGTTTTATATTTCATCATTGTTCTCTCTCTCATATATATATATATATATATATATATATATATATATATATATATATATATATATATATATATATATATATATATTGTTAAATGTCCGGGTTACGTGCTGTCAATTAGATATTAGGCGATTTGGACGATAGGTGAACATTGTATAATACTGTATACTGTATAATCCAATGGCATACTGCACATAGTTGCACTAATTAATAGCCCAAATTATGCAATATAACATAGATAGTACCACATAATGTATTTATTTTCAAATAGAATATATTTTAATTATCAATATACTGTGCATCATTGAACTAGCTATAAATCTCATACTTGCCTTGGTTTGCTTACGTACCAACATCAGCTGTCTACAATTGCCAATCGGCATTTCAACTTCAAATACTGTAGTTAATATACTTTTAATATGATATAAAAAAATATTGTACAGTCAGTATTACAGTACAGTTATGTACGTACAGCAATAGATACGCACCGGTGAACGTAGAGGAGGCTAAACTATGTTGACAAAACTTTGTTTACATTCGTCAGATGTTATAAATTCCAATTATTTTCGTATCTTAAAAATGCACAGACTGGGTTAATTCAATTTCATGAAAAGAAAAAAAGCCAAAAACTAATAAAGGAATTCGTGAAGTAAAAATACACGCAAGACAGATGCAGTAACATATTCATTGGTATAGTATTCTTACAAAATATTTATTGATTAATGTAACTGTACACTTGAACAGAGCAACAGGTATGTAATAAAAAATCTATAAAATAATGTAAGAAAAATTGCATAGAACTCGCCTTTGCATCCAATAATTGAACTACCGTTTTCCAAATTTGAAGTAATGGAAGAAGATTCCATCGATGAATAAATATGGTCAGGATGAATTCTAATTTTTCATTGTTAGCATTTTTCACTGGAAACATTTAAAATAGTCTAAAACATGTAGAAATGATTGATGAACCCCATAAGAATAAGAACCCCAGACGGTCAGAGAAGCCTTTTTTTTTTCCTAAAAATGGAACATTTTTAGATATATGGTGGAGCATTGATGCCAATTTTCAAGTCTGTAGACAAACTGTATGGCTTGGAGCGCTAGAACAAACCAACAAATAAAG
This sequence comes from Thysanoteuthis rhombus, assembly GCA_963457665.1. Taxonomy (NCBI): domain Eukaryota; kingdom Metazoa; phylum Mollusca; class Cephalopoda; order Oegopsida; family Thysanoteuthidae; genus Thysanoteuthis; species Thysanoteuthis major. Next base: position 23,921,910 of record OY735222.1, on the reverse strand, counting down.
GCCCCAAAAATGTCAAAAAAGCTTCTTTTTTTTCAAAAAAAAAAAAAAAAATTTAATGGAGTAGGCTACGAGTGCAGAAACAAAGAGTCTAATAAACAAGCATATAAACAAATTGATAAACACACATATAAAAAAAAGATAGGCCTTAGCCATCTTTAATGGCTACAATTGCTCAATGTCGTCAGAATAGAAACGTATCTCAGCCGACCATAGTCAACATTTTCATGGCATAACGATGCATTTACGGGAGACACAAAATGAATCCAAGAGCTAAAAATCTTGAGACCCCCCCCCCCAAAAAAAAACAAACAGTGTGAGCGAGAATTGAACCATTAAATCCAGAATCAGCAAAAGTTTACTGATTAATGATTGATATTTTCCCCAACTCCTGCCAGAAACATTTCATTAGTGCGTGCAAAAAAATGACTAACGTTACGCGAGGAGTAGCGGTGAAGTAAGTGGACATCGATAGGAAAAGCCAGAACCGAGCTCAAGTATCAACAACATCATCATCATCGTTATCATCATCAGTAGCAGCCATTTAATGGTCTCCAAGATTCTCCAGATATTTTCTGAATTTGTCTAAATGGTAGCGCCGTCTTACTTTTCGCTGACCACAATTTCGCATATGATCTCTGGTGAACGACGTTGTGAGTCGAAATGCCAAGCAGTCGTCTGCCATTCTTGCAACATAGCCTACCCATTGCCATTTGATTCTTCTAATGGATTCTATGATATCCCTGACTCCTTTTTTTCTCTAATATAACGTGCTGCCTTGTGATCTCTTCATGTGATGTTGAGCATGATTCTTTCATGAGCACATTGCATAGTTTATAGCTTGAGAGCAAAGTCTTTTGGTTAGGTTCCAAGTTTCTGCTCCATTGGTAGTATTATGAAGAATGCAGTCAGTACTAAAATACAACCGAAATTGCTTTTTCATTTTCCCCAAGGTAGTCGGGTTTTGTATTATCACTATATATGTAATCTTTAGTGCGAATGGAAGTTCTAAAATATTCGTTGAATCAATCCAACTCGTCACAGGCGGAAAAGCGCAACTCCATTCCTCCCTGCATTATTCCCTATCACGAGATGTCTCCACAAAAACACCAAGTCACTGATATGATTAATGGCTTGGGAAAGGTATGAATCCTTTTCTCCCTGCGTACCGTCTCTTGTCCAGATATCTTGACGAAAAGGCTTGTTGCTAGCATGCTTCAGAAAGGCATGAATCTACTTCCCCCTGTGCTCTGTCCGATCGCCAGATACCTTAACGATAATGTATCGTCATTTGTGTGCCATGTTGGTTAGGTGAGTGAACAACTATAGTCCGGCTTAGTTTACTTCTACTGCCCTAGCCGTAAGAGTAGAAAGGTGGTACCTCTGTTGTCAACTTTAATGCAGTCCGATCGGTTCATGGAAAGATTACTGTGTACAACACTGTGTTTACCGTGACAAATTCTATAACTCTTTTGTCTGGTATTTCCTCGAATTTCGGTCTACGTAATAAGGCGTCAAAGGATGGTCGGAATTGGGGACCCGAGACGAGAATGACAGGCCTTTGATTTGATGGGCGAGGTAAACGCTTAAATATTAAATATAAAACACACACAAACATATACACACGCACATGTGTGGGCATATATATTCCCTCATACATGTATCCGCATACATATTCTTCCTCTCTCTCTCACACACACACAGAAATGACCTATGGTTGGATGAGTGAGGAAAAAAAACTTGAATATTATTACGCACGCACCCATCCACACACGTACGTGCACACAAATACAAGTACACACATACACACACATACACACAAGCACACCCATACGAAAAAGAATGAACGTATACGTATGTCAATTTGCTTCGTTACACAAAGAAAAAAATGTCCACAAATTATCTCTCTCTCTCTTTTAAGTCGTTTTAATTGCAACACTCCAGTATTTCTCCCCGTAATTGTCGCTCGATTATTGTTGTTCTTGTTAATGGTTGCGCGAACCACTTATATCCGCTCCTCGAGAGACATACCAAAGGAATGGGGCGCCCTAGACAATAACAAACATTGCAGAGCGGAAACACCAACAATTGTCCTCACTCTTTATAATGTATACAATGTTGTTGTTGTTGTTGTTGTTGTTGACACTGTTGGTGTTATTATTGTTTATTTTGTTGACTTCTGGTTTTGCCTATTGTTTCCGGTACATGCACATACAAGGCATGTCCAGTGAGAGAGCTAGCTATTTTGTATACCCGGAGAACCTGTTGTGCTGTTGTGTAACTGGGCTGAGTATATCTTACAGTGTATGTGTGAACGCACGCTCCCCTGTGCGGTTACTCAGTCGGTAGTGAGACGCTGTTGAGAGAATTTGTGCACTGTGTGACTCTTGCGTTAACAAGGTACACTCTTTACGTCTCATTCGGACGAGCGTAACAAACTGAATATATCTATTCCCATTGCAGATGGAAAATTTTTCTTTGGTGGGGAGTAAACAAAAAGGTCTTGAATTACTTTTTTGGTCAATTTTGACAGCATTAGCCTCTTCTTTGAAAACCTGATATCTTGACTTATTAGGAATCCAACTAAAGAGGTATGCAGATTCATCATTTTTCTCGCACGGCCAGTGTTATGATCTGGAACCTAATTGGAAAGATTTGCGGGTTAGGAGTTCGAGTTAGGATTGGAGTTTTCGTTTCTGTATTTTTCGGTGGTGATCGTACTTTGGAATTATGGCCGTTAGCATTTGGTGGGGACTATTCAAAAAGGTCCATACATTTTGTTAAGAGACAATTTCATTACTAATTTAACTAAAAAAAATTACCATTAGTAGCGATGGAAGCAGTAAATGTAATTATTTGATCATTCATGTTCATTCAGTTTTCTGGTTGATATTTTTTTTTATTCGCTCACTTTATTTTTCAATTTGCTCGCCCTAATCTTCAAATCAGGAGAAGATATAGATTAAGCAGAACGTGACGAAGCAGTTGAGGGCGATACCGAAAAAGGACTTAGTAGACTTTTTCGAAGAGTAGATGGATGTACGCTGGGATAAGTGCGTGAGGTCCCAGTGGGAGTATTTTGAATGGACTAAGACGATATTGTCCTAGGTAAGGTATTTCATTTCGTTAATATTGAATGGCTGGATAATTTACGGACAGACCTCGCATTTGTTGAACGAACCCTGCTCCGATACACAGCCAATTTAGCACTTAGTGAGGATTGAATTCACCGGTGATTGCTCATTAAGGGGATCTTGCAATCAAAAGCTACCAAGCTTTACATCATTTATATTACATATATATATATATATATATATATATATATATATATATATATATATATATATATATATATATAAATATATATATATGTCATTTCACAAATAAAATCACGCATAAACAAGCAAAGAAATGAATATACGTATATTAATGCATATTTATACTTAAGACGCAAGTCAAAGAGCAGTGAAAGCAAGCTCATATCGCTAGACCATCCGCTGATATAGTGAGTTCAATCCTTGCAGGTCGCCTCGTTCTTGTTGCCAAGATTTTTCTACATTGATTCATTCAGGGGTCGGGCCGACCTTTTCGTTAGTTCCCACCACACTAGATAATAGCAGCTATTACAGCTTGCTGTGTGCAGCATATTCTCCAGATCTGTCAAACTTTAGACTGTCACTTGCTTTGCAGCATGTGACATTTATTGTCTGGTCAACGGTCAGATACCGGAAAACTCTTCGAAGAATCCACTGAATTGAGACCGGAATCGTTTTTCCATGATGACATACAAAATTTAGTCGAAGGGTGAAGTGAGATCATAGAAAGACGTGGAAGATACTTTGATAACTATATAATGGCCTGCATGAATTCATTGGAATGCTAAATTCTATCAAAAAATTGCTGGAATTTTTTAAAAAATGACCCGATAGGTATTTACTAATGTTTTCCACCCAGTGAAAATCAAACTTATTATAATAGAAATTATCTGCGAGATTACCTTTGTAACCAGTGCTCCCGGTTGCTTATTAGGCTCAACTAAGTATGGCACAAGGCTGCAAGCGTGATGAAGGCTGTCAAAATTGAGCTCCTGACTGGAGATAGAGCTGGCTTCCAAATGTCTATTCCGCTCTTAAGCACCCTATATAGTGTATATTGTTATGGCTTGGCCTCGCAAACAAAGATTGGGGGGAAGGTTTACCACGTCTGTTGCAGCCCCTCCCCCAGTTGACCAGCTAAGAGATGCAAGGGTTTTCTGTCGCAGTTCTTGGAGAAGGTCTGGCCACTCGCAGTGCTACCTTCTCCCTTCTGATTTTGCTCTTAATCGATTTGAACGCATGCACACACGCACATATACACACATGCATACAGAATTTGGACTGAAGAGGCACGATAGAGAGATTACTGTGTACAACACCGTGTTTCTTCGGAAATAGAGACAGTCACGTGTACGAACCACATGAGTGTACATCATCATCAGCCGTTACTGGTCCACAGCTGGACAAAGGCCTTTCCCATCTCCTTCCACGATGAGCGTGATTGCGCTAATTTTCGCGTCGCTCAACCTTGTGTCTGGTCTTAACACATTTCTGTCCAACAGTTTTCTTTTTGCTCAGTGTGTTTGCCTTCTTCTTGCTATGTGCTCTGTCCATCTCCATTTTCGTTGCTTAATTACTTGAGCGATATCCCTCGCCCTATTCTCCTCTTAGATCCATCTTGATATTTTCCAATCATTATTCTGAAGTTTCGACGTTTACCTCCGTAACCACATGTCATTGCTGATATGTATATATATATGTCATAGGTCAGCTGACGACCAAAACAAATCACCACACCAGTTTTGGAACACTTGAAAACCACATGCTTCAATTAAAAAGTGATCAAAACCTGCTCACATCCGGGATATTACACCAGAAGCTGAATATGGGCTCTATCAAATAAACACTTCTTTATATTTCTGATGATATTAGTCATGAATTAACGATTGAATGAAGAAATCTCATACGTATACCATATGGCCTTCCGAATCGTCCTTTCTCTCTCTTATCTATATGTGTATATTATTAACGTGCCTATTGATAGAATATATTTCTATTCGCAAACATAAAATTCAGTCATACATATTAATTTCATTTATTCATCTACCTAACATATCTACCTTTGTATCTATTCACATACATCGATATATTGATAGATATATATCTAAGTATCTACAATTGGCCACTCTTAACCACACTGTCGATATGTGTATGAAGTAGGCTTACAACTCACCGGATACAATTTCACAGATGAATAACCAGCGTAATACACTTTTCCCCGAGATTCGTTTTACTTGATGTAACAATCGAAATCAATTGCTAACCTTGAAAATAAGTGGACTACAAGAAGTAGACCTCTCCAAAGTTTTAGAAGGACAAGTAAATCTTAAACCCAATACAAATATCTCCTACTGCATAGAATATGCTGGGAATCCTATGCGTTGAATGGATTGATTGGGTGTCTTGTAACGAAGCAAATGTTGACAATGCTTCATCTCATGAAAATATCAAGATGATTTTACTATTAATAATACTATTGGAGAATGTAAAAATATAAATAAATATGGCTCCAAGGTATGAGCGAACAATGAAGAATTGGTTCAAGGTAAGGATTTGATCTCCTCTCAACCGTCAAGGTTGAGGTAGCTCAGTCAGTAAAGCAGATGCTTTACATTGTCAGATTTCTTAACATAAAACAGGCGTGAGTTCCAATCTCGCTTTGAGCTTATTCTTCATGTCTGGCCTGTGCCGTTCACTGACAGCTGTAGACTAACGGTCCGGGTATTTCTGATGGAAAACAACTATATAGATAAATACTGGTAAAAAAAATTATAAACTACAAAATTTATAATGGTTGACTATTCTTCATTTAATCAAAAAAATCAAGATAACATTATTAAGATCTCGGATTCACCACAAAAATAAACCAAGACCGGTTAGATGAGAATGGCCGAGAAATTCAGAAAATACTAAAGAGATTGGAACAGTAGCCGCATCTTGCACAACCATGCTACGTACTCCAAAGCGAGGCTCGCATAAGGCATGCAACACTCTCTACCACAGGCTCCGCGACTTCTATATCAAGACTATCTATTTACCATCTAACAGTACCTACCAATGGAAAAAAAACAAGAGGCGTAACTTATAATTCTACGCAAAAGAATCCATTCAAAAAAAACTGAGTATAACATTGCTTAAGGAAAAGGAGAAAAGTCTATTTGGAGCCTATAAGCAAAAGGATAAAAATGTGACGCAAAACCTGTGTTCAACTTGGAAGAATCCGTATACCCAGCCGATTCGACATACTATTCTAGGTTGAGTGAATCTTTAAAAAATTGCCAGGTCCTTTTGCCCAAAAGCCAAAAACACCATAGTATGCTCTTAATCCCATCCTAGGCTAAGAGAAATGTAGAAGGACTCTCTGGATGACGGGTCCCAAATCAGCAGGTCCCAACTTATGTTTGGCATCGAATCTCCCATGACTGGATATAAGCGACGATATCCAAAACTAACAGAGGAACTGCATCACAGAAATAATCAAGGGTCATGTCAATGTTGAGGTGTATATGATTCTGGGCCCCTACCGTAGACCCCAAATCTAACCCACCAATCAAATCCGAAGCCCCTTACAGTAAGCCTTAACTCTAACCCTCTTATCAGATCTAAAGCCTCCTGTCATAAACTTTGATCAAAACCCTATCAGATTCGGAGTACCCTGTCGTAAACTCTCACCCTACCTATTAGATCTGGACACCCCTGTAGTAAATCTTAAGCGTAATCCTTCTAACAGGTCTGAAGTCACTTACAGTAAGCCGTACCCCTAACACTCTTATCAGATCCGAAGTCTTTTCTGTAAACCGTAAACCTAACCCTTCTATCTGATTCAGAGCCCCCTTTCAAAAACTCTAACATAAAGACTCCTATCATATCCGGAGCCCCCTACCGTAAACTCTATAGGGGGATCCGGAGATCCCCCCCTATACAGTAAATCCTAAGCCAAAGCCTAACCCTCCTATCATATCCGGAGCCCCCGGCCGTGAACGCTGACGAGACGTAGCTGCTCACCGTCAACCTCTTTATTCCAGTCCCTTGTTGGAGCATTTCCACAATTATTCAGTATCATGCACACAGCCCAGGAGGCTGGAATCGACCGCATCGCACAAATACGAAATTGAAACTGGATGAGGTACCAACACTACAGGGGTAGGCGAAAGCAATTGATCAGCAGAGGGGCAGTAAAAACGGTGCTGTCGTTGGCATCCCGCCAAAGATCCGGAAGAACAGAGGCCCTGCCCTTAACACTAAGCACTGAAAGCTCCTTGACTCTAGACACGCAGTCATCACAACCTAGTGAAAAATAGGAGATAAATTGCACTACTGCAGCTATCAGATCATCTAGCTTTCAATCATAGACGAAATTCTTACGAGGTATTGTAAGAACATCACTTCACAAGTGGAGAAAAAAAAGTAGGACTCTCCAAACGGTCCTATTTAGAAACCCCTCGGGGATAAGGGATTTGCGTCGCGCCCCGGTTGGTCAGTTTTGGTGCCGAATCCCCAATATTTCAACCAGTCGAGGAAAGACACGCCAGAATCAACTGAGCCCCTTGGCGCTAGTAGAATAGTGATTGAAATGAAGGAGTATGGTTCTCTTTCTTCAACCAGCAAATCGAACAGAAACTCTTTGCCTTATAGACTTGGAGAGGAATTTTCTCTTTTTCCCCAAGCGATGCCACACATAGTTTTGCATATATGTATGAAAAGCCTTTTTTGTTGGATAACACACACACACGCACACACACACAAATATTAGATTGATAGATTAAAAAGAACTGATAACTTTATTATAAACCTCCATAGATACATTCATATCTGTTTTTCATTCTTCTGTTGTTCTGTAACAAACTGATATCAGTTTTTGTCATAGGGGAATATAAAAAGATTACCGATATATTATTAAATCATTGAAAAACAAAATTGTCATATCCTTTCTTGCAACATAAACTCATGCTATGCCATTCATACACACACGCGACCACCCACATATATATATATATATATATATATATATATATATATATATATATATATATATATATGTGAGTGTGTGTGTGTGTGTGTGTGTGTGAGTGTGTGTGTGTGTGTGAGTGTGTGTGTGTGTGTGTGTGTGTGAATATGTAAGTGCTTGTACGTATGTATATTCATGTATTTTATGATATAGATGTTATAATATATTTTTATCGAGCATGATTTCATTTTGTAAGTTTACCAATGTTTTGTATTATTGTCATTATATATATATATATATATATATATATATATATATATATATATATATATATATATATATATAGTCTAGAAATCTTCATGGCTTTAAACATTAAACATTAAAAAACTTTTTCAAAATTTGTTTGTGTCACTTCAGTCACTTATTTCACAATATCTGTCAACACGATTCGTGTGATTTCCTCTTGCTTCAAGAAAGATAGACGTACATACTGTGGTTGATTGACAGATAGATTTTAACACAAGTAAGCAAGAATATATATATATATATATATATATATATATATATATATATATATGTATATATATATATATATATATATATATATATATATATATATATGTATGTATATTAGTAATTTCATGCATATTGATTTCTTTATATAAATAATAAATTAAAGATATATTACAAATATAATTTATTTATTGTTTTACCCAACCGAAGTTGGGAGAGCTGTGAGACTTGCTTGCTGCACATAGCAACGTAATGAACATTAAATATGTAAGTGTTTGCATGCACGAGTGCGTGTGAAAGAGGGTAAATAATTGCATTCGTAGAGATGTAGATAGATAGATAGATTTGGATAGAAATCGACGGAAGTCGAGGGTTGCACATGCCGTGACTGGCAGACACATAGGTATAGGATTTTAACATAGCCAGGAAAGATAGCTGTACGAACTGCGATAGATAGATAGATAGACAGAGCGAGAGAAGGAGGGAGAGAAGTGAGTGCAGGAAAGAAAGAGAGATAGGGGAAAACCCTGGAGAGAAAAAAAAAAGCTGAGTGTTCCGCTGAGAACTGCGTATTCCCGTGCGTGAGGGAATGCCAGAGAAAGTTGACGAACGGAAGGGAAGGCAACTGAGAGAAGAAGAAGAAGAAGAAGAAGAAGAAGAAGAAGAAGAAGAAGAAGAAGAAGAAGAAGAAGAAGAAGAAGGAGAAGGAGAAGAAGAAGGAGAAGAAGAAGAAGAAGAAGTGGTTATAGAATTATTCTGAAGGAAAAAGAAAAACGATGGTAAACAGCAAACAATACAATAAAAGCTGTTAGTAAGCGAAGGCAGTGGAAGAAAACTTCATTCAATATATATCATCACCCGTACTAGCGAAGAAGAAGAAGAACATGAAGATGTAGAAGTAGTAGTAGTAGAAGAAAAAGAAAAAGAAGAAGAAGTAGAAGAAAAAGAAGAAGAAGTGGTCATAAATTATTAAAAGAAAGAGAAAAGAAAACAATACTATACAATCAAAGCGTTACACAACAGCACCTCGCCGTAGAAAGAGAAAAAGTAGAAGAAAACTTCATTCAATTCATTTAACGCATCTTCACCATCACCACCACAACTGCCACCACCGTCACCAACGAACACAACAACAACAACAACAACAACAACATCATCGCTGCAAATACTAAGAGTTGTAAGGAGAACAACCCGTACAACAGCTTCGGTAGTGTAACGATCATCATAATATTTCTTCATTAGAAGACGCCAACGAGACCACTACCATCATCTTCATCCTAGTCGTCATCATCGCAATCATATTCATTAACTGTCAGAGTTTCCCTCCACCTCCCCCACGATATTAGCGGTGGGGGGGTCGTGAGGAGCAGCTGCCTGTCGAGTATTATTTGATTTTTGTGGAGTTGTTCCGACTGGAAACTACTTCGACTTTTCTTCGTATTAACTAAACAGGTACGTTCCAAAAAAACATCTTCATTTTATTTTTGCTACCTTGTTCAATACTTTTTTTTTTTCTTATTTTTCATTCTCCCATCTTAATTTTTTGTGTGTTTTATACCCCCTTTTTTTTTTCTTTTTCTCATATCCGTGTCACTTATAGTTGATATTACGGCAATGTTGTCGCATGCGGCCGAAGAAAGTATTGGAGAGCCTCGGCTTGCAAGTATCTGGGTGTGACTGTGTCTGTGTGTTGGTTCGGTGTGGCTCATTTCTTCTTCTGCAATCAGTGTTTACGGGCATTTTTACACCGTTCGGTACGTGCAAGTTGTGTATTTAATGAAAAAAAACCATAACATACAAGAAAACAACAAGAAAAAAAACAAAAACAACAACGCAGGAATGAAAGTAGAAAAAAGAAAAAAGGTTAACAGTGTCAAAGTTGTTTGATAATTAATTATTGTCATTATTAGATGAAATATTGTCACGCAATTTTGGTCAATTTTTTTTTTTACCATCATCTGATTTTTTTAGTTATTTTTATACCATAATCAAATGCGGACGCTTGTTTCTGGGGGAATGAATGAATACTGCAATCGAAAATAGAGTGAGCATCCGGTGAGAATCGAACTTGCAACTCTCAACCAGAAAGAAGCCCGGTTTCTGCTTTTGAAATACGTTCATAAATTCACAGACTCGTAAATATTTGTGCATATACATATACATATATATATATATATATATATATACACACACACACACACACACACACACATATATATATATGTATATTTATATATATATATATATATATATATATATATATATATATACTCTCACGCTTGTATGAATATGCACAGTATTGTATATATATATATATATATATATATATGTATATACTCTCACACTTGTATGAATATGCACAATATCGTATACATATATATATATATGTAAACTCTTTAAAGTGCGTTTAACGTAACAAATCTAGACCAGAATATTATTTTAATTTCAGGAACGCAGATTGATATACTTAACTGCCTCCCAATAGATAAGACTTATATCTACATAGAAATGATCATGTAACGTGTATGTGTGTGGGCGCATCTGTATACATCTGCGCGTGTGTTTATACTCATTTACGTGTGTGCATCTATCTATCTATCTATCTATCTCTCTATATATGTATATATGCGTGCGTGCGTGAGAGTGCGCAAAAAGCTCTAATTGTATGAAATTATGTGCATTCGTATTGAGATTCTTTTAAGAAACTTCGTTCGATTAAACCTTGCGAGATCTAGAACCTTTTTTATCATTGCAAAAGCAGCTTTTAACATCTTAGTGTGTATGCACTTGTATGCACGAGTGTACATTTGGAGTATGCAAAATTCGCTGGTGCGATTTGGTTGCAAACATACATTCAGGAGTATATACACGTCTGAATATATATATATATATATATATATATATATATATATATATAGGGAGAGAGAGAGAGAAGAGAGATGTGTAGAAAGAGTGTTGGCTGCAAACAAAGATATAGGAGTATACATACGTCTGAATATATATATATAGAGATAGATAGATAGATAGAGAAAGAGAGAGAGAGAAAGAGAGAGAGAGAGAAAAGTAAAGAGATTGAGAGACAGATATGAATGAATGATATGCGATGATTGTATCACGTTTTTTTTAGGAAATTTCCACCTATTTCGGTAGATATGTAGGAATGAATAACTTTGTTTACATGTGTCTATAAATGTGTGTATCGTAAGCCCAATTTTACTGGTCTGCCTGCTTTTTACAAAAACTCTCCTTCTTTCACCTTACTCATTCTCTCATTTCTCTCTGTGTCTCTGTCTCTCTCTGTCCGTCCGTCTGTCTGTCTCTTCCTCTCTCTCTCTACATATATATACATAGGGGACAAAGGAATACATCATAATCTAATGGTAATATCTATATATCTCTAAATGTGTATATTCATGCACACATGCGCGTGCGAGTGGGTGGGTGCGCGCGTGCGTGTCCACCGAGCCTAGCTTATTCTGGTACACGACCTACTGCGCGCAGGAAGGATCGAACTCAACATAGCTGAAATTAATTTCTGGAAATAGTTTGCTAACCAGTGCTCTCTGTCTGTCTGTCTGTCTGCCTGTTTTGCATAGATGTGTACTCTGATATATTATACATGCATATCTCCAAATTATTGACACATACCTATCTCTAGATATTTATGTTTATATATATATATATATATATATAAATATATATATATATATGAATATATATATAAATAAATATATATATACATATATATATGTGTGTGTGTGTGTGTGTGTGTGTGTGTGGTATTCTACAAAGTCCCCTTATAAATGTAGTTCACTGTATCAGAATTCATGTCATATGTTAAATATGATTGTACATGTGTATGTAAGCATGTATGAATAAAATTGCATACTTGATATAATGATATCTATAATTATGAAGACACTTTACACACACAAATGAACGCTGGCACGTACACGACACACAAACATTCATACACATATATGTACATGTATGTATAAGTACGCATACTCAAATCCTCATTCGTATCTATCAATATAAAGTGATATATTCACTATAAAACATTATAGCTACTGACAGTACATCTGATTGAGCATTTATGAGTTGGAATGATGTGTTTATCAGCAACATATGTGTGCACTTCGGTAGCTGATGATAGATCCATATATGTGTTTGAATAAGTCATGATAAAAGTGTCTTTGTGGTTAGATTTATAACATGGAAGAGAGAACAAGAGAGTGTCCCCGAAAGACAAAGCTATCACTGGAATACGATTAGTAGAGTTCGTTACAGCTGGCTTATATTAGCTTATTGTTCAATATATACAAGGACCAACATCAACATACATCCACTCAGTGTAACCATACACGCCCGTGTGCGTACACTCGTGAGCAAACATGCAGACTCACACTGAGGCAAACAGATACACGCACGCACAGTCACATACACACACCTATATATATATATATATATATATATATATATATATATATATATATATATACATATATATATATATATAGAGTCACATGAATCTATATATATATATATATATATATATATATATATATATATATATAGAGAGAGAGAGAGAGAGAGAGAGAGAGCATTATCATTATCATTCTTTAAGTATCCATCGTTCCCCATGATTCGCTAGACCTCTCTATCATGAGTATCGCTGAGCCGATACTTTCTGAACTTGTTTAGTTCGTAACGCCAACTCATATTTCGTCGGGCGTATTTTCTCATATGATCTCTGGATATACATATATATATATACATATATATATATATATATATATATATATATATATATATATATATATATATACTAGCATTCATTCATACCAATTTATATATATATATATATATATATATATATATATATATATATATATATATATATATATATAAAGAGAGAGAGAGAGAGAGAGAGAAAGAGAGAAAGAGAGAAAGACAGGGGGGGAGAAAGAAAGAGAAAATTCTCAATCATTCGCTCATACGGCTCAACACGTTATTTCGATCTGAAATGTTCACTGAATAATATCTAATCTATATGGTTGATATTCACTACTGGATTGAGTGCATCGAAAATGAAGGATACTATGTTGTTAAAACAAATACTAAACTTGTTTTCAACACTTGGGTGACTGTATATGATTTTTGGGAGTACTGGTATTAATCGAACGGCAATTGATATTGATATATATATATACATATGTATTGTTTCACACTCACATACTATATACGTATATATACGTGTGTTAGTGTGTAGGGGGTATTTTCCAATCTTAGCTTTGTCTGGTACAAATGTTGAGCATGCAGCAGGGATCAATCGAAAATTACTCAGTACTTAGGCAAGCTCGTTAATAATTAATCCATGGTGAGGCACCAAATCCTTTCTCTCTCTCTCACTCCCATTTTTCAATCTCGAGCAAAATATGTCTCGAGAATAAAGGCTTACTTTTAAAAAAATCTTGGTTTCCACATTGCCTTTCTCCATTATAATAATGTTGGATAATTCCATTTCCTCTCTCTCCACCCCCCTCTCTCTCTCTATCTATCTATATATGTATATTTCTTACTCACAAAGCAAAGCTCCTGATGGTGGACTTAAATTCCACATCAAACCTATAACTCCTAAAAGCACACACACACACACACATGCACAAACACACACACACAGAGCACACACTACTCAAGATGGGAATATATCCAGAAACATGTCTACACCATTAACAAAAAACATTTACGGATAAAAAGAACTTAACCTCAAAACACTTTACTCCCGAGTCCATCTAACTTTCCAAAGTTCATATTATATATTCATATATATATATATATATATATATATATATATATATATATATATATATATATATATATATATATATATATATATATATATATATATATATATATGTATGTATGTGTATATATACATATATATATATATATACATATATATATATATATACATATATATATATATATATATATATATATATATATATATGTATGTATGTGTATATATACATATATATATATATATACATATATATATATATATATATATACATATATATATATATATATATATATATATATATATATATATATATATATATATATATATATATATAATCTTATAAACGTCTTCCTAAACGTATGATTAGTGCATATTCATTACACTAAGCTCAACGTAGCTCAAGGCCACAAAATATGGACACACTGTGAAGATCGACTTTGCCAATAATATCATCCGTCTACCATCAGACGTCCAGTACTTGAATTGTATATATAAACTTGTTACTTGACATAAATTCATTTTATGGAAACGTATTTGAACATGCAGTGTATAAACATAATGATTGTTAACCAGTATGTTGCCAGGTATCTTTGAATAGCTATCGTGTATATATCAAATTACCGTCGCCCCACTATTAGTCCGACTGACCAGTCAAGTGGTCTGCAGATTCTCCACTCTTGGTGTGTCTATGCCTATCTCTGTGTATGTGTGTTTGTGTGTGTGTATGTGCACATGCACGTAAATGTACAGACACAAAATGTTGCACGCTGAGATCGTCCACGTTCTCGAATTTATATCGAACGCACGGACGTCGTATCGAGCTGAGGGGCTCAAACAGATTTCGACCAAGATAAATTTGATTCTGTTTCTCTTCAATTTCATTTTGCTTTGGAAATTTGGAAGCTAGCTAGTTATAACTTTGTGAGGAAATATGTCCACATTCTTCTAAATACACTGTAGTTTTCGTATTTCAGTAAAATTGTATAAAATCTCAATTTGTATGTGTGTGTGTGTGTGTGTGTGTGTGTGTGTGTGTGTGTGTGTGCACGCGTGCGTGTGTACGTTTGGGCGCTCCTGGTCAGATTTTTTTGGGGGGGGCTACAAACTTAAAAAATTGCACGAGTACACGACTAAGCATCATCTAAAAACATTATTTGTGTAGAGGGAGGAAGGAAGTGGAGTCAACTGGCCCAGACATACTCTTTTCAGGGAGGGGGGCTACTCCAGATACCTTGTTTATATTTTTGAATGGTAGATTCAAGGGGGCAAGGGGGCGAGGGAGTGACAGATATATACATGAATTTCAAATTATAAAACATTATTGCCCCCCTTTGGCCTTTAAAGGAATCACCGTTATCGTTGGTACGTTTTTGTTAGAATAGCCCCACAGCGTATCTTAACTTCCTATTACCCACCTACCCATCCCCTGGATCTCTGGACAATTATTAGAGAGGACGACACGCAGCGTATTGGAATTGTCAATCACAAACGGAGACGGATGTAAAAAAAAAAAAAAAGAAAGTGTCATTTTATTTTTAAATCAAAAAAATCAAATCATATACTCTCTCTCTCTCTCTTCCTGTCTCATGTCAAATAGGCATATTGCGAATAATAGAACATTTTACATGCATTATTTTTTTATAATGAAGTGTATAGGAATGTATAAAAATAAAAGAATACGTTTTGTTATTGTCAAGAAAGACAAGGAGAGACACAAAAAGAAAAAAGAAATAATTTTGCTAACAATGAAGGGATACAGGTGTGCCTGATATAAACAAAGCAGATGATTGGTTGAAATGAGTCGAAGAATTGTGATTGCTACCAAATATGCAAAATTGGCTTGGTTAGTCACTAATTATACCCCCTTATATAATGAGTAAATGTTTAAATATTCAGTCCTCTAGTTATATTGGTGCATTCTGTGCGCATGATACATACATAATCAGCCAGACCAACTTGAACATTGAAGAAACCTATGTTGACAATTTTGGTGACTGTTTTGGTTGACAATTTTCTGATGATTTATTTAAAGCCAAGGGTGTTAAATATTGCTGGTATGAATCAATTGATCTAATTTAACGAAAATCTTTATAGCTCACAGTAAGAATTACAGTAATTTCACTCTGTTATAGAAGATTAAAAGAGCACATTAAATGCAACCTGCTCAGCGGTTTTTCGAGGAAAGAAGCAAATACAACAACAACAAGAAAAAAAAAGACAACATCCGGACACATCTTGGACAATTTTTGCTTCAAACGGAGACGGGAATTTTATTCCCAAGATCAGTAATCGGTTAGTTTTCTTAACGAAAACAGAAAATGGAAAATAGACTGATTTACCAATTTACTCAAGTAAAACTTTCACTGTTGCAAAAAAAAAAATAAATTTTAAATACACGCTAAAACAAATATTTGAAAAATAATTCAAATTTCTTAAGCATCAATAATATTGTACCGAATGGCCAAATCTTGTCAGCTTGAAATTCGCTGCTCAACTGCTAGTGTAGTCTATAATATTGTTTCACCCATCGTCCACTTTGCTACTTCTACCTTCACACACATGCAGTAACTGTCACGGGCACATACATAAAGGCTAGAGACTATTCTCGTCACTAATAAACAGACTTTTACAAACACTTTTCCTGTGTTACACCTTTTAACAATGAATCACGTGTCATTTCTGCATTTTTTGTGAAAGAATTTTTACATACCGTTGATTGTTTCATTTCCAAAAATTTTGTTGAGTTTTTCAAATCTTGCATTTTTCTGCAATTCCTATTTATCACCGAATCTTCAGAAACCTGGCAAGGGTAGTATTTGTAACAGCCATACTCTTAGAGATTAAAATTGCTTGTAAACGGCTTTTTACGGTGATCTAATTGATCAAAATTACGATTTTATATAATTCCGTCCGTGCTTTGAGATATGAAACATCGTGTATCTAGAAAAACGTAGATACATTTTCTCACAAAGTCATGACTAGCTAGCTCCCAAATTACCTTCGCTCTAAGCAAAATGAAATTTGAAAGAAACAGAATCAAATTTATTTTGGTTCAAATCTGTTTGAGCGCCTCTGCTCGGTACGACGTTCGTGCGTCCCATATAAATTTAAGAATGCATTCGATCTCAGCGTGCAATGTTTTATGTCTGTCCATCTGAGCATAACGTAGATGTAAAATATCTTTGCTTCGAAGCTAATTTTTCCCTGTGCACATTCCTAGTTTCTAGTATACATCTCTACTTGCTATGTTCTTTTTTACACGATGTTTATCATTTTCAACATCGCATTAGATAATTTTTGTTAATGTTCTGCAACCAACATGCATGTATCTTCTTGACATCTCTTTTGTACATAATTAAATACGTATACCTTTATATTTCTGTCTTGTTTGTATTTCTCTTTTATGTATTTTAATTATCAAATTTGATTGAAGCGTTATCAAAACAGTATCTAAATTACAGTACCAGAACTAATCACTTTAAAAATTGTCTAAAAAAAAAAATAGATCGTTTATCTGGTGGTGTATTCATGGAAATTCTGGAAGCTGTATCCCAAAAATCTAACTCCGAGCGCCTGGAGACACAAACACACACATAGACACAAAGATTGATAGACAAAGACATTAGCTGGGTCACTCGTGGGGCTCTGGTAATTCGATATATACATGTTGACTATCCAAAAGATAATGCGAATATTACATTATTTCTATAGTCGAATGATCATTTAATTTTTCTCTGAACAGAAGATTTTTCATTACAATGTCTATTCAATTCCTACCAAGAAATATTTGTCTGAAAAACTCTTCGGAACAAACTCGTATTCTCAACAGGTCGCTGACCCAACATTGAAAGGAGCAACTATGCCATCACGATATACTTGTAAGGGAAGTAAACCTTGTACACTACATGTACATGTAAATGCCTAACACACTCATGGATCATATGTATTTAGCACTGATTACAAAAATTATATGCAGTTTGAAATACGGAAGTTTACTTTTCCTATCTGGCCCAAACCTAAAACCTATCCAGCATATTCTATTCTATTCTACTCTCTCTCTCTCTCTCTCTCTCTCTCTCTATATATATATATATATATATATATATATATATATATATATATATATGTGGTTCCACAACATTTCCTGGTCGCATTTTTCTGGGTTGCATCTTACCACGTGTAATATATATATATATATATATATATATATATATATAAATGAAAAGACTTGAGCATATATATAAATGTACATATACTCCAGTCCATATGTGTGTGTGTGTGTATTACACGTGGTAAGATATATATATATATATATATATATATATATATATATATATATATATATATATATATATATATATGTGTGTGGTACAAATCAGGCTAGCAGTATAACGATATATCTACCATTTATATATATATATATATATATATATATATATATATAGGCTTTTTAATACACGCAAGGTCTCTATATGCGTCAGATTATATCTATATGAATAAATATTATGAGGTAATCTCCACATGTATTTAGTGGCAGAAGTTTTATCTGTGTGCATGAGATATATTATATAATAAATTACTCATTCAGTTCTATCCTCTCATTACTATGGTTACAAACATCGTGACATCACCATGGTTACAGATACAGCCATGATGAAATCCGTTTTTATGGAATATTCCAGGCACTGGTCCCGTCAAAGAAAACCACAAAATCGAAGCGAATTAAGTTGATTGCTTTGGCTCACTCGACGAAATCGGGGATCCGATTAAAACTCTATTGTGATAGAAAAATTCACGTTTTTATTTTAAACGAACAAATCCAAGATGAGGGAATGTTCAGTTGAAATATTAGCTTGCTGAAGACTGACAACAGAGAACTAATCCCTCAGTCTTTTGTCACGATTAGTGATGGAAATGGGTTTTGGAAAATACGCGTATGGTTTGGCTGCGTCAAGGGTGTCATGGGCGTCGCTCTAAACTCATCAGTCACAGAAACGTGATGTTGTGATGAAAAGTGACAATAACACATATTCGAACTTATACTAATTCAATAATAGTAAAATGCTTTTTGTGGAAAACAACAATGATAAGATAGAGTAAGATTATGATAATGCTTTGCCTAAAAATTAAGAGTAAGATGAGTCGAAACCGTGTCAAAAAATGATACAGACTTCCCCCGCTATCCGAAAGGAGAGCGTTCTGATACAGGCCTTTCGTAAGCCGGAATTGAGTAAAAAAAAAGAAGCAATTACCATTAATTTGTACTGAGAAATTTTTTAGTGTTCCCAGATCCCCAAAATAATGATGTTAAGCCGATTCGACGAGGGTTCAGGTGATAAGTTGTACAGAAGCCTGGGTTGACAGAGACAGAGATAGGGAGAGCACACTGCTTTTATAACAGCTCTCAGCAAAAATAACCCTTGTATTACTCAGTGGTGGAACTGGGATGATGTAGAAAGCAAAGGGTATGTGACAGAGTGACTATAGATAATACTCCACTTAATCATCGAAGCTTCCTTAGCCGATTTGATTAAGGCGACGTCCATGTAGGCAGGCTTCAGAAAGATGGTACGCGCGTTCATGTTCCACTGTAATTCAGTTTACATTGTTTGCTGTAGCTGCCGATGTGTAACTCAACAAAGGCTGTTGTAGAGTCAGACAACTAATCAGAGAAAATATCTATCTAGTGACCTTAGTTTATTCCCCATCGAGCACTCCACTAACGAGTTGTAACCCAAACTTTCAGGTAATTGGACCATGAATTAATTACTTACCCGCAGACCGAGCTTCCACCATCTTGTTTGGAATAGTTCTTTGATTGTTGTAAGCATACTGTCTCGTGAAGGGTAATGGCAAAAGAACCGTTGTGCAATTTTTCTGTGTATACAAACATATATATCTATGTCAGATTGTTCGAATATTCTCTGTCTCTGCAATCAATGCATAATACCAGCTATGAAGCATGAGTGTGTGATCTGGGAACTCATAAAAGACCTCAAAAACAGACCCTGAATAGCACTGAGGGCAATGGAAAGAGCAATTTTAGGAATAACTCTAAGTGATAGAAAAAATTCAACAAGGATCCGAGAGAAGGCCAGGGTGAACGATATCTTATGAGAAATTAAGCAACAAAAATGGAAATAGGCTGAACACATTGCCAGACAGATGGAGAAAATAAGGCTAACCTATTGAGGCGCCTGCAGTACAATAAACGCAATAGGAAAATACCAGGCATATGAAGAGACGAGAAAGTTTGCCAGTATTGGCAGAGTCTAGCGCAAACACGCTCGTCATGGAAGGAGATGGAAAAGGCCTTTGTTCAATTATGGACATATCGGCTGCCGCTGATAATTATCTATGTAAGTAACACCAGATCAAAATCAATGACCTATCGTTGAAAGGTTCTTTTGTTATAACTTTCACTTCATATTGGCTTAAATACTAACGTCATTCAACTGTAGCCTGCTAGGCTTGTAACATACATGCGTAATTGTGAATTTACGTGCACGTCGTTTTTCAATACAAACTGATAACTTCCCGTCTGTTTTGGCTTCAAATTATGGAATCAGAATTTAGGAGGAAAAAGAAGAAAAAGTTTCCGATAACCCCTCCCTCCAAATAATACACATGACTTCACACTTATAACACGTTTTACCCCGCTGTGCACTAAATATAATTTACAAGAGAAATACATTAATATTTCAAATATCTACTTTAATGTGTAGATGCAAAAGGATAATTTGATCTTGTATATACGTTTGTGAACAATAACGAGGTGAAACATTGTTACAATGGAAAATTTATTAAAGCTTAATGAATTAATGGACGTGATGGACAAAATACCTTATCCATGTAAATTTATAGCATTATTGTTCAGCCTTAAAGTGATATATCCTGGATTTTTATGATCTCTCACCACCTCTCAGGTATTACGTCGATTGAAAAGTTTCCTCACTTTTTATCAAAATCTGTTATTCGTGTAAATGGATACTATCATTATCCATGCATCAAAATATTACTTATTGTATTTAAAGTATTCTTTATTTTATGTGGAAAGAAAAGAGAGAAAAGGGGAATTAGTTTACTGTAGGATTGAAAGAGAAAATGGGAGAACAGGCTTTTAGGAAGTTAAATAAGATGTTAGGAGAGGAGAGGAAAGAAAGTTAGGTTGAGAGAGAGAGAGAGAGAGAGAGAGAGAGAGAGAGAGGGAGAGAGAGAGGGTGGTGCTTGGAATAGAAAGTTGAATAGTTTATTAAGGACGTTCGGTGGTTGAGAACAGAAGAGAAAGTTAGCTTGTTAACAGAGGGAGTGTGACAATTCTCGCATATGAAACCAATTCGTTTGTATAACATTTAGATGAAATCACGGACGGCCGAGGAAGACTGAAAGGGATGAGGGAGAGGATGGAAAGATGCAGACACAGGGTGAGCGAAGGGCAGAGACACAAGATAATGAGTAATCCAAGTTGTCAACACCTGTGGAATTTCCACGGGTCCGGCAAGTATATATACGTACACGATTATAAATTGTCTTATATCATATAGAAACCCATTATTGAAATGATCTCCCGTCATCACACGGTTAACGGAGTCTAGACAACGCACATAGAATAAACAAAGGAAGAAGAAGTTGCTGCTGCAGAAGTAAGAGTTTTTATATGTGATATAACGCGATAATGAACATTCTGTCGGATCATACATCTATTTCTTAATACATATAGTATATATGAATATATGCTTATGTACATGTGCGTGAGGGTGCGTGTGTTTTTTTGTGCACGTAAGCGCCTGCGTGTATTTGTGTGATATACAATGCATAAACATTTAAGTTTGATGACAGAAAACAAACGCATAAGATTGGACATACCACGATTACTTAATTTGTATATAAGCGATATATCACTTTGACAGGAGACCCACAAAATTTCAACATCACTCCGTATATATATATATATATATATATATATATATATATATATATATATATATATATATATATATACATATATATATATATATATGTGTGTGTGTGTGTGTGTGTGTGTTGAACGTTTTCACGCCATAAGCTCATTAGGTATCCCCACCTCCAACGTTTTATATTTTTGTGTCTCTTTCTTCCTAAATGTACGAGATGAACTTGAAATAATTGGACAGTTAGAACTTCTTAAGTTAATAAATGACAATTTCATCATAATCATCGTCGTCATGACCTAGATAATGATTATAATAATCATCAGCCTTTCTGTGTCCTTTGTCAGACATTGTTGCCAAACCTCTCTATCATGAGTGTCGCGGAGCCAACGTCTTTCTGAAGTTGTGTATTTGAGTTACGCCAACTTATTTTCAGCCGGCAACGGTTTCGAATGTGATTTATGCGTCGTGAGTCGTGATGTCCAGCTATTGCCTGAGATTCATGCAACATGGTAAGCCTATTGGATACTTACTCTGCTTTTGCATTTCTTGTGCGATCAGTCGAATTTTGCATGTTGTTTTTTAACCTGAGAACATTTCAGAAACTATATATAAAAAAAAAAACATAGGTACAGTGTGAACATAGAGAAAAGAACGTTGGTCAGCGTTTAAACATTTGTCTGACACTTCTGGCTTGTTTTGCAGACAAATTCATTTTCGGATAAGGTGGTCACTGGCGATGAAAAACTGGATTTATTATGAGAATCTTAAATGGAAAAAAATCCTGCCAGTATATATATAGTTGATCATGTGCATAAACACACACAAATAATAATAATAATAATAATAATAATAATAATAATAATAATAATAATAACAATAATAATAATAATAATAATAATAATGTAATATACAGCACAAAGACATCTATGATCGATGAATCAAAATAAACGTGTAGGATTTAGAGAATTCGATAGGTCCTATTTGAACTTGGAACTTGGAAGAAACATCGGTCAGCGTTTGTGGACATTTGTCTTCAGTTGTTTTTCTTTTCTTGCTCGACACACACAAATTTATTCTTGGATAATGTAGTCACAGGCGCTGGGAAAAAATGGATTTATCAAAATGACCATAAAGGATGGAAATCGTGGCGAGAGTCAGGACACCCTTCAGCATCTCAACCTATCGCTATTTGGAGAAAATGATGAATGTTAGCGTCAATCAGCAAAACTGGGGTGACTTTATTTGTTACTATAACAGTGCCTTACTTAAGAGATTGGTGCAACATAATCTTGCTCGCCCCAATTTCCCTTAATTTCACCAAATGAAATACGAAGAGAAGCATAGTGTGTATAAAAGAGCGAGAATTTCGAATTTACAAGGTAGATAAATTCCCAATGATTGGCTCAATGAAATCTCCTTAAGTATAATTTCTCACCGTTTAACCTTATGATAGAGTTAACAAATCTTTTGTAAATATCAGTTTTTTTCGAATGCTGATTTACAAGGTATGCAGACCTTCCCCACTTGTCTAATAGGCACTACGCGAATCCCCTTCTCGACATTCGACCTGGTGTAGCACTATTGTGTCAGAATGAAGCGTAGAGTAGTGGTTAGTAAATAAGTCTCGTTACAAGTGGGTTCGATCGTCTGTGGTTGCCTTATACTTGTGGTCTGTGCTGTATTTAACTGAGCTTAATAATTATTGATACGCAAAAGTAATTTTCTATACGTTATCCATGAGAACAAATCTCTTAAATCGTTAATAAAATTTATAGGCCTTGAGGTTATACGCTATAGTAAACCACTCTCCTGCCTCAGTTATATCTTCTCTCTTTCATATATAACAGGAAGAAGTTTTTGGTTTTCATTCGCGGTGTTACTGGTTGTAGGTTTAAAGGATATTGGTTCAGTGAGCCTCTTTTCTAATTCTAATGTATCTTCTCTTTTCTAAATAATACTACAGGAAGAAGTTTTTGGTCTTCATTTGTGGAGAGACTGGTTGTAAGCCTGAAGGATACACATTGCAGCAAGCTACTTTCCTAGTTCTAATGTATCTTCTGTTTTCTAAATGATACGAAAGAAAGAGGTTTTTGGACTGTCGCCGGTTATGGGCCTAGAGCTTACAAGATCCAGTTAGCCACTGTCTTGCTTCTGTTGTGTCTCTTATTTCCTCATAGATACAAGAGGAACGATTTTGGAGGTTTCAGTTGTAATGTGTCTAGCTATAGCCATCTTGTAACTATCTTGTTGTGCGAAGTAGTATCG
>OY735222.1:23867373-23892373 GCA_963457665.1 Thysanoteuthis rhombus | reverse complement strand
GTATGACTCAAGTATATGTGCATTGAAGGAGAAATATAGATATAAATTCTTGCTGCCGTAGAGGTCATAACACTTGAAAAGATAGGCACATTTGAAGACATAGAAAATAGCTATCGTCATACCCCAAAATATGTCAACCAAATCGTGTTTGGGCGCTCTGGTTCTAGTACAATCATCTAAGTTAAACAACGTTAAGCCAGGTCAGCACCTAGATGGGTGACCGTGTGTAAATACCAATTGCAATAAATTGCTAGCATTATGTACAGAGCCTCCTGTTAATCACCCTAAAGAGGAAACCGATCACTACACTACGCTCAATGACGCATGTCAAAGGCTGCCCCACCCGCCTTAAACCCTCTGCCATGCCTGGCTGCGAATGACGAGAAATGAAAGAATCCAAAAATATACTCTTAACAACGGCCACGGCTTCCGTTTGCACACGCATGCGTTAACAGCCGCAAATCCAGTTACATAATTGGGCTCACAAGTGAAACTACACGGGCAAGGCATTCTCATTAAATTGGAATGTCGATTTGGAGTGTTCATTGCTATCAATTGTATATGATAAAGTTCTGATTGCTTCACACGATTGATTGATCCCCTTACCCTCCTCCCACTTCCAAATGGAAGGGGGCGGCCGGCTGATGAGCTCTTACGGCAAAGTGGGCGGCGTTTTATGAGACCGATTCGCTTCCTGAAGTTGAAAATACACTTTTGTATAGCACTGCATGACCGCATTTGAACGAGCATCAATCATTGCGAAGGAAAATATTCCCTGAATTGTCTAAGAGTATAAACTGCACTCCAATTGGAAGAATCGTGGAAAACATAGGAGCATCTACTTCTCCTCCTATCTATATATTTATCTAGCTAGCGAGCTACCTTGCTCAGTATGTTCATATCAATCTATCTATTGCATTTACTTCGGTGATCAACTGTTATAAATATGGATAACGTCGTAATGAATTCTTCGAGGCGTGAACTGATCTATCCAAGTTTCTCGTCTTATGCATATATGCTCATGACAATGAAAACAAATATGTACAAAACGTTTTCTTTTATGTGAATATAAAATGGAAAATAGAAGATGATTATGCCAGTGACTCTTTGGTTTAAGTGTTCACAATGGTCACAAGAGGAAATCGTTACAAAATCATAGACTTGATGACTGTTTATACATTCATTCTCCCCTCTCAATTGTAGAATCACTTATTCTCAGACATGGTTAAGGGGCGATTATTCTTTAAGTATGTAATCCATTTGGAGAGAACGGTTGTGTTCACAACCTTTGGAAAATGAGTACTTAACGAGGTTTATTTTGAAAGTCCTTGGGACGACAAAATAAGAAAATGAATTCTGAAACTTACTGAGAGTTATTTTCATGAGAGACCGAAACCAAACGTTACAAAATCATTAACCAGATCTAATATATATATATATATATATATATATATATATATATATATGTGTGTGTGTGTATATATATACATATATATATATATATATATATATATATATATATATATATGTGTGTATATATATTATGCATTTTTGTCGAAGAGAATTATCGTTCAATTGCATGGGACACATCATAAGTATTTATGGAGCTTTGCTTAATCTAGCATAATGCTAAAAACCAGTGTATATCAGCTTTTCAACCATAGTAATGGTCTGCAAGACCTACCTGAATGCTACTACTCCATGGCAGGAGGTCTACATATTTACTAAGTGTAGTGCAATGGTTCTTGACTTTTGTTTCACTATACCTACTCGGTTAGAGTAATGGTTAGCACGTCCGCCTCCCACGCAGAATGCCCTGGTTTCGATTCCCGGTCAGAGCATGGAAAACTCTTCATTAGGACATGTATACTCTCAGCGACTAGTTCAGTACACTCTAAGCTGTATGATTAGGATGGGGGTATCCGCCTGATGCATTCTGCCAAGGCGTTGACCATAAAAAAATTCATATGAATAAAGTCATCATTTCAACCTGAGTATTGACTAGGATCACTAAGCTGACAACTGAAACTGGTATTTCATTATCAACCTTCATGCACAGTTGTTTCTTGAGAGACGGGCAGCTATATGTCCCGTACCCTTTAGTTGTTAGACCTTGCTCCCTCTAACATTCGAAAGTCCCACTTAACCCCCCCCCCCAAAAAAAAGAAGGAATACATGTTTTGGTCTTTTTATTGAACAAATATTACTAAGATATTGTCTACAATTTTGTGGAGTGGTATTTTAACACTCAAAGAGTTTTCCTGACAAACTCATTCTTCTTGCTATCGTGTTGTTCGCACAACTTATCAGAAGACTCACTCTACGGTGTACTTCCATTTTTTGCAGTTAGCAATCAACTGGAAGATCCCATAAGAAGCCTCAACAACATTTGAAATTCATATACAAAGGCTCCATTGCTGGTTATCTTAGTTTGATTTTAAGTACAGGCCTTTTGTTTCAATACTTGTTTTATACCTTAGATTCAGAAACTACAAGATGCAATGTTTTCTGGTGGTGTTCAAAATGCCCGGATTGCGTGCCATAATTGCTCAGTCTTGTAGTATATTAGGCACTCTGAGTCTTCACCCTTCCGGAGGGACGCAAATCTAAATTTTATATATTCAAGACACTTCCACTTTATTTAATTGGGATGGGTATTGAAAATCTGTGAAAAAAGTGATTTTCATATATTATGCTTGTCACGATATTATGCAAACACCTCTCCAGATAACTCGTAAGTAACTTGAGGAATTTCTATCTTGTCCTTCTTGCTTGTACCCTCTCTTAAAACTACTCAAGCCCCTCCAAGGGGGTGTTTCTCCATGATTCAGAAACGTAGTGGTGAGGCCTTCCGTAAGGAGACTGGAGTTGATTATGTTTTCCCTCTGTACCCAGAACAATCCCATCTAATTTAGCTGAGTAAACTCTTCACTGTGTGCCTGTTCCGTCACATTAAACCAAACCGATATATGAAATAAACATTTCCCTTCGGTGATTTGAAATGACAACTGAGTGATTGGTAGGCGGATCTCTTATTGACTGAACCAAACTGAGAAGTCTTACATATCTGCGAGAATTTATGCTATATTTTTTTCAATTTACTATATACACGATAAAAAAAATTTGGGTAATAATCTTCAGAAAGGATAGAAGTAGGAGTGGAGTTCGAGCCTGAAGCAGCCTTGCTTGTTTACCATGATAAAAATTCTTTATTATGAAAGTGTTTGATTAACTTAACTGGGGGAAGGAGAGTGGGGATGGAACAGAAAAGCAGAAGAGAAAATGAAACAGTGGGGTAGGGAGAGAAAGAACCTGGGAAAGAGTGGGAAATAAGTAAGAGAAATGGATAATGAAGAAGAAAAGGATGAAATGGATGAGAAGATAAGAAAAAAAGCCAGAGAGACAGAGAGAAAGAGGAAGAAAGAGAAAGAGAGAGAGACGTAACTATATGCTGTGAGGATCGGGCTTATAACTCAAAGGGTATGCGGAGAAAGATCTAACTACACTATCACATGCGCACATGAGTTCACGTTTACAGAGAGAGAGAGGGGGAGAGAGGGGGAGAGAGAGAGAGAATCAGAGAAAGAAACTGCAGGGGAATAGAGCGATACACAGTGGGAAAAAGCAGAGGAGTAGGAAGATTAGAGGAGTAGCAGTGAACGCGACAAAGGAGTAGGAGTAGGAGGTGGAGGGAAAAGAAAAAGAGGAGAGAGAGAAAAACAAAGTTCAAGAAAGAATCGATACAGAGAAAGGATAAACTGACAAACATAAAAGGAAAGAAAGTCTTTAACATGTTGGAGACGGATCGGAAAAATACAGAAAACGAAATAAAACATTTTCCTGTCAAGATTCGAGGACGGGGAACCAATACGCCAAACCCATAAAAGTGAAATAGTCCGTGAATCGTCGGAGAAGATGTATGCAACATATAACCCTGAAATCTTTACGCTCAAATATATCACAGTAAATTACGACCCAGTTATCTGTTGACGGGAAAGCTTCCTAAATTTCCAGGTTGTAGTTTCGTTCCCCCAGAGAATGCAGTTTTTATATCCACTGAGAGCAGACGAGATTTTACATGCTTTGTCATTCGCTCTATTTGCCTTAGGAGCCATTAAGGTTTCGTGGCAGGATGCCATCTTGATTAGCATATATGCTATGGGGATGGAGCTTATAACTCAAGGTATATGCGAAGAAAGATATAACTATATTATCTCTTGCGCGCACACGCGTTTATGTAAGGAAAGAGACAGAAATATGGCGACACACAAAGACGCTTATATATCTGGAGAGAAGAAAAAAATCGAATTAAAGACGAGTAGTGAAAAGAAAAAATATTCATAGAAAGCGGGGAAAGAGGAAAGCGTAAAATATCTAAAAAAAATGTCGGGGAATTTAATTTTAAAAAGAATATCATTTTGATATCGCAATGGATTGATATACCGATAAAGCAAAAAAAGATATTTTTACTGAGGAGGGATTGCTAATTTTATAAGATTGCTAGTGCATTTAAGATTCAGAAAAGATGAAATACACCCAGTCTATCAGAGGGATTTCTTCAAACGAAGGAGAATGGTTTGGGTATCTCAGCACCTGTGTCTTTCTCTTAGATTGGTAACTTTTTTTGTTGTAAATCATTCTTTATGTGTACTGTAGACGTACATAACCAAGTATACAAATACATACAGAAACACAAGTGTACATAATATCTATCCTCTCTTTCTATCTTTTTCTCTCTTGCAAACACATATATCAGTTTGATTCAGAAGTTCCCAGCACCATCTTTTGTATAATGTTGGAGAACTCATAATATCTTTGAAGTTTACTCAGATCTTTAGTCATCTATGGAGCTGAAACATGGAACCTAATAAAAAGATCGGCTCTCAAACTCAAGAGCCATGCATCGTGCCCACGAGAGGATCATGCTCAACATCACAAGGAAATATCACAAAACAGTGCATTAGATATCACAGAGATATCATGAAATCCATTAGAAAACAAACAGCGCAGGGCAGGCTTTGTTTCATGAATGTCAGACAACTGCTGGTCATACCAAATCACTACATGGATTACCAGAGATCATATGCAGAAATGCAGCCGGCAGAAAATATGATGGTGTGACTATTTAGACAGGTCCTGGAAATATTGGCATCACCACGCCCGTGATAGAGAGTTCTGGCAAATCTTGGGGAAGATCTGTCTAACGAGGGACGTTAATATGCTGATGGTATCGAATCAGTCAACTATAGTGTGTCCTTCACAAGTCTTGGCAAAATTCTGAACCAATAAAAATAAGGCTCCACAAACTCACGGAAATGGACATTGGTCGACCGTTGAATACTTTCCTTCTGTTCTTGTTCGACAAAAAAAAATTGTAATTTTTGACAAAGATAATCACTGGCAATTAAAATGCCCATATTACGTGAATTCAAAACCAAAAAGACCTATCTCTTTCGTTGTTTTGCTTTATGTAAAAGTATATGTGCAATTAACGTTTCCAACAAGTATCAATATAGTCAAAACCAGAATCGTACTTTATGACGAATATAGCTGGATATTCTATGATTAACTGATGCTGTGAATTTATACAAATTAAAGATATTGTCAAACATATACTGAAAAAATTTTGTATTTACCATTTGTATATATATATATATATGTGTGTGTGTGTGTGTGTGAGAGAGAGAGAGAGAGTGTGTGTACGTGAGTGTGCAGTGCTACACAAAATTTTGAGTATTTGACCATCAAAAAGATTAATAACGGGAATACTTATTTTCAAATGGTTCATTCAATTTGATTTCTTTATTAGCAAGTGCACTACCTTAAAAGGGTACTGTTCATAAATGACACCGTCAAAATCCGTACTACATTTCATCCATGTGTGGTGATCAAATTCTCCGAACCTATGACTTGCACAGACTGCAAGCATCAAACAGAAGCTTACAAAGCTTGACTATCATTCTAATACGGCCATCCATAGTCAGCAGTTTGACACAAGGGCTCAGTAGTATAGCGCTGGGTGGGGACCAAACTTATCGACAATGGTTTGCAGATAAGCTAATCGATTAACAGCCTTCCATGAGTATGTATTTGTTGAATGAATTTAGATATATAGTAAGCGTAGTGTAGTCTTGCACAGGAAAAAATAATAGAGCCTCCAGTAATAAATGAATACATTAGAAATTTGATATCCATCGCTCATAAAGAGAAGATATACACATTCACTGAGTCTGATACAAGATTACAGAGATAGAGCACCCACTGAGGACTGATCTCATTGGCAACGACTTTGAAGATGAGCATGCTAAACATCGCTTTACGGCAAGCGGCCGTCTTTGTGTATGAATGTGAGCTTAAAGAATTTAGTTACGTAGTTGGCTCTGCTCACTCAGGTACAAGGCCTTACAATTGAGCTTGCAGAACTAACTTGATATCAATCTCCTAAAGAGAGCGCCTATTCACTGAGTCTAGAACAAGATCCCATGTGGAGCAACTATGGAGACCGAAATCATTGACAATGGCTTGGAAGATTAACAGGCTTAACATTATTCTGTGGCAAGCAGTATTTTAGTGCGAGAAAATAGTATATTTACCAACTTTAGTTCAGTTTTGGAGCAGTCGGTGAGGACTGAACTTGTAACAAGTGTTTTTCAAAAATACTTTATTTGATGGTTTATGACACACTTTTAGCCTGAAATAGCTAATAAATATCCCCCAAGTCTTATAAGCCAAGTATAGATAAGCTCCCATTTACATAGACCCCCCGAAACCCCCACAAGAATATGTGTAGAGCAGGACCTTGAATTAATAACAAGGCGAACCCTGATCATTCTACCCAGAATATTCAGAGCAATGCCAAGGACATTGCATATGTGTCTGTCTGGTTAGAATTGATCTTCCAAAATGAAAGATCAGCAAGCTCTAGCGAGCTATAGCTAAGCTGCTTTTGTTTTTCTCCGGTAAATCATAGCAAGTATTATTATCAAAGAGATTTTTCTGCTTTCCTAATTGGATGTTTTGCCTGTTTTCCCCTGATATACAGTGGCTACAAATATCAATAACATCAAATGCATACGTGTAAATATACTACCTTTTTTTGTACCCAGGTAAGATACCATTAATCCTAAAAAAAGAAGGGTGTATAACCAATGCATCCTCCCAATAGTCAGTTATGGAGTTGAAACATGGAACATAACCAAGAGACAGATCCGCAAATTGAGAACTATGCAATGTACACATGAGAAAATTATGCTGAGCCTCACATGGAGAGACCACAAGACAGCACAGTACATCCAGGAAAGGACAAGAGTCAGGGAATCATAGAATCCATTAAAAAGCTCAAATGGCAATGGGCTGGCCATGTTACACGAATGGCGGACAAGTGATGGACATCACGACTCACGACATGGATCCCAGAAGATCACATGCGGAACCGAGGCCGGCAGAATATTAGATGGAGAGACGAGCTCAACAAATTAAGAAAGTACGGTCTCTGCGACGCCCATGACAGAGAAGTGTTGTGAATCCTGGGGAAAGTCTATGTTCAACGACGGACATTAAAAGACTGATGATGATGATGAGGATGAGGAAATAGAAGGGGGATTATCCTTCACTACAGGTGTCTGTTGTATTTGTTGTTGTTTATCTCTTTTTTTCTCTTTTGGATGACTTCGCTATTCCTTTATATATTTCAATGACACTTTTTGTACGTTGGCGTATTGGGAGATTCTACAGGGGGGGGAGGCGAGTCGTGGCCGATGCGTTCGGTCCCCGAAGTATTCGTAATGGTTTGGTACTTTTCAGACTTATATATCATAACTGATTGGTATCACCCGTCCCTTTTTACGGACAGTCTCTAAAAGTGAAAATCAAGATAAAATTATTGTCTCTTTCCAAAGAAATACTTATCTATGCAGCTAACAATGAATGTGCCACTGTGGATATTTATTCAGTTTTTCTTATTGGTTGGGTTGTTTTTTGAGCTATTGTTTTTTTTTTTCATTCGAATTCTTTTATGGATTTATCTTAACTGTTATATTTGTGCTGGCAATACATTTCACAAGACGGCAACCATCAACGTGAATTTCCGAGTCGTTCGCGCGTTGCCAGCCTAATACAATCAGTATGCTACTCTTCTTGATTTACGCAATTAACAGGCACCATGGTTTCCATCTAGTTTGGTATCAAATTATCTATACCTCTATGGAATAGCATCACAGTAATAGAGAACGCAATAGGGGAATAGAAGAGGGTTGAAGGAAGTAGCTCACATACTGGACCCGAGCTACTCAATCAGCAAACCAAGCATAGACATCAATAGATAATTTAAATCACTGATCAAAGAAAGAATACTGATTGATATAAAGTTCCTAAAACAAGATCCTCTCGTCGACCTAACATCCATACACAGGTGCTAGTAAACTCAGGAATGGCTGATCGTGTGTGGAGGGTGAAAGAAGCACACCGATAAACACCACCTCTATAGAATGATATAAAATGATCGGCGGAGAAATACATTGGCGCATATAAGAGTTTAAGGAACCAACACATATCAATGAAAAAAAAAAAAACAACATCCAAGCGGCAGACCTACCGTGGATATCCATTACAAATGGAAGCCACTTATAGATTAAAAAAAAAATCGATGGATTTGGGATTCCTTAAACGTAATTCACGCAATAAACAGGTTTGCATAAAAATATTCGCTAAAGGAGAACGGCTGAACTCAACCACTGAGAGAAGAAGAAAGACATAGAATTAAATGAGATGGAATTGAATTCGCTCTCGATCGTTCATTTTCGGAAGTTTGGCCCAAGTGCTGGGGGGCGGTCGCTTCAGTCAATTCCCATAAGTTTTTTTCTCGGATATTGCAGAACTATAGATTTCTACCCTTATGTTATACCGTCAGCAAAGCAACGGGTATTTTACTAGTATGTAATAAAACCATTAATTCAACGGATTTAGGATTTGGCCACCGCCGTGTCTAATTGCCGAAATTCAAACATTAATTGTTCAAGCCACTCTAAACTTGGCTTTAAATAACTCTTTACTCTAGTAGTCAGAGCATCGTCGTTGAATAATCATTGTTAGTAACTGCTTTTGGTTGCTTTTATTCGAGAGGAAAAATTCGGGAAACCAAACTTTCTTCTTCATCTGACGTTCCCGACCGTAAACAACAATTATTTCCTAAAATAAAATCCAGTTTTTTTTTCTCTCCTAGTTCTTTACAGTTCTCTAGATTTTGTGCCGGCATATATCGTTGGCTACAGCTTGAGAGGAAGTGCGAGTGTCCGAGCAGTTACCAGCACGGAAATTGGTATCGGCGGGCCAAGGTGAGACAGTCTGCATTCATTTCGTACCAATGCTCTTGGAATATATACAAATATATATATATATATATATTTATATATCTTACCTTGGCAACAAGCCATAGGTCAGCATGACAGTGTGAAGCCTATCATGTATATGTGTTTCACTGAAATTGGGAAAGCCTATCCTGAAAACGGACCTTGAGGGCCGATTAGAAATAGCTTCAAAAAGTGATAACGTTCAAATTGCGATGCTAGAGTCCAAATGATCCCGAAATAACGAATTCCACATTTAACAGATGGAACTGGTTGACATGCAAAACGCTTGTTATGCAGCTGGCCTTTTAGTAGTTTGGCAATTCGTGGAACAACTTTTCCAATCTTACTGCCTTGGAGATCGTCATAGTAGAGTGGTTTGCCCAGGTGCTCATTGGATGGAAGTACTTATATGGCGCTTCGAAGACCCTGAACGAGATTACAGAATGTGAAAGAATTACGAGGAATACAATGACATTGAACTGTAAAGTAGCTGCATGGGAAGAAAGTGTTGTGTCATTTCTGGTTATGTTGTTTATTTATGTTGATTGCTTGTGGTGCACGGGGCCGCAACTACACTAGAGCTTAAGGTGGTGCTGATGCAGTTTTAGTAACATGTACGTTTTACGGAGTTGTGTTACTACACCGACGTCCACCACTCCTTTTTACCCGTGCTCATGACCAATAAGTTTTAATTCAGAGTTGCCCGTCTCCTAGATTGGTTGTCAACCAAGGCCGAAGAGCCCAGTCTGCTCTGCTATTTACCACATAGCTTAGAGGAATGGGCAGACAAAATATCAATTCATACCTCGCCCAAAGCACGAGTGAGGTATAAACGCTGACTGTCTCAGCTTGATAAACTCGATTGGCTGATTCCATTTTCCATTCTGTTAACTGTTAGGCACCCCCTGCACTTGACGAGCCGTATAAGTAATACTGTTTCTTGTTCTGTTCCGCTGAAATAAAACTGGATAAAACTGTATCGTAGAACCACGTTTCAGTGTTTGGCTATTTCATGATACTCTGTCAGAACGGAGCAAAGTTTTTTTTTCTTTCTTTCTATCATTTACTTGCAGTTGCAATGATAATATCTGTATTTTGATATCAAAGAAAACTGAACATGTGTGAAGTCGACACCGCGGTCGTGTCCGTGTAATTGCAGGTTGTCGAACCCAGAAAGATCAATAAGAAGAAAGAACGATACGATAAAAGAGAGGTAATTTTGAAGGGGGGAGGATTGGAGATGAAAAAGGTTGAGAAAAGAAAGGAAAAGAAAATAAAAAGAATGAGCATAAAAGAAAAATAGAAGGAAAACCGACGGATGCTTTTGAAGGGGGGAAGAGAAGATGAAACAGTTTGAGGAAAAAAAAGAAAGACAGAAATAGAGAGAATGAGTATAAAAGAAAAAAAACTGACGGGAAACAGACGGAGGCTTTTGAAGAAGAAAAAAATGAAGAAAAAAGAAGAATGAGGTATAGAATGAAAGAACGAGAAAGAAGCAAAGGGCAGCAAAAACAAAAAAACAACCACAAACGAGCCAATAAACACGATAACAAATAAGTAGCGAGCGATTTCGATGGACCACTGGATGCAACATAGACCTGACGAAGACCGAAGGAGGCAAACGGATCAAAGTTGCTAGTCTGTAAGAAAAATACAAAAAGCAAAATCAATGGAAATAACCATTATAGTTTGTAGAGAATGTAAGTTTTTTTATGGCGTTTAAGGCGCAGGAGTGTTATGCCGATGCCAAATATTGACTACCCCGCACGACTTGAGGGCTCCAGCTGCCCTGATACTTACCCATAGCTAAGGTGGAGATGTGGATCCATGCCTTTCCCGAAGGTGATAGCGCAAAGTGAACACAGACTGTCTCAATTGGAGTTTTGAATTCGCTGATTCCATATTCTGTGCCTTTAACTCACGTTGAAACAAGCTTGAAATACAGACCATACACAAGCAATTTTTCTCCCTTGCTCTCACAGACATATATAAAAGGGGGTTGGAATAGATAGATGACGGGAGTGTTTCTGTAATGTCAACCTGTCAGCCTGTCAATCAGTCAGTCAGTCAGTCAGTGACGCTTTTCACCACTTGAGATGATCATACACTAAAACAGTAGAGTATGTGAAATACGAAGTATTTTAGTCTGAATTTTGTTAAGATTAGGTATATTAATCATTGGGTATGATATGGATGGACTATTTTCCCTCGTTTTACGTGCTCGTTTGTTTAGAACGTTTCAGTCGTACACCCTCCGGCCTTCGATGGGTCTTCCAGGTTCTGGGATGTGGGAAGAACAAGGAATAATCGAAGAAGACCGGAGGAAACACAACTGAAGGCCATGAACGATGAACACACAGACTGGGGAAAATAGTCCGACCGTATCACAGAGAATGATTAATACACGCCGACTAACGCAATTCAGACTGATATTGTTAATCTCAGAATTTTAGGCAGCATTTCCTATTTTCATTCAATCTAGCCACTTTTCTATGCATAGTTGGGGAACCCCTTTATTTACTAATGCTTCATGTCCCCTTTTCGAGACAGAAATCTTCAACGCAACCAATAATCTGAACGATTACATGCTGTTCTGATTGGAAAATGTCGATGTTGTCTGCAAATCCATTCCAACCATGGAGAAAATTATGTTCGGTTATTTAATCAAGACTAGCCCCGTTTTGGCAAGAATAGCTTAGATAAATACTTCAAATGCTGTTATTTTCTCAATTCTCCAATTTTCTCTTTTGTGTTCGAAGCAATAACCATTGTACAATAAAGTCAGTCTAAAAAACTACCTAAAAATACCTGTCAACCGCTTATCCCTCCCTCCCTCCCTCTCTCTCTATCTATCTATCTATCTGTCTGTCTATCTATCTATTTTCGTATCTATCGATCTCTCCAGGGGCGTGCATACAATTTGGAGCGGGAGGGGGGGGGTAGGTTCTCAGTGGGACATTTTACGACATATATTTTTTATTGTAAGTTTGTGGCAAACTTATAGCTGAAACTGTCTTTAAAAATAGCTGAATTCAGCTAAGGTTCCCCATTTCCAGCTAACTCTATTGCTAAAAATGTTTTATATACTCATGTAAAGTCCACTTATCAGATACAATAACTAAGATTCCTAAAAAAAAACTATTAATAAGAATAAAACGTTTACTTTTATTAGAATTACAAATTATTTTTTTTTCATAAAGTTGGCCAGATTTTTGACTATCGTTGATTCTTATTGGGTCATTAGAATTAAAGTCAGCAAGATCTAACCGAAAAAATGTTAATTTGGCAACACTGGTTTGTCTACAACGGAACATGTGACTGTTATATTCGGTTCATACATCAACATTTTGTCGTATTCTATGGCTCACGCTACCCTAGTCCAGTTTGTGGTTTTCAGTTTGAGACCAAAAGACGAAATGTGCACATATATGTGTGTGTGTGTGAGAAAATTTGGACAAAAGTGGGAGGTAATAGGGAACAAAAATGCTTAAGCATAATTAGCAAGATATTTATCACATAAATAATTCATAGAAGATTTCATAACTTGTTTGTTTCATAACGAGAGAGAAAATTTAACGAAACACAAATGTATGCTACTTTACAGATTTAGGAAACATTTTTTTTAAATCTATCTACCCATAAAGTGTAAATAAATGTTGATGCTATAAATAACAAACCATACCTTGCAACACTGAGACAACCAACAAAACGTCTTATACATTAAGTAAAACTTTCTGTTTTAAACAATGAATGCAAACACTGCTATCACTGGAGAACTTGGAAATGCTTAAGCGTGATAAGCAAGACATTTGTCACTTAAATAATTTAGTGAAGATTTCATTAGATTGTGAAATTGTTTTTGTAGTCACGAGAAAATTTTTATTCAATCGGTGATTAGAAATAAATATTTTATTTGATATGTCTTACACTTATCTTTTTTCATGAAGGGCACTCTGCTACCAAGGAAGAGAGGGGCATCTGACACTGCAGCCCCCGTTGTTCTGACACCTATCTATTTATCTATCTATCTGTCTATGTTGGTCTGCGCATCTCTCTGAATCTTTGTTCCTATCTCTCGCTTCTCCTCCCCCTCTCTTTCTTTCCCCGCCCTTTCTGTCAATATATCCCAGTTTTTTCGTATCAACGTATCAGTCTGCTTATATCTGTTCTTCTCAATATCTATCTATCTATCTATCTCATCTAAAGTATATACCAACTAATGGTTTATGCACAGGTTTCAGATAAAAATTTAGCTAATAACTACGTATCAGGCAATGGACTTATTGATGCGCACTTGTACGTAGTTACATCAATATACGGACTTATTGACTACCCTCGTATTGACAGACTTCTCGCGAACTTTTCCTAATGTTATCGAATAAAAAAAAAGCTATCCACGTGGTTTGTTCTATTTTCTCTACAGCTCAATGCACTTTCAACAGTGAAGATGAACATGTAAGATGAGCTTATTCAAGCAAACAGGTGATCAATGCTTTGATATGAATATCGGTGATGAAAATTGATACTTTTTCTTCCGTTTGACCATTCGATTTCTAAATATTTTGCTTTGCCTATATTTCCTACGATTCTTTCTTTGAAAATTTAGTATTTTCTCATTCCTTTCTTATTCTTTTCTTTCTCCTTTTTTCTTTTCCTTTCTTCTACATTTATTTTTTTACCACTGTGTTTCATTTTCTTTCTGTCTTCATTTCATTTTATGTTTACCCTCTCTCTCTGTTTCAGTACATTTATTGTCTTACTTTCTTTTGTGTTACACTTTTGGCTTTCTCTTTTTTTTTATTTTCCTCTTTTTATATTTGCTAACTTTGCATCTCGTTTGTTTCCTTTCATTCTTTCTTTTTTTTATTTTCTGTTGATATTTAGTCTCTCACTGTGTTTCATTTTCTAGATTTCTTTCTTTCTTTCTTTCTTTCTTTATTTCTCTTTCCATTTTAAAAAAAAAATGTACTGGTCTTTTTCTCTTTCTTTCTCTCTTTTTTGTTTCCTGCTTTGTTGCTTGCCTTCCCACTTTCTTTCATCCTTTTCTTCCGCGTTCTTATCTTTCTTTCTTTCTTTCTTTCTTTCTTTCTTTCTTTCTTTCTTCTCTTTTTCCCCTTTTCTTTCTTTCTCTCAATGTTTTTTCCCTCTCTCTTCATTTTTTTGATTTTTTTCCTTCTTTCTCTGGTTCCACTCTTTCCGTACTCTTCATTACTATCTCTCCGTTCCCTCCTACCTTTCACTTTTGTATAAATTTTCACACATGCACACACACATACATACACACATGCATACACACACATACACACAGATGCACTCATAGAAACACATATGCACGCACCCAGTGCACATGCATACACAAACACACATATACACATATACACGCACACAGCACACACGTGCAGTCACTCTTCAACCATGAAAGCTCAAAAGTATTGAAATTGTCTTGACCTGCCTTGACCAACCAAAAATTATATTAAAACGATGTCATGCAACGAGCAACGTTGTTACCTAAATTCCCCTCTACAGAACTATGCTAATTCACAAATGTTCATTTTTTTTCAACTAATATTAGAACATAATTTCCAAATGAATAATCAACATGACATCAAGCTTTTTTTTTGCGTGTGCGTGCGCATGCGCAGGGTTTTTTTTTTGCGTTCAGAACCTGAGTTTGCATGTTTAGACTTGTCAAACGAATTTTTCTCTGATTGCACTCAGGGGAACTTTATAAAAATTAAATTATCGACGCTATAATCTGATGTACTCTACGTCTTGACTAAAACAGAACAAAAAAATCTTTGTTTTGAGATGCGTGACTAATTCCAACGGAACAAAGAGCGAAAAAAAGCAAAGTTTCTTCCCGTGTTGCAAACGTGGGGACCACAGTTTCCTCTCTATTCCTCAATCGATCCACAGAAACTCAATCAATGTTTGCAACAATTCTTGATTTTTTTTACGGGGTTGGGGTCCTTGCCTGACTCCTGAGATGAACTTGCAGGACTAAAGAGTTCCAACTGCCTTGTTATTTAACTATCAATGGGAAGAGGAATGTATTCATACTTTTCCCAAGGATGTTAGTGCAAATTAACACAAACTATCCTTGCCGGAGTTCACTAATTCCATTC
Organism: Thysanoteuthis rhombus; assembly: GCA_963457665.1. Taxonomy (NCBI): domain Eukaryota; kingdom Metazoa; phylum Mollusca; class Cephalopoda; order Oegopsida; family Thysanoteuthidae; genus Thysanoteuthis; species Thysanoteuthis major. Next base: position 23,876,901 of record OY735222.1, on the reverse strand, counting down.
TACGTGACGTTGACCATTAGACCACCTGCACTTCCTAAAGAGTAAGCCGCGAAATAATTTCTGGTTTTATCAAGCGAAGTCTCGTAAAAGCGCATAACAAATTATAAATTCAGTGATAACAACAGTGAACACTCAATTTCAGTTTCTTTTTAATGCAAGTCCGGGACCATAATTCTACTATTGTTAATAAACGGTAAAAATGTATTGAAGATAAGGCAGGTTTAGGTTATTATAAATAACTTTGAGAAGAGTCATTACTGCATTCAGACAATTAAGCAACTTGTTTGTGCTTTAAAAGCTGAAGCCCACACTTTTAGAGTAAAGAGGGCTACAAAAAAACAAAAAAAAAGAGAAAAAAAATAACATGCTGGGTCTTTTTCGCTAGGCCCACACACAAAAACAAGAGTTCTGACCCTACCCCTAATCCTTGGAGGCAACAAAATAAACTTAGCACATCAATTCCTGTTTGTTAAGAAAGTTTTGGTCTGGTGGAGACAAACGAAAAAGACCAAAAATACTTTGCCATATACTTAATTTTTTTCAATTTCAAACTTTTGACAGCATTAGTCTCTTAAACGGGCAAAGCTTAAAAATTTGACAACTTGACTAATATATTATTATTGATTTCGATCTCATAACCCAACTAAAAAATATGCAAGGCCGACCGTTCAGCAGAAAGGTTGAAATGTTTTGATCCTCCAAGATCAAATTGCTGTCGAAATTTGACCCCAAACTAATATCTCAAATTTCTTGTCGCAAACATAATATTTTTTTCCTGTTGGACTTGCATACTTTGAAATTATGGAAGTTAGTTCCTGGTGGGGATTAACGAAAAAACTGATGGGTCCATTCTACAGCCATTTTCTGATGTATAATCTCTGAGGGAAGCGAAAAGTATCTCCTTATAAATCTTATTTCATTTTATCTTTTAATTTCCAAAACAGAAAGCGACAGAGATTGGTCGCTAATATACCAACTGGATCAGTTCATTCAACATTATGTTTTGTTTTAAAAGAAGAGATATTTCCCTTTCTCTATTTGATATACTCTTTAAGAATGCCCTAGTGAGGATTGAACGACATAATGTAGGAGCATCGTCACAAGTCAAAGAAGAAGCTCAATTTTCCGGAAAAAAGTTTTGAACAATCATCATCATCATCCTCATCATCATCATCATCATCACTGTCATTATCAGTCTTTCAATGTCCGTCGCTGGGAATAGACCTTCCCTAGGATGTGCCACACTTTTCTATCATGGGCGTCTTGCTGAGCCAGTACTTTCTGAATTTGTCTAGCTCGTCTCTCCATCTAATATTCTGCCAGCCTCGGTTCCGCATTTGATTTTAGGGGATGCCCATTGGTTGTCCGCCATTCGTGCAACATAGCCAGCCTACTGCCATTTGAGCTTTTTAATGGATTCTATGATGTCCCTGACTCTTGTCCTTTCCCAGATGTAGTGTGCTGTCTTGTGGTCTCTCCATGTGAGGACCAGCATAATTTTCTCATGTGCACGTTGCATAGTTCTCAATTTGTTGATCTGTCTCTTGGTTATGTTCCGTGTTTCAGCTCCATCAGTGACTATTGGGAGGATACACCTATTTGAATATTTTGAAGGCATCATTGCTTTGATATTGGCTGCTGTTCATTCAATTTGTATATGACCAGTTTATGCTAATACAACGGATGAGATTGGGTGAATATGATTATATGCCTGATTTTTGAGTTGTCGAATTGTCATTATCATTTATTGATTTTGATCTCATAATGGTTGTTATAAGCGCCACGCTTCAGCTGTGCACCCTGTTCTTTTTGTTCTAGGAAACATCTGTATTAGTTGATTAGTGTGTTATCATGTCCCCGTGACGCCGGTTTTATTCGTGCCTATTGAATCAGAATACATTTATGGACTCCCTTACATGACCTAAGGATTGAACACGTCAACCAGATCAATACTTTGAACTGACATTCATATCCGCTAAGCCACCACCTCGAAGGACATGGAATTTGTAGCCATTATATTTAATTCAGATTGTTCAACATTTTATATCACTTTAGGTTCGCACCGTTCTAATAATGTTCTGTCTGATATTTGAGTCCTTATGTCTATGACAACATCTATAACAGTCAAAACGTGGAGAATAGTTCAAATTAATAAATGCATAATAATGAGGAAGTCTTGTAATTGAGGGAAGCCTGTCTGTCTTATAAATCACTATTCAAAATGGAGCCCCGTGGGAATATTGCAATTACACCCGCCACGAAGTAGGACGAATAACACCAAATTTTGTTTTTAATTAATTTCCCAGATAAAGTTTTCCAAGAAAAAAATCTTATCTTAACTTATCCCATGCGACCTTCCATTTGCATTTGATTGTCTTCAACTTTCAATAAGAGACACGCCGACTTATATGTATTTATATATACGTGGTCTGTCTGGAAAGTATCCAACCATTCTGAAAATCTCGAGAACCGGCGTCTTGGCCTTGCTGTGACCTAGTGACCAATCATACAGGACCTTACTATACATGAACAGACGCTCTCTCGTTGGATTACTCAGGCGTCAGTGACTCGCCATTGCGTAAGGTTGTGTACAACGTGATTGTCACATTCACAGTTTCCAACTTAACAAACTGTTTTCTGAAGTGGAAAAGACGCTCAGATCAATGTGAGGTCTTAAGGGGAGTACCTTGAAGAGAACTAAGGACAATCGCCCTACATACCCCATTCTGACTGACATTAAACGGCCGCTGGCTGCATAGTCTGTTTAAGTTTATAAGCTGCGTCTGGCAGCCATTGGGTATTTCGCCGATGCAGAGTTTGCTGTAAAGGTTCCGTCGAGGAAATCTGGTGTCACTCAAATTGCAAGTAGTAATCGGGATAGACATTTCGATCAAATTTTAGTTGGATTAAACGAAAATCGGGCTACAGGATTTGTAGCTTTATGATGGATTGATAGAAACCCAAACAAGTGACGTGTTAGTGGTGTAGAAGTGATAGATATATGTCTTTCCCGAGGGCATTAATGCGAATCGAACGCAAGCTGTCTCAGTCGGAGTATGAACTTGTCTATTCGATCCTATCCTCCGTACAGGGACACTTGCATATTCGAATTTCATTCACTCGCTTCGAAATTTGAATTAGCGTCTAGATTATTCATCCATCCCACCGCCTCTGGTATTTGTTCCATTTTTTTGCCACGTATACTGCATTGGTCAGTTCAAGTCGACATTCAGCACGTGTCTTGGCCTTGTCAATGACTGATTTTCCCCCCTCTCTCTCTCTCTGCCAGAAAGTTTTCATTGGGTGTGAATGAGAGTTCAGGCACTTAACCTTTGAGTCGGACACAAAAGGTCAGGTGTTTTCTTACACAATGATCGGAAATAAAATACTGGCATCCAGTTCACCTTAAGCCGTTTCTAATCGACCTACGATCAATAGCTTTTAGTTTCAGATACATTTGAGTGATGAAGGAAACACTTGTTTCCCGTCAACATGATCTAAGGTTATTCTTGGCAAACGACTTCAGTTCAGTTTTTGACAAATAGAGCACACGGCTTGTGACAGAGAGGACCGTGCTCAGATGCCAGTCTTAAGGATAAATTTTGAAACAAATTCCAAACATATGGTATAGTTGATTAATTCTGTCTGATTCAAGGCCAAGTGTAATAACTAAGCCATTACTTAGTCTGGCTACAAGTCACTTGCAATAACTAAATAACTGAAGTTCCTTTGGCGTTAACCCATGCAAGTACTGATAAGGTTATAAAGCTTTTCTTGATCCAGTAATCGGTGTAAATCTACCTTAGTACCCTATGCAACGAGGCAGTCACCAATCGAAACACTGGACAAATTATTTATTTACTGTAATATTATCTTTGGAGGTCAAACGAAAATCGGTCAGTTCGAACTTACACCTCTCTTTATAATATATATATATATATATATATATATATATATATATATATATATATATATATATTTATAAAACTTTCTTCTATGATTTACATGCAACGTTGACATTAATTGAGTTTAGCTCAATCTGGCGCTAAGCTACGGCTAGATAGTTGAACGAAGACTACCTTCTATCTGCTACTATGACATGAACTTCTTTCCAAAATGTTCAGCTGCTGCGAGGGGGCATAAATATACGGCAGTTGAGTGGCATCACTCGAGCTCCATTTGGACTCTAGTCGAGAGTGACACTTAGTGGACGACAGTTGTTACTGATGGTGTAACTAGGTGATTTTCTAATACAGTATCATTTGGACACAGGCACGTTAACGGGAAGCAACTGGTGTCCTGTCTGCACCGAGAAGACTTCATTACGAACTTCTCCACGTCATAACAAGTGTCAATTGGACACACGTAGCTTCACCAGGAATAACTTGTGTCCAATCCACACCGAGAAAAGTTTGTCACGAACTTCTCTACAATATAACGAGTGTGAATAGGATGCAAATACATTAACAGGAAACGGGAAAAAGTGGTGTCCATTAAATGCCGAGAACCGTTCATAACAAACTTCTCATTATAATAAGTTTCAATTGGACACGAATACCTTAAATAGAAATGATTGTTGTCCAGTCCACATTGAGATGAGTTCATTATAATCTTCTCTGCAATATAACTAGTGTCGGTTGGACACAAATACATTAACAGAAAGCGAATGGGGTGCTTAGAACATTTCATTACAAACTTCGCCGCGTACATAACACCAAGTGATTGCATGAACTAAAAGGTTGCATACATAAGAGACACAACTGTTGGCTATTGTGTGAAGATCGAAGCCACGAAACTCATTATGATCTCCGGGGCTCCCTTCCAAATGAATGCTCTGCAGTAGGTGCCCCTTTCGTTTACCATATAAAGATTTGCGCCCAAAGTTGTTGCCGTGCTTCTTGTCAGAGAGTTAATCGTTGGTGTCAGGCGAAAGGATGTCCCGATTCGGTTGGATCTCAGGTATCAGGATTACTAACGTCTTGCTACAATAACACTGTGGTGTTCGTTTGTTTTTTGTCTTTTTGTTCTTCATGTGATTACTACATAAACTTCACAAAGTTGTTCACACACGAATGCAGTGATTTTTCGGGGATGACGGAGACAGTAAAGAAAAAAAAAACAAAAAAAACAGCAACAATTAGGAATGAATTCGGATGAAATAAAAGATCTTCCTTGACATTTTGCAAATGGCGGCATTTCTTTTCCACTCGCTTGCAAACGGTGAAGCTTTTTTTGCACGACAATACGTTTCCTTCATTTAATTCTTCATTGTTGTCTCATTATCATTTTCTCTGTTATTTCATTTTCCTTTTATTACATCGGGCCTGGTTTAACTATTAGCAGATGTCTTAAGCTATGATGATGAGAATATTTTCGAAATTACTACAACTATTACTACAACTACTACTACTACTGTCACTATTATTATTATTATTATTATTATTATTATTATTATTATTATTATTATTGAGATTGGATGAATTGAAAATTCGAGGAAAGATTGAGACGGTCCAGATTTGAGCAGATTTGCTGTCACTAAAACATTTATAGATATATGGGGTAAAAGATAGCACGGAATAATGATAATGATGATAATAATAATGATAATAACAACAACAACAACAACTCAAGCTCACAGTCAACAGTTGAACAAATGTAGCATAAAAATTTGAAGTCATGTATTAAAATACCGTCAAAGAAGGAAAATAGTAAGAATAAATTCTACGTGTGACATCAGTGGCGTTTGCACCTGGAAATCGTCTTTAAAAAAGAGTTAAAAAAAGCATCTAGAAACATTTATTCTGGAGAATCTAGATGTTATTAGTGAACCCGTCAGAACAAGACCCGAAAAGGTTGAAAAAAAAAAAAGAAAAGCCTCTTTTCAAGAGTGTTTTTAAAAAGTGTCTAGCGGAGTACTGATGTCGATTTTCAAGTCTGTAGACAAAACGATTTAGCCAGGAGAGCTGAAACACGCAAACAAACACACAAACATATGCATGTATAAAAAAGATATAACCCTTCGCATTTTTGATGGCGAAGGTTATTCAACAGATTTACTAGAGAAAAACAGGTCCTTGTGGAATATATATCATGTTAATATTGTAATCGCTATTTAGTCCATGCCCCCCTTACATAATGGAGGATATATCATCCCATTATCAGGTCGTTGGGACACCCATCATAGGTGTGTCTTGGGCAAGATAGCCTGGCGAGGCCCATTTTCCACTAGGCTTCTTCACCCCGATTCATTTGTGTGCTTTGCAAAGAGGTATTGGATACCATTATCATAGTCATTGATATGACTTGGCTTGGACCAACTGAACAGGAAGCGAGCACTCTACCACTGGACCACGGTGATCGGTATGTCTTCATCGTTACTTTTCTTATCAATTGAAACTGATGAGGATGTTTGAAGTATATTGAAATATCCATCCTCCTCGTGTGTTTGTACGGATATCGATTTTGCACCAACACATTTCTAGAGCATACTTTTTGAATCCAAATAATAAAATAACTATATCACAAAAAGTTAAAGATAAAGAAAGAAGGAAAGGCAAAGAGAGAACAAAAAGAAATAAATAAAAGAGAGTGAAAGAAAGAAAAGAAATACCTATATGAATAAATAGAAAAAAAGAAATAAAGAAAATGATTTATGGCGATTAATAAAGATGAGCTGGACTGAAGAAAATTCCACGAATGTTGACAACTAAGATATCATCGTTTCTCTCGTATGTATATTTCAGCACTTAAAGTAATTTATTACGTACTGAATGTATCTATATCAACTATAATAGCACGCAAAGGCCAATGAGACTAATATATTTGTTGTTGTTATTATCATTATTATCATCATTATTTGCAATCTCACACCAGTTGCCTGGTGGTATCCGCTGGAGCTTGAGTGACAGCAAGTCTCCTCAAGTCTCCAGTCCTCCTCTCCTCATTCTCATAGACTACAGTAATACTATGGTTTACAGTTTCACACCAGTTGCCCGGTGATCATTGCTGAAGGCTGAGTGGCAATAAGTCTCCTCAGGTTTTCGGTCAACTCCTCTTCTCTCCCTCACCTTTCATACCAGTACTATGGTTCACATCTCTTTCATTTTCCTTCATCTGTTAGGCCACTGCAAAGATTTAGTGTTGCAGTCCTTATATTTCTAACACTTTCTTCGGTATCCATGCGGTTCCTAGCAGTGCTGTGATCTGTATAGTCTCAATCCTTCCTTTTATCCCAAGCACCTCCAGTCTCGCCCTCAGTGTCTTTGGGACAGTTCCCAGTGCAACTACTGTTACTGGCACTACCCTGATTTTCATGTTCCACATCTTCTTCAGTTGTCTTGCTAGATCTTGGTATTTTTCCAGTTTTTCACTCTCCTTCCTCCTTACTCTATGGTCTGCAAGCACAGTCACGTCTATTATTTGGCAGGTGTCCCTCTTCTTGTCTACGATTACCGAGCCCAGTTTTCTTGCCTGGATGAGGTGGTCGGTTTGGATGTCAAAGTCTCAGAGTTATTAGTGGTTTCCATTCTCCAAGGCTGCCTCTGATTTGTGCTGGTGCCACTTTTCCGTATGGTTAAATCCCATTCGTTTACTCAGTTCCTAGTGTATCACCGTTGTTACTCTATCATGTCTATGTTTATACTCCTTCTGGGCGAGTTGACTACAATCACTGGTTATGTGGTTTACGGTCTCATTTCTTTCACCGCACAGGCTCACTTGCTGTTTGTCTGTGTTCTGTCGATTTTTTTTTATAGTTTGTCTTGATGCATTTGTTTTGAGCTGCCATGATGAGCAATTCCATTTCTCTCTTCAGGTTTCCTTTTCGTAGCCATGTCCATGATCTCTCGTCTGCCACATCTTGTATCTGTCTTTTGAAATCCCTGAACAATTTTTTCTTTTCCCATTATCATTATTATGATTATTATTAAAAGCTATCAATCAAAACTATGACTATAGGTTTATCCAGTTTTTAAGTGAGTATAGCTGGCTGGCTGGCTGGCTTGCTATTGATGTACATGTTGCTTGTATAGGCCGCACCAATGGGACCAGACAGAGGGCTGAAAATGTAAACATTTATTCCTTTTTACGTTTTATTGTTTTTAGAAAATCTAACCCTCCCTTGAATTGTTTATTTTCCTAGGAGGGTGGGGGTGCTCAATTTACGTTGTGAGCTCATATTGACTTGGCCCCCTTAGTTTGATTCCGAAAGTATCCACGCTTGTTTTTTTTGTTGTTTTTTTTTGTTTTTAATTTGGAGTTTTCTTAGTTGTGATCACTGCTCAACAAAAGTCGACAGACTTGACTTATTCATTGACCTCCTCCCTCCCCAATTTTATATTGGTCACCCCTAACATGGCATGCTGCGAAAAGACATTTGCCCTATGACAGTTTTTATCGAGCGACCAACTAGATGTGATCATTATTCATTACATTTTTATCTTTTCCTGATGGTCTACTTCTACTATAACAATTTTTAAGCTTCAGACTTGTGAGGAGAGAGCAATGACTGAATGACAGTTATAGCAAAGGTTGAGTCTCTTCTACCCCCATTGAATCATAAGCACCCTCTTCCATTTTACTCTTGTTCATTTCATTGCATCGGTAAGTGAGTAGGGAGACGGTCATAGTGAAGGTTATTTCCTTTTTGATTCTTTTCAAGCATAGGCACCCTCTTCCATTTTTACCCTTGTTCATTTTATCGCATTGGTGGTCAGGAATGGAGACAGTCATAGCGAAGGTTGTGTCCTTTTTGCTTCCATTCAAACATAGGCATCCCCCTCCCAAATTTTTAACTTTATCCGTTACCTTGTTAGAGTAGATGGAGGGGGAGACGGTAAAGGGGGAAAGTTATGAGGAGGAATTAAATTTTACTGCTGTAGCGTAATTTGCTCATCACCTTCTTCACCCAATTCGTAGACAGGGAAACGTAAAAACGATAGGGGTGGGTAATAAAACTCACGAACCTTTTAGAACAGATAAATCAACTAGTTTTATTGGCGCGAGAAGACGTCAGGGAAGAAATTGATACTAATCAGGAAGCGTAAATAATATTGTTCCCATAAGTATCAAGAATGTTGCAACGAATCTCATCATTAACATCACAGCATCCAGTAACGAAGCCAAAGATGACGATAGCATAGCGTAATTATCCTAAACATGATGACTATTTTCTCCATTGAATATCATCTGATCTTTCATTTGTGGAAAACGGGGAAGATTCCAGGTTTTTATCTTGCATCACTGACCTCAGGAGCCTTTGATTGTTTCGGCTGGTTGGGTTGACCTAAATCTTTAACCAATCGATATTAGGCTGAAGGCAGTCGATATCTTAATGGTTCCAAGTTGTTCTTGGAGTTGCAGGAATCCATTAAGGTACCATTCCTCCAAGAGTTCCCCCCCCCACAATCCCCCCCTGCAAAAGTAATAAAAGTTGGAAATGCATTCTTTTTGTCTGTTGTTTTTTTCGTTTCTAACTTTCTTGTTGAATTTACTTGGTTTTATTCTGTTTGCTCCAAGGAACGCACTTCA
>OY735222.1:23837373-23864873 GCA_963457665.1 Thysanoteuthis rhombus | reverse complement strand
CCTAGAATTGAGATTGATTCAATTGATGCCGTACAAATTAATGAACACAAATAGAAAGTTCGAAGCAAAAAGCAGTCAGAATAGAAGATAAGAGAATATAATTAAAGAAACTGTGAAACTTCTGTCTATGTTATAATCAGTTAAAACAAATTAATTTCATTTCTTCTCGCCTGTTTATACATCTGGAATCATTTTGGATAGGTATGCTGGAAAGATCCAACGATATAGGATAATGTCAAAAAAATACTCTATTAATATTGATAGTTTACAAGGCCAAAGATGAGATAGAAAAAATTTCAAAATTTACTAAGCTTAGCTTAGTACAGCGCTTGGCCAAATGAATATGGAAAATCGCGTATTGATACTTACTAAGCTCAGCTTAGGATAGTGCAATGCCAAATGGGAGAGGAAAATCGCATTCCGATATTTACTAAGGTTAGCTTTCTACAACACAATTTCGAATTGGAGAAAAATCGCATTTCGATGTTTACCAAGCTTAGCTTGGTACGACACGAGGCCATGGAAGATTGTGCATTGATATTTACTAAGCTTAGTAAGGCATGTGACCATAATATGAATCAAAAATCGAATTTCAATATTTTCTAAGTTCAACTTGGTAGTGCACAAAGCCAAACGAGAGAGTAAGGTTGTGTTTTTATATTTACTAAGCTCAACTTAGTACAGCACATGGCCTAACGTAGCTTGGTTCGGTATGAGTACAAATGGAAAAGCAAATTTAATCAAATCACAAATCTCTAGTCGATGTACATTTCCTTCCTCTCCGGTTCACTACGCCGTTTGCCGGCTTAACATCAGTAAAATGATGTATTTTGAAATTTTTGCTTATCATTTTCAGATTTTGTGCAGCTTTCTCTATCCGTCTACCAGTGTGTCAATACACAGTGTTGCGATTACGCTTTATCTAAAAAGCAAAACAAATAGAACGCAGTAAAACTACTACTACTACTACTACTACTACTACTACTACTACTACTACTACTACTACTACTACTACTACTACTACTGTAACTGGTGTGAGATTGCAAATAATAATAATAATGATAATAATAATAATAATGATAATAATAGTAATAATAATGATAATAATAATCATAATAGTACACGTTATCGTAAACGGGGCCAATCCCAACTGCAGGTTCTGTGACAGCGCAGCTGTGTCTATCGATCACATCATATCTGGATGTTCTGTTCTAGCCCCAGGTGTATACAGACAGACATGACAGAGTGGGTCAGTACATCCACTGGATAGTCTGTAAGCACTATGACGTACCACGCAAATTACAATGGTATGAATACCATCCCCAAAACCTGTAACTGAAACACAAGATGTGGCACTATTTACGGAATTTCCCAATACACACGGATCAAACCATCAAAGCCAACCGCCCAGACATAATAATCAAAGATTGAAAAGAAAAGGGATGCCTATTAATAGATACGACTATTCCATCCGACAAAAACATGTCCGTAAAAGAGTTTGAAAATCGTTTTAGTACAAAGACCCGGAAATTGAGATCACATGCATGAGACAACCTAAGACTCAAATAATACCTGTTGTTGAAGGAGCTTTTGGGGTCACGAAAAAGAGTGTCGGCAAATATCCAGGTAGAATACCAGGAAACCCCAGCATCTATGAGATGAACAAAAATTGCCCTCACAGGTACCGCCCATATCCTTTGCAAAGCATTGTCTATGTAAATATTTTGTCTGCCACACAACTATGTACTGTTTCTTGTGTAATCTCCTGTAATAATTCCCCACTTTTTGTATATATGATGAAATGAAAAAAAAAATCAATGTCTACCCAGTCATAACATCGTTGGTTGTTCCAAGTTTCAAGCAGGAACTCAGCGAGCAGTGAAAACTCTTAGACATCAAAAGGAATTTTAAAAAATGATTGATAATAATAATAATAATAATAATAATAATAATAATAATAATAATAATAATAATAATAGCCACAACAACGTCGACGAGGTCGTTGACGACGACGACGATCATGATGATGATGATTTGTTTTTAATTCAAAAATATTTAGTCTGAAAAAAGCAACGATAATAGTACGGAGAAAAAACAAGTCATAAAAATCATAATGAAAGAGCTCCATCTTCCTCTATGTAGATTTGCAGCAAAACAAATGCTCAACTACGTTTAAGCGATTCGCCTTGGTTTTTTTCGTAAAAGATGAAACTTGGTTTTAAGCGAACTTTCGGACAGCGAAGTATAGCCGTATCAATGAAAAATAAAACAATGCCAACTAAAAAAGCCTGATCAGATGGATTAAAGAAGAAAAAAAACGGCTTAAATTTTTCCCCCTAAAACACAGGGTTTTAAAAACCAGAACAGAAGGTGTGGTCACTTGGCAAAAAAGACAAGGATAATCCCTCGACCAAATATTAATCATGTGCCTCTTCAAAAGCCAATTGATCAGGGATTAATTTCAAGTCTTCTCTATAATTGGGGCACCGCCTTGCCACTTGCAAAACTAATTGAGAATATGTTCGATCAGATTAAAGGGAATAGGGTTTCGATTTCTAGTACTTGAATTTAGAAGCACTAAGAACAGTCGCTTTATAAGTAGTAATCCAGGTCCCGAGTGCATAAGGGCCTGTTGAGACCAATCTATCAGCTTAAAGGATTACGCTACTTTGGCTCGATATCGTGTTCAAACTAAGTAGAACTTCAATTCATGACTTCGTAGGATGTTCGTTTGCTAACCACCACAGAGTCTTATTTCATTATATAAGATGATATGACCAACAAGGCAATCTATCTATCTATCTATCTATCTATCTATCTATCTATCTATCTATCTTAATCTGTTCATATCTGTATGGCTAACGTTCTATCGATCAATTCATATCTATCTATCAATCTATATCTCCCCTCGCTCTCTATCAATACATACACACACACACACACACACACACACATATATATATATATATATATATATATATATATATATATGTGTGTGTGTATATATATAGCTTTTTCAAAGTTTTTTGACAATTCCATAATTATTCTAATCATGGTATATTTTGGCTTAGCCCTCTGTGTATTGATGTGACGTGATGATTGATGGGAAAAGTTGATTCCCAATTGGAAGGGGTTTCAATTGCAAAACATACTCAAAACTCCATGACCTCGGCTGAATAAGATTTTATTCAGCGCTAGGTTCTTCTTTTTAATAACTAAAGCAGCTAAAATCCTAAATTTTCTTTTACAATCCATCTTGTGTGTTAACGCATTATGTGTGTTATCAACAAATATATCAAGTATTGGAGTTTTCAAAGGCCTGTGTGTATTTAGATGTTCTCTTATGGCACTTTGCCCTTATAATTTGCCACCTAGCAGATCAAACTGCCATTAGACAACATATACATACATATATGACTAAAGATTTGTGATCTGATTAAATTTACTTAGCTTTATAATTGTACCGTACCAAGCTAAGTTCGGTAAATACAGAAAAATGTATGTATGTATGTATATGTTGTCTAATGGTGCTTTGGTCTGTCAACTTGCCACCTATAAGACATATAAATACCTGCAGTGTATATGGGCAAATAAAGGTATATATATATATATATATATATATATATATATATATATATATATATATATATATATATATATATATATATATATATATATATATATAATTTGGTACATATTCGGCTACAATAAACCTGATATACTCAAACTTGACTGGCTTTTTTATCCAAGGTACGATGTTAAAGTGTATTTTTCATAATTCCTAATCGCAATTTAACCATTGAAAGCGCAATTATATCAGGTGGAGAAAATCCATCTACTGACCACCCCATCTCTACGTTTTGAAGATGATCAAAATTTCCTATAAATCATTTAGTGTATGCAATGAAATATCCAACTATAATCTCTCAGGAACTGGGCGACATTTTCTTGAAGCGAATCATTAGAAAAATTTCCCTTGCATTCTTAGAATAGTTTGGTTCCAGGACGAGGACGAACTGGAGAAAAAGAAAGGTCATTTTATCGAACAATGATGGATAGGATAGAGCGAGCCAATTGGATAAAAAAAAAAAAAAGAAAAAAATGGTGGATTCTCGTAAATACGCACGCTTCAAAAGTACGCGCAATTGTGCGTAACCATCCCTCCCACCTCAAAAACAAATTTGGTGCAGTTTTGGTTTTCTTGTGGTTGCTGGTTTGCTTCCGTAATTAATGGCCGTTCATTTTTGCGCAATTTTCACGAGCTCTTATTCCCAATCACCGGCAGCAAAAGAAGTAGCAGTAGCAACACGCTTGGTTTGTCCATTTTACAAGGCGTTAAATGGCCGAGTCACACTCGACGGCCTTTTACTAATTTACACTCCGGTAGCTGAAAAATGGGCATCGATTTGTTGAATCGTGTATTCTAGATGTATGCACACACACACACACACACACACACACACACACACACATACACACAAACAAAAAAACAAACACAGAAAGATACACTCACGCACACACGTATACATGCATGCGCACATGAAGCATTCGAGCATATACACATAGCTTGCATGTACACGCACACAAAATGTGCGTGAATATAATCACACACACACACACGCATGCCCACGCTCGCACACGCGCACACACACGCACACACACACATACACACACACACACACACACACACATGTATATATATATATATATATATATATATATATTTATATATATATATATATATATATATATATAATGCTCTCCAGTCGTTCCAAAAATTTCAAAGTAAAAAATTCCTTTCAGTGTAACACCATATTTCTACAGTCCCTCGAAGTAGATAGTGGAAACTATACCAAGGAACTGTTCACAAAGGTTGGTGGCACACACACAGAGGCATGTGCACACATACACACACACACAAAGATACACACCTATGTGTGTATGTGTATGTCTTTGTGTTTACAGACGGACATATATACATGTATATGTAAATACACACACAGATATATATATATACACACACAAATATATATGCACACATACATATATATGCATAAAAGTACTCGTCTATATTTTCAACCACAAAAAGAGTATAGTAATACTGTTGATTTCTTACATTCACATCGGAAAGTATTATAGATCGCACTTACTGCAATGAGAAGCTTATATAAATGATCATGAAAAAAAAAATCATATATCTGTGATTATATACTGCGTTATATTACATATAAAATTATTTGAAATGATCTCCCGTTATTATGCAGTTAATATTTCACTTGGATTAAACAACATGAATAGAATAAACAATCAAAGAAAATCGGGCTGCTACAGGAATTGAACCTTCCACTGATAGGGTAGCCGCTTTAACGTAGCGTTGCTCTTAGATTGAGATAAACAGCATCCGGTAACGCAAAGGCCCAAATAACTGTTTCAACTCAAAATTCCATTTTCTTTTTTTTTTTTACTTATTCACAGTCTATATCTACTCTACTTGTTTCTATCAACGCAACGGTTATGTATTAAGAATTAGGTATATAATCCGACACACACACACACACACACACACACACACACACATACATATATACATATATATATATATATATATATATATATATATATATATATATATATATACATATATATGAAAGACTGTTGACAGAGAATTCAATTTTTGCAAATTTTACTTTTATAGTTACGAAAGAAGGCACACGAACGGTTATGTATTAAGAATTAGGTATATAATCCGACGAACATAAACATATATATATAATCCGACGAATATATATATATATATATGTATATATATATATATATATATATATATATATATATATATATATATATATATATGGAAGACTATTGACAGAATTTAATCTTATTTCATTTTTATCAAATTTTACTTTTATAGTTACGAAAGAAGGCACACCTGGATTCATTAATTGTAAATAGTGTCTAAACGTGTTGAATCAATTATACTTCTTACCATTACTAAGATCAGAGAAAAAATGGTATAGATTTTATCCGTTTTTTCTCAAATTTTGATTTTAATAATTAAGTTTTATATATATATATATATATATATATATATATATATATATATATATATATATACATATATATATATATATATATATATATATATATATATATATATATATATATATACATATATATATATATACATTATTTATATGTGTATTATATAAACGAGGGGATCAATACGTCTGAACATAATTTTGAATCTTCAAATAAAAGCTTACAAATTGGGACATTAGAAATTGTTTCACCCTATTGACCTGTAAGGATATCAAAGGTCAGTGACACCTATTTTATGTAAATTCCTTGCGTCAAGTTACCTATATGAATAGATTTTCAGTCCCTGGAACGTAGCTGTATAGTGATAGTTATGTGTGCGCGTATGCTTGTGTGTGGGTGTGTTTTTCTTTGTCTGTTCATATCTATTTATCGACCAATGTATCAATCAATTTTATATCTTTCTCTCTTTCTTTCAACTCCAGTCTACTCAAATCTATCTAACTATTAAAATAACTACACACACACGCACATGTACGCACAGATGCGTTCACACATACACACACATTCGTGAATATGTGTTTAAAGAGGAGTTTGGTTCCGGTGGAACGCTTTTCACTCTTTCACTCTATTTCACAGGGGGTGGGGGTCAACTGTAACATCATGTGTGGTCAAGCGTAACACTTCACACAACTACCAGAAACAAGACTATTAAAGTATCCTAATTAGTCAACTCATCATTAAAAGCATTCCTGATGACGTAATTAATTTCATCAGCTCATTTAACATGGACAAAAATAAAATTAAACGTAGAATTGTAATCAAACGGATCCTATGAGAAAATTCAAACTGGATATCTGAACTTTCTGGAGCCTCAAGGTTTCAGTCTGACCATTTACTAAAACATTGATACTGTTTCCCTCATTAAAGATTAAATGGGGTATCACGTGACGAGTGTTGTCATCAGTGAAAGCAGGTAATGCCAGCAATTACGCTTGACCCCACTGCTGTTAGACTAGCAAAGCCTTGTGCTAGTATGGGACAGCGACATTCAAGCATGCCAGTAACGTTGTTCGTTACATAAGGAAATAGGCATTGAGATAACATGTGTTCAGTTTCATGAGTATAAAAAAGACTTATGGCAGTGGTTAAAAAAGTTACTTTCTCACCTCAAAAACAGACCTACTGTCATATAATCTGACAATCCCCAAGAAAACAATCTGATTTTGTCAAGGCAGGCAAAGGACCTGCTTGTGCAGTGATTAACATGACACTAGTTTGACAATATCTTTTCTGACTGGGTGAAATTAAGGTATTACATTTGACCCTGTGTTACGCTTGATCCAACTCCCCCCATACAAGCAGATAACCATCATTTTATACGTATTCAATATTTATATGGATTATTTGCGTTAAGATATGTTCACAACTATTTCATTTACTATTTGAAAAATAGCGTTGCATATATCCGACAATACGTCATATTCAAAGGCAAATAAATATCTCTACACTTTGGCTATCTATATGTCTAAAATATATATTTTATAAATAAGGTTAGCATCAGCTGATACTTGCAGTTTTACATTCATCATCACCAAGAAACCTCCCAAAGAGATAAATCACTATATTTCCGTGTTTATTTTTTCTTGCATTTCCACCATTCATAACAGCTCATTTTTTATTCAACGATGATTCACAGACACAGATCTGCACACGTCTCTGTGGCGCAGCATAGTGTCTTATTTACTGCCAACTGTTTGTCTACCATTTATCTCCAACTGATCCGACAACCTGCAATTATACTCTCTATGCGCATGCACAACATTAAATAGATGTTACTTCCGGCTAGTCTGCCCTTCTTTTTCCGTTGTTTTTGTTTTCGTATTTCCCTTTAAATTTCTATATCTGCATTTGTTTCCTGGTAACACAATGATTTGTAGTCGATAAATTATTGGATAATGTACCACTTTGGGGACTCCTGGTTGCTAGAAATTAAAAGAACGTCCTTTCTTTATTACAAATGTGATTTAGGACTTCGGAACGAAAGCAGAAAAACGTTGTTTTTCTTTCTGTCTCCTTTCGTGTTGTTTTACATTGGGCTTTGTTTTCAAATCTTGACATTATTGTTACATTCAACATTGATTATATAATTATTATTATTATTCATTGTTATTATCATTGTTATTATTATGGTTATTATTATTATCATCATCATCTTCATCATTATTATTAATATTGTTATTATTAGTATTATTATTATTTTTGTTATTATTAAATGAAATATCATAACCCAGTATTATTTAATTTTGACTACCATTTAATAAGGCTTCTTTGTGGCAAGAGGGGCTTTACTTCGAGTCTCGCCAGTAACTTTTTATTTCCCACTCAAGCGATCGACTCACTGCTGTTGATTGACTAACCGAATCAAGTTTGAAAAGACAACAGATAGAAATTAAGATGGAAGTAAATAGTAGTCAAAATCAATTACGGTGGGATCCTTCCTAAACTTTCTACATTTTCTCTTTCATTTTGTTTTACTACGTATTTTTATTGATAGCTCTGCATTCATTGAGTTATCACATCAGTAGTAGCTCACAGCAAGTTTCCTCAATACTCAAGCAATCTTCTCTGTATTCTAGCTGTTTCAAATAAAGCGTTCCTGCTAGTAAAATCGTAGGCACGATTGTCACTTTCATGTTTCTTGGATGGTGCTTTGATATATATATATATATATATATATATATATATATATATATATATATATATATATATATATATATATATATATATATATAACTTAAATAACATGGGACACAGTTAAGCTAACGTTAGTTTGTTTGTTCGTTTCATCTACTGGTGACCCTGCACAACTTTTCATTATTCGTATTTGCATATTTACGTCTCTAAAATTTACTGGTAGTAACTGGGAAATCCCTTTCATAACTAATATATGCACCGAACTCTTTCCATCATGCACAGGTTTCAGTCTCATCCACGCATATGGTAATTAGCAATGCGTAGATGTTTCCTCTCGCAGTAAAGGGTGCAATTGGCGTAGTAAAATAGTATTTCATTAGGGATCTGATTACGGAATAGAAATACTGAATTTAAAGAATGATGAAATTATAAAAAGTGATAAAACCAAAAGACACAGAATAAAAAAGTCTGTTTGTGGTCAACATATCACCATTCGCCAAGCATACTGCTATCCACGTTCATTAAATGCAGTCAGTATCCAAATATGTCATATATACTGTCATTTTTCATGGGACGTGTGAACCAATTAGTATCAGTGATAAGACTAATGATAATAATCCATGTGTCGAAACTAATTTATGCTTAGTAAATAGCTTCAAGCCATATCTAGGTTTATACATATGTGTGTTTGTATGTGTGCGTGCGTGTGAGTGAGTGTATGTGTACAAGAGAATCAAGTATATATTGATGCAATACGTGATTCTTCCTAATAAAACTATTATTGATGAATAAAAAATACCAATATTGATCAAATGAGCTTTCTTACCTATCATCAATATGAATAACGTTGGTCTTTGTCATTTGAGGCTTATAAGGGTAACACACTTACAAGCGGCCATGTGGTATCATTCTTTTGGGCAGGGATCATGGAGAATGGAATACAACATCGAATTTGGAAATCGACGAAGGAACGTTAAGGGAGAGTGAATGGGTGATGAGGTCCAGGCCTCATTCAAATGGAATCGAGCCAACCGCTCAAGTCACGACCTAATCTGTCTGTCACGAGTGCTCTCCCCTGGAGACCAACACGACAGCAGTCACGCAATGGACAGTTTGGTCTGAGCTTTTTACTGTCCAAAAGCAATTTTGGAAAGAATAGACCAACCGATGTCTGCGTGCTGTCCGGTGTAATTCACTTAAGCATCGCTGCAAGACACGGCACACGCTCTACTTGCAGAGACTTGCAGACATGGATGAATGGTTAGAGGCGAAAATCTGAATAATAATAATAGTTTAGGGGCTGCACCCACCCTCACCCAGATGTCGATCAGAAACTGTCAACTAAAACTATCAAAATAGGTTTCTTCGGTTTTTAGCTCTTCTGGCTAGCTATGTATGTACGTATGTATTTTGCGTAAAGGCCACCTAAATGGAGTTAGAGGGCTGAAAACTTTAACTTTACTCCTTATCATCTTTAGATTTTTTTTAAAGATTACTCCTCAAAAAAAGTTTTTAGTGGGGGTTTCAATTTACATTGTAACCTCACGCTAAACTGATCCCTTAGTTTGTGTCCGGCAGTGTTAAGTTTTATTTTTTGATAATTCAAACTTTCCAGTGATCAATGCCTGACAAGGCGAGAAAAGCAAGCTAATCATTGATCACACCTTTTATTGTTATATTTATTTGATTGATCACTGCAACAAGGCGTGGTGCCAAAAGTGTTTGTTACACGATGGTTTCTTTTGAGTGACTACCCAGACCAATCATACCTACTTACATATCGATGTAATATTGAAAGTCTGATTCTGTTTATCTGTTTGTGACCTCAAAGGAGCCGGAACGGTGCATTCTCGTCTTGGGTAGGTGACTGCTTAGATCTGCTAATCTAAAGAATGCAAGAAAAAAGGAGTCATTTGCAACTGAATGATAATAGTGTGGGATTTGCGTTCATGCACAGTACTATCAATATTACGATTACCAATTTTTTAAGGGAATCGACTATTAAATGCTCATTATAAGATATTCTACTACATCTATTTCATCATCATCGGTCTTTTAACATCCGTTGTTGGACATAGAACTCCCCCAGGATTTGCCACAATTCTCTCTCATGGGCGTCGTGTTATTTTCAAATACTTAAAAGTCCAGGCCCATTTTGGTCACATCAGATTGCACTAATACTTTGTCAAAGGGTGATTTAACAAGTCAAAGGTTTGTCTTGTGTGACTTGAAAACCTTCTGCAATGATTAAAAATGAGTTGTTTTTTTTTCTCAATCTCAAAGATTACGTTATGTTAAGAGTTAAAAAAAAAGTTAATTCGGAAAATTGAATTTCAGAATTATTTTTTTGCCAGTCACGACTTCGCATTGAAAGATGCAGTGATGTTGGTTATCAATATGGAGAAAAATAAAATTATCCTCTATCTTTTTTCTTTGTTCTTTTCTGAAATTTGGTTAGTGTGAACAGAAATTAATACAGGTATGCTTCGTTTACGGAGTGTTCGCTTTACGACATGTTTTCACTTTTACGAACAAAGGTGAGAAGAGAAAATAGCGGTCTGCGTATGTTTTGATGTCAGCCGTTATATAGACAACGCACACCCTCTTTCTCTCTTATACACTACAGTCTCTTGAAGATTCCATAATTCTGACCCGAATGACTCAGCGTAGCATGTCATCATCACTCTCCGATCACGGAATGATAAAAAATCAATTCAAATTAATGGTAATTATTTCCTTCGTTTTCCGCTATTCCAGCTTACGAAGAGTTTTTTTTTTATATTAACGCTCAACTTTTAGATAACAGGAGAAAACTATGCTCACTGGAATCTCTATCCATTTTCTGCAAATAAAAATGGGAACTACATGAAACAAAACATCTCTTTTGCTTTTTTATCATCGACAGTTTTCGAGACAATTACAGATTTAACATCAGCTATTTTCTTTCATTTCGAAAGCCGTCTGTCGTGTTCCAATTGATTACGATGGAAAGTCTCGTCAAAATGGCTGTTTGTTACTGGGAAACCAAGCCAAAAACACCAATACTGGCCGTTACAACTGACCGGTATCTTGTCAAAATAATCCGCTCAGATTTAAACCACAGGATTTGGATTAACTGAAGAGAGACGATCGATTTTTTTTACCCCTATTTTTCCCTGACGTTGGCCAACGTTCATGACAACGTGCAGCTAGGTCGTGTGCTTGCTCAGCAGAAGGTTGAAGGTCTCTGACAAACAAGTTTCCACCTGAATTGTCGAATAAAAGTGTCACAGTCAGTAAGAGCTAAGTACGTACAATGCTCAGTAGTGCATCGATCTCAAGTGGCTTTGTTCCAGAACCCAAACTTTTGATGTTCAGTAAAGACCGTCTTCGCCGAAAGGCTTTTCTTTCTTTCAAGTCGATTCTGATAGCTGTAGACAATCCGGAGTTTGAAGAGTTAACGTTCCAAGTTATGCACTGCGTCAATTCAGTTCCATAAAGAAATTCATGTATGAAAACGGTGCAGTTTCGAGCCAAGTCTACGAGTGCTTGATATATTTACTTAGCTTAACTTAATCGAATACATAGGTTCCCAACAAAGGGGGAACTACCCTCATCCAGGGTGAACCTTACGTGATCCAAGAGAGGAATAAGACTTTTAAGTAAAAATAGAAGTTTTACTCAATGTTTTTGACTTGAGGGGTTGTGGGGATGGAGTATAACTGAACAACCAAATTTCTGAATTTTCTTTACCAGCGTTGTATATTAAAATCATTTCAAATTTCAAAAATCAGATATGACAGCAGAGTTCTTTTTTTTTGTAACGAATTAAAATTCTAAATGATTCCTAATTATTTTCTCCATTAATGTACACCATGTTGTTAGTAGTGGCAATAGTAAATTCATTCGGAACCGTATCAAAGAAACTGAAAACGAGATTGGAAGAACTGGGGATAAGAGGGAGGATTGAGTTCCTACAGACCCTTGCACGATTGGGGACTGCAAGAATACTGAGGAGAGTTATCGAAAATATGAGACCTACGACCCCAAGCAGGTAGCGATGACCTAAGCCAGAAAAGAAAGGCATGATGAAGGCAGTACATATCACAGCGCTGCTGTGACAGGTGAGGACAATATGAGAGGAGATTTACCGTCACTCATTCTCTAGCGATAACCACCAGGCGGCCGGTGTGAAACAGTGATACACAGCACTGCTCTGGAATGTGAGAGTTTGATTTGAAAGGCTGGAGACTTGGGAAGATTTGCTGTCACTCAGTCCCCAGCGGTGACCACCAAGCAACGGGTGTGAAAAAAATAGTAGCAGTAGTAGTAGTAGTAGGTCTTTCCATTTGACAAGGTATATTGGTCAATGTTCGCCTTCATTTTGAATGATATAAAATTTGTTCAATTAAGATCTAATCATCTCTGTCGTAATTGTGGGTTTTTACTGGATTGGAATGTTAGCCCGACACTCCAATTCCCTTTTCTCTCCTAGGCTTTAGACCAGCCATGGTAATTGCTAAACTGTTTTTCGTTGTTGTTGTTGTTGTTGTTGTTGTTTTTGTTGTTGTTTTGAAAATGACAACTATTTTCTTTGATTGTCACAATACGTCTCAAGACTAAAAAAAAAGAAGAGATATAAACAAAAACGTCACATTTAGATTACATCAGCTAAAAACCTTTGTCTTCAAAGAGCTTCGAAAATGACGTCCTTTCTCTAAGATAGTCAGATTAAAAGAAGAAATTGTCGTTATTATCAACGAAACTGGCACGAATAGAGTACAACGTAAAATGAAAGGAATCTGGACTCGATGATTGTGTTGCGCTAGAGTCCGAAGTAGGAAGAGCTTGCTAGCTTTGGGAAACAGCAATCAATTTTTTGGATTTATACTAGGCTGGAAAATCGGCTCTGGTGCTGTACAATCTTCTCAATCCCCATCTCCCATTATGCTCTGAGTAAAAACGAATAAAAAGTTCTGATCGAATTTAGATCTGAGTAAAAGATGGTCGAACACGGATTGATAGAATCAACTAGAAAGTAATAAAAGTAGAAAAAAACATTTTGATCAGATTACGCTCGAATTTAAAGGATGGTCTAATATATATATATATATATATATATATATATATATATATATATATGTGTGTGTGTGTGTGTGTGTGTGTGTGTGTATGTGTGTGTGTGTGTATAATTATGTATTTATGTGGTTGTGCACGCAAAGGAGTAGTTGAGATCAATCATTTTCATTTGACAAAAATGAATTTTACGACCCTAGACGGCTCCACCACTTAATCATATCTTGTCTAATCGATTTTATTTTTATCTGTTCACCGTTCTCCATATCATGCTTTTCTTTGTACATTCGTTCTTTGATGTCATATTTTGTATGTATTCTCTGATGTCCTATAAGTACTCATACACGTATACACAAACACAAATACATTCACACACATACATATATACATTGTTATGGTTATAGATTCCTTTTCCCATTTTTCTTTATTTGTTCGTTTCCTCCTTTCAATTTTGTGAGTAAATTACAGAAATGATTGCATCGATAAACAACCCTGAATATTGATGGCTGCTTGCTCGAATAAAAAGGTGACAGAAAATGTCTGGATCGTCTTCGGTCCTGAATATTTATAGTGTTTCCATTCTTCCTCTCATGTCACTAGTGTTACGAGTTCTTTTGGCAAAGCAGTGAGAGAGAGTGAGAAAGGAAAAATCAAAAGAAGACTGAAGTGGATAAAAATTTTTAAAAAACTCCACAGGAAAATGGACATAAAAGAAATTGTGGAAATGGGTGATATTTTTGTAAAAACTGTGACGGAATGGATGGGCGATGCAAAGACAAGATTATAAACGAGAGGAGTTGCAAGGGTAACATGTCGTAAACTATGTAGATAGAAATATACTAAGAGATAGATAGATAGATAGATGGATTAATATGCAACGACTGTGATAGATATGAATAAAATGAGGCACATGTGAATACACTGCAAAATTTACCAAAAACGTGAGCAAGCTAACTAAATAACAGAATGCAAGCAAATATAGTGCATAAATCAATATATATACATTCATATATATATATATATATATATATATATATATATATATATATATATATATATATATGATAGAAATTGCAAGGGCAAATAAACGATGAATGTTAACATTTCGTGCTTTTCGTGCTCATCAGCAGTCGGCAATATGTTGTTTCCTGTGGATTATAAGGATTAAATAGCCTTTTTAAATTTGGCAAACGTATTATACAATTATCCAATCAAGTTTCAATGTTTCTGAAATCCTGACGGTTCTAACCATAACTACTGAGAAAGGGGAGGTAAATCTATTATATCGTCCTTATACATGCATACTAGTAATGGCTAGAACTGTTAAGTCTTCATAAATATTCAGACCTGATTCGATAAATGCAGAATACATTATTCAAATGTATATGGACTGCTTATTCAAATATTCTACAGGAGACAACGTTTTGCCAGTTGCTGATGACATTCACCGAGTATATGTCCTAGTAATTCTTTTTTTTTTCTTATATATTTTTATAGCCGTATGTAATGTGTTAAATATTGAGCACACTGTGATTAGACTTTTACAACGGATAAAATCTGTTTTTGTTTGTTTTCTGTTTGTAATCTAACAAATTGAGAATATATATATATATATATATATATATATATATATATATATACATACATATATATATATATATATATATATATATATATATATATATATATATATATATACATATATATAAAAGAGAGAGCTGATCTAGATATAACCAAACATAAATTACTAAGTGTAGCCTTACAGTAGATTCTAATAATGAAATATCCAAGGAGGATCGAACCCACTGTACAAACTAAGGTCGGTGAAACTAGCCAACCGAACATCTGTCAATGTTTGGCGCCAAGTTAAATAATTATTATGCCTAGCTTAGTTTGGCACAAGGCATCGAGTGGGAATCGAACTCACAACCCAAGTGATGGTCTGAAGGACTAGCTGGCCAATTATCATTTTATAGTCAGCCTCATGTTTGATAATTGTTAATTATATCTTTCTAGGATCGAACTCATAAACCGAGCTATGGTTATGTCTAGCATGTCAATTATTGCTTTAAAGTTGGCGTTTAGCCAGACAATTATCAAGTACAGCTTAGTTTGACACAAGGCCATATGAATAGAGCACCCAGTGAAGTTCGAACTAACGGTTCAATCTATGTTCTGATATAATACCTTGTCGACCACCGCTCTCTAGTCGGTGTCCAATTCGATACTTATTAAGCCTAGATTAGTCTGGCATAAGGAGAGGCACCCAGTGGCAATAGAACTCAATTGTGCTGAAACAATATGCTTTTTACTTATATTTGCCAAGTGTATCTATGACAAAAATGAGTGAAAACGTATCTATTGAACACTATCATAAAATAAAACGTCGTCGAAGTAATGCAACGTGTTCAGTGAATTATTTCACCATCATCTCTCGTCCACATAAATTCAAATTGGAAGAAAGAAGAAAAAAATGAGAAACAAAGAAAAACGATTGGAGCAAAGAGGGAGAACAAACTGAAATGAGAAAAAGAAAGGAAGGAAGAAAAAGAAAGAAAGAAATTTTGGAAGGAAGGCTTTGAAGAAAAGAAAGAAGAAATGTTGATGCAGAAAGAAAGAAAATAAGACGATAGGCGGGGAGAAACGTTAAGAAAGAAAGAGATGGATGAAAAAAGAAAGGAAGAAACCAAATTAAAATTCCATCCACTCCGAGAAAAAAAAAAGAAATCAAAATTAATTTCCCTTCCATATCGATCGACCAATCAGTTGAATCTTCAAGCACTATTAACCCTCTTTGCGAGACACTTTGCCAAAAGGTTATTTTCAATACCGCTGCCAAGACCGGAACTCCCTGAAGACGAAAGTTCTGATTATTTCAGAAATAAGAAATATGAAAGAAAAAAATGACAAAATAATGAGGACAGTGACTTTTCCAAGAAAGATGATTCAATCCAAAAATGGAAACTATGCAGTAATATAGACCGTCTATCACATCTATCTACCAACCTATCACAATCTGTTCATCTCTATCTATCTATCTATCTATCTATCTATCTCTCTCTCTCTCTATATATATATATATATGTATATATATATATATATATATATATATATATATATATCTGTCTTTGTACCTTGCTATCTATCGATCTTATAGATATATAGATGAATAGATAGATAGATATGAATATAAATATCAGTTCATTGCTATATCTTTGTGCATTGCTATCTATATCTGTTCATTGCTATCTCTCGCTCTCTCTCTCTCTTTCTCTCTCTCTCTCTATATATATATATATACATATATCCTCTCTCCCTATCTCTCTCTTTCTATCTATCTATCTATCAACGTATATATATATACATATATCACTCTCTACAGTTCAAATTATATATATATATATATATATATATATATATATATGTATATATATATATGTATATATATATATATATATATATATATATATATATATATATATATCAGCTTTTTCAACACGGTTCAGATTCGATATACATAAACATAATCAAGAAGCAATGGGAAAATCGATACAGCAGGTGTTACTTTGCCATGTAAGGCATTGAAGTTCCCAGCGTAGCAGACAGATAATTTCGGCCCCGGAAGATGGCAGGGTAAAGAGCAAATGTTCCCTGGCGCGTAGACCATGTTTGTAACAAATCATGTGTCTCTGACTAGCAATTTCCTGGTTTCCTCCAGTGGAATGGTGTCTCTTGAGTGGTCAATTTCTGGTTGTGCTGTGAGATCGATGTCGGTGTTCTGAGGAGCACAATACGGTCTCAAAAGAGCGACTGAAGTACTTCGGTGGCTAAAAGATTAATAGAATTCGGGCCATGTATAAAAATTCGAGGATATGTTTTGCGTTGAGAGATGGTTGGCCGTGCCGTAAGGATCGACATCATCTCAATAGAGTGACTTGGAGACTTTTCCGGCTGAATGAGGAATAGAATTCGGGTCATACATAATTGAAGAGAGACGAGAGAGATAGAAAGACGATGTTCACAAAGAAGTGAGCTTAAGAGGAAGAATTTTCTTCAAAATAAAATATAAGGAAAAATGGTATCGGTGGTTCTGCGTTCGTTAGACAAAAAATAGAAAGGGTATGCGTCAAGCGAATATATCCACTTTTTCGAAAATTCGCCTTACCTCTCTTTTTCACCTTAACGAAAAAAAGACAAATAGCAAAGATAGCGTTCAGCATTTGTTTTACTGCAAACCGCTATAACAGCATTGTCTGATGTGGAAATAAAGTTGAAAGATGAATATTTATTGTGTAAAATAAAAATGAATAATCGTGTGGCGAATATTATTCACATACATGGAATACGGTGTAAATTTAAAATCAAAATTCTGCTAATGACGATTTTACTATAGAAAATCATTGTAGATGTAGGATAAACAGAAAAAAATGAATAAAGGGATTGCCAGGGGTGAGTTATAATGAAAGCAATACAAACAGAATATCCTATTATATATGTGTAATGGTAATGCCTTGCTAATGATTTTACTTTAGAAATACTTAGTAATTTTTTTTACTCCAGAAATTCCTTGTATATGATTCGTTTTAGAAATACAGCAATGATCGGACAGCATTGTCAATGGTCAGGAATTAATGCAAGTTTTATGAACTAATTTGTACTGTTTCTATGGATAATATGATAGGTTTACGGTTATACAAATTAATATAATGAGTTTGCTATCACACACTAATTCACACGTTGGAAATCGTGTTCATCTATATGCCGCAGACACTTCAAGTCTAATAATGTATTTTAGTCCTTAGGAACACGTAGAACCATCCAGATTTACATCCGTGCACATGGAATGAGTCACGCATGCGCACTTCACTAGATCATTAAATAACCCCAAACATTTGTTAACATCTTGTTGTTCTCACGTTTCGCTACTTTTTCGTTTTATTTAGCTCTGGGTAAAAACGATTCTGCATCAGCCAACCTTGATAAGAGCTTCTAATAACTCATTCCGCTCTTAGTTATAGGAGTAATTCTTTTTCTTCATAGAATGCCTTTAGCAAACGTTGTTATTTCCCCGCATCAACTACGAAGTTTAACAATCAAATTCTTTGAAATAATTCTAGCATTTCACTTTTGAAAAATGTATTTTATATATATAAATTGATGATATCTTTATTCCGTGAACATAAAACAACATCTTTCAGCTAAACTATATATCCATGATGCTACGGTTAATACACAAGTTTCTAATATGATTTTGGTAACATTGTTCATTTGTATAGATACACAGCATCACCATTCAGTCATTAAGTATATTCTTTGGTTTACAATCTTTCAGCTGAAAGTATTCCATCGTAAAAAGAAAGTTTTGATTCGATTGAATCTACCAGGAATATTCTGACATCTTGAACTTGTTGGAACAACTAACCAGACAAGGTGTGTCACATAGAGCAAAGCAAGTGATAGTCTGAAGATGACAGGTTTTAAGTAAATGCTGCATGTTGGAGAAATTCCTATCCTAGCATTGTGATCGTTAGTGCGATGCTTTTTTTTCAAACGATCACGGGGGTTCTTGTGCATCAAAATCATCGGTCGACTTGTTCAGTTAAAATTATTTTATTACTAGTTACTCCATAGTAATATAGTGTTATACTGTAAAGTAACATTGATGATATGAAGTAAAACTAGTAATAAACAAGACGGACATATTGCACACTATTAGTTGACATATTGTGGGTCAGTATAAATGAAGTGAGGAAGATTGTGTTACGTCAATCGCCCCGGTATAGAGAGCAAGTTCGCCTTGAAAATGTAAATAAAATCCTGACATTGAACACCAATCTCTAAGATTGATTTTTTCCTTGATTCTCGTTATTCAAACAGTCGGGGAGAATCTAACAATGAAAGCTGCGATGAAACGATATAAGACGAAGAAAGGACTAGGCCAAAGAATGAAAATTCTTCTCACTTCACACTATCTTTATTCAGAGTGATCTCTGTGGAAGTGCTAGTTGCTGATCGGTTAAGAGCGCTGAAAATGGACTGGCCGGGCCGAGTCTAAACTCTGACCATGAGACTGGAGTGAGTGACGCCACTTCGGGGTGCTAGTCGCCTTTAAGTCTATTTAACATTTTGCAAACCACGAAGAACAAGTGGAGACAGAGAAACTTGTGGTATGTGAAGACCCCGTTGAGACAGCCGATACCATAGCTAACCTAAGGGCACTACTTTACTTTCAGAGTCGGGGGATTTGACCAAGAAATTCATGATAAAATACGACCATCATCAGTCTTTTATCGTCTGTCCTTGGATATAGACCTTCCCCAGGATTTGAGCTTTTTAATGGATTCCATGATGTCCCTGACTCTTGTCTTTTCTCGGATGTGCTGTGCTGTCTTGTGGTCTCTCCATGTAACGCCTAGCATAATTTTCTCATGTGCACGTTGCATAGTTCTCAATTTGTTGATCTGTCTCTTGGTTATGTTCCGTGTTTCAGCTCCATCAGTGACTATTGGGAGGATACACCTATTTGAATATTTTGAAGGCATCATTGCTTTGATATTGGCTGCTGTTCATTCAATTTGTATATGACCAGTTTATGCTAATACAACGGATGAGATTGGGTGAATATGATTATATGCCTGATTTTTGAGTTGTCGAATTGTCATTATCATTTATTGATTTTGATCTCATAATGGTTGTTATAAGCGCCACGCTTCAGCTGTGCACCCTGTTCTTTTTGTTCTAGGAAACATCTGTATTAGTTGATTAGTGTGTTATCATGTCCCCGTGACGCCGGTTTTATTCGTGCCTATTGAATCAGAATACATTTATGGACTCCCTTACATGACCTAAGGATTGAACACGTCAACCAGATCAATACTTTGAACTGACATTCATATCCGCTAAGCCACCACCTCGAAGGACATGGAATTTGTAGCCATTATATTTAATTCAGATTGTTCAACATTTTATATCACTTTAGGTTCGCACCGTTCTAATAATGTTCTGTCTGATATTTGAGTCCTTATGTCTATGACAACATCTATAACAGTCAAAACGTGGAGAATAGTTCAAATTAATAAATGCATAATAATGAGGAAGTCTTGTAATTGAGGGAAGCCTGTCTGTCTTATAAATCACTATTCAAAATGGAGCCCCGTGGGAATATTGCAATTACACCCGCCACGAAGTAGGACGAATAACGCCAAATTTTGTTTTTAATTAATTTCCCAGATAAAGTTTTCCAAGAAAAAAATCTTATCTTAACTTATCCCATGCGACCTTCCATTTGCATTTGATTGTCTTCAACTTTCAATAAGAGACACGCCGACTTATATATATTTATATATACGTGGTCTGTCTGGAAAGTATCCAACCATTTTGAAAATCTTGAGAACCGGCGTCTTGGCCTTGCTGTGACCTAGTGACCAATCATACAGGACCTTACTATACATGAACAGACGCTCTCTCGTTGGATTACTCAGGCGTCAGTGACTCGCCATTGCGTAAGGTTGTGTACAACGTGATTGTCACATTCACAGTTTCCAACTTAACAAACTGTTTTCAGAAGTGGAAAAGACGCTCAGATCAATGTGAGGTCTTGAGGGGAGTACCTTGAAGAGAACTAAGGACAATCGCCCTACATACCCCATTCTGACTGACATTAAACGGCCGCTGGCTGCATAGTCTGTTTAAGTTTATAAGCTGCGTCTGGCAGCCATTGGGTATTTCGCCGATGCAGAGTTTGCTGTAAAGGTTCCGTCGAGGAAATCTGGTGTCACTCAAATTGCAAGTAGTAATCGGGATAGACATTTCGATCAAATTTTAGTTGGATTAAACGAAAATCGGGCTACAGGATTTGTAGCTTTATGATGGATTGATAGAAACCCAAACAAGTGACGTGTTAGTGGTGTAGAAGTGATAGATATATGTCTTTCCCGAGGGCATTAATGCGAATCGAACGCAAGCTCAGTTTGCGGATCTGTCTCTTGGTTAGGTTCCACGTTTCAGTTTCATAAGTGACTATTGGGAGGGTGCATTGGTTATACACCCTTCTTTTTAGTATTAATGGGATCTTCTTATTTTCGAAGGTTGAACTTGCTCTACCAAACGCTTGCCAGGAAAATAATAGACAAAAGTTTATAGAGCAAATACTCAATGTCTGAGTTATAATTATCTAAAAAGCAAAGAAAAGTTGCATCCCTAAGCGTAACACGTGCGGAATCGGTTGAAAAAAAACCCCACAACCTCAATCATAAAGCAGTATTGATGCACATGTAATTGACCGTCAGGAATAAGTGTTAAATAAGTAAGATTTTGCCAACTCACCTAAGCGAGAAAATTCTTCTTGGTCAAACAAACAATTTAATTTCAGATGTCTGTTCAAACCATTTCAGACCAGATTGATGAAAATGTCGTTTCATGCCCAACGGGGTTTAGCTTCATCAAGCATGGTACTGCTCTGTATATTCAAGTTTAAGGGTGCAAGGATTTGTTCTGAAAGCCCATGACCAGCACTCTCACGTCGGTGCAATAATCGTTGCGAGGATTAAAGATAATTCGGGGGGTTGTTCCAGCTCCAGACGTTTGCATGTGAAGTTCCCCACATTAAACTGACTTCGTGTAAATATGGAATGAAGGAGAAAAAAATGTGTTTCTCTTGGTGGATATCTAAGTTGATATGGATATTCGTTTGACTTTCTGGTTTCTGATGGGATCATTTTAACGGTCCAAAATATACAGCCAAATTATCGGCTATTCAACTAAAAACCCTGCAATGTGCACTGGTAAGGCTCATGGTTAATATCACGCAAAGAAATCACAAGAAATTACATTGGAGAGAAAAATCGTCAGAGAAAAACTGAAATGGTATTCGGCAGGTCATATTGCAAGACTATCAGACAACCAGACCAGGACTCAATAGAGGGATTGACAGATAAAATTGTAGGCGACAGAAATAAGATGGCGTGTCAACTTGGACAGGCTGCGAAGATATTGACAACCGGATCGTCAAATTCTATGGTTGTGACGTTGTGGGGTAACGGTCTCGAAGAACATTCCCACTAAAGTGGGTGCCCCACAAGTGAAGTCGCTTGCCAAATAAGCTAAGCTTAGTAAATCACAAAGGTGTCTGGCTTCGGGCTAATCTTGTGTCATAAATCCTTGAATAGTCAAAAGTGCTCAATCGTACATTTCACGTACCCTACCAACAGAAACAGAAACGGTTAAATAGATGGAAATTTTGGTTATTCTGGGGTCTTTAAATCAAAGAGGGATTTTCACCCAAGTACACACACACACACACACACACACGCACACACATATATATATACCGTTTTCGGTGTTGTATTGCTGATCAGTCCTCGCCAAAATGAGGTGTAAACCGATCTGTAAATCCAACATTCCACTGTCGTAATTTGAATTCACGGCCAAATGGCTTCCTCATGGACTGAGCAAAATTGACAAGACGTATAAATATATCTATGCGAAAATTTATACAGATATACACGGGCTTATTTCCTTCTAAAGAAATGAATGCATTTTCATATACATATATATATATATATATATATATATATATATATATATATATATATATATATATATATATATTATATATTTCGAATCTTTGTTTATTATATATACAATAGATAATTGCAGTAACCATTGGAAAAGAAGTAGGAATGTTTAACTTTGCCGAATCTATCTCGTTCTATTCAACATTGTCTGAAATTCTCTAATAAAGCACTGATATTACTTCATGAATTTTTTTCATCAGTAGCTTCATCATTGTTGTTGTGATCTCTAATTCCCTCGAATGAACTGTCCGGATTCCTGAAGTTCCGTAATATGATCATCAGTCTAGAAAATTAATCAAATAAACACAATATTTAATCTGCGAACTTTAAAACATTAGTTAGATGACAGGGGATTTAACTAGCTGGACTTTTGTAATCAAAACAACAGATTCGACGATACAGGTACTATTAATGCCTGAAATAACATTATTGCAATTTGGGGGTTGGGGTCTTGGAACACTCAAAAAAATTTTCCCATCAAAATTAATGGTACAATCACATTGAGGATAAGAACATAACTGTCAAAATTGAAGATGCAAAACTGGGGAAAGTAGACCACTACATCTACCTACAACAACGAATCTCAATGAAACCGATGGAGAGATGAACTAAACAAATTTAGAAAATAAAGGCTCTGCGACGCCCACGATAGAGAAGTGTGGCGAATGATCAAGGTCTACGTCCAACAACGGGCGTTAAAAGACAGATGATGATGATGCTGCTGCTGATTCTCCGACTCTCGCCATTCTGGCTAACGGAAGTTATTTTTCATAGGAACACACTACTTTCGGATAGCGGGGTGAACCTGTAATCAGTGCCAGAAGTTTCAGACAATACAAAGAATGCTGGACAGTTCACTTGCAGCAAAGTAGTGATCAAAAGAAAATAAATGAGAGCAATAGTCCGAATATTTAAGCGAATAATATCTGCACGTATTCTGAGAACTTCCGACAATACTAACAAAACCGGGCGATTCAATGGCCGGAGATTAGTGATCAAGGCAACAAAAATGAGTTTACTGTAATGAATAATTCATAGAATAATTACATTACTCTAACTCAACTCGTCAAAACACGAAGAAGGAGAATTCAAAGGGAGGTGGGGGAAGTGGGGGGGAATGGAAGAAGAAAGAAAGAAAGAAAGAAAGAAAGAAAGAACGATAGATTAGGAGGATGACTGGAAGGGTAGAAGAAAGATAAAAGAGAAGAGAGAAGATTCGTCGGAAGAAAGAAAGAGAAAAAAGATGGAAAGATAAACGAGGAGAAAAAGAGAGATAAACGTGAAGCAAAAAGGAGAGGTAAATGGAAAGAAAGAAAGAAAGATAGACGAGAAGAAAGAAGGAAAGAAAGATGAGTGGGAAGGAAGAAAGAAAAATAAACGAGAAGGAAGAAATGAAGATAAACGAGAAGGAAAAAGGAAGATAAACGGGAAGAAAGGAAGAAAGATAAATGAGAAGAAAGAAAGGGAGATAAGTGGAAAGAGAGAAAAAAAGTAAACGAGAAGGAAAAAGAAAGATAAACAGGTTGAAAGAAAGAAAATAAACAGGAAGAAAGATAAGCGAGATAAAAGAAAGGGAGATAAATGGGAAGGGAAAAGAAAGATAACAGGGAGAAAGGAAGAAAGATAAACGAAAAGATAAACAGGAAGGAAGAAAAATAAATGCAAAGAAAGTAAGAAAGAAACCAAGAAAGATGAGTGAGAAGGGAGAAAGACACATATGAATGAGAAGAAAGAGAGAGGGAAAGAAGATGAACAAATTGGTAGAATGAAAGAGGGGGATAAAGGAGAGAGCCTAGCAGATAAAAGAAAGAGGAGAAATAAAAAAGAGAGCTCTGAACTGGAAAGTACAGTTGAACAAACCAAGAAGGAGAGCTGGAAGTGTGAATAATGGAGAGTAAGGTGTTAAGTGAGAAGTGTGAAATTTGGATGATGGCGGATCTCGCTTCAAAATCTAATTCTCCGGCTGGCAGACATGTCACAGATCTTCGCCAGCCCAGGCCTATATATCCGATAACTTATCAATTTGTCTAATTATTTGCTAGTTTCTCGTTTGAGGCTGGTCATCGCCCACGGAAAATCGCAATACAGTCGCCATCCTCACAATCTAATTAAGGAATTCATCCCTTGAATTTCTGGGTCACATCCTGCCCCTTGAGGGGAAGTTTTCTCCTAATCATGACGCATTTTTGTCTGAGTTCTTGGAACGAGGTGCTGTTACAATTGTGCATTGATTCATTCGAAACAGTTCCCTCGTCTTTGGGGTATTTATCAATGTTTTTCAGTCGACGTAGCCTTCGGCATTCTTCCTGTCTGAGTTTCTGAGATGAGACGTCATTGCTGTTATACATTGATTCATTCAAGCCAACCACTTCGGCTCTGTAGTATTTATCATTGCTTTTTGGCCTATGTGCGATTTGGTCTCCTTTCTGTCTGGATTTGTGATACGATGCGTTTTTATCATTACGCATTAATTCATTTGGACCAATCTTCTCAGTTTTCTTTCTGCTTGAATATTT
This sequence comes from Thysanoteuthis rhombus, assembly GCA_963457665.1. NCBI lineage: Eukaryota > Metazoa > Mollusca > Cephalopoda > Oegopsida > Thysanoteuthidae > Thysanoteuthis > Thysanoteuthis major. The sequence continues at coordinate 23,838,994 of OY735222.1, read as the reverse complement.
GAATTGTAAAGTTGTCACTCTTATATACAATGAGTCCCTCAAGGCTAATGTAATATTCGTTATTCAGTGAACTTTTTAAATTAATACACTAGACATCTATATCACAGCAGTCATAGGAACCCCATGATACATACATATATATATATATATATATATATATATATATATATATATCCCAGAGGGCACGAAAAATGCAATTGGCAAATGAAGTTCGAATTTTAGTCGAGGCTACTTATGTTCATTTCAAACCAATACCCATCGATGAATATATGAATCCACTTCTCCTTGTCTTGACAAATTTGTCTCATTTTTGGCATAGCGTGAACACTGACAAAATAAAAAAATGGGTGAGTGAGCATTTAGTCTAATAACTACTGCCTAGGCAGTAACATTTGTACAAAGTTGTTTCACCTAATGCTAACCTTTACAGAGTAGAGGACAACATATTTTCTTTCATTATATTTTTCTAGCTTTGTATCGCAATGCCCCTGAGCTTTTCACGTTCTATAACAGTAAAATAAGCTGAATGAATCGGAAAAAGATAAGCAGCCTCCGACGTGCTTTGAATACGCAGCCTGTATGTTTGGGAACCGCTTTATTTTGGACAGTACTATACTGATTAGGCTATGAAGACCCATCAGCTGGTGGAATCGAAATTTTGTCATATAGCTACATTGTCCCCCATACAATATCCCCCAGTGAGATTTCTTCTAAAAACTTCAGACAACTTTAGACTACCACTACTTCTAAGTATAGTCATAGATTACTATCCTCATCTTTATTGTTTCTATTACTACGTTCCGATCGCTTCATCCTCCGGCTATCCTTAGCTTTACTTCTCATTTTGTAGTCCTCAAAGAAGAACAGAATAATCGCAAACCTTTGCATGCAAGAGTTGCATGCATCTATTACATCGTAACTGAACGGTTCAGGGATCCATAGATTCAGCTGCGCCTTTTGCAAAATTAAATAATCTAAATGAATTTTCATTGCTAATAGGTTAGAATCTTTTGTCTGATACAACTATCTGGCCAAGTAAAGTAGTAATGGAGAAGTGGTTCCCCAAAGTGCTCACTTACCTTCATTTTTATGTCGACCATCGTGGCGTGCGAATTGCAGGTTTTTTATGTCAACATATCAAGCGACAGAGTGCACTGGAAGAAATGTGGATGGTAAATAAAAGCGAGAAGCCTGAATCGCCCATATTATTCCTTTTCTTTTTCTCGTGCTGATAACCATTATCCCAACCAGTACAGTTGAACATAAAAGTAACAAATACATAAACGTGATGTAATATCTATGACGCAACGAATGTCATGACAGAAAACGAAATCGGCAAACTGGGGCCTTTAAAAGTGGAATACAACCATTTTTACACTTGACCCTGACTTTGTGTCTTTCATATGTATTCACACACACACACACACACACATACATATATATATATATATATATATATATATATATATATATACATATATATATATATATATATATATATATATATATGTGTGCATCGATAAGCCCGTAGTCAAATGATTAAGAGAACAGCATTTTTACACAAATATTCGTTTTTCAACCTGATCTCCTATCTTTACAAATTCCTTTGTGATGAATACTA
>OY735222.1:23797373-23834873 GCA_963457665.1 Thysanoteuthis rhombus | reverse complement strand
TCAAGCTATTCTTCTTTAAATGGGTTTATCACTTGGATATAAAACGAAAAAAAATCATGGTTAGACCCAGTACAGCATCAAACATTTCTAACTAAACGGAATATAATGAAGGAATAGTTTTTCTTTGTGTTTAGTAGGATGGGTTCAACGACCATTCATTTTTTCTTTCAATTGCTTAAACCTTGACTTACTGTTACCATACAACGTCAAAGTAAGTATTTTTGTATAACAATCATGGTGCTCAGGTTGGTTTTTTCGACGTGCAGCATATTCTGTAGAAATGGTCATCGTCAGAAAATTCCTTCTTTAGCTCCTTGCAGCATTACTTATCTGGATAATAGAGTGGAAAGGTCGGAACTCCTGGTCGAAGCCGGGATCCAATTCACACTAAATTAGTACTTGGAGAATCTAGCTCGTTTCTTTCCCAAAAGGTATCAGAATATCTGATCAGGTACAAACTGAATGTCCTATACAGACAAACTGTGTGAAATTGCGGTTGAAATAACAAAAAAACAAACGAAAAAAAAAACGGGAAGAGAAGCTGAATGTTCGCATTATTTCATATGATAATATAGAAAATACTTTGATGGCCGAATAATGATGCTCATACTTTATGTTAATGGAAGATTCTGTCAACAAATTGCTGGAAACTTTTGCAGCAACCTAATAACTTTTATCATTAAAGAAGCAAATGTGTGCTAATTCCCAATGTTTGAAGTTCGGAAATATTTGAAGAAGTTGGAATTAAGTTAAGCAATTTCTGACCACTTTGATCTGTGAACTCAACTAAAAGCGACTCTAATGTTCAAAAGAAATGTAATTATTTTAGCAAACTTACGTCTTTTCAAAGACACAAGCGACTTTTATTGTTTTCCCACCAATTTATTGAATGCAGCTTGGCTGCTAAATATACCAACACAGTTATCGACAGATCTGGAGTTGGTTTGAGAAATTCATATCAAAGCTAAGCGTAACAGTAGAATTCCAGTTTGCTCTTTGCCATTATTCCTTGAATTATTCTGACTTGTATCTCCATCTTTGTTGTTTTGAGCTCTGCGTATCCCCCCGCCTTCCAGTTATTGTCTCCACTAAAATTTATTGTTTAACTTTAAATTATTCTGACAAATATCTGCATCTTTGTTGTTTTGATAGCTACATTACAGACACTTTGTGCTTTGGTCTTCTGGATTTGCCGGGAATTCTGAGATAAATTTAATTATTTGAACCTTGATGAGTCTTACTAGTGTCCACATCTTTGTTTTTTCGATCACAACATCTATTTATCATCTTTATATTTTAGGGTTAAATCCTCTTGTCTCCGACTCAAGCACAAGAACTCACTTCTATTCTTATCTTGGTTCTAAAATTTCAAATATTGGTAGAAAAGGAGACAGTTGTTGTTGATAAGGTTGCGTCTCTTTTGAATGCCAAAAAGGCTTTCCAGGAATTACTGGAAATACTGAGAGGAATCACTATACTATTAAACCGCTTGTCTTTACGACCATTACGTTTTCTGAACGTGTCATTCACCCTCACAATGTCATGAAAAAAGGTAAAGATGAAAAACGATGCTTGTGAGCTAAAGGGAAGGCAAACGTAACCACAATTGACCCCTTTTCTACCGCCATTTGAAATATTAGGACCAGGATAAAAGAATAATGATAATAATGAAAGAGAGTTCTTATGCTTGAATGTGAGACAAACAGTTTCAACCTTCACCACAACTGCCACTCATTCATTTATCCTGCACAAGTCTGAAACCTATAAAAAATAGTTGTAGTTATAGCGGACTTCAGAAATAGACAGTTATCAAATGTATTCCATAATGATGTGCGTGTATCTTGTAGCAGTATAATTCTTGATATCTTTCAAAATATCAGTGATTTAGCATTACCGTGTTCTGCCGTGTAGTATTCATAGGTTTCATAGCTGATACTCATAGCTTTTTCCCCTTCGCCAACCAGTCATTTGAGCTTAATAACAGGTTACAAAAATAACCGTCTTTGACTTAATCAGCTGGACCAGGCTACCGTAATGTGTGACGCGTAGTTACCCTTGACTTGAAGCTTGTAATTCTATGTGTTCATATGGTTTAATTGGTCAATAAAAGCAGATATCCGTTTTATTTCCACTTGCAGGAAAAGGCTTTCCAACGTCAAAGGGAAGTTGGTTACTGAAACATACCAAACGTCTGTGAGAAATAGAAAATCAGTGGATCGTAGAGATTGTGCCATGTAGAGATTTCTCTAGAAAATTATCAGGATTCGTCCACGTTGAAAACTTGGAGTGAAGATACAAAAGGTAAGTCTCATTCTCTTTATCAGTTTTTTTTAGTTTTCTATCATATGTTAACTCATTCATTTGTTGCATTCACAGCCAGGCCACTCAGGGGGGGGGTTCTAGTAGGTCAGTGGCGGGGGCTTTTGAACGTAGGTTAAAGATCAGTCTCCTCTTTAGGAGGACAAACGAAATTGCGACGGGAAGCTCTCTACACGACCTTCAGCTGCTGACGGTACCTGGTATTCCAAGACAGTCACCTTTCTAGATACTGACCAGTCTCGGCGTTGCTTAATTACGACAACCCGTGTGTCCAAGGCAATTTGACCATACCAATGCATTCACTACACAAAACCATTCGTGTGTGGAACCCACTGAGAATCGAACGAACAACAGTAGTGATGCTCTGTTGGGCTAGGTTCCTTACCGTGGTTTTCGGGCAAGTGGGTAATTTTGCTCGGCTTACACAAAGTCAGAAGTGTTTAAAACCCACGGTAGCAATTGTCTATGAGTTTAGTTTGCTAAAAAAAAACAAAAAAACTATAAATATTGAGAGAATATAGGAAGAGAGGAGAGCATGAGGGTGGGCGTGTGCACATCTCTTTCCCTTAAATACAGGTACACCATTAGCTCTCCGTCACACTTGATTCCAGAATAGGGCTGGATCATCCATTTCAACAGACCATCAGAGGTCACAAAATAATCATTAATTGACATACCTCTGACCCATTCATTACGCTTGTCTCATTAGGAGCATTGATAGAAACTCACATTATTCAAACATTCGATTCGAATCAAATGTTTGAATTCAATGCATTAATATAAGTGATACAGTTTTTTATTTTATTAAATGTAAATAGAAAACGTACAGGTATATTGACAGAACAAATATTGCACGGCACTTACGATAAATCGATAAGCGGAAAGACAAAATTGTAAAAACACAAATGCATCATTTAAGGTAATCACAGTAAGTTCGGACAAGGCAGATAGTGTCTCGTCAATGAAGACCCGGCTATATATATTTAGTGAACTTCAAAGATTACAAAACTGTATAAATGGCCTTTGGAAATATCGGTAAATTGATTTTCTATTCAGAGATATTCCTGACCCTGTTATATATATATATATATATATATATATATATATATATATATATATATATATATATATATATATATATATATATATATATATGTGTGTGTGTGTGTGTGTGTGTGTGTGTGTATGTTTGTGTGTGTAGTCTCGAAAGCTTTAAACACACGCACAACAACAACAACAATACGCACAGACACACACAGAGGCACACACACACACACACACACACACACACACATATATATATGTAACAGATAATGGTTATTAGTATCTATTAAAGTGAATAAGGGGAGAAGACAGTTTTAGGAACGAAGCTAAATTCACTTCCTAATACTGTCTTTTTTCATTCACATTGTCGGATACTCATATCCATCACTTATCAGACTGTCGACATAATAACAATGATATATTCGTAAGTGTGCCAACAGTTCCGAGACTAACGGAACACATGAGCAAAAATCCGGACTTCTACCTGTCAGGGTCTTGGTGGCCAAATCAGTTGGCGCAGATCTAGGTCACATAGGTGCTCTCATGGTAATGGGTGTGGGTAAAAATCTCTACTTTCCGACCATCGCTGTTGTTTCGCATACTACTGTAAATAATTCGGTTCGGGCAAACTTTGGTTCCAAAATATACAACTAATTCATACATTGTTTACGCACACACACACGCGCACACACACACACACACACACACACACACACATATATATATATATATATATATATATATATATATATATATATATATATATACATATATATACACATATATTTATCCAACTAATTCATAGATTGTTCATGTATTTTTATTACAGATAATGCCAAAATTAATGGGTTTTTAAGAAAATATGTGAAAAAGCTATTATTTATCTGTTCTTCCGAATGGTCGTGTTGACAAATTACACACATCTACCAGATGATACCTGACGTGTATGAAAAACAACCAACATGAGGATGGTCCTATTATCAATAGATATTACACACTGTCGGAAAAATATTTATGTATAGATATATACATAAGGAAATGTATATATATATATATATACATGCATATATATATATATATATATATATATATATATATATATATATATATACATACATATATATGTTTATATATATATATATATATATATATATATATATATACATATATATATATATATATGTGTGTGTGTCTGATTGACAGGTAGATGGGCAGGGTGGGAGATCGAACATGGAAAGCTATGTAACGAATTGTTTAAGCATATCAATAAAATCGCCCATTAGGCTGTTACTATCAGCAAGAAAGTGGTTTTGTCCCAAGCATATATATAAAAATGTGATAATTCTTTATTTGATGATTATAAGTGCTAAAAAAATTGATGGAAATGTGATGTCATATGACGTTGAAAAAATGAACTTCGAGTATAGTGGAAAATAATCATCAAATTCTTTGGTTGAATGTGTTGGTAGAAAATTGAAAAAGTTTTTTCTGTGTAATTAGTATTCTTACAGATGATATCATGTGCTTGTTCTCGTGTAGTCTGTGATTAAAACTGAGACAATGGATTTCATATTCACATAGGTGAACTTCGATAAAAATAACACGAAGAGCAAGTCATGTCTATAATTTTACTTACTGATCCCTTGTCGTTAAAAAAACGTTTTCAAGGTATCCTCTGTAAGTAAACCTTGTTTCAAAAATGCGTTGCATAAAATGATATCGATATACAATATAGATTAAACCTTATATAAAATGACAACAGCATGAATGGCAAAAACTATATGATGTAGGGTGGTCGTGTTTGATCAACACTGCTGGGGTGCCATGTTGATATAACTATTTTGATTTTAAAATCCCCTGAACGGTTACATGGTAAACAATGATCCCAACAAGAGACAATTTATTCATCGTACAATAATAGCAAAGAACAAAAGAAAAAATTAAAATATCACTTTGGAAAATTACAAAAATTGCATCGACAGATATTTGGAAATGACTGAAGTGACATAAAAAATCTATTGAAAAGGTTTTTTTTAATGTTTAGTGTTTAAAGTTGTAAAGCTTTCTGAACTCTCTCTCTCTGTACATATGTATATATGTATATATATATATATATATAGAGAGAGAGAGAGAGAGAGACAGACAGACAGACAGAGAGAGTGAGAGAAAGAGATACACACATATGTTCAAGCTTTCTCACACACACATATATATGATTAAATGAATAAGCATATGAGATGTATACCCAATTCGAATAATTTATTTTATTTCATTATATAGCTCCACTTTCAATGATATTGCACACTGTATTTCAAAGACAACGAGAAATCTTCCCTCAAACGTATATATATATATATATATATATATATATATATATATATATATATATATATATATATATATATAATGTAATAAAGGATTTGCTACACAAACACGTTTATGTTTCTGTCCTGTTAGGATTCCTTCAGGCGAATGACATGATTTATTTGGATCCCTATAGTAATGCTCTATCATTAATTATAACGAGAAGAATAACACCCAACAGGCAGGTATAAAAATATCAATCACTAGAGCTATCTTATTCTTTCCGTTATTAAAGTTAATAAAAGTAGTAGCAGAATTACTATTGGTATCATTATTATCATACCCCCAACCGCGATCAAATTCTTCTCATAATTATCTTAGATATTTAGAAGCAAACCCACCTAGAGAATAAAAAGAATTGAACAGAAACACTTAAGGTCGTTTAGTAGTGTGTATATGTTTTCAGAATAAACAATCTGCCATACGACCCCTTTTAATCCTTGATGTATGCCCCCAACAAAACCAGTCAGTACTTTGTTCATACTAAATTATTGCATAACTAAACTGTTAAGAATGATATGATAAAATCAACTATCATTTTCTGAGAACAACGTTATATATATATATATATATATATATATATATATATATATATATATATATATATATATATATATATATATATATATATATATAATTCAGAGACTCCAAAACGGCCTCAGGTTTCAAATTTGTCCATAGGGGTAATTTAACCTTAGGGTTGGCAAAGTATAGTTGGTGCAGACCCCCAGAGTCAATACTGCTCAATCTATGATTACTTTTTCTGCTTCAAAATGTGCGAGATTCGTTCATTTCTCTAAGAAAGCAGTGAAAGCTTCAATATGTCGGTAGTCAGAAGCCCTAGAAATGGATAGGGCGGAAAGAGTTCGGACTCCGACGGAGAAAATGAAGAACTTTTTTCTCTTTTAATCTCATGTTCTTGCTATAAATCGAACCATCAAACTTTTCAAAATTTTATTGGTTATGAGAAATTTTTTTAAAAGGGGTTAATAGAATAAAATCAATAACACATAGACACTATTCCAATCCAAAGGTCTGCTCAGATGTGCAGACTACTAACGACCAAAATGAGCCCATGATTTCACCATTTTGAGTGAATTCCTTATGGTTTTAGAATAAAGCACGAGCTATGTATGTAGTTTTGTACACATGCTAAGGATTTTGCTATAATAATGCATAGAAAAAACAGGATGTAGGGGGTCAGTGGTAAAAAAATCTACAATAGAACTATTTTGAAAATCATAAATCAAATTCATTTATTGGAAGCGTTACTGACAGAATTGAACTTGGATAGATGGATAGATGTGATTGTTTGCAAGCTCCTCTATGGGATTAGTTCAACAAATTCCTCTCTCCTACTGTCTTGTATCTGACTAAGCTTAATTCGGTAAAGAAAGAGTTGTCTGGGTTAAGATAACTTATGTGTATAAATGGATATAAATAAGAGCTAGTCTGTACTCACGGCTCCGTAACAAGACGGGGATGCTGATAATTAAGAACTAACGACTCGGCTGCTTCACGTTCAGGATACTTAAACATGCGCAGAAGAAAAATGTTGTGAAAATCAGGAAATAAATATTTGGGTGGGTCTCAAAGTTTTGAACGCACTAATTGCAATGCAAAGAAGACCGTTCCCTTCTTTAAACATACGTTAATTTTTAAATTTGGAAGCCTGAGCACACACACACACACATATATATATATATATATATATATATATATATATATATATATATATATATATATATATATATATACTCACAAACATATATATATATATGTATACATTTTGTGTAACTCAAATAAAAAGTTCGGATAATTGATTGCAATCAGTCTCTCGACGGTGCAGAGTATCATCATTATCATCATCATCAGTCTTTTAACGTCCGTTGTTGGACATAGACCTTCCCCATGATTCGTCACTCTTCTCTATCATGGGCATTGCGGAGCCAGTACTTTCTAGCTCGTCTCTCCATCTAATCTTCTGCCGGCCTCGGTTCTGCGTTCGATTACGGGGGATCCATGTCGTGAGTCGCGATGTCCATTGGTTGTCTGCCATTCGTACAACATGGCTAGCCCACTGCCATCTGAGACATCTGTCATTTCCCAAATGTATTTTGCCGTCCTATGGTCTCTCCATGTGAAGCCCAGCATAATTTTTTCATGTGTACGTTGCATAGTTGCATAGTTCTCAATTTGCGGACCTGTCTCTTGGTTAGGTTCCATGTTTTAGCTCCATAAGTGACTATTGGGAGGATGCATTGGTTATATACCCTTCTTTTTAGGATAAATGGGATCTTCTTATTTTTGAAGGTTGAGCTTGCTCTGCCAAAGGCTTACCTTGCTGTATATATTTATAGATAGTAGTCACCTAAAACTGACACATACATATATACATATCCATATATGTATATATGTATGTGCGAGTGTGTACATAATCATATTGTTTATTTAGGTAGCATTCCTACTTTTGAACAAGAATGGGTGTGTATGTAGAAACATCCATGTATGATATGCATGCATTTACATAAGCTTTTTTTTTTCGATACATAACTAAGGAAAACTAGGGACGACAGCGAAACCTTTTGCTTTTCTCTCAGTCATTCAGAGATCATTCGGACTAGACCGACCAAATTCTTATATACTGAACTTACGTCTATCCACTAACTACCTATTTGAATTCAAGATTGTTACATATAACAGATAATTTGCAATATCCATTTCAAGAGAAACAACTAGATGTTGCAACTGTCTCCAATCCCTGACGTTTGCAACTCAAATAAGAGACGATTACAACGGTACATTAAATTTCATCAATTACTTTTGCCATTTGTCTCAATAAGTATAATATTCTAGAGATATCAATTGTTATATAATGATATCGTTATATTTTCCTTTCATTCATCAAATAACAGTTGAGTTTTGTTTGTATCTTCACAGAACATAGACCTTCTTTGAATGAATGTGCAGATTTTATAGACGCTATTCAGTCTCTGTATTTTAGTGTTAGACAAGAAGAATGTGACAATTTGCAATGCAACGAACGTTTAATAAACATGTATTTATTATACAAAATCGCAGCTGTTCTAAAAACTGATTTTTGTCACAATCCATTCAATGAGATCTGCAACCTTAGGTTTTCTAAAAGATGCACGCTCACACTCAAAGGACACAGCTTTTGAAAACATTTTTTTCAATTCAGTTAGCACTCAGAAACAATTCAGTCTGCTCCGAGCAAAACTTTCAATGCAAAAAAAAAAAAACTAAACAAGAAAATCATTAATTCTGAGTCCCTGCTGTGGCATTAGTAAAAAATCAGCTCCAGCTGTGCAATCTCTGTCTACTCAGGACATCCAGCACTGCAGCCACACTACCTCAATTTTGAGTAGCTTTCCAGGCACGCAATGCAGTGTTCTTCTAACTATTCAGAGTCAGGTTATTCTCTCTTTTGAGTTGCTGATATTTGGTTTCCTTCGCGCTTTTCATCGTGTTTTCTCTAGATTCTTTGGATTTCCGTTGAAGGTGGAAGAGGACAATCAGTGACCAGGGTCGATGTAAAGTAACATTCCTGGAAAATCTCCGTAGCGAATGGCTAAATCATTGAGCATCTAAATCCTGCCCATCTATCTGTGGATCTATTTGCCTGTAGCAGTGACACACTGACGATGGCTGGGATATCGTAAATCAATCTGTTCAACATTGAATGGGCTTTCCTTCAGAAGTCGCAGGCTGAGTTGACGACTCTATAAAGGGTCCACACGAGTGGCTTTAATTTGTGGGAGCATGGGCGACGCTACTAATGTAAGATCGAAAGATGGTGATGGAAACACTGCATTCCGATTCTCGACACCAAGCACTTTAATAGGGTCAGCGTCAACAAACTAAATCAGTCTTTTCTTTTGTCATTACAGACTCACTGACAACAAGTACTAGAAACCAAAACTGTCGACATTGGTTCCTTCAGTTGGTCCACTAACCAACCAGCCAGCTTCGTTTTTTGTGTTCTGTATTTTAATATCATGGATGTTATATTTTGGCCGCACCCCCAAATCCTTTTTTTGCTTCCAGATTCACGAGACTCATTAAAGATATACATGCCAGGTGAAATATAGTATAGAACAAAAACATAGAACCGTTTACTTGGAATCAAACTCAATATTCTAGGAGAAATATTTCTTCAACCACTTAAGGCAATTTTCCATTGCTACAAGATTATCTTTCATTAAATAGTCTATGAAATAACTAGACAATAAAAAAAGGCATTATATATAGATCTGAAATGCGTATCAGCAAACTGCATTTTATGTATCTTCATTTCTTATACGAAACTCATTTTCGACCCCAAAGTTCAATCGACTCAAATTTATCAGCCACCTTTTGACCCCCAGGTATTTAACGACCATTTGGATACTCCCACCAACCCGCAAGAATCGATATCGACCATTTTAGTGGACTTAACAGAGACATAATCAAACGCACACACACACACACACACACACACACACACACACACATATATATATATATATATATATATATATATATATATATTCGCAAAAGGAAACCCAAAGGGGCAGAAACAAAGATTTTTTGTGGCAAAACTGTTATTCATTATATATATATATATATATATATATAGAGAGAGAGAGAGAGAGAGGGGGGGAGAGAGGGAGAGAGAGATGGTAACTGATTAGTGATACAAGACGGAATATCAGATAGATATTTCGATTGGTAAAAACAAACGCAAAGATATCTATGTGCATGCATAGATAAGTTGACTGGCATATAGACGGACAGGTTTTGAAAAAAAGTAGGAAAGAAAATAATTGATACTTATAATTATTCAAGTTCATGCCTTCACAGACGAACAAGCAGATGAATTCTGATTTACACACGCAAAAATAAACCTCGGATACGACAAGATGAGAAAGCAAACCTAATTATCCACCGACAGCCGTCCACCTCCATTAGATCATCCGCATCAGGTAGGTACAGGAGCTGGATAAACACACACTTGAACACGTTCCTCTACTTTTGCAGCCAGAACTAACATCAGAAGATGTCTTTTGATAAAACAGCTCTTTGATTTGAAAAGGATTCTTTGAAGACAATTCGTGACGGAATTTGACGCTGGAAATTATTCGTGATTAGTGCCATTATGGGGCTGTGGCCGCCGTGGTGGACAGAATACGGAGAGAGATAGAGAAAGAGAAAGAGAAAAACTCTTCAAAAGAACCTCATTATCTTTATCTACTTCAGTCGTCTTCAAGTGATCAACAACAGTACAGAAAATGTTGAAGGTAGAAATAATAACTCAGCGTCGACGACGGACGGCCATGAACACTCTACTTCCGAATTAAAAGTGTGAAGTCAAAAAAATCGAGATTACGAGAGCTCTTCATGTTTTTCAAACCATTTCCCCTACTTTTCCTGCATTGTTTTAACAAACACGCTGTCTTCATAATCTTTCCGCTGGTTATATTTTCATATCTTTTCTCATTATACTCTGATTTATTCGAATTGATATCCGCACAGGCATCGTTATTGTTACAACGTTTTTGTCGTTATACCCTCCATTATTTATCGGCTACCTATCCGTCTGCCGAATTTCGAACCAAAAACTTTTATTCAATCCACATATTCCAGAGATATCGAAACATCTGAAACTCAAGGAAGTCCACTATAAAAGATATATTCTGGTGGATCCCTACTTTCAGCATTAAATCTTCGGATCAACCAATGAACTATAATTAAAAAGTAATCATATTTATCTAAAAACGATTACATTTATTCGAATTCTAATAAGATCTAATAGATCTGTGTACAAAAAGTAATTTTTTGTTGGCTGTACGATGGATAACGTTGTTTCCCTGCCACAAGATTTGCAAAGTCAAGTCCAGAATAGAGATATCCATGCCCCAGGCTCGAGTGTATCAAATAATTGACTTTTTGTTCCTGGCAATTCTGTGTCAATTAATTGACCTTTTGCCCCAGGCTATTGCGTATCGGTTAATTGACATTTTTTGCTTTTTCCATCGTATCCGAGTACAGATATCCCCTGCTTCATGTGAGTTCGCTTTACGCTACTCTCTTACTCATGGCCACCCAGCTGAAGATACCACTATCTCCAATTTTAGATTTCTAAATGAAAAAAAAAACCCAACTCAGCTGCAATCAGAGATGAGAAACATCAAAGTAATGGCCCTCTCAGTAATATCACTACTAATACTGCTAGATTTATCAACAGTTACTATCATTAGGCACCGTCAACCAAAACTATCACTAAAACTGACGACATAGGTTTCTTCAGTTTTTAAGTTAGTCAAGCTGGTTGGCTGGCTAGGAGCTTGAGGGCTGAAAATTTGAACATTTAACCTCTTATGTCTTGGAAGAAGGTATTTTTTTTTAAAATTCCCTTTCAAAATAGGTTTCCGGGGATGGAGTCAATTTCCAAAGCAAACTTATCCAGAATTGGTCCCTCAGTTTGTGTCCAGTGGTGTTCATGCTTGTTTTGTTTTTTTTTGTCTTCTTTTTGAAAATTTGGGCTTTTTGTGATCACTGCCCAACAAAAAGCAAGAGAAATAACTTATCCCTTGATAAACCTGACTTTTTTTTTCCAATTTTTTAAATTGATCACCTTCATCGAGGCATGCTGCCTAAATACGTTGTTCACGGGACAGTTTTCTATTGAATGATTAACTAGACCTTTATTTATTACCATTAGTAGTAGTAGTAGTAGTAGCAGCAGCAGCAGCAGTAGTAGTAGTAGTAGTAGTTGAAAAAGGAATTTTCCTTCTTTTTTTTTTGGTGTATTTTAAATAAATCATCAAAACAGCGCAGCGACCTTTGAAATGATGGACGTCGTGGCCGCTGTGTCGTTGGTGGGTATTCGAAAAGGAATGAAGCCTGAGTAGAAGACGAAACTGAATGGAAGATTTGCAAGTCATTGAAGCAGAATATACGGAGAAGTCGGCAGAATTGAGAATAGCGGGCCACAATGTGCTGGTTACCGGAAGCCCTGGCTTTACCCCTCCCCGAATCGAGCATTCGCTGATGCTCTTTATAGATCGATAATGAAAAGGAAACGGCCGGCCGAGATCAATATCCTGTCAATTGGTACCAGTCTGCCCAGCATCAGCGCGATGGAGTCGGATGAAGGGGGGGGGACAGGAAGGGATGAGGCGTCCGACGGGGAGCAGGGCTTGCGGGGAGAGAAAGGGGCGCCACGTTGCCATTTAGTTATTGTGTGCAGCGAGTAGAGTAGAAGAAAATTCTTAGGGAAAGATTGTGAGTGGCAATTAACAAAGAAGTAGTCTGTGTGCGATTAGGGATAAACGTAGATAGGTATTAACGGGTAGAAAGGGCCACAGGTATATAGGTATTAGCGGGTAGCTATATACGTACGGACGGGTAGATAGATGGGCATGAACAGGGCAGGTAGATATGAAAAAAAAAGATGAAATAGTGTTGATAGAAAGTTGAATGACTACCTTCAATGCAACTATGATATCGCTTCCCGTCTCTTCTGTTCGACTAAGCGTTGGGTTGTTCAAAAGGTCGACACTGAGAGACCTCTATAGTGTTCAATTTGGTGAGTCAAGTGGAAGTCGTTGTGAGTGGCTCTGTGGAACACAGGAGTCACGGTTCGAGTGACCAGTAAAGCCGGTTACAGTATAAATCGGATACAATCAGTTTGCGAAAAAAACAAACCCAAAAAACAAAAAAACAAGAGATGTCCTGTTAATGCCCTGGAAAGTTCTCCAGATATATAGCAATATATGACTAATGCATACGCTATAGATAGTTATATAGACGGATATAAACAAAATGAGATAGATAGATAGATTGATGGATAGATATAAAGAGTATGTAGATATATGACTGGAATAAGATCGAGATAGATATGTGAGAGATAGGAATAGAATGAAACAGATGCTCTAAAATACTTACCTACTTATACTTACTGATTTCTCGTTGTTAAATACGTTTTGGGGGTGACCTACATGAGTAAGCACAGTTCCAAAAAATAAATGATATGCAGTACAAAATAATATCAATATACAAACACATAATACTTTATATAAAATGACAAGCTAAAATGTATGAAACAAACTATATTGCAAGAATGGGAGGTGGTATTTGATCAACACTGCTGGGTTACCAGATTAATAAAACTGTTTTGTTTTTAAAATCTCCAAAACAATTACATGGTAAAATACTGATGATCCCAATGAGGGAAAATGTATACATTGTTCAATAATAACAAAGTATACGTGAAACAAGGGAAAAATACTGAAGAGAATTACATGAATTGCATTAACAGATATTGGGAAATGGGTGAATGAAGTGACACCTAAAATTTTTGAAAATTTTTCTAAATGTTAACTGTTTAAAGCTGTAGAGCTTTGCAAAATATACATACATACATATAATTGTGTTATCCACAGACAACCATTTCGTTGTATCACAACTCTTCAGTGTGGCTATAGACTATCCATTATCCCATCCAGTACCACGAGGTAGGACTGAAACCTTCGCTCAGGACCCGGAGGCCGGTATCTTACATCGGCGCCACGGAACTGGACGATCAGTAAGGTTGAATAAAAGCGATATATTCATTTAGCACATGTATTCCCCATCCACCACAATGATCTATTCCTTCGGAGGAGCAGTGCATAAGCTTACAATGAACGAGTTACCTCACTTAAAGAGTGCTCAAGGAGCGTTAATTATTGTCATCAAAGACAGCTGTTTCGTTGTATTACAACTCTTCATATATATATATATATATATATATATATATATAGAGAGAGAGAGAGGGGCAAAGAACAGAATCAGAAAGAGAGAAAGAGAGAGAGAAAGAGAGAAAAAGGGAGAGAGACGGAGACACAAACACTCTGAGATACTAATAAAAGTACCTAAAAAGACAATGGTAACTAATTGTGACGACAAAGAAAATGAGAAAAGAAAATTACATTTGGATCTAATATCCACAGGTAAGATGTAAACCCATTGCTTACGATTTCAGAATTGAAATCCATTGGGAATCAGGAAAAAAGGTATTGTCAATGGTCGGGAATCATGGCATGCTTTACCGACAGAACAGGTTTATTACGTTCCCAACGTAAATTCTTCGCTGATAACTTTACTATAGTAATGCATTGAAAATGATTCTTAGTTATTTTACGAGAGAAATGCATCAAAACGAGAGAGAAAATGATTGTCATTGGCTATGATTAATGCAAGCGTTCGAAACAATGCAGGATTATTATGTGTAGAAAGTAAATATACAGCTCATAGTTTTACAATGGATTTGCATTGAGGACCAGGAAGAAGGTATTGCCAGTTGTCAGGAATTAAGACAAACATTAATAACTGAATAGGGCTATTGTATGAGTAGTGTAAATAAATTATAGTTAGATATACTATAACGACCCATTCGAAATTATGGAGAAGGGGATTATCAGTGGCCGGAAATTAAGGCAAAAATTGCTTACTGAATAGAGCTCCTATATGTATGATGCAAATACATTTTGAATGATTTTCAATATGGAAATGCAATGAAAATCATGAATATAGCGATTGTCAGCGATCAGGAAATAGTGTGAGCCTTACCGACAAAATATGGCTTACGGCTGGCCCCACCCAAATCATGGGGAACTCCTTCACCAAGTTCAGGTATTTTTCCGGTTTGTTGCAGATGACGGTTAACTGTTGAATGACAGAACTATTTCAATCGAGTTCTGGCAAATCTAAATCAACGTTGAACTCAAATGGACAATCCACTTGTGGTACATCTGTTAAATAGAAGTCACTTTCTAAACCTTTCAAACTATCTTCAGTAATTTATTTGGTTTAAGAAGTGTAACGTTAAGACCATGAATGTTGCCTTTTTCGAAACACAGATAATTCTGTCTTATGTGCTCCGTAGACACGTCTATCTTTAGGCACGTCAAGTCAGTCGAATCGTATTGGGTCGACATATTTTAATCGTTTTATCACTACACAAACACGTAGCGTGCATCGATATGATTTACGTTATTTAGAATAGCAAAAATATGATACACACAAGCACACACATTCTATACTGTACTTGTGTACGTGTTTGTGTGTATATGTTAGCGGATGCATACACCTGAAAAATAGTCAACAAAATCAAGTACCATTTTAATTACTTGTAGGAATAGGAAAGATGTCGTACAAAATTAGCCCATCTAATTTCTTGTCGCCATCAGATTTCAGACATTAATTATTGGATGACCTGATTCAAAAAAAAAAAGATATTGTTTTTTGTCACATTGCAGTCCAAACCTATAGTTGACTTTGTTTTCCTACTGTAACAAAAACAGCATGAACAATCCTCAACAATTTTAGGATAGTAATTGTTAACATTTCTCCAGCTGCTTACGGAACTTGGTATACGAAGTTGGTCACCAATCTAGGTACTGACCACACTTGACATTGCTTAACTTTGGTGATCGTATGAGAACCGGTGTATTCAACGCTATTAAGCTGTAATTATGACTATGACCCTTTTTTTTATTTGAGAAATCATCGACCAAAACTCAATACAATTTTGTTTAGTTCCTAAGCTGCTTGTCTATGGATATATCACACATACAATTCGCAATTTTCAAATTCTTCCCGTTAATCGGTTTTAATGAAGATGTCCAATTGAAAATTGAATTTACACTATATTTGTCGTTTAGTTTGCTTCCAGCAGAATCCACTTTTCAGTGATCACAGCCCAACAACAGGCGAGAGAAGTAACTCATTGATTGATCTCCAAATTTTTTTCAATTGATAACCCCTAACATTGCATTGTGCCAAAAGTCATTGCTCAAGTGACGGTTTCTATTGGGTGACTAACCAGACTTGTCTTTTTCTATTTTGTATAATTTCTTTTTTTCTTAAATTTCGGCAGCATTTTGCCACAACATAACAATAACTATTTTATTTTTTTAATCTATTCTCTTATTAGAAAAAATAATCGAAAATAAGCAAACAATCAATCAACAACAAAACAGACTTGACAACTGCATCTGACAGACGCTAACCACCATCATACTCTCCCCCTAGCTTGCTCTAACACACATACACATACACACACACACACAAATACACACACACACACACACAAATACACACACACAAATACACACACACACACACAGACACAACACAAACAAACGAACAAACACAGATTTTATTACTGAAAATAGAAATAAATTCGATTTTCATCAAAGACATCTTTTCGGTTCAATAATGTTCACTTGTTTACATTTGGATTGTGTTTTTACAGCTGCTAACTGTTGTTTGTATTAAAGGAAATTCCTTCAACTTTTGGAATATGGGTGATGGTGTAGCAGCTATCGTCAAGAAATAAAAAAAAAACAAAGTGGGCTGAACTGAGTTCAAATCTGACTGCAACTAACTAAAGGAATAGAAAAGATGTCGTATCAAAATCGCCCATGTAATTTCATATCAGATTTCAGATATTAATTATTAGAAGATCTGATTCGAAAAAAAACATATTGTTTTTTGTCACATTACAGTCTAAACCAATTGATGACTTTGTTTGACTTCGTAGTAACGCACTAGTATTCAATTCCCTCTGTGCTTCTATCAACTCGTCAGATATCTGGACAAAAAAGTCTATTCCCTGATATGTCACAGTGATCGATAAACATGACAGGGAGTCAGGGAGAACACGGGCAAACCATTCTCCAATAATTATCTCAACTGCCCTGACGGTATCCTAAAATAAAAGACTTTTATATTCTTTGTTTAACTGGGCGCCTCATTGTGGTACAGTGGTCGAGAGGCTCGTCTCACTGATACTTACTAGTGACTTAGATCCACATCAAGTAGACCAAACTTGTGGCTTGGCACCTTGTAAATAACTACCTCCATTGTCAACTTTGAGGAGATCCAATAATTTCAGCTTTTACTACCACAGATGAAATACCAGTGTTTCTCAGAATTTCATATTACCTTGACTTGACTGCTCGGGTCCTAGATACCAGCTAATCGTTGTAAATTCGAACTAGCCATCTCAACACTGGAGGTATGGAATGACAAAACCAGTACATAAAGCTGAATCGTTTTGGTCGAGTCTGCTCACGTCCACTTCGCACAAAAGGCATGAATCAACTTTTCCCCTTAGTTTTGGGTAAATAGCTGAGCAGCTGGAGCCCCTTATATTTGCTGGGCACTAAGAGCAGGTTTCTCTGACAGAAAATAAACTACATTGTGGCATTCGCCTTAGCTGATCCTGTTGAAGAATTGGGAAAGTTGGCCTCTGCCTAGTACCCCTACCCTAAAAAACCTACAATTGCTGCAGAAACGATGACTAAAACTCCAACGAGGAAATCCCATATCGTTTGAAATTTAAATAAACATTGCTCAATACCTTTGCCACATGACAGGACCTTTGGATATATGCAGGTTTATACAGAGATAACTAGTTAAGAACAACAGCAAGAATATACACAGGATTTCATCTGGACCCATCTCGAGAAGAAAAACCCTTAAACGATGGTTAGCGTGTAAGTCTTGCAAGCCATTGGTTGTGAGTTAGTTTTTTTTTTCAATGTTTGGAGAACATTGCCTCTGGCCCAAATAGTTGCGTATTTCCCACGGTTGTCAGAGATCAATGCTCTAGCTGAGGTGAGAAGATTGATTCAAAAGCTGAGTTTCAAGGTATGCAGACCCTCCTCTAGTTGAAAGATTGGTGATTCACAATCTTACTTCTCCCATACCTTCTATTAATCCTTGTGTGATAACACGTTATCACATTAGCCAAACAGAACATTGTTGTCGCGTTCGTAGGTATTGAACTGAGCTGTTGATGTGTGACGAAAGTCCAGAGGTACTTACGGAGTCTCTCTGGTGGCAAAATCGCCGGAATATTTCTTTGGAAAATTTGAGACGGAAAGACGTGCGTGGCTGCTGCAGGGCCAAACCCCACCCTACTTTTATTCAGACTGTAGACGATTGCTTCAACTTTTCTATTGTATATATATGAAAAATTAAAAAATGAAACATTTTTTGTTGTATAAGTAATCATTTGAATGGAAGATTGTACATCAGTAATATACATTTTCGTAGATATGTAAGACTTGTCTATTTGGCTGAGTTGGTGAGAGAACCGCCTACCGATCACTTAGCTGTGACTTTTTTTAAAAACAGTCGGGGAATGTTAATTTTATGAATCAGTTTGGTTTAACGTAGCAGAGCAGACAAACAGAGAAGGGTTCACTTCCCTAAATTGTGAAGATTTGTGAAGGGAAAAAAAAACAACTCAAGCGTTTGACTTGGTCTGGAGTTTGAGGAAAACGAAGTACAAGAACAAAAACAACAAAAAGAAGAAAAACAAGAAGAAGAAGGAATATGTAGAAAAGTAAAAAGAGCTTGAAATTTGGAAGAAGTAATGAATTAGGAGAGAGAAAAAGACGTTAGAAAGCTCTTGTAGGGAGGAATAGGGAGAGGAGAGGATGCATACACTCGCAATTTTCAAACGAAAAATACTCGAAAATATGAAAGAGGGAGAGGAAGTTGCCGTTAATAGGACTTCGCGTCGATAAATAACTGTTTTTCTTTCTTTCTTTCTTTTTTTTTATCAAACTGAAAGAATGAGGGGGAAAATATTATTTTTTATCGATTGTTGTAGTATTTCGTTTTTCTACTTGATTGAAACTTGTGTTTTTTTGCGCGTTGTTTTGTCTGTATCTAATGATCAAAATTTGGAACTAGAATAACATTATATTTAGCATTGTCAAAAACACCAGCTTCTCTGCGAACAATATGGGAATCTGGTGCTGATTTTTGATCTCGAAAACAATGCACATTTTCCTTACGATCCAGAAATAGAGTGTTCCTACAAAGAAAAAAAAAATCTTTCATAAACCAAAATGGCGTAAAGCGAAAAGACAATGGTCGTTAATTTACATAAGAAAACCTTTTTGGCGTTTCCAGAACCCGATGATAGTGATGATGGTATATTAGGCTGAGTCGTCGGAGGTTGTAGAGACGGCAGGTACAGCAGATTGGCATGTAGAAGAAAAAGGAAGCTGTCTCTTGTAGCAAAGAAAAAAACCCGCTATTTTTGCATTTTACCTTTTGTCATAGAAGCGGAAAAGTGACGTGCAGCGATCTTTCAAGAAAGCAATAGATTCTTGTGTTTTGTTTTTTTGTTTTCTTTCTAAGGTTCAATTTTTACTTGTCGTCAAATCCTCGGAGTTAATTTCACGATCCGGGGAATTGAGACGAATTTGAGTCAAGCACTAAATAACCAGTTAAGAGCAGGCAGCTAGATCTAGCTTGTCACAACCGATATGCACGCACATAAGCATACCAATGGAAAATTGCTGACGATTTTTTACTATTTCGCAGGTTCAATAATTGTTTCTGGCACACTAGAAAGAGCTTCCCCGTGCTCAACTCATTGTACACAAATTTAAAACAAAATTTCCTTTTCCAAGAGCAGGCGGAAACTTCCTGCGCTCGTTCTGTTGCACGGAATTTGATATCGTCGATGTTAAGTGAAAAAAAAAGAAAAGAAAATAGCGTGTTGAAGTAGGTCGCACAAGCGACTTTTATGACTAAATTGAAATGAGCTTTTATAACCAGCCAACCCCAACTTCAACCTCATCCACTGAACTATTCATTGGGTTAAAGAATTTATGAAATCTATTAAATGCAGAAAAAGTCACTTTTTTTCATTCCAATTTCAAATAAATATAATCAAGTACGTACGTTCAACAGATTCATAATTCTCCTCACTTGTGCACTTATCCAACGCTCAATATTTAGTAAGTTTTGCTTAGAACGGCACAAGGCCTAGGGGGGTAACAAAATAGTGTTTCAATATTTACTACACTTGGTATAATGTCGTCAAAAGAAAAAAATGTGAAGGAGGAGAGGGGAGATCTGTAAGTTTATGTGGAGGTCTGCTAGCTCTGAAAGCCGTCATTCGGGGTCTTGTTGGCTTCCTTCCTTTTTTTTTTCTCAATTTGTGCTCCAACTGCTTCGACCGATGGGAAATAGCTGTGTCGTAAACCCATTTTAACACTGGCACCTTTTCTACGTCCCCCATTTAACTCACATCATTTTTGCTCCTCGTTTTACTTCCTCTTTGCCCATATATATATATATATATATATATATATATATATATATATATATATATATATATATATATTGTGTCATCCACAGACAGCTGTTTCGATGTATAACATCTCTTCAGTGTGGTTATAGACTTTTCATTATCTGATCCAGTACCACGAGGCAGAATTGAAACCTCAAGACTACGGAACTGGACAGTAGGGCTGAATTTAAGCGATATATTTGAATTACGCAGAAATCCCTCATCCCCCAGAATACTCAATTCCTATAGAATATATATATATATATATATATATATATATATATATATATATATATATATATATATATATATATATATATACAGATGCAAAATGGTATGCAACGTGGATAAATTTGAGTTTAGTGGAAAAAATTGTCAAATTCTTCGGTTGAGGAAGTTGGTAGAAAATCATCTTGAAAGAGTTTTTGTATGTAATTAGTAATCTTGAAGATGATATCATAAGTTGGTTTGTATGTAGTCTAAGATTCGAGCTGACACAACAGATGTAATATTTACATGGGTTAACACTCAACAGAAGTAACACGAACAATGAGTCATGTTCGTAGTTGTACTCACTGATCCCTCATCGTTAGGTACAGTTTTTTTTTGGGGGGGGGATGATCCTGTTTCAAAAAGATGAAAAGATGACATCCACATATGATACATTATGATAAAATATTATGTGAAATGATAAACTACATGTGTGTCATGAACTATTTATCAAAACCAAAACAGAGAGCGAGGTGTTTTTTGATCGACACTGCTTATTTGCAATTTTAGTATAAATCTCAAAAACAGTCAACTGGTTAATAACTGATGATTCCAACAAGAGAAAATGTACACATGGTACCATAATATGTCATATATATATATATGTAACCAAAGTATTCAGGAAAAGTACACTCACTAAGCACGTGCTAAGGCCTATTTATCTGTTTACATTTAGCATTTCGTGAGAAGGACATGATCAGGATGATTGATGATTGTGCGATGAGCAGGTGAAATTAGTCCCGTGCCTTGTTGTACGGGCGTTAATGTGAAAGTATATATATATATATATATATATATATATATATATATATATATATATATATATATGCCTGAGTTGGGTGCATATATAAACTCGCATTTATATTTTATAAGACTTGCAGCAGCAGAGTCAAAGTCAAGTCAATATCATTCGTAGCCAAGTTTCGTATTGTATATATAACAAATAAGATTATAAATATGTATATTTTTTTGTATAGATGTATTTAAGCCCGTACGTATCTGCCTGATACGTTTCCGTTAAGATATGCTAACATCTAAGACTTTCCATTTTAGATCATTCACTAAGACAGCCTCATGGCTGGTCGTAAGCCAAAATCATGGAAGGGGAATGTGGATTTTATATATCAGTCCGCATCCCTCAAGTTGGTGACGATTGTTCTTGTTGTTCTTGTTACAGTAGAAAGACAAAGTCAACTCAAGACTTTGTATTGGAGTTTGAAAAAAAAATCCACCTCACTGTGTATGTGTGCAAACTCGTTTGATTTATTCTTTATCTGTTCAAACATGCTACGGATGCACGCAACTACACAAATACCGCTCTTCTGTACCCCCGCCAAAAACAATTAAGCACGCACACTCGCACCCTATATAACGACATTTTCAGCGGCTGTATTTCATCGACTTCTCCCTTAAGCTCTTAGCGTAGCTTTTTTTTTTACTCCCCTGTTTCCTTGATATATCTGCATCAATTGGATAAGCAAAAGCCACGATGACATGACCTTTCAATTTTGCGAAACTCACTTTTAATCGATAGGAGTCAGGCGAAGGAGATGTGTTCAATGTTTAATAAACTTGGGTGCAGAATAGGGATCTTTCACTTACAGCCCAGCGTATTCCGAGTGAAAAATCCTATAGACGCTGCCGAATGAGAAGAGGAGGATAACTACATGTGACCCAGTCTAGATAGCGTTTCGCTGCTGAATAGTTATACTCTAGAGAGAAAAACAACTACTTGGCAAATGAAATACAAACTGCAGTAGACAAATAAAAGCTAGATTCGGGTGACATATGTAGATTCTGTTGAGTTTAGAAGAACTAGATTCAAGAAAAATTCGCCACCACAGTCAATAACTCCCCGTATACAATATACAATCGTATTGCCAAAATTTGAAGTCGAGCTAAAGAATTCCTTCAGAGAAAAAATATGGTCTAAATAAATTCTGATTATAATATCATTGGCGTTTTTCAATGAAAAACATCCAAAATACTACAAAGCTAACCGTTTGGTACCCATATAAATATTTGAATTTTCCAGAAACTGTATGTTATTAATAAACTATACTCATCAAAATAAGGCCTAAAAAAGGTTTTTAAAAAATGTAGCTATTACAGGAATCGAACCTGCGCCTGATTAAGTTGCCACTTTAACGTAGCGTTGCTTTTACAATTGAGTTGAACAACCCGGCGGAAAATGCAAGTGCCAAAATGACTGCAGCCCCATTTTCTTTAATTGTTTATCCTATTTACCCTGCCAAAGCCAAGTGACATATTGTCCATGTAATTTCAAATTGAGTTTCAAATTTTTTGATGTATTCGTAATTATTCTGTTGGGTCATATATCTATTTCTTTATAATATAATTGTCCATGTTGTGAACCAAAAGTGAAGATATGGATAGTTAATTAACAAAAATGAGGACAGGGAGGTAAAGCAGTAATTTGGGCATTTGTTTTTCCGCCGAGCTGTTTAGCTCAATGGTAAGAGCAACGTTATGATAGAGCAGCTATCTAAGTGGTCATAGGTTTGATTCCTACTGCAGTCCCATTTTCTTTAATTGTTTATTTTATTCACACTGTCTAGGCCAAGTAACTCATTCTCTGTGTAATATCATGAGGGCGTTTCAAAAAGAGTTTCAAATGATGCATTGCATTCATATATATATATATATATATATATATATATATGTGTGTGTGTGTGTGTGTGTGTGTGTGTGTATACATAAAAGAACAACGCAGTAATTCAAATGGTGATGAGCTGATAAAATTCTTTTGATATTGATATAATCGTCCTTCATGAAAACTTTGAACAATTTGGAATAAAGAAATTACCAAATATTTATGAATTGATACAGATCTATTCGTTATTGTTGTATATGTGTATCTGTCTCTCTCTCTCTCTCTCTCTCTCTCTCTCTATATATATATATATATATATATATACGTATGAATATACGTACACAAATACACACGCAAACACATACACACACACACACACACACATACATATATATATATATATATATATATATATATATATATATATATAAATCGGTCCTTGCGGTGACTGAGCATCATGCCAGTGGTACAATTGCAAACCTCGAAAAACTGAATTTTTTATCTACATCTACACATTCTGTATTCCCAACATCGAACACTCGATAACTCAATCTTCAAAAAATAAAAACATATATATATATATATATATATATATATGTGTGTGTGTGTGTGTGTGTGTATGTGTGTGTGTGTGTGTGTGTGTGTGTGTGTGTGTGTGTGTGTGTGTGTGTGTGTGTGTGTGAAAAGGACGAACATGATAACTTTTATGATGAACTGAATCTTTTATGGCAAGTAATTCGTCACTTTCACCACAGGTCTATCACCAGAGAATATTTCCATGTTATTTTGGTTTTTTGGTTTGTTATCACCTGTTACTGTTTTTCCTATTATGGAATGACCGGGGAGAGTCTAATCTTTCAAGACGATTGATAATATTACTTTCCTCGATCGATTCTCAAAATTGAGGCACCGAGTGGATGTGCAGACCAGATAAAAACCGTCGAAGGAACGACATGAAACCTCCATTATTGAAAAGAACGCTTTAAAGTGAAATTACAGAGATAAACAAAAATTATTTTTATTTTCGTTATTACTATCAATTCTTTTCTATATCTGTGTCGAACTTTTCTTTCCTCAGAGGAAGCCTATAAAGGATAGAATTTCCTCCATAATCCTCTCTATTCTCTCGTTCTTAGCACATGAAAACTCTCCACCGTACCACTTCTCGCACCAACTATAATCAAAATATTTGAAAGCGTTTGGTTCTGTGATAACACTCTCTGACAGATCGAAATGGAAAAATAACAGGATTAGGTTCTATGGCTGACTTAGCCTATTGGTAGACTAAACCTGATCTTATTTTACCGGAGAGTCCACAATCCGTCTGTGGTGGTTTTAAGGTGGTTTTTCGCCCCTCATCAAGAAGGATCATATTCAATCCTGATTGGTTATGAGCAACGCATCAAAGAGAAGCCTTGGTCAACTTTTCACGCTGGAGTTGGAGATCGAATGGACAGGGATTTTTTTCAGTCATATTCTTAAGTTACTTATAGCTTTCTTATCCGTTGTTTGTTTGGTCTGTGTTCAGGAGAAAGCAAAGGTCTTTACTCTGTTTCAGGAAATAGACACAGCCACAAATATCTTACATATAATATATATATATGATATCTTACATATGATATATATCATATAAAAAGTCTTGTTCATTCATTTCTTGATTTGTCAGTTTTCGGTCACACTGAAGCAAACACACTGACAAAAGTTATCTACCGATGATAAAACAATGCTCTTAGTCAGTGTGTTCACTGAAGGTAAGCAGGCAATTGCTGCTGGTAATATCACTACTCCTACTCCTGCTGGTGCGTCAGTTTTGTTTTGTTGCCCCGTTCCGTTACAAAACAAAAATGGAGAGTTGCAAAAAATCCACAGAAAAATAAATTTCGTTCGAAGAATGCATTTATACTGAAACATTCGTATACATTATCCATACGTAAATAATCTCGTCATTTTTTACGGGTAATATGCTAATAAACATATATTTACTGAGAATAACTAAGACCAAAAGAAGGCAAAATCAGGGATGATGGAAAAGTGAAAATTTTGTTCTGTCAATCTTCCAATTGAGGAGAGCTTGGCCGCCTGCCTTGAAAAATCACCGTTTTATATCCTTGCTTTCACCTGGGCTTGAACCCCGGCTACTGACGCTGGTAGCATTGCAGTAATTGTACACCAGTCCACAGACGCTATTTTATTTTTGCGAAAAACACACCCTGCAAACTTCTTTACTGAAATATGTGAATATGTATCTGCTTATATATATATATATATATATATATATATATATATATATATATATATATATATATATATATATATATATAAGCAGATACATATTCACATATTTCAGTAAGACACAATAGAGATTAGCGCAATCACACTCGTCATGGAAGGAGATGGGAAAGGCCATTGTCTAGTAGTGGACTCAAAATGCATGCTGCTGCTTTTGATAAACACACACACACACACACACACACATATATATATACATATATATATATATATATATATATATATATATATATATATAAGGGGAAAGAAAATCGGAGAGGATGGGATGAGAAGAAAGGCGGGAAGCGGGAGGAAGAAGACAAAATGAATGAGTTGAAGGAAAAGAAGGAGGTAACAAAGAAATGGGAAAAAAGAATTGATACCAGTAGCAACTACAATAGCAATGATACTAATAAAGACAGAATTAGCAGTAGCAGTCGTTTAAGTGCCCTTCCTAGTAACGATAAACTGTCCCCTCAATAAGGAAAGAGAGATAAATCTTATGAAGACACTAATTAAGAATAGATAACCATCAGCAAAGATGATCAAGAGAGACAAAAATAGCCTCAACATTATAATGACTTTCAATTAATTACTGGATTCTACAAGGTAACTAAAGCTTGAAGTATAATTTCTCTTATAGCTTTTGACGACCCTTGTTCTGACCCCTTGATATTTTTTATTTCTCTTTCAAATAATTAAGTATCAGAAATTGATAAGTTGCCATACATTTTTTTCGTTCACACAGGCAAGGTTTTCACCCTGCTGAACGTTGATCATATTAAAGATCTCTAGAGTAGACTCACTACGAAGTCAGTAACAGTATTAGCATTATGATAATGTGCTATAATTGTGAAACTTCCGTAGAGACATCTCAAATTAGATCACACTCAAATGTGATTGCTTGAGAGGAATCCAAAGGGTAAGGTAGGAAATGAAAAGCCATGTTAGAAGACTGACTCACTGGTAGGGGCAAGGATCAACATGAGAAAGGAGTGTGACATGTTCAAAGACCGAAAGACGTGTAAGATACAGCTGACATCACTTCTGCCAAAACAGGTAGATGACAAATCTGAAGACGAACTCCAGGGCTTATCCTCTTTTCCTACTCTTCAAGAGCTGGAGTGTTGCGGCCCACGAGGTTGGGAATGGTCGATCGAATCGTGACAGCGTTCGTCACATCTTCGGACCTCTGGCTCAATCTGAATGTGGTTGCAACACCCTGAGCTCTTGGGAAAGCAGAAAAGAGGATAAACCATGGAGTTCATCTTCAAATACGTCACCCCCACCCGTTTTCTGTTTTTCATTTATTTTCAATATAAAATGGGCAATGGGCAGAATAATACCTTTAAGATAAGACCCCATAACACATTTTCTTTCGTCGCTATCATTATTTTTTCGAATACCAAGGATACTAACGATTCTAGTTTGTACATAATCAATTAATGTAAACTTGTCAAATTGAAAATGATGAATTATATACTGAGTAGGTCCCAGCAAATTCAACAAATTATTATATATTAACGCACAATCCGTTTATGTACAGTTTTATATAGAATCCTTCTTCTTCTTCTTCTTCTTCTTCTTCTTCTTCTTCTTCTTCTTTTTTAGAAGTCTTCTTCTTCAAAAGTCTTCTTCTTCTTCTCCTTCTTCTTCTTCTTCTTCTTCTTTTTTAGAAGTCTTCTTCTTCAAAAGTCTTCTTCTTCTTCTCCTCCTCCTCCTTCTTCATCTTCTTCTCCTTCTTCTTTAGTAGTCTTCTTCTTCTTCTTCTTCTTCTTCAAAAGTCTTCTTCTTCTTCTTCAAAAGTCTTCTTCTTCTTCTTCAAAAGTCTTCTTCTTCTTCTTCTTCAAAAGTCTTCTTCTTCTTCTGAAGACTTCTATCTCGAAGTAAGAAAAACAACACTACTATACTGGCAAAATGGCAATCTTTTTACCTTTCTCATGACAGTATGAACCTACGTCATCTTTGCTAAGGCTAGTCTGACACAAGCAATAATATTGTGGCAGTCGATGAGGACGAAATTTGTTATCCAAACAAAATGGCCCATTAAACGGGCTGGCTAAGCCTGCTGCAACAGTATGTATGTACGTTGCATTCATCAAATATTCAATGAGCTTTGCTTAATCTCGCTCAAAACTTCAACACTGGCACACTCAGTTAGGATCAACATAACAGTAAATTGATCTAGACGAAAATTCAACTAAATATTGTACTACGGTAGGGACCCTCGAACACTGTCACTTATACATATGAATAGGCTACTCCGTAGTATTGGTAATAACGATGTGGCGTAGAAATCCACCCTTTTTTCCCTATTTACTCGCGCCCGGGATTGTTCCACCCAAGGGTACTACAAGGTTCATGGTTGCAGGTGGCCGGTTGAATTCTGATTAGTAACCTCATATCTCTCTTTCTCTCGCCGAATAAAAACTTCCGCCTACTATATCTCACATGCAGGATCAGCGTTCCCAGAAGGCCCAGTCGCATCACTTGCTTTGGTTGGGGTTGTGCACTTCAAAACTAAAAAGAACAACTCAAACAAAACACAACAAATACAACACCAAGAACGTCACTAAGAAAACAGCACTATATATATATATATATATATATATATATATATATATATATATATATATATATATATATATATATATATATACGACCATTGAAAGACCCACAAAGAACTCAGGAAAATGTTTCACACCAAACTGAACCACTAAACGTACCAAAATAACTAACTTGTGTCCTCAAGCTTGAACATATGAAATTCTCATCGGACCAGAAGAAAACATCATCTACAAGTTTAGCTGCAAAATAATAATCTCTTTAATAGAAGTCTCCAAAATATTTAAACCATAGAGGAAGCAAACCATCAGGTTATTGTTGCTATCATTCAACCAGAAGTAGACCCCGAATATGCTGCAGTATTGCAACATATCTACCAACATGACAGACCCTCAGTTCATAAGAAAGGATAAAGACTGACCCCTTTAAGCTCGACAAAGGGTTGACAAGGTGACATCAGCTCACCCAAACTCTTCATAGCCTGCTTCGACATGATCTTCTGAAACTTAAACTGAGAAAATAAAGGAATCAGTATAGATGGCAAATATCTAAATAACGTCAGATTTGCTAACAACCTTCATACTTTCAAATAATACTGGACGAATTGAATGAAGAAAGCGAAACAAATGTCATGTACGACAGACATATTGAAGACAAAGACAACAATCAAAATCGAAAACGTAGAACTTGAGAAAATAGACCATTCTATCTACCTAAGATAAAAAAACCTTATGAAATTCTCAAAACAAAAAAAAAACAAGAAATCAAGCGAAAAAATAAGAACAAGAAAATTCCACGTTCTAAAAAGAAAAGATATACAACGATAGTCACTTACAGAGCTGAAGTATGGAACCTGGTCGTAATATTGGCTCTCGAACTGAGAACCATGTAACTTTCACAGGAGAGAATCATATTCAACATCAGGTCAAAATATTACAAGACAGCCCAAAATATAAGAGGAAGAACAGGTGTCTGAGATATAGAATCCATTATAAAACTCAAGTGATAATGGGTAGGTCACATTGCGAGAATGGCAGATAACCAATGGTGATCACGGCTCACAACGTAGATCCGCAGGGAACACATGCAAAACCGTGCCCAACAAAATATAAGATGATGAGAAGAAGTACACGAGTTCAGAAAGTATAAGCTCTGCTACACCCATGACAGAAAGATCCAGCGAATCTTCGGGAAAGTTTATGTCCAACGATGGACGCTTGAAGGATGTTGATAATGATGATAAACGCAATGCATTTCTTGGTGAATATCAATTACCCTTAATGAAAAAATTAGAAGCAGAATTGATCAATCAAAATTCAGAGAACATACTCGATAATTGGCAAAATAGTGACTTGAGTAGGGAATCCACGGGGACAACGATGCCTTTGTTGAACGTAATCCCTTTATTGCTACCATATATTATCCATCTACTTGGTCATAATTTTAAAAATATCTATGCAACTACTACTGCTGATACTAAGGGGTACCTTAATCAAATACCATCATATCGATCTGCCTATCTATACGTCTATCTGTCTGTCTATATGCCTTGATTAGTGTGGTTAATTCAATCCAAAATGACTCGTACTGTTCAAAAGAGCACTGTTTTACATGTTCTATCCAGCTCGTACTGAGTTACTCAATTTTGTGCAACAATGCCATAACCGCAGTATATCTTATTAAACTACACTATTCAAGGTATCCCTGTACATGCATAGACACATGCATGAAGATATATGTATCTTTTTATACGTTTACATTTGTGTATATACATTACTACATACATGCATCCATAAATATTATGCATACATATATTTATGCACGTGAACAGATATTTGCACGTGTATATATTATACTTATGTAAATGAATGTATATATCTGTATGCACATGATTTGGTGTATGCATATATGTGTGACATGTATGTATGTGTAATTGTACCTGCCTGTGGATATATATATATATATATATATATATATATATATATATATATATATATATATATATATATATATATATATGAATATGAGTATGTGTCTTTGCGTACCAATAAACAACCTTCGATTGATAAATAACCGGACTGGTATTTCTTTTGTATTTTTTGTTGTTTTCTCTAATCCCATTAAAGCTTTGTCAACACTTTTCATAGAATGGGAAAATTTACTCGTCTTTTATGCAGTGATATTTCTTTTCGTATATTGATCTCAACGCCTATGATTCCAAAGAATATTTAGATTGGATTACAATTGTTTTTGCTGTAAGGACTTCTTTTCTGGTGCATTCAAATTTACGATGTGAACACGACGGGGAATCTTCTTTCTTTTTCTTCAGGTTACATTAACATCTTAGTTTTCATCTTTTTACCTATAAAATTCAGTAGATTTTCAACCACAAATTCTTTATCTTGTAACTATTTCATAAAAAAAAATCTCTTCCCATTATCAATCTCAATTTTGGCGCTAGAATTGTCTGTCTTCTCTTTTTTGTCTTTCCAGTTTCTTTTGGCTTCCGTCCACTATCATTCAATGTTTCTCAAGAAACTATATAATATTTGTAGTGAGTAGTTCAAAAACTTGGTAAGTACCATTCAAAAAATAAATGTTTTATTAAATAAGAAATCAAATGCTTGGTTTGATTTTCTTTATCATATCAAAACCTACTAATACATATGCAGTCTATGTGGTTTCGGTAAGATGGAAAGCATATATCAAGAATCTGATTTTTTTATTTAATTAAACACATTTTTTCTTTTAACGTCGCTTATCGTGTTTCGGAACCACACTCACCATATTTTATATATATACATATATATATATATATATATATATATATATATATATGGAACTAGATTTTTCTCAGATCGAATTATTTACGATAGTGACCCAGGTAACGGTGATGATCGGAAAATGAAGAAATGATCAAATGGCGGGGTTCGAACTCACACCACTTTCCTTGGGAGCAACTCTGCCTAAGTCTGTACTAACCGACTGATCCACTGGTCTGAATAACACCCACGACTCATTCTTTCCCTCCTCGGTTTGCCGGCCAGATTTATTTATGTGTTCTTATAGTTTTGGAACTACTTATATTTACGTATTTCTAGGTATATAATTTGTTCCTTCGTTGAGAGTAAGATAAGTAATGGAAATTAGTATCCAGCAAAGCGAATAAGGAAAGACGGTTCAGGAATTCCATTTTGCTCGGACCG
This sequence comes from Thysanoteuthis rhombus, assembly GCA_963457665.1. Classification (NCBI taxonomy): domain Eukaryota; kingdom Metazoa; phylum Mollusca; class Cephalopoda; order Oegopsida; family Thysanoteuthidae; genus Thysanoteuthis; species Thysanoteuthis major. Next base: position 23,803,075 of record OY735222.1, on the reverse strand, counting down.
AATTAACCAAGGTAGAGCACACAACAACGGTGATGATCGGCAGATGAATAAATGAGCCCGAACACACACCTTTTTCCACAGGAGCATCTTTGTAGCCTAGGTCTGCGCTAACCAATTGGGAATATACGTAGAAATACGTAAATACAAGTAGTTCAGAGATTAACAATGCACATAAACTAAACAGTGATGGGCTTCCTGGTGAAGTATTCTCTGATTTGCATTATATCCAAAAACGATTATGTTAAATGGCTACCGTGCTCAGCGGATATTATATCTTTGGAAACTATCTTATAGATAAAGTGCTAATAACTCTCAATCATGGAGACCCAATCATGCTGCAATATCCCCTGAAAACCTGAGAAATGCCATTGAAAGAGCTCGTATGTGTGCTCATTTTATTATTTAGCTGATATCACATATAATATAAGCTTTCAGTCACCGTTTAGATAATTCGTTAAGAACATTTCGTTTTCGTATAACAGGAAAAAAAATGTTGAGCGCTTTCCCTACCACTTATATGCGAACATTAGTGTGTTTGCGTACATTAGATATGTGTTAGTATTTGATATATGTTGGCCTCGCCCTGTCTCTCCTTCTGTCTCTGTCTCTGTCTCAATATATATACTAATTCATAAATTCTGGCACACACACTCACACACACACACACACACACACACACACACACACATATATATATATATATATATACGCATACATGCACATACATGTATGAAAATTTTGCCTTATCAAAACCTGGTCTTAAAGACACTACTTACACGCATGTACGTTCGATGCACATATATATATATATATATATATATATATATATATATATATATATATATACACACACAAGCACATACACATATATGAATTTGTGCGTGTGATAGAGAGAGAGGGAGGGAGGGAGAGAGAGAGAGAAAGAAAAGAAAAATGAGTGTAGATAATAATTCCGTAGCCTGACAACTAGTCATTAACTGAATTTTTATCTGAAAATGTTGACATTATAATGTTTGATTCATGTGATTAGTCTTTACCACTAAATTAAATTTGACAAGAAAGCAGATCATATTGAACAATAAATATATATTGCGTAAGATAAATGTTTTTTTCCTAATCAGGCATCGGAAGTATCGACTTATTTATGGACATACTTCATGGTATTTCTATCTTATGCCATACTAAAAACAATTTACTTGATACTGAAATCGTTTTTTTTTAATGATTAATCAATGTTAATATTTTTCACTAACACTGGTTATACCTGTGTACAAATAGTTTGTCTCTTAACATAAGCAGGGAAATCACTTAATTGGACCAAATTGCAATAATCTTGTTTTTCCTGATGAACTGAAATTTTATAGATATGTGTGAGTGCCAAATTTTGTATGTAGAGGCGTAGCTAGAGAATTGGGGGTCTGGGGGGCTTAGGTCATCCAGGAGCCCCTCAAACATTCAGTGAGATTTGTCAGTAGTATTTCAGTAGGTGAACTACTATCTATAAAGTTTTCGGAGACTACATCTCTACCCCTACCTTTGCAATCTTACATTAGACCTAATAACTATAAGTATTAACTCACGTAATCATCCCAACCTACACACAGTAGAACAACACTTCCGTACCCCCAGCAACAATTTTGGCACAGACACTAGATTCACCATCACCGAAAAAAAAATACACCTCCTGACACGACTTGAATGGAACGACACGTAGATATATGGAATAATAAACTTATAACTCTTACATTGTCAGTGTTAACTTTTTTCTCTCTCTCCGAAGCACTCAGTCAGAAAGAGGAGAGAAGACAAAACATCAAATGTCCATTTTGATTGCACCGAGGCCCATCGGCCCTGCGCTTCGACAAATGACATTAACGGATTGTCGTGTGCAGGCAAGCAGTTGGTGTCAGGCAGAAAATGCAATCAGTGTACTGGAAAGAACATCAGTCGATTTCCGTTGGACATGTCGAGAAAAATGAAAACAGAAAATCAAAGAGAGAGTGAAAGGATATATCGGGAGAAAAAAGTGAAAGAGAGAGAGAGAAAAAAAAGAGAGACTTGCAGGGAAAATCTCCAAAAAATATCAAGAGAAAAGCAGAGCAATAACGACTAAAAGAATATATGTATATTTGTTTGTTCCGTTCACAAAAAAAAAAAGATATCTGTTTATTCACCTAAGGGATTTCATTGTAATGCGCATATGTATGAATACTTCTACACACGCACACACACAGATATATACATGTTTTTTTTTTCATGCCTTTGAGGGATTATTTCCTGTACGACGCACAAACATCAAATTGCTATGACTTGACATTTTCTTGGTCATAGCACCACGCAAACTCATAGAAATGGAAAAAGAACTACTATGCACTGATTTCCACTAGTAAACGGAATACAAATATGTATGAAATATATAGATATTATACTATATTAATTGAAAGATCAGAAAAGAAAGAAATCAACTCGCTTAAATTAGATAAGATTTTCCTGTTTGGGCACTGGAATTTTTAATGTATTTAAAAACTGATAAAGAAGAAAACAGGCGTTCGTGACATCATAGAAACTATTAAAAAAACTCAAATGGCAATGGGCAGGCCATGTTGCAAGAATGAAAGACAACCGATGGGCATCACGTCTCACAGCATTGATCCCTAGAGATCCCATAAGAAACCAAGACCGACAGAACACAAGATGGAGAGATGAACTTGACAGATTCAAGAAATACTGGCTCCGCAATGCCCACGTTAAAGAAGTGTGGCGAATCCTGGGGAAGGTCTATGTCCAACGACGGATGTTAAAAGACTGTTGATGATGATAATGATGATGATGATGAGATGTATTTGGTTCAGTGAAGAATTTCGCTTGTATGTTACCTTGTCTGTGTCGTCATTACATTGGCAACGTCGAGTTTAAAAGAGTTTGGGATTTGAAAAACGAATGAAATCCAGTTTTTTCCTAATCTTGAGATTGGCTCCAAGTATTGTTAAAAGCACAAGATAAAACACGTTTTCAAAATATTTGCATTCATTGGATTTATGCGTTCTCTTATTTGTAAAGAATGAAATTAACCAAGTTGAAAAAAACTCCTTGCCTATTGTCATTAATCTAACCTGCATCATTGCACAGAAACTCCCCAGAAATGTATACTCGTTTTGTTTTGTTTTTTGTCAGGAGTAGTTTTGATTTTTACCTAAACATTAAATACGAATAAATTATATTACATTACAAATGTTATAATGAATCTTAGAGAGAAAAGCTGATCAGATAACAATGTTTAAGTGACACTTGATTTTATCTTGATATATCCCAAAAGAAAACAGATTGAAAACGTACTAGCCATCTTTTGCAAAATATAAAGCAAACTTTAGAAATGACATTAAAGTTTACTGAGCTATGTAATGCTTCTGCATCAGTCAACTATAGTATGATATATACATATATATATATATATATATATATATATATATATATATATATATATATATATATATATATATATAATGATGCTCTGACTCAACTTAATGTTTCATGTTGGATGTACTGAGCACTTTATGAAATCAAACCACCTCACATATCACATAGTATTTTATCCTTGTATCACATTGTATCCCTTATTTGAGCTGTATATATCTATGCTTCAGTCAGATACAGTACGAATTATATATACATATATATATATATATATATATATATATATATATATATACATATATATATATAAACATCCTACTATAACTGTCTCTAATAGGATTTTATATATATATATATATATATATATATATATATATATATATATATATATATATATATATATATCCTGCTCTGTCTGAACGATGCAGAAGCATCGTTAGACTTAATAACTCTAAGAATCAAATCACTCAATCACCCCCACCTACTCTCAGTAGAACAACACTTCCGTACCCTCGGCTACAATTTTGGCGCAGACTAGATTTACCATCAACGAAAGATTTTTCAAAAAATAGAAAAAATATTCACCTCCTGAATCGATTAGAATGGAAGTACATGAAGATACGTGGGAAAATAAACATAGAACTCTCTCTCCTAATGGACTCAACACTTAACTTAACAACCCTAACCACACTGAGCTCTGAGCCCTTAATCATCTCACTGCTAATTACCCTATGCTTACCAACTCAGCATCTTTACACCTTTACCAAATAGTATACCTTCAATTTGGTCCATAAATATGCACCAATACCCCTATACTATGACACTCCTACAAATATACTCCTAATGTTCACAACTGTACCCACTATTAAAGCACCCCTACTGCATAAAATTAGTATTACTGACTCCCTTCATGTAAATTAAACACTGGGAACATCATACATAGTCACTCACAGCCCTACCTACAGATACTTATGTATGGAGTATCGTACTTGTACTATTCGAAGTTACCTGACTTTTCAGAACATCTTCAATAACCATTAAGGTTACAGAACATGAATTTCCCAACTAATACTCGATCATACGTAACATGACCCCCTGTCACTTATATCCTACAACCTTGATTATTACTACAGATAGTTTTGATCCCAGAGTCAGCAATCGTGATTCTCCAAAATAATTACCAATACTTCATCCCCCGTTATTACCAACCCCCAACCAGACACAAGGACATACTATAAATACACGTACAATTCTACCCCACCACTGATATCTATCATGTAAGGTTATGTATGCACCTATAGGCAATTTAACACACATACACAAACATACATATGCAAGGACTCTATCATCTTACTAAGTACCTCAGTAGCTTGACACTGGACCATGATTTCCCCGATAAGCATGATAACCCATTCTTGAGAATGCCTATCTCCTTTGACCAGTTAAACCAATAAAATACCCATTACTGCTGCTACTACTTCAAAAATAACTTAGTGGCCCGTAGGGTGCAGTCGTCTCCCATAGTTTTGAAAATGCCTGAATTGACCAAATCTTCAATTAAACTTTATAAGCCATCCTCGGGTCGAGTTACCTTAGTATCATCGTAGTATTTTGAAAAGGGCAAAACTGATCGTTTTAGAATATTTTAGAATTTATCTGTCCCCATCTAGCTTTAAAGGTCACTAGAGGTCAGCATAACCTATCCTATGTTCATCCTAGAATCAAGTTTTCCTTGTACACATAATTGCTGCCCGTACCTTGGAGCCGTCTCCGTTAGATCTGAATATTCCAAATTTGACCTTGCCATAATATGACATCTATGGAACACAAGTTGCCAATGTTTATCCCGAGATGAATTTACTCTTATACATAAATTTGCAGGTTGTAACAGTCCCTGTAAGAGTCGAAAATGCCTGCCGAAATTGATCTGATGTCTGCTGATATTTAGCGATCAACAGAGGCCAGTGTCACTTATCTTATGCTCATTTTAGGGTCAAGTTACTTTTATATACTCATTTTCAGCTTGTAGGGTGCAACCATTTAGGAGGCATTGAAAAAACTCAAAGAAACAATAAAAGGAACAAAGAAACATTCATCGTCATTATAGTATTAGGTATGTTTGTTTCTATGTGTGTATAAGCCAGTATTTAATAAACAATCTTTTGTTGATTAATGTTTTGTTAAAGACCGTTGACGCAGACTGATTATCTTTTCTTATTTACTCTTTTTGTTTATATAAAAGAGAGTACTTGTCTGGATTCAATGTGTGTAAGTATTGTCCAAAGATT
>OY735222.1:23619873-23792373 GCA_963457665.1 Thysanoteuthis rhombus | reverse complement strand
TGAAATATAATAAGCTATGATTATTCTAGATCTTTTGCGATTTCTGTGCCAATATATATATATATATATATATATATATATATATATACTGAACTTGAGAAGTATCACTATTTGAGTTGCCGCTACATCACACTTGATGCATTCAAAGAGGCAATTATTCCGATTGATTCATAGTTTTAAGAAAGCAATATGTTTCGGAAAGTACTTCCATTCACAAAATGTTCAGCATTTGTACAAGATATAAAGTCGAGGGAATTTTGGTTGTTTTCGTTTCCTCTTTTTGCTATGACCAAAAAAAGTTCTTTTTTGCGGAAGTAGAAACAGTTCACTCAAATTAGGCCACTACCACAACTTTTTCAAAGCGAGGTATGTGTGTGTGTGTGCACGCGTGTGTGTGTGTGTGTGTGTGTGTGTGTGTGCTTTTTTTGCTTATACTTTGGAGTGTACACGTAGGCATCTCTCAGAACAGTAAAAAAAAAGCAATGAAAATACGTGATTTATTTTGAATACGCATATATTTCCTTTTTATCCTGACGATCAATAATATAATGTAAGAGTAAAATAAATGACCGGCTTGGCGTTATATTAATGCAATTGTTTGTTGGTTTTTTTTTGGTTTTTTTTTCTTGTTTTGTTTTTTTCGCAACCTTACTGTTCACCTGTTCATCTATATAACATTCAAGGCCCTGGGGTCTCGTCTTCTGAATACTGTCTAAATTTTTAGATTACTTTCATTTTCTGATTTTTTTGTTAGTGTATCTAAGCTAAGGTGAATAAACGTAATTTTCGTGTAATTGCGTTTCATGAATTCAGACTCAGCCATTGCGTTATGGAAGCCACCCACAACATCATCGTTGCATCGGAGCTCGAGTCAGATTCAATACAGACTGTGTGTTGTTGGTTCAGAAAAATTTGGTTATCCCAATCTCCAAGATGAACCTGGTCGTGGTTGCAAACTGTCGCTCGGCAATCAGAAATTAAGAGCAATTACAGAGGCTCTAGTAGAAATAAACACTCAAACTAAGGGAGAAGAGGAGGGGATAACCCACATAACAGTTCGGAGACATCCGGTGCAGATCGGCGAAGTTGGGGAAATACAAAAGGTGGTCCTCCCTGATATGACAGTTGAAAATTTTTTTTTTTTTTTGTGATTATCAGGAACATGGGTCTTTTTTGGTCGACAAACTACCAACCCCCTTCAACATTCCCTAAAGCGAATCTCCACCTCTACTAAAATCTTTCTGTCAGTTTGATGATGCTGTTATAGATTAATCCATAACTGACTCTTTCAATCTGGTCAGACCATCAAGGCAGAGACCTAAAGTCGTGATCTGAAACTGATGCATCAAAAGTTGCCACCATTTCGGCCAACCCTGCCGCAGGATAACGCAAGACCCCATACTTCATGCACCGACCAGCGAAAACTGATGCAGATAGGCATTGAGATCCTGCTCCATCATCCCTATTCAACGAACCTGCTTCTGATCGATTACCTCTATTTCCGGGCCTTAGATGCGCATATGTGCCAACATATACACAATAGGTCAGGAACGCCTTGCAGCAGTTTGTCGACTCCAATAACCCCAGTTTTATCGTGACAGAATTCATTCACGTTTGGAACATTATGTATTTCTAATGGTGCTTACTTCAACTATCAAAATTGTGTTTTAGCTGTGTATGTGTATAATCCACACACATGCACACACATGCACACACATGCACACACACACGCACATATATATATATATATATATGTATGTATATATATATATATATATATATATGATTGTGTCATCCACAGACAGCTGTTCCGTTGTATTACAGCTCTTCAGTGTGGCTATAGACAATCCATTATCCCATCCAGTGCCACGAGGCAGGTTTGAAACCTTCGCTTCGCTTTTGCAGAATTTAAGCGATATATTCTATTTTTTGCGTAAATACCCCATCCACTAGAGTGCTCTCTTCCTATGGAAGTACAGATTTGCAACACTAACACGTTTATATAACTGCCCAGATCACCCGAAGAAGTCCAAACTGGACAGAAACATGAACATGTTCGTATAATGAATCCTCACTCCATCATATCTCAAGCTTTACTCTAAATCAACTCAATGTTTAATGTTGAATGTATCGAGTTCTTCATAAGATAAATGAATCACACATTAGATATTGTAATATATTATATTATATCGTATTCCTGTTATATATATATATATATATATATATATATATATATATCATTACATTATTTGGATGGAAATTATCCTTTGGTTTGCTGAGTGAACGTTCATTCTGCCTTCTCCACGATTTCGAACGTCCCATGTCGTTGTAAAGTATCCAATTCGTTTTAAATAGAAACCATTTTTGCTATGCTCAAGTAAAGTATGACACATGCTTGATATGGAATGTGTTCAAGAGCATACGAACAAACGTACACTCATCTATACGCGTCTATGCTTATGATATCATACATGTTTAATTTTTCCATATCAGTTTATCTCATTCATATTTGAGTCTATGTACTTCCATCGTCTCTTCCAAAACAGTACATTGTAGCCAAAGGTAATGAATGAAGTTGAACCTAAAAAGGCGCTAAATTGCTTCTGACACCAGACAGCTATAAACGTAGCGGACAGCCATTTCAATTCTGAGATGAAAAATGACTTTCACAGGGAATCCAATGGTGTTTCAACATGTCGAATATACCTCAATTAACAAAAATCCTGTATCGCTTATAGCGACTTTTCAGCCTAAAAAAGTAACACCGAGCATTCTGCTAGTATCCATGTATGTAATAATTAGTAATGAGCTGATGTCTTGCGTCACGTTGAAGGACATAACTAACAAAGTGAAAAAGAATTTCATTCAATGGTGTAATGATTATGCTTTAGAGGGTAATAAAATAATATTGAGAGTAAAAAAACTTGAAACATAATCAAAGAATAAAAAATCCGTTTATGGTCAACAGAACGCTATTCTCCATTGCATATCTTCATTTTCAACAACTTAAATAAAATGTATCTTTATATTTCATAAGGTCATAATTTTTGACAGCTTCGGTAAACTAGTATGTGTATAATGGAATAATGCGCTATGCACACTCACATGCATGCATACACATACTCACACACACGCACACACACATATATATATACATATATATGATGACTTGAAACATGTAACGGAAATAAAATCAATCCAGTTTTCAAATTTTTGTGTTTCCATATTATCTATTAAATTTACCATTATCTTTGATAAATATCACCCTATTCCTCACCATATGTATACGTGTGTGCGTGTGCATGTGTGTGCGTGTGCATGCGTGTGCATGTGTGTGCGTGTGCATGCGTGTGCATGTGCGTGCGTGAGTTCATTTGGGTGTCTACTTGCGTATATAGATATGTTTATGTGTCTTCAAAGGTATATGTTCAATCTGCAATACATACTTACAAATATATATATATATATATATATATATATATATATATATATATATATATATATATATATACATGTATATTTGTGTTTGCAGTGTTATATAAGCATGTGCATATGTCTACGTTTTTGTATAAAAGTTAAAAAAATGTATGCTTTTATGTATGCATATTTTCATACAAATGAGTATATATATATATATATATATATATATCAATAACCTTTCAATGCATACATATACTTGCTAATTTATACATAAATATATAGAGAGATTGATAGATAGATAGATAGATAGGAATAAAAAGTATATATCTATGCATGTATAAAAGGGTATTATACACACACACACATATATATATATACTCACAGATATATATCAATACATATATATGATCGCATACATGCATGTGTGGAATATCTGTATACGTATAAAAGAGATATGTCACTACGTTTGTCATGTACGCATATATATATGTATATATGTATATATATATATATATATATATATATATATATATATATATATATACATCGTAAAAAGGAATTCTTGCAATTATATATATATATATATATATATATATATATATATATATATATATATATATATTCACATTCTCACAGAAACACAACCCCACACTCTCATATATATTTTTTCATATAAATTAGATATCCGGGAAGCAGGTGTTATTACGCTCAAACCTCGAACATTTTTCATTTGGATAAAACATAAATCAAATAAAAATGAAGCAAAGACCCATCTCTCCTGCTTACTCCACATTACCCACACCAAGTCGACTGCCTGTATCCGGAACGTAACACAAAAACAGCCGTTGTTCTAGAAAAGCCTTTTTTGTAGAAGGCAAAAAAGAAAAGAAATGAAAATCATCAAAATTCCTTCGATTTTATATCTTGTACAAATGCTGAACATTTTGTGAATGGAAGTACTCTCCGAAACATATTGCTTTCTTAAAACTATGAATCAATCGGAATAATTGCCTCTTTGAATGCATCAAGTGTGATGTAGCGACAACTCAAATAGTGATATTTCCAATATATATATATATATATATATATATATATATGTGTGTGTGTGTGTTGATAGATAGATAGATTGATTTGGTGGCACGAAATTTGTAAGAAAATTTGAAATAATTTCATAACGGAAAAGAACAGAACTGAACCGCAGACCTAAATAATATAATTTTACTCTGAATATCTTCAACATTAGCCTGAGGAACATATTTTCTTCATTTGAACATACTGATATTGAAGCGATCTGGGTTCATTGTATGTCATTCGTTTGAACATTTTCGAGAATAACGCTTATTAGTGATCACCCACGCACAGGAGGACAACATTCCGTCTGAAATGCTGAAAATCGTGTACATGTTCAGGAGGAGCAGATGTCCTCCAAAGTATAAAACGTTATCGAAAGGGTAAGAATTCTGAAGTTGAAAACGGCATGCATTTGAAAGAGATTTTCTATACATAGTTAACTAAATTCTATTCGTTTATTTATTTCGTTTCTTGAAAACAATTTGAAAAAAAATCATTAATGCTAAAAAGACATGAGTGTAAATTTTCTCCAGTTGGGATTATCGAATGTATACCACGTAACCGTCTCAAGGATTAAAAAAAAAACAAAACAAAAAAAACAATTATATCAAGATGGCACCCCAGCAGTGTTAATCAAATACCACCTCACTATCAGTTATGACTTCAATATACAGCTTATGTCATATCACGTGTGATTTTATATAGGATATTAGCATGATGTATTATACATATATATATATATGTGTGTATGTGTGTGTGTGTGTGCTGATGAAAGTGACGATTGGAAGAGGGAGATGAAATTTGACAGTAGGCGTTACATCTTAATTTTTTCTCTAAATCCGTGGGCATGTTTTGATGCATTTTGACGGGTGTCAGCAATCTTTTTCAGAGGATATTCAGAGTGGTTTATAGTAAATCTTACTGTTTATGGAGAGGAAAAAATTGCGATATTTCTGTCTTGTTTGGTTGTTCAGTTGTAGTGGGAGAGGGAATGTTTGTCTTTCTGTAGGTGAAAATCAAGTTTGGTTTGAAATAGGAAGGGTCTGTGAGAGGCAGGGTCAGAATGTGTCTATTCCCTACCTCTGTGGGTGATGAGCTTGTCTTAGATAAGAAGGGACAAAGAGAGGATATATATATATGTGTGTCTGTGTGTGTGTGTCTAGTGAGTGTATGTGTTCAAAAAGTACATTCATTCGAAAGTCAATAACGCGTATGCATTTTCAGTAGTAGGAAACATTTATGCATCATTTGCTATTTTGATAAAATTCCAAACAGCATTCAGTCAGTAGTAACCAGTTGAAATCAACGTTGCAGTCTTAATTGAGGGTCTTTGTTGATTACATGTACTTAAACTTCGGGTAAAAGCAGCAGAAGCAGCTAAATAATATATACAGCTTTTGGTACTGGTGAAGTTACCGACCATATCACTCAAGTGATTCAAATTGTAAGGATATACTGGAAGATGTGCCACTTAATCTGATCATCGTGGCCCCATTTCGTCAGGTTGTACGTTCAATCCATACTGGGGACTCTAAAATGGTATTCAATGCCACTCTGCTAAACGCTCAGCATCAAGAGTACGATTAAGGAAGCCTAAGGAGGGATGGGCTCCGTCAGGCTATCTCGCTAAAGATAAACCCGTGGTGTGCGCCTGTGTGATTTGGTACAGGGGAACAGAAAACACTATCCAGAGTTATGGGACCAAGTATCAAAGTAACACATACAGAATTACTGGGTAACATTGATGATGCATAACTGAGAATGTACATTGAATTGTTTCTGCTTCTGACCTGACTTGGTCTGAAATTACTGTTGCACACATAGGCATATGAGCCGGGGTGGGATGTGGGTCTCACCCCCTTTCTCCAAATTCTGGCAAAAGGCGAAACTTCGGCAAATCAGTGTTATTCGGGCGAAACCGTGTAAAATTTCGGACAAATAAGGCATTGGGCCCTCTTTAGCGAGGATTTTAGTGATTATTCTCCTTCTTTTGGCTACAACCGGGAACAACTATCATAGGCGAGGCATGCGCTGCATAACTTTGGAGAGATCACAATTAGTTGACCCACAACTATTTAGAACTTGTCAACAATAAAGGTATTGTTTTCCTTTAAGACAATGCTTACATTGCTCACGTAAACTATCTTTCCGTCCATCTGTATGTGACAACTATATGCAGAACACGCACGCACACACACACAACATACCCCAAAAAGATTTTTGCATTTTGAGTTTAAGGTCGTTTCTGACATAGTTTGATGTGCTGAATTCGATGAAATCATTTGTTTTCCTATATTTGATGTATTTGTTGAGATAGCCAAAATCGGCCGGAAGGGGGTTTTAAAAGTTATTTTTGCATTTTGAGTTTAAGGTCGTTTCTGACATAGTTTGATGTGCTGAATTCAATGAAATCATTTGTTTTCCTATATTTTTTGAAACTCACACCCCACCCACCCCTAAGAATTGTTTTAAAACAAATTAAATCAAACTCTATCTCATTTCTGTCTCTCTATCTATTTTATTTCTTCTTTTTTTACGGCATTTATTCCACCCATTAGGGCGGAACTTCAGTCGAGTGAGTAGAAGATCATTAGGAGAACATTTCTTGCAGATTACTGCCTCGCCCATCATATTCCCCAGATATGTCACCTTCTGATTATCGTCTCGTCTTGTTTCTAGAGTCATGTGTGCAACAGAAGATTTTCTAATTAAGAAACGCACGCACTGGAGTTTTACAAACTGTAGTTTTTGCATCGAAGAGTTCTATTCAAAAGACATTTGTGCGCTTGTATCCTGGACGAAAAATATTATAATCATTTCCCGATTGAATTTCTTGTATACTTTTGCTTCCACATTCGTGGTCATCGAAAAACTGCTCGAAATTTTTCTTTACCTGTTTTATATATATATATATATATATATATATATATAATTGAGCGCCCCTATTGTCGTGGCCTGGGTCCAGATTAAGCCAAGCTTCCTAAGTAACCCAAATAAACACTTGGGTTTGTTCAGTTGAATTAGAGTGTAGCGTAATGCATTCTGCAGCATGAGGTGACTGAAGAGGGTTATGACTAGCGTGATCAAAGGACAAGTTTTTAATATTCGTTAATACTCAATGATTAAAGAAAAAAATAACATCACAGAATCACATGACAAATATGGACACCAAGTCAAGCAAAATTACTTGGAAAGTGCGCTGTAGTTCATATTGTTGATTTGTACTCGTCTCTGCTTGGATATTTCTAGTTTGGCTTTTGCATCTGATCTATGTCTGATCTCAATTTTTTTAATTTCATGATAGCGGAATTGTGTCTACGTTGGCCAGTTACATGCAGATATTTCACAATTCGACGGTTGAATGTAAAGTTTCTAGATGGTAGCCTTTAGCCGACTCTTGAATCTTTTTCCTTGATATCTCCTTGCGCTTGTTCCTTCACAGAGTTCGGAAAACATAATTTGCTTCGGCGACTCTCGTTCATCATTCGGAAAACAAGTCCTGACCTTAAAAATTATTGAAATATGATGGTGGTTTCAATATTTATTTCATTGGTGCATTCGAGGATTTTTTTTATTTGAATTTTTTTTACAACGAATACCACTGCGACTGAAGATCACTGGCCGTTTGTTTCTATAAAAGTACGAAGGAAAGTTAAAGAAAATTATCCAGCTTCCAGACATAGAATTATATCCTTCATCCGTCAGTTAGAATATGTCAAGCCAGCGTACCAGCAAAAGAAAACATTGCTTTGAGATAGAAGCTCGAATCTAAAACCTCTCCTTTCGCAAAGCTTTCCGTTACATTGAGCAAAATCCTACAGAGTATGAAATTGGAATTCACACTGTTTACGCATTGATTAATTCATTAATTTTTTTCGTTGCTAAATAAATCATCTTTGTCTCGTCTTGCCTCGCAAGTGATTATATGCGTAATTGAAAAATTAACCCTGCGAAATGGTTGGAGAACCATTGATTTTAGGTGTTTTTCGAGTACGGTGGATTAAGCAATCTATCCATTGCCGTAGTTCTCCTCATTCTGCCCAAAAATTAGCTCATGACCTTCTTTATTTAAAGTAGGAAAATAATTAAATTATTTTTAACAGCTAGAGAACAATGAAAGCACTTAGAAAACGGAGCACAATGTCGAGTAAATCACAAAAGTCTCTGGGGTTCGGTACTCAAGCAAGAGTACGATTATTTGTTGATAGGTGGTATCAAAAATTCAAACTTGTAAATCAGTGTTCGAGCCTAGATGAAATCCAAGAATTCGAATGTCAAGACTTGCAAGCCCTCCCAAATTGAAGGTTTTGTACTACATGGTTTTCCTTCTAGTGAGTCGGAGTAAATGGTGATGAAAAAAGTCACATGCCCAGAAGAAAGAAATAGAATTGTTTGACGAAGATCGCCATTTGTGAAAGTCATCAAATAATGACTCGACTGTCATATCGATACTGCCCGATTTCCATCAATTCAAGGTTGAAAATATTTCATGGTGACGGAAGCCTTCGTATAAATGGATAATAAAAAAAGATCAAATGGGAACGAGCAAACCTATCTGCGACACACATTATCAGTAAAAAAAACACCTCACAGTATAAACGACATGTCGGAGCATTTCCGAACTCGAGCCCGGAAATGCTCTGACACGACGCTTACACTCCAACTAGACACCCTTGCAAACACGACTGACAAAAATGTTGAGCAATAAGGGTGTTTCTCTTATGGATCTGTAGTTAAGTATCCCAATTTTTATAGTCATTAAACGGAATTTGAATGATGACTGATGGATAACTTAGCCCAATCGGTAGAGAGCAGTTTAGGTCAGACAGGCTCCTAAAGATGAGGGCTGGGTGGTATAATCACTTTGAAAGCAAATTATCTATTTTTGATCCATGCTACTTGCTTGAAGGTTGTAAAATGCAACACTACCAGGCATTGCAATAAAAGGCAACAAAAATAAGATAGAAAGAAAAATATTCAAAAACTGATAATGAAAAGTAACTTTCATCTTCTTCCTCCCTTTCTCTCCTATTATTAAACTACCTTACTCCTCTTTTTACTCTTCTTCCTGCTCCTTCAGCAAATCACCTATCTTTCCCCCTCATTCGATCTAAATAAAACAAAGAATGTTTGAATAAGATAAATAATATATCAATTTATATGATTCTTAGTGATACATTAATATTCTAATAAAATAAAAGTAATATCTTTATTCATTTAATTTTCTATATATTTTTGCAATATAATTGCTCTAGCTCACTAAACTGAATCTCAACCCAGATTGTTTACAAACTTGGGATTCCATACCATAATTTTTTTTAAAAGCAAACACAAAAAAACTACTGCTCAGTCTTCACGTTGCTTTAAAACTTCCGCCATTCAAATATCTCACTCTCGTTATCAATTAGATTTCGACTAATTGATCAATTAGAGCGTAACAGATGTAGACCGTGATAAGAAGAATTATAGCATAGATGATTTATCTAAGACAATTGGACAAACCAAAATTGATAATAATTGCCAATTCTTCATCAAAGAAATTTGGACGACTCAGGGCTATAACGTTTAATATCATTAAGTGTGATGCAGCACAAATGAGATAAAAGAAATAGCAGTCTTAAATTAATATTAATTGACAATGCTTCATGTAAGAAATTCGGACGAATTAAGACTATTAAGTCTATTACTATTACGAAAATGAATAATGATGGTGATACTTTACCTAAAACATTCAAACAATCTGAAACTATTATATCCGAATCTTCTTTCTCACACTGAACTTGGTGTTTCTCAAGCTTTCCAATTACCAGTCAAGTTTTTTTTTCTTTTCTTCTGTATGGCCTTGCCTATCTCTCGCTCTGGCTCGCACAATTTGTCAACTGGGGGAAGTTATCTCCCCTTTGCTGGCAGCGTTCGTACAGCAACTGTCGTCCTGGAAAGAACCCTGCAATGACGCACAGTGCCAGCAAATGAATGTGGACAGCCGTTGGGGGTGCAGGTTGTCTAACGATTGGCAGCATGGAATCAACGATCGGTGAATCGAGTTCAAACTGCGACTGAGACAGTTTGCGTTCACTCCGTACTAATATCATTTGGAAAGACATATACCCATCTTTAATCCTCCTAGCTATGGTAAACAGCTGGGCAGACTAGTATCCACAGCCTTGATTGGAAACAAGTCTAGAGGAAAGACAACTCTGAATTCGAACCCTGAAAGTCTTACCCCTCGTGTAGCACACAAATGCTAGTAACGGACAAAGTAGGAGACATTTTTCCGAAATGTACTGTTAACATGACTCTGGTGGAGCTTCGATGAGTCTAACGATGGAGAATAAAAAACAAACGGACGGAATAACCCAACTGTTCTCTCTGCTTTCCAATGGAACCCCGTGGATAAGTAGAAGATTTTTTTTTTACAAAAGTGTGTTGACAACTGGCGGTCCAATATTCAACATCTTTGATTTATTAGAGTAGATTTATTTTGCGTCGATTGTAACTAAGGGTTATATCTCTATTTGGCTTATTTTTTTAATTTCAACTTATTCTCATTATTGGACGAAGTATTGTCTGTATTATTGATTTTGACTACTTTTTATCTCCATTTTAATTCTCAGTTGTGTAGTCTTTATTTCTGATTACGCTGTTTAATTGTTGCCGTAGGAGTCAAAAGTTGTGAATAAAAGCAACTGAAAATAAAGATGAAAACTAGTCAAAATTCATAATCACAAAAAATGCTGGCCACAAACCGGGCGTGGCCAGCCAATTTTTTTTTTTTTTTTTTGGCAGTTACTGAGTAGCAAAGGCCGTCCATTTTTTTTAGGGTGAATGCACTTTCCGAGGGACTTCCAAAACTTAGGCAAATGTCCGAGGTATCTTTGTGCCAACAGATATATTCCCTGCACATCCCCTCCATCCCGAAATGACGTCATTATTAACAGATGCAGTCGGTCAAGCTAAAACTTTCGTTTTAGGAGGCTACAGACAACAGTTTTAGAGACAAAGACTTCATTTTTGGAATGTTAACTCTTTCTGTTTGTGTACGGTGGCTTTTTTTCGGATCTTTGCTTTTTCCAAGGCTAAAAATGTGCAACGTGCATAAATCTAAAACTCAATAAAGCTTATATCAATCAACCGAAATTCGCATTTGGTATTTATCTGTATCTTCAGATAAATAATCTATGTGTCGAGGGATTCTTTTCTTAGACCTACCCTTCATCACCAGATGAGGGCATAGCTAATGGAGATGGTCGGTCCCGCTCAGTCCCAAGCTCAAACAATGGTCTGTTCTCTCTTGGCAAGAGAGAACAGTTCACTGTTTGAGCCAGAGACTTTCTCTTTCGAATGAAGACCCTCTGTGTTCTTCCGCAGTAGATTTCTCAGATTTGGGGAAAATTTGAAATTTAAGGTCCGGCAAGTGTGTTCAATCACATCAAAAATTGAGTTTCATAAATACAATAAGAAAATTTCAGACAAATTTGGCCTAAAGCTTCTGACTACAATATCTAGCTAATACATACCAAAGTCGGAAAGTAATTATTATATAAAACTGTGTAGTTTTTTTTCTTTTTTAAAATTTTGATTTCTAGTCTCAAAGTGCTCATGCAGAGTTCACATAGATTCAAAACTCAATAAAACCGATATTGAACAACCAAAGTTAACAACTTTTAGATATCACTATGTATTTTAAGAGTAGAGAATACATCTATATTTTGTGGGGATCAAATGTTCATGCGCAGTGCTGAAAATGTGCTTGTGCATAAATCCCAGAATAAACTAGAAAGCTCTCAGAGATCGCATACCTCTGTCAAGATCCTTGTCAATCGATGTAATTGTGCATGGATCCGCTCAAAATATAATCCCGTCTTCAATGGTCCATTTTCCAACCTTGTATGAAATTCCATACAAAAATCATTGAGAACCTTTGGAGATACTGTGTGGGTAGACATGGACTTTGAGCGATTTGTGTGATGTGGATATGCCAGGTAGGTTATAATGCACCGATCAGTTCCAAAATTTAATCAACCCTCTCTTTTATTGATTATGGCCCACCTGTGTGCAAAGTATTAATGAAATTCATTTTGGGAGATATCTTGTGAACAAACATGCAAGTTTGGAGATTTTATGAGGTGTTGGCATAACTACTTCATAGAAGGAAGGAAATTTCCATGGATCCATCCTACATTTAATCACTTCTTTTCTCGCCTATCGACCACTATTCCACAAAATTTCACAGGAATTTGCTAAGAAATTTAGGATATATCGAATGAACAATCAAAAATACTTTTGTTGATATATATTGTGGACAGACGGAAAACGGCATGAGGGACAGAGAGTAATACTCATCTCTCCAACTTCGATGGCAGAGGTAACAAACTTCTGTTGTAATACCTTCCATAAAAAATAAATACTCTATATGTTAATATACGTATGTTAAACAAACATATTGTGTATTCTTTCAACATCGTATCTTTTCTCTTAATCATTGAATAAACAATTTAAATAAGATCAGTATAAAATGATATGTCAGTGTTACATAGTTGAGGTTTTTATACAATTATTTGTTACACCATCTACACTTGGCACGATAGTCGTATTAACAGCCGAAAACGTCGAAAATGAGGTCAGATGAGGTTGTAGGATGTAAGATTTTTCTAAAGAGTCATCTTATTTCTAAATACTTTTACCAAGACTGTAATATCCCTAACTTTCATTTTTATCCTTCTTGTCTGTAAATATACAAATATTTGTTTGATCATTATGTCTTTTTTTTGGTTACAATGTCAGTCGAATTTTATGGTATATCTTTACTTATTACTGACTTTTCAACTGCAAGGAAATGTTGATATTACTTGAACACCATTAAAGGGCAAATATTTCATTGTCTGTATCGAGTAAACAAGAAAATCAAGCCTTTTGTCAATGGAACACCAATACCCATTCAACAAAGCTGTCTGTTATCATTCAGCAAAGCGAACACAATAAAAGGAGAAGACGAAATTATTTCTATTGTATTAGCGATGATACACAGGTCTTGATTGAGAAGGTTGAGTTTGCTCTGCTGAAGGCTTGCCTCCCTAGAGTGATTCTTCGCTTGATTTCTTCTTCGCTTGTTGGATTCGTTGTCCTTGGTAGATGTAGTATTCTGCTTTCTCCAGTTTTGCATCTTCAATTTTGACAGTTATGTTCTTATTCTCGATGTGATTGTTGCACATGACTTTCGTCTAACCAAGAGACAGACCCACAAACTTAGGAGCATGCAACATGCAAACGAGACAATCATGCTCAACCTCAGATGGAGAGATCACAATACAGCAAAATATATATCAGAGCAAAATATATATCGGGAGTCAGAGACATTATAAAATCTACTAGAAAACTTAAATGGCAATGGGTTGGCCATGTTGCAAGAATGTCAGGCAACTGATGAACAACACGACTCACAACATGGATTCCCAGAGATCATATGCGAAATCCATGTCATGAGTTGCAACATGGCCAGTCCATCGCCATTTGAGATGTTTAATAGATTCTTTGATGTCCCTGACTCCTGTAGTCTTTTGGATGTACTGAGCTGTCTTGTGGTTTCTCCATATGAGGCCCAGCATTATTATTTCATTTACACGTTGCATGGTTCTCAATTTGCAGATCTGTCTCTTGGTTAGTTTCGATGTTTCAGCTCAATAAATGACTATTGGGAGGATGCATTGGTTATACACCCTTCTTCAATATATAATTAAAGAGCATAAACAAACACAAATAAATTTTCATTTATTATAATATAATTTATGAATCATATTAAAATATAAAGTTCAATTTTCTACACAATCAGGAAAATAGCAAAATTTCACATTAAAGACATATACTTTGGCTCAACAATGGCTTGATCATTGCCAAATTCAAGAGGTGCAACTGAACTAGCAAAAGTGTTATTTTTTTAATTGAACTAAAAATAGGAAAGAATGATTTTAAAAACAAAATTTTGCGCACTTGAGGCTCGTGTTGAGCTTTAATATTTTTTTCTTATTTTCTAGCAAAATTATAAAAAGAAAAGAAAGCGGGAAAACTGTCTGGATCCAGTCAGATTAAGTAAAAAGATATCTTTTTACTTACAGCTCGTTAGATTTTTTCATGAAAGGAAAAGTTCATGCGTATGTAAAAAAAGGAACAATGAAATTCATACTTTTTGTCAATTTTTTTAGAGTTATTCGCGAGGTGATTTTTTAGTGTGTGTACGTGTGTGCGTGTTCTTGGGTGTATGTATGGCTTAGGCTGTGCGTAAAGACGTGTGTACTATGCTTGTTTTCTATTATGCGTGTACATGGCTCTGAGTGGCAGTGTGCATGCATTGTGTGTTCTCGTTCTGGTGTGCATATGCAGCTTTGTGTGTGCGTATATACATTTGTACAATGTGTGTTTTATAGCATGTGTGTATGTGGCTGTGTGTGCTGTGTGCGTGCACATGCATTTTGTGTGTGTGTTTTCCTTTTGCATATGTGGTTGTGTGTGTATTTGAGTGTGTGCATGCTTTTGCGTGAATGGGTGTGTGTCCCTGTGTGTATGTGCTTTTTCATGTGTGCAATATCATGTGGTTTTGTGTGAGAGCATATTCAAGTGCATGTGTGTATTCTTGTGCATTTTTGTGTATGTTAGAATGTTAGGGCGTTTTTGTGCGGGTTCCCGTGTTTATGTGGCTGTGCACGTGTGAAGAAAGAAAAATAAAAAGAAGGAAAAATAAAAAAGGACAGATGAGTGAAGGAAAAAAGAAAAAGACAGCGAGACAACAGAATAGAAGGGGAAAATACGACGTGCGTAAGATTTGAAGAAATTTTAAAAATATGAAATTAGTGGAAAATTGAGAAGACGGACTTGTCCACTGAAGAAAGAGAATGAGAGAAAAGCGAAAAATAGTAAGGAAAAAAAAGGATAGTAGAAAGCTAGGGTAATAAAAAAAATGAAGAGAAGAAGAAGAAGAAGAAGAAGAAGAAGAAGAAGAAGAAGAAGAAGAAGAAGAAGAAGAAGAAGAAGAAGAAGAAGAAGACAATAAAAAAGAAGATAAAATGACGAAGAAGAAAAGGAAGAAGAGGAAAACCTTGAGCAGGAAATAAAGACGCTGATGACAGAAAAGAAAAGTGAAGATCAAATTTAAAAAAAACATGAAGTAAATTACGAAAAAGAAAATCAAGAAAAAAAACAATGGATAAAATAACATCAAAATAATTAAAAGGAAAGTATCATGAAGAAAAAGCAGTCAAGTGATAAAAAGAAAAAGGATGATGAAGGAAAATAAGTCAAAGAAGTAGAAAAGATAGTGAAATGAAAAAGAAATAGAAGGGAAAATTACACAGAAGGGCATAGAGTGAAAAAAGATAATGAAGTAGGTGAAGAACGAGAAGAAGAACAAGAGGAAGGAGAAAAGATGATGGAGAGGGAGGTAGAGAAATGGAAGAATATAAAGATGAATAAGATGAAGAAAAACAATAACGAAGAAGATGTTGAGAAGGTTTAGAAAAGAAAGACAATGTTGTAAAAGTTAAAGATAGTGAAAAAGAAGAGAAGACTACCGCACAGAAGAAAAAGGAAAAGGAAAGACGGATGTGGTAATGAGAGAGAAAGACAGATAAGAGAGAGTAAGACGAAGAAAAGGTATGAAGAAAAAAGAAAAGAAAGGGTAAAAGAGTAAAGAAAAGGTAGATGGCAAAAAAGAGAAAAATGATTTTTTAAAAATATGAAGAATAAGTAGTGCCCTTACACTGGCTTCAACTCCAGTCGTTCCTGTCTAGGCTCTACACATCAGATAAATACTTACTCAGCCCGTTTGCAGCATGTGAATGAGACTCAGAAGCGAATTTTTTCACCCTGCAAAAAATGAAAAAGTGAAAAAAAAAAAAGAAAAATCAAAGACTTATTGATGAAAAAAAAAGAATAGGGTAGAAAGTGATGGAGAAAATGCTGATGAAACAAGTCAACAGCGACGCTATGTCATAAGCAACCAGAGGCTGTACAAGAGACGAGGCTTGAAAGAATGTACAAGAGTTGGAGATCTGCCGAACAAAAAAAAAATGAATACGAAGTTATAACAAAGCAGTGTCAAAATACATAAGCAAACATGTCGACTACATTGTATCAAATAATATTTATGGCAAACCAGAAAGCATCCGCCATATTTTTAAAAATATGAATCAGAATCGACATTATAGGATGAAACCACGCTCGATTCCCTCTCCTAGGTCTCGTTGGAACAACAAAAATATTTTTTAAATGGCGGACACGAAAACGACAGCGTCAACAACGATTCATTGTTTTTTCTTTTTTTTCTCTCTTTTCTCTTTTTTCTCTCATTTTTGTTGTTTTTGCTGTTACATGAGATCGTGTTCTATAGTTTTAACCTTTTATTTCTTCCAGCAAATAATATCTTAGACTGATGTATTTTGACAAGCAAATATTATTTGTATATTCAGGAAACGAGTCGTTTTACAATGTCAGTCAATTGCGCAGACAACTGAAGACAGTGTCCTATTTTATATATCCATCTGGAATATCATTCGTAATAACCCCATCTTTATGGGGGGGGGGCAAGCCAACTTTCATTCATGTTGGAAAGACACGGCGAAACACGGACGTATAATGGATGGTTGACGAGATATCTCGCAAGAAATTCCTCTGACTTGAATCTTACTGTAGCAGTGAATTGGATGGTGATTCAATGCCATTTGTAGATGGTAAAGAGAGTAGTGCAAAGTGATAATTATCTTAGAGTGGCTGACGAGATACCTTGAGAGAAATGTATTCATACTGAGACTTTTTACTCAAGCCGTAAATTAGATGTTGATTGAAAACCACTTGTTGATAGTGATGATGGTAGTGATAGATGGTATTGTCTCGGAGTGGCTGACAACGTATTTATAAATTTATTTGTCTTGGGTCTTAGACTGGAGGTGTATCAAATAGAGATTAAAAATAATACGTAGATTGTGATGAAGGTTGTGAAAAGACAATAAATGTCCTGGAGTAGCTGACGAGATATATGAGGAATTTCTTCATCTTGGATCTTCTTACCCTGTCAGTGGATTGGATATTGATGCCAGATTGTCAGAAAATGTTGACGAGGAAGGTGAAAGTAATGTTTCTATTGGTTGAGATATCTTGCGAGAAATTTCTTCTTGCCCTGGAAGTGAATCGGAGAACGATTTAAAACGATATGTAAATTACGATGAAGGCATTGAAAGCAATGATATTCCATGAGCGTCTGACGTAATTATTTCACCAATATGACCTCATACAAAAACTCGGTCCATGTGGTTAAAGAAATCGGGGTAAATCAGCCACGAAATCAATGAAATATCTGCCCCAAAATCATTTGAAATGTAGAGGAAAAACAAAATAAAATTGATCTCATCTGATCAGAAGAAAAAATCGTTATTTGTACCACTTGACCTATTTATATCGCCTCGTATTTGAAACATTGAATATCAAATGTCATTTCATACTTGTAAGTCGTCTGGGGTCCTAAGGGTCTATACAGGTCTGTCCCGAAAGTATTCGGCCATTTTCAATATCTAAAGAATCGCTTACATGGCCCTGATGTATAGCCACCTAATCAGATGTGACATTACAGTTCATGCTTGAAAAGACACTTTCCCGTGGAGTTACTCATTTGGCAAAGGTTCTATTGAGTGAGCTTGTGTACTGTGTGACCGTCTCATCCATAATGACCAAGCCTGCCGATTCTGCACGTCTTGGGTTTTTTTCTTTTCTTTTTTCCAGTACACCACATCACTCTAGTCTAAGAACACATCTACAGTCCATATTTGGCTCCTTGCGATTTCTAGTTTTTCCTTTAAGGGATTTAAGGAGAACGCAACTAGTCAGGTGGTGGGGATATCAAAACTGGATTTTTTAGACTGGTCTGATGAGTGGAAGCTACGCTGGGATAAGTGTGCAAGGTCCAAAGGGGAGTGATTTTAGACTAAGGTGCAATTGCCCTAGGTTGGCTTTTTTTTTCGTTGATATCAAATACATGGATACTTTCTGGACAGACATCGTATTTTCATTATTATTTTGCCTACTTTCACTACTATGTTTATTTATGATAGTGCCTAATAGTTTTAATGAAAGAATTCAGAAAAAAGAAGTAGTTTTTGACGAGACTTGAAGTCGCATTCTACACAACAAGAACTTGCTATTCTAGGTTGCAACACCTTATTACCATACTACTACTACTACTCGACAGTAACACATGGTTGTACATATAAGAGGAACAGATGCAGTGAAAATAGGATTATTATGGAAAATCTCCACAATTGTCGTTCTGAGTTGATCTATTTTTCAGAAACCGAAGTATACAGATTTTGTAACATACCATAACATTACTGACTTGACTGGAGACATTGAATCAATGTATGAGTCCTCTTCGGATTGATATATTAAAGGACACAAAAGACAAAAGAATGGGTATTCTTCAGCAAATCTATATCAGAACTATTAGGTCCATGCAAAACTTTTTGACGTTCTTTGACAAACTCTCTTATTCATATAAGCTCACATCATCATTTTTCAGTCATCGGTATACTTTCCATGGTTTTGTTCCATCTTACACAACTTTTCAGTTATTAGGTTTATGCAAAAGTTTTCAGTATTATTATCACATTATTTCAATTCAATCAAATTCATAGCATCATTACTGAGACTTTCTTATTGTTTTTTATGATCTTATATCACCTTAAGGTTAATTATGCATTGTATTATATAAGGCTAATGCAAAATTTGTTTTCTCTTGTTCGGACTATCTAATCTCTTCATCATATCTTTGATGTTGACACAAGGTCTCAGCTGATTCGTTCTGCGACCTAGAATACTCTGAAGGAAAAAGAGTCTCTTTTTTAATTCTGTTTCTCTGGTGGTGCAAAGTGAAAAAGAGAAAAACGAAAAAGAAAAAAACTTCTTTCTTTTCTAATTACACTCGAATGAGGCCGTCAGCATCAAAGATGGGGAGAACTGATAACATTGTCTAAATAGAAGTCGGTATGTTTATGACTTTTCTCAGAATTATACACAATACAACTGTCTTTTCTGTTTCAAAGTCTCATTCAAACGAGATGACTGAATCACCACTTTTGTCGCACTCCAGTCCAAGTCTTGAGTTGAATGTTTTTCTACCGTTACAACAAAAATAGCAAGAACAATCCTCACCTAATTTAGTGAAGTAAACTCTTTACTGTTCGTCTGTCCCGTCCTATTAAACAAAATCTATATTTCAAATCATCATTTCCCAGCCAAGGGAGCCAAACCAACAAGTCTTACATATCTTCGAAAATTTGTTAAAAGTAAAGCAAGAGATATCTCATTCTATTAAACAGTTACATTTATTAAACGGACTTTTTCCTCATAGGATTTGAAACTGCAACCAAATGATTAGTAGGCTGCTATCTCACCGTTTGAACTAAACTAAAAATTCGTACATATAATCTATCTATTGAAATTTGTTCGAAATACGCAAGGGCATATTTCATTCTAATAAATAAATACATTTGTAAAGAAAAAAAAAACAACTTTTCCTACCAGGACTTGCAACCACTACTAAATGATCGGTAGATGACTCTCTAACCGATTGAGCCAAACTGATAACTCTTACATATGTACGAAAATGCATCTTACAAATACGCAAGGGCTTATTTCATTCTGATGAATAAATATATTTGTTCAAAAAATATCTATTTTTAAATTCATTATATACACAATGCTAAATTTGCAGCAATCGTCTCCGATCAGGATAAGAGTAGGAGTGGAGTTTGACCCTGCAGCAGTTAGGCCTGTTCTATATGTTTCCGTGTCGTTTGTTCTGCATCTTCCCGTAAAACTTCCTCTAATCAATCAGTTTTCAAGTAATGAATCTACAAAAGCGTCTGTTGTTCTTGCATTCTGACGTCGCTTAGGAGAAAAATTACAGAGAAATGAGAAGAGAATGACAGAGTGAAAAAATGCATGAGAAAAAGTGAGGGAAAGGTAGGGAACACCGAAGAGAGACAGAGAGAGAGAAAGAAAAAGACTAAGAGGAAAAAAGAATACATGCATACATAGAAAGAAAGAAAGAAAGAAAGAAAGAAAGAAAGAAAGAAAGAAAGAAAGAAAGAAAGAAAGAAAGAAAAAAGGAAGAAAGACAGAAAGAAAAAGAAAGGAAAGGGAGAAAGAATACAGAAAAAAAGAAAGTATGGAAGAAAGCACACACGAGGAAAATGGGAGAGAGAAAAATATAGATGAATGAGGAAAGAAAGGAAGAAAAGAAAAACGCTTACAGATATGAAGAATAAACGAAGGAGAAGAAGAGAGAAAACGGAATGAAGAGAACGTTAATCGATGAATGAATGAATAACGAATACATTCATTAATGAAAGAAAAAAAGCCAATCGCAGAGAGGAATACTTAAGAAAGAAAGGAAGAAAACAAACAAGCAGAGAATGTAAAAATGAACAACACAGAAAGAAATTTTCTACGGAAAAAAAGAAAAACAAATAAGGTTTACATGAATAATGAAATAAAGAGAAAGAAAAGAAAGAAAGATAGAAAGGAAGGAATAAACAAACAGAGGTAAATAGACCAAAGGGAGAAGAAGTGTAACGGGAGAAAGGAAGAAGAAAAAGAAATACCAGAGAACGGAAGAAAGAGACAACTAATAGAGAAAATAAGAAAGAAACAAAAAGAGCAAAGGAAAGAAAAAGAAACTTAATCTTCAATCAAGATGATTGGAATAATTCAATATCGATCGGTATTATTACAAGTCCCTGAGGTTTGAAAGCTGACACTGACCTAAGCAAAATATTATACAGCCCAATCCTTCTGCACTTAGATGATTATGCACAGAAACTGCCCAGCATTCTCCAGTGAATAATGATAATAATAATGATAATAATAATAATGATAATAATAATGATAATAATAATAATAATAATAAGAAGAAGAAGTCTGGCTGCAATAGGGTCAAACGACACGCCTACTTCTATTCTGACTGGAGATGATTACTGCAATTTTTGTATTGCATATATAACGAATAAAAAGATTATGAATATATATATATATATATATATATATATATATATATATATATATATATATATATATATATATATATATATATATATATATATATGAATTAGAAATTGTGTTCTCTAATATAGAAAACTTATCTTAAATGATCTACCGTTGTTCTCCGGTTAATATATCTCTCAATCGAGACAACGTATATATATAAAAAAAACAATTATAGAAAATTGGACAGCTGCAGAGATCGAACCTACCATGGATAGGGTAGTTGTTTCAGCAATGCTCTTACCATGGGGCTAAACCGTCGCCAGTGATGCAAAGGCTCAAAAGATGAGAATTCGGGTTGAAACCATTTGCTTTGTAGATAAATAAGTTTCTATATGATTTAAGGCAATTTATAATTCATTCTGTCGGACCAAACGTGTCCATTTCTTAATACATGCACACACACATACACGCACACACACAAACACTCGCGTGCGCGTATGTGTAAATTTATCTATTTATTAGAATGATTTAAAAGTGTGCGTATGACAATTGTTCATTAAGACTTGTCGATCTATCTCAATCAGTAAGACAGCCTTCCGGTTGATTACTGGTGATTAGAGTTCAAATCAGGGTGGGGGGATGTGGATTTTACCTATCAGTTTACATCCTTCATTTTGATGAGGATTGTTTTGGAGTTTGACAACATTAACACGACTTAGGTTGGTCATAATGTTAATTCTGTCATTTGATGGCATTACGAGCGTATAGTTTCAATTTACTGGTATTGTGAGTCCAGCCTTACTTTTTTCTTTGGTGCCTTACTTTATTAGCCTTGTACCAGACTAAGATTTATTAGGCAAATGAATGTCACAATTGTCTCCCTGATACTTACGGTTGTGCCATTTATTTAGAACGGTGATCTTGATCCTAATTTGGTGCTATTCAACTGTGGCTTAAAGCAATGGTTAGCAAACTAATCAACAGACCGGTAGTTTTCAACTTTTTCTATCTCACGGTACAATGGGCCAGCTCATAGAATAGTCGAGGCACACTATCAGCATTTAAGGATAGATTCGATCATTAAAAAGAAAATGAATTATAATAATGCGTTCATAAACAAACTAACAATCTATTCATTTTATTGCTAAAAGTACATTGTTGGTCATAGTTTTCAAAAGATTTTGAAAGTTTGGTGTATATTTGTTATCACTACACATTGAAACAAATTGTCATTAAAAAAAATGTCATTTATTAGAAAATGATACGAGATCAGCGGTTCTACATTTCAGGATTCAGGAGAGGATTTAGAACAGCCGTTCGGGCTTTCAATAAACAACACATTTATCTATTTTATCATTTGATAAAAAGGAGTTTAATACACCTCATAAAAGTACAAGTAAAGTCGAGACGTATTAAAATGTTTTGGGGTGTATCCATACTTGGAACAATGTCCCGTGGACATTGTTTTAGGAAGGATAAGCCCTCCTCGAAACTCCCACTGACCACCTACAGATGTTCTGCGGCGCATCGGTTGGAAATCACCGCTAGAGATCACCCGTTGGAATAGTGAGTCGTTCGACTAAGCTAAGCTCAGCAAATGACCATATATTAATGTAACTTTTTTTTTTAAT
Source organism: Thysanoteuthis rhombus (assembly GCA_963457665.1). Lineage (NCBI taxonomy): Eukaryota > Metazoa > Mollusca > Cephalopoda > Oegopsida > Thysanoteuthidae > Thysanoteuthis > Thysanoteuthis major. The sequence goes on along the minus strand of OY735222.1, from coordinate 23,769,226 downwards.
AATGTCAATTACAAGAGAGGTATAAAGGATATTCGGCGTGAAGACATTTTCTTAATTAACCAAGTTCGATATTTTTCAATCATCGATCTTATCACTGAAGTGAAATCAGTAGACTTTCTTTTCTATTTGATTTTGTTGCTATCGATTTCGCGTTATGCATATTCATTATTGATTTCTATCAGAACTTGCCCAGGGCGGAAATCTCTTTATCCTCTTTTCATAGTAGCTATTTTCGGCATTGATTCTTTTAGTTTTTATCGATTTTCTCAGATTGAATATTGGCAGATATAGATTTTTTTAAAATTCTTTTCCATTTTTGTTAATTTCGTTATTGCTTGTAGCCAATCACTTTACAATAAAGCAGTGATTTTCTTATCCATCGCCTCACGCGTCTCTTTGGCATTCGAACCTAGTCTCCTATCCTCTGACCTCTCTCTTTTCATTAAAATAGGCCAGTGAAAATAAATCGATATCCACTAATAATCAATATATGCCAATAATCGAATTCATGATATTTTGGTCGTGGCTATAAAAATATTTAAAAATAAACACTGTTGAATGAATCTAAAAAAAAAGGGGGGTACGAATCAAATATTTCCTGCAATAAACGATTTAACATGTAGAAATCACGGACAAAAAGGTGTAATTATTTGCCCAGAGGTCAGCAAAAAAAGGAAACAAAAAAAAAATGGTGTGATAACGTGTAAGTATTTAGCAATTTTACTTCTAGTTTTCTGGCCAATTTAACACAGACCGGACCGGAAATGTTTCAGAATTATGTGATACGTGATTGTTATATGTTAATACTTGAACCAGTGATATTTTGGTAGTAGTAGTAATAATAATAATAATAATAATAATAATAATAATAATAACAACAACAACAACAATAACAATAATAATAATAATAATAATAATAATAATAATAATAATTATAATAATAGTAATAAAGATTACAGAATTAGTCTGACAAATGAAAATCAAATATTCCCTACAAAAAAAAGGATGTAACGTATCAAAATCAAAAACAAAAAATCTGTGATGATTTGTCCATAAGCCAGCAGTCGACAGAGTGTTAACGTGTAAGTCGTATATAGCAATTCCACTCCCCGTTTTCTGAACAACTGAACACAGACCAGACATGTCACGTGATAGATATACCACCAGTCAAGCGGCAAAAGGAGCCTGGCATGTAGTAATGGTTAGAAAGTTTATATTATTAGACCAATCAGGGGTGTGCTGAGTTCGTTTTCACTGGACGCCAACATTTGTAGCTTTGAGCCTGACAAAGATTATAATAAGGTATTCACGGATTGAAAGAATCGGCTAGAAAGATGTCGCACCAATAATTGAAAGGTTTCCCCATGATCCAAAAGTAAAGCGTTCCTATGGAACCTTTCGTATATCAGAATGTCTCGAACCGAAAAAAAAACAATTACCATCAATAAATATGAGGAAATTTTCCGAAGACCCAGAAAACAATTTTTCTATTTCTGACAGTTTTCGCAGAGCATAAAATTCTTACGGTCTCCCTTATGCTTTTCTGATAACTTAAGACACATCTTGATAAAGGATGCGCGAAATAAATAAAAATAATTTCAACCAGAGTTCACCACTTGCTAGTTCCAGAATATAAGATTTGTGTATACCACTATTCTGAAGTCCAAAATATTCAGAATTCTGAAACGTGTCTGGTGCCAATAATTTTGAATATTCATTTTTTTTTCAATACGAATAAAAAACAATCCAAAATATTACACTCTTGAATAATGCAAACACAATCTTTTGAATACTGATTCTGATACAATTTTTACCTTTTGTTTCCTTTTCATGGCGCCAAAGATATCGGGTTAGAGAGTAGGTTTGGAACTTAGATTTCAGTCGTCCAAGATGGCGAAGTAACTGATGCATTCAACCAAGCTTTTTTGTAGCACTGAGAATATAAGCTTTTTTTTTTTTTTTTTACAATGAATGCTCTTTACTCATTACCGAATATCGATGGCCCAAGTTAAATTGTGATAAAAAAAAAAGAGCTGAAAAATAAGATAAAGGAAAACAGTAATCAAAAAATTAATTATGATAATAGACAGTCATCGCTGGCTATGGTTGTGCCTAGTCTTATAACATATCGACTCTCCTGACAAACATCAAATCTTGCCACGAGTCTGTTTTTCAATATTTCTTTTTTTTTCCTTTCTCCTTTGTCTGCACCTCTGAATTTATAAAATACGAAGATATTTTCATTTCGTTTTCCCCTCTACTAATTGAGTGAAAGCATTTCATCGACCAAGAGAGCCCCACTCAACATTGCAAGCATTTGAATTACAGAGGCATGGAAGTAAAATGACTATCTCTCTTCTCTCGCAAAAAAACAAACTTAATTAAACACTATGAACAGATCGACAAAATCAAACAATAAAGTCCGAGTGACTTGCTATTTACATATTTTTTTCTAACCATAATTTTTGCAGATCTGTTATATTCCCTTGTCGAATATTTGACCAGGCTACATTCAAATCACAAAGCAAATCTATTGTAATAGTCTCTCTGGACACTCTCTTTACTTCAAAATCTCAAATGGCCCAGACGAATTCAATACAATTCAGGTTGTGAGGCTTGACCTGAGACTGAAACAATTACACAGTGCCATAAATTGCAAAAAACATGATTTCGAATGTTGAATTTTGATACAGACTTGTAAGCCTGATAGACTGGTGTAAAATAATCTTCTTACCCCAGAATATCAATTTGGCTTGCACCATGAAGACAGGCGCTACCATGCAGCAACAATACTGCACAATTATCGATCGACTCTTTATTCCATCTATTCAGTTTGAATGCGTCATTCAAACGAGCCAATTGTTCACTGTAGAGCAGTATCTGCTCCCCAGGATCTCATTTGTTCAAGAAACTTTCTGTAATTTGGGAACAGTCTTTATCATCCCTTGACTTGTTTGTACTATTTATCCAATTCTTTTTGCTTTAGATAACTTCAGTAATTTGGTATGAAAAAAAAACAGTTACTATCATTCCAAGAGGTTTTTGGCCCATTGAATTCATTTTTTCTGATTGCTATGATTAGTGTCATTTGAATTTCCATGAAAGTGACTTGTTACTACCGACGTGATAAAACTATTTGTGTATAAGTAGAGTGACGCTTCTATCAAAACACCATGTCTTTTCCTTAGTCGAAGCGCCATAAATTGGATACTGGCTTTTGTCTACCTCTTATGGTCATTATTTACCCGTTCTGAAGGCGGCATTTTCAAAGCAGTGTTGCTGCGAGCGTTTCTCAGCATAATGAATTATGAAAGGAGCCCGCTCCCCTGCTTTCGCCTGAATTTCAACTGGCAGGTCACGCTCCATTGTGCGATCAACTTTGTATTTGATGTGATTAAATTTTCAACAGGTTTTAAATTAATGAATACAAATTGACAGGCGTGCGGTGGTGGTGTTGGTTGGGTGGGGAACCGGGGATTGTTTTGCAAAATAGATCAACGCTTCTAGCGACAAAATGACTTTTTTCTCAAACTGATGGCCTCGACGCCCACACTCTAATGACTTGTGTTGATGTTTGCTTGAAAGAGTAGCTAATTGCGGTCGAATACCGTAGAGCGATAAGAAGATGAAATTAATTGGTTGCATTGCTTTTCATCAATTAACATTCTATCCACGCAGTGCTTTCTCTGAGAGCCGTGGCCTTCCAATGAGCGAACATATTACTGTTGAACATTCTGTTTTCCTTGTCGTCTGTATTATATCGGCAAAATCCTAGTTTGCCGATTATTGTATATATTTGCATGATTATTTAACCCCTAGTTACTTCAACAGTAACTCCAATTCACTCAGCGTCGCAAACTAACGACTTTACCCTGATACCGTTTCACACAACTTTGACAGCTGCTTCCAGAACTAGACTCTGCTCACAATGCATATTCGCCTAAAAGCGAAACCTGAAGCTCAAGGCAAGACTTGAAACTCAAAGCCAATCGAATACTCGACTATACCCCTTCTCCATTTATACACTTAGCAGTCAACAAAATAAGAAGAGGCGATGCCACAGCAGTATTAAGAATACCAAACAATCACAGATTTAAATAATAAACGCTCAGTTTATCAACATAGTATCTATGTTAATAGTATGCTTCACCGATAGAACGCTCAGGGATATTGGGGTTCCAGCTACAGAACCTTGATTAGTAAGCAAATCGCTAAGGCTTTAGCCAATGAGATTGATCTCCTGAGGGTTATTCCTCATTACTGCCCTGTTCCCGACAAAGTTTTGAGAATATCTACGTATAGAGAGTGCATGCTCTAGAGAGACATTTAGAAAATTAGCCTTATAGTCCCTCGATCCTCTCCGGGTGCTCTAGTATTGGTTCCAAACTTTCTAGTGCAAAGGAGAGGTGCTGTGCTGAAGTTTGAATCCATCTGAGGGGGGAACGAGATGAAACTAAATCTAGGTTTTTTTGCTCACTGCTTGACCATGATTTGCAATACCTAATTGCTTCCAAATTCGCTTAATTTAAATGCAGCATTTATTTTGGAACAACCCTCTCACTTTCATTCAATCTAATCAAGGTTGACAATGAAGGCAACAGGTTGCTGCCACGGGCTGGTCAGTAATTGTAATAATGAGAGATCGATTTGCCCAAGTTTTTGCGCATGCACATATACTCTCTTCTCAGTCCACTATAGTTGCATACCATCGATGAGAAATCTTACCACTGTATCTACCAAAAAGACAGAGCGCAAGGAAAAGTTGATTCAAGCCTTTCTGAAGGACATTAGTACAAAGTGAACCTGAGCAGCCACGGCTGAAGTTAGAACTCGGTTCGCTGATTCCATGTTAGTAACCAGTATGCCACTGTATTTTCTTTCAGGTGAAGGAAAGGCCAAATATGTCGGCAATCACTTTGAGACAGTTGGAAATCATAGCGACTTTTCCCAAATTTGTAGTTATAATTGTAGTCGAGTGTCTGGGAATTCAGGTAAAGTTTTATAAATATCAGATGACTGCAAATCAATTTCCTATTAAGCAATAGCTCTTGTCTGACAAGAATAAAACATATTGAGGGAAAAAGATATAAAATTAACATGTCTGGTTAGTTGCTTAATAGGAAATGTCACGTGACCAACGTCTTTTGGCACAATTCCGTGTTGCCGATGATCAATTAGGAATTGGAATGAGGGTGTGATCAATTCATAGATTACCGAAAAATTCTGAATTGAAATTAATTAAAAAAAACAACAAACAAACGTGAAACCCACCAGGCTAAAAATGAGGAACCAATTTAACATAAAGTCAAATTGTAAATCGACCCCCACCCCGAAAAATATGCATTGAGGGGACAGTGGAATCATTCTTTAAAAAAAGTATTTTTTCTAGACATCATCATCATCATCATCATCATCATCATCATCGTCAGTCATTTATGAACATACGCGTTCCCCAGGATTCATTACATCTCTCTATCATGGGTGTGGCAAAGCCAATAATTTCTGGACTATTCTAATTCATCTCCCCATCTTGTATTCTGCCGGTCTCAGGTTCGCATGTGATGTCTGGGGATCCTTATTGTGAGTCGTGATGTCCGTTGGCTGTCTACTATTCTTGCAACATGACCAGCCCATTGCTAATTGAGTTTTCCAATGGATTCTATGATGTCCTGGTCGGCTGTTTTTTTTTCCATAATATATTGCGCTATTTAGATATTCAGCCCTTTAGCTCCATTGGTGATGACTGTGCGTGCAACATATACATATATAACTAGCCGGGCAGATTCACTTGAGAACAGAAAAAAACCCGTGTTGACAGTTTCTTATCAACAATAATAATTCATCGTTCTATTTTGCAAGATTCGTTGTGAAGAATAGTTTCAAGAAAAATTGTGCGTCGCTTAAAGAAAGACGTTTAAAATTAGTTGCTTACAAGTTTGGATGTTTTTTTTCTTGGCTTGTAATTCGAAATTTTGAAGCATCTTTGGTAATTTTATGGTCGAATGAACATTCGATTAGCGATTAATCAGGAATATAATGAACCAAGACCAGGCAAAATAAGATTTAATTATATCCCAATTATTCATTGAATATTCAAAAATAGATTCAGAGAATTGCACAGATTTCTTCTTCAAGAAAACACTCGCATGAACACACAATGTGACCTTAAGTCGGCACACACAGACGCACACAAACACAGACAAATACCAAGTCTGACGTGGTGTGCAATTTATAAAAACACATGAACCACATGAAATTATAGCAAACAAATGATGCACTTATTGAAGCTTATATCTCACCACTGAACTTGTATTTTGAGCTGCTCTATTGGCAGGGGAAACTGAACTTTGACACCTTTTAAAGTGTAGTATTTTTTTTTATTTGTGTTTTACCGTGAGAACAAAATAAGTGGACAGGGACAAGTAGTTCATTACATTAATAAGATAGAAGAAAATATTTTCTACGCAGCAAACGAGTTTCTTAATCTGTCAATATATTCTTATGATTCCAGTTGATTTATCATTTTTTTTTTCCATTTCTCCATTTGAATTTAGAAACTATAACTATTTCAAACACATGACAAGTGACTCCTAACAGATGGTGTCCGGGCGACTGACCATATCTCTGGTACGTATGACCGGCCCTGTCTCTGGGTTGGCTCTTAGATTCTTCAAGTGACGTTTATTGGTCCCATTTGTTCCTGAAGTCGTTAACTGCACTTATTTGGCCAATTACCCACCACGGTGTTCCAATAATAGTTGTTTATAAGACGTTATTTATTGTGATCTGTCTGCAGTGCCCATACACAAACATAATCGATAAATATACATTAAAAGTCAACATAGATAAATTGACCCCTTTTTATTGCATCAAAGCAGACGTCGTCATCATCTGAAAGTTAATTAAAGACTTATCAGAAAAAAAATCAGAAAGAGAAATATTTTATGTTTACGTTTAAATGGCTCTTTCATAAATAGTCTACACTTTTATGAATTATTAGCAATACTGTTTGACGTTGACAGGGTGGGAATAACTGCAAATATACTTACAACGCTGTTCCACCTTCCTTTATACCATTAAAAAAGAAATAGATGAAAAAAGAATTTCCCACACGTTTCTGACTCTTGAAAAGAAGAAAAAGTTGCCCTTTGGTCTTGATATCTAGAAGTGAAGGAAACGCTCCAACTCAAATTCGACCCTGTAAAGTGAGAAAAAAGTCCCTTCTTGATTTTGACCCTTGAAAGAGAAGGACAAATTATTTTATCTTACTTTCGAACCCTGAAAGTAGAAGAGAGGTTGCCCCATCGATTTTGATCCCTAAAAGCAAAAACGACTTCACCACGATTTTGCATGAAAGTGAAGAAAAGTTCTGATAAGATTTTGACCCCTAGAAATGGAAAAAAGTTCTTCCTCGATATTCATGAATAAAAAAGATTTTTGGCCTCTAAAAGTGAAAATAATCCCCACTTTATTTTGACCCTTAAAAGATGAAAGGTTACTCCACCCATATTTGACCCCTAAAAGTGAAAAAAAAACGTTCCTTTGACTTGCCTTTGATCCCCAAAAGTGAAAAAATGACCTCTTCTATTTCGACCCCTAAAAGTGAAAAAAATATACTTCCTTCGATTTAGACCCTTAATGAAAAGAAAATTTTCCTTATGTTTTGTCCCCCCCCACCCAAAGAAAAATCCCTCTCCATCTCGACCCCCAAAGTACAGAGAAAAATCCTCCACCCCAATTTTAACCTCCAAATGTAGAAAATAATTTTCAGCCTTGATTTTGATCTCTGAAAGTGGAAAAAAAAGTTTACCCGAGAATCCGTTCTCTAAAATTGAAAAAGAATATTTCTTTCGACATTGACCTTTTGTAAAAAAAAAAAAAACCTCAACTTTGATCCCAATAATTGAATAAGATATTTCTCTCAATTTTGACCCCAACCAATGGATAAAAAAAATTCTCTTGATTTTGACCCCTGAAATTGGAAAGAAATCTTTTTGATTTTGACCTTTAGAACAGTAAAATAAACGTTACTTCTATATAATGTACATATCCTCCAATCCTCAAATCCTATGGAAAAATGACGCAAAACAAATTTAGAAAAAAAGAAAACTTAACAAAACATAGTTGCATCAGAATATAAAATCATGTAAGATAAATCCTCAAAGAATGAATGTTGGCAAAATAAGAATTCTAATATGACATCGAAGCGTTTTCCACTAGAAACACGTTATGGAAGCCCAGTTCAGCATTAAAGTCTTGAAGTAAACAGAACCTAAACCTCAAAATCCCTCGAAATGTTTCAAATCACCCTGGAATTTTTGTACACTCTGATCTTGCAAATTTCAGAATTACCTTAAATTATTAACTCCGACTGCGATGCACTGTTGGGGGGTGATGAACAGTCACAAACTGTCTCAAATATAAGAATTAAGAAGACGATTCATTTTATTTTTCTCCAAAAATGTGTACAGACGGTTTATAAATAGTAGCTATCGATATTATCTGGAAATTAATTAAACACTTTCTTAAAAAAAAATCCACTCAGTAATTAGTAGCCATATATATATATATATATATATATATATATATATATATATATATATATATATATATATATATTGAATATATATATATATATTGAATATATATATATATATTGAATATATATATATATATATTGAATATATATATATATATATTGAATATATATATATATATTGAATATATATATATATATGTTGTGGCGTGATGGAGTCAGTTATTGATAAGCAATTAATATGGTGCGGGTCGTTGCCTGGTTACAACACTTTAAGAAACGTGAGTGACAATATTTTTGTGTATCACACTTTTCAGTGAGCGGGTAAATACTACATTCTGATCGTAGGAAGTGTGCCAGGGAGCGAGTGTTCAATCCTGGGCCGAGTGGACGGATACTATGATAATGGTGCTGATCCATACATAAACCATCCAGTCATTCTGGACGGGTTCGATGATGATGATGATCATCGTCATCAGTCTTTTAACGTCTGTTGGTGGACATAGAACTTCCCCAGGATCTGCCACATTTCTCTATCATGGTCATCGCAGAGCCAGTACTTTCTGAATTTGTGTACTTCATCTCCCGATCTTGTATTTACACATGATCTCTGTCGTGAGTTGCGATCAGAATAAAGTTTACAAACACGTCTAATTAGACACAAAACATCTTCCGACAGCATATCATGTTGGGGACAATCAATTAAGAAAATGGAAAAGGGTTAATCAATGGACTCCTCTTGCCTTTTGTTTGGTAATAATTACCTGAGAGTCTAACTTTTCAAAAGCAAGTGTAACTACTGCTGAACAAAGATTAAGCACAGACTAAGACCGATTTAGTATAAGCAACAGTGTAAATAGGACCTCCCCTAAAACTTTATTTTGCGAGGAGTTTTCAAGAAACAAAATAGAAGTATTTCAAGGCATGAACTGTGTATGCTTGAATTTTCAGCCCTTTTATCTCATTGCAGCAGCTTGTACGTGTAACACATACCAAACAACTATTCAGGATCACTTAAAAATTGAATAAACTCATGTTGCCCCACCATATCTTACACATATTTTTACCAATAAATAGACTTATACAATTACAAAATACATTTCTTAATGTATATTATAATATTCTTTACTGCAAAAGTATTCAGCTATAATCCAGGCAATACTAAAACTGTAATAGACAAATAGAATTTGTATATGCTTTTGAAAGACATTGTGTATAATGTCATATAAATGAGGAAGTCGAGAATATATATATATATATGTGTGTGTGTGTGTGTGTGTGTGTGTGAGGATTCCTCATTAAGTCCTAAGCCTTACACACAGTTATTAACTTGATTTTGAAATGTTTATTGTATAAAGTTCCATCTATTTGATTGATATCCAGCACTGAATTAATTACATCAACAACGAAGGGGCGTGGGGCTTTATTGCATACCGCAGAGCAAGAGCAGAACTATCGGAAGAGTGTCTGTTCACGCATGCAGAGCAAGGTCTATTCGGATGTAACTTCAAGGTCGTGCAAACGGTTCTCCAAAAATCCAACATTGGCGGCGTGCTTTCTCGACAGACTTTGTATTAAGAAAAATCCTAGCAAAAACAATCACGAGTCCTCGTTCAAAGATATTATTTCAGCTATCAAGTCTCTGTGCACCGTTTTATTTATCAATTCATTTATTGATCTTGTGAAGTAGCTCAATCTTATTGAGAAGGAGAAATCAGAGTTTCAAGTTCACGAACGAATCGCGATTTTTATTTTCTTACTGGAAAGATTGTTTGAAATTCTTTTTTAAACGCAGCATACGACGTATTCTTGTGTGAAATGTTTCATATGTAGTTTGAACAAAAAGCCCGCATATTCATTGATGTAAATATGAATGAATATGTTTTATGCGGATCGATAGATACATGGATAGATTGATAGATAGATAGATAGATAGATTGATATGAAGGACGGATATACATTTGAAGTTATCTATTCATCTATCTAGCTAAATAGCTAGTTGGATACGAATGTCTGAAATGAATATGGACTTTTTATTCTTCAACCATTCCCCCTCCCTCTCTCCCTCTAACTCTCTCTCTCTCTCTCTCTAAGTCTCTCCCTCTAAGTCTCTCTCTCTCATACACATACACACACACACAATATATATATATATATATTCCTTGACCTACAGCAGCAGGGTAGACTTGAAATAAAATGTCTTGTTTTACTGGTTTCACATAACCATCTACTGCTCTACCAATGCTGAAGAGGCCAGACCTATCTACTGACGATGAAGCTTTTCCCTCTCGAAATATTGTCCGGATTTCAATGTAAATAGATTACTCCATATACGCAACACGCTCCAACTCAACTTTCTCAACCTTATACAGGACAACTCTCCCCCACCTCTCCCCCTCTCTCTCTCACTCTCTCTCTCTCCCTCTCTCTCTCTCTCTCTCTCTCTATATATATATATATATATATATATATTGTTCATTTAGGCAACTATCCTCCCATAACACAAATCTCGTTAATCTCTTGTTCATTCATAAGAGAACGTATGTCAGGATGCAATGTATGCAAGCTCTATCATGGACAAGTGGTTTTGAATGTATTCAACAACAAGAAAAAATTCTTCCATCTATTTGTCATGCAACACCTCCTCGACTTTACAATACCTCACGCTGTATCGGATGTTTGAATTCGTGCAAAAAAGGTAACATTGAAATTTTTCTCGACCCCAAAGATCACTGAATATACGTTCGAGAACGCATGGACTAATCCTTCATTTAAAAATGGAAAAGATTTATAGATTATAAGATGTGCAAAAATTCTGGCGAGACTTGGGAGAAGGCTAGGTTACTTTATAGATGAACGCACCTATTGATCTATTCATATTTCACCAACTCTTGAGTTGCATCAGTAGTAAGTTTGTGCCTTATATATCTGGAATGTTTAGATAGCATCTGCACAAACAAATACACACACACATATATATATGTATGTATGTATGTATGTATGTATACACATATATGCGACAACATGGTGTTATCAAGAATGATGTACAAATTATTTAGAACATATACGAAAATAGCACTGCAAGAATTACATTCCATGAACATACAAACAAGATAAAGATAGGAAAAAGAGTTAGACAAAAGGACAAAATATCACCTAAATTATTTACAACGAAATTAAACATAGACAGAAAATATTTCAAATACTTGAGATTCGACGAAGACGTTTCTCAGACATAAGAAACACAGGAAGAATTACAAAGCATGCTAAATGATCTAAATAGGGAAATTATAAGAGTAAGGCCAAGAGTACGTCAGTTCCTGCTGGGTCATCGGCCCCAAAAGACTCAGCCACATCACTTACTTTGGGTAAGGGTGATGTGCTCCGAAAGCGACTACCTAAATCCTTCACCAAGGGAACACCCGTTCCTACAGAGACACCGATCCAACAGCGACCATTCAAACAGAACTTTAAGACTGTCAACAAAAGGACAAATTCATTCATAGGCACCTACAACGTCAGAACACTGTCAACTAACATGCACCTAACTGATCTAGAAAGTGAAATCAAAAATGTCAAATGAGACATCATAGGCATTAGTGAGGTAAGAAGACCCGGAGAAGAACTAATCGGACTGAGAAGCAAGCATCTTCTTTACAGCTACAGTAAAGAGAAAGTAAAACAAAGTGGAGTTGGCTTTCTCATCAATAAGAACCTGAAAGACAATATAACTGGCTTCAAAGCCATCTCTGACCGAGTAGCTAGCGTCACCATACAACTTTCAAAACGATACAAACTCAATATAATCCAAGTCTACGCTCCCACTTCGCAATCAACCCAACAAGAAATAGACAACTTCTATGATGACTTGAACTCCCTACTCCAAGACACTAGAAAACACTTCAATGTTATCATGGGAGACTTCAACGCACAAGTAGGACAAGGAAATGAAAATTGCGTCGGCAAATTTGGATACAAAATACGCAACGAGAGAGGAGAAGATCTTGTAAACTTTGCAACGGCTAATGGATTCAAAATCATGAACACCTTCAAGAAGGGACCCAATAGGAAATGGACTTGGAAGAGCCCCAATCACGAAACAAGGAACGAAATAGACTACATCCTAACGGACAAAAACGATATCGTCAAGGACATCCAAGTCCTAAATCAAGTCAATGTAGGCAGCGACCACAGAATGATACGATGTAAAGTACAAATAAACACCAATAAAGAACGCAGGAAAATGTTCCATACAAAACCGCAGCCTCTAAATATACCAAAAGAGCACGTTCAATCTTTCAAGCTCGAATTGAGGAACAGATTCAGAATTCTTACTGAAGAAGACAACACCAACATCAACGAACTAAGCAACAAAATGACAACGTCAATAATTGAAGTAGCCTCTACATTCAAGCCAATGAGCAAACAACCCATTAGCAAAATCTCGGATGAGACTAAAAAGTTCATGGAAAAACGCAGAAACCTCAAGCCACCGACAACAATGAGAGAGAAAATTGAAGAGGCTGAACTAAACAAATTAATCAAGAAGAAACGAAGAGAAGACAGAAGGAGATACACAACGGCAGTCATTGAATCAACTCTTGAAAAAGGTCGGGGCTTCAAAGCTATAAACAAACTCCTCAACTTGGGACAAAGGCAAATAACTAGCATACTCGAGGAAAATGGAAACCTAACAACAGACAGAGACAGGATTGTCAAACGTGCCAAAGAATTCTACCAAAAACTTTTTTCGTCCAAACAAGGACTGCAAAACAATGAGCAAGATACGCAAGACACTGGCAAACAACTGGAGGACTTCCCAAAAGTAACCCCGTGGGAGGTGAAAGAAGCCATTAAACAGACGAAGAAAGGAACTGCCCCGGGACCAGACAACATCACCATCGACCTACTCCGAAAAGTAGGTAAAATCATCACTAGGAAACTAGCCGTCCTCTTCAACTTGTGTCTAAAACACAGTAAAGTCCCAGACGATTGGAACACTGCTATCATAATGCTTTTATATAAAAAAGGAAACCCGAAAGACCTCAACAACTATAGGCCTATAAGCCTACTCAACTGTGTATATAAACTTTTCACAAAGATCATCACCAACCGAATCACAAAAACACTCGATGAAAACCAGCCACGTGAACAGGCTAGCTTTAGAAGAAGCTACTCGACCATGGACCACCTGCACTCGATAAATCAACTGAAGGAAAAAGCAGCAGAGTATAAACTACCACTTGCCGTAGCATTTATCGACTTCAAAAAGGTGTTCGACTCAGTAAAATCCCTAAGGTCATGGAGGCCATCAGTCGGCAAGGTGTAGATCCAGTATATGTTGAAGTGTTGAAACATATATACAATCACGGCAGCTCCTTTATCAGGCTACATAAAGACTTGGACCCCTTTCAGCTCCAGAAAGGAGTAACACAAGGTGATACCGGCTCACCTAAACTCTTCACAGCCTGCCTCGGGATGATTTTCAGAAGACTAGACTGGGAGAGTAAAGGAATTTAAATAGACGGCGAGTATCTGAGCAACCTCAGATTCGCAGACGACATAGCCCTTTTCGCAGAGAACCTACACGACCTCCAACTAATGATAAATGAAGAGAGCAAGAAAGTCGGCCTACACATGAACTTCAGCAAGACGAAGATCATGTGCAACAACCACATTGGAGATAAAAATACTAAGATCGAAATTGAGGAGACAGAACTCGAGAAAGTAGACCACTACATCTACCTAGGGCAACGAATCTCCATGAGACCCTCAAAAGAAGAAGAAATCAAGCGAAGAATCACACTAGGATGGCAAGCCTTTGGCAGAGCTAGCTCAACCTTCAAAAATAATAAGATCCCATTAATCCTAAAGAGAAGGGTGTATAACCAATGCATCCTCCCAATAGTCACTAATGGAGCTGAAACATGGAACTTAACCAAGAGACAGACCCGTAAGCTGAGAACCATGCAACGTGCACATAATAAAAAAATAATGCTGGGCCTCACATGGAGAGACCGCAAAACAGCACAACACATCCGGGAAAAGACAAGAGTTAGAGACATCATAGAATCCATAAAAAATCTCAAATGGCGGTGGGCTGGCCATGTTGCAAGAATGGCTGACAATCGTTGGACATCACGACTCACAACATGGATTCCCCTAGACCACATGCGCAACCGAGGCCGGCAAAATGTTAGATGGAGAGACGAGCTAGACAAGTTCAGGAAGTACTGGCTCCGTGACGCCCATGATAGAGAAGTGTGGCAAATCCTGGGGAAGGTCTATGTCCAACGACGGATGCTAAAAGACTGATGATGATGATGATGATGAAGGTCAAAGATAAACAGAAGAAAAGACATAAATAATGATGTACGATGAAGTTTCCCTAAGACTATAAGATCAAAGGAGTGGGCCTCTTGTTGAGGCTGACGAATACGTTTACGAAAGTTGGATAGAGTTAGAAAAAGATCAAGAAAGCAAAGTATAACGATACATAACGATCGACTGGAAAGCATTTGGTATGAATAGAATCATATTGAAAAGCACCTTGCCAATGTGGTCCAGTCGTAAAGATATAACATAAAGGCAATATACCAGCGATTTATTACTGAATGTAAAACATGCAAATGATCGAAATGAACTGAAAACCGGTTTAGAAAACAAGGGAAGAGCAATGCTAGGGTTAACTCTGATATAGAAAAATTTTTAAAAATCAGTGGATCTGAGGGAGGACTATAATGGAGGATATTATACAAATAGTTAAGTTGCAAAAATGGAGATGGGGTAGACACTTCGCGAAAACAAATGACAATAGATTGAACGAAAGATCAACCGATTGGTGTCTATGGGATAGTAAACACAGTCAGGAAAGACAAAACAAAATATTGAAGGATAAGTTGAAAAAACCTTTGTCAGTAAGACATGGCTGAGTTGAATGCAGTTGCAGTCTTCATGGAACTATATGGGAGAGGCATTTGCTCACCATTGAGATCGTAATGGCTGCTGATGTATATATTATTATTATTATTATTATCATCATTATTATTATTATCATCATTATTTGGAACCTCACACCAGTTGCCTGGTGGTAACCGCTGGAGTTTGAGTGACAGCAAGTCTCCTCAAGTCTCCAGCCCTCCTCTCCTAGTACTCATAGGTCGCAGTAATTCTGCGATTTACAGTTTCACACCGGTTGCCCAGTGGTTATCGCTGAAGACTGAGTGACAATAAGTCTCCTCAGGTCTTTAGCTAACGTCTCCTCTCTCTTTCACCTCTCATGTCAGGGCTAAAATTCGTTGCAGTACTTATATCTCTAGCACCTTCCTCAGTATCCGCGCAGTTCCCAGTAGTGCTGTGGTCTGTACGGTCTCTATCCTTCCCCTAATCCCGATCTCCTCCAGTCTCTCCCTCAGCGTTTTGGGGACTGTTCCTAGTACGCCCATTATGACCGGTACTACCCTGGTTTTCATCTTCCTTAGCTCTCTTGCTAGGTCCTGGTATTTTTCCCGTTTTTCACTCTCCTTCTTCTTTACTCAATGGTCTGCAGGTACAGCAATGTCTACTATTTGGCGAACCTTCCTTTTTTTGTCTACTATTACTAAGTCCGGTCTTCTTGCCTGGATGAGGTAGTCAGTCCCAGAGTAGTTTGTGGTTGTCATTCTCCAGGGCTGCCTCTAGTTTGTGCTGCTACCACTTTTCCACATGGCTGAATCCCATTTGTTTACTTAGTTCCCAGTGTATCATCGTTGCTACTCTATCGTGTCTATGCTTATACTTCTTCTGGGCGAGTTGACTACATCCACTAGTTATGTGGTTTACTGTCTCATCTCTTTCACCGCACAAATGCGGCATTTGCTGTTTGTCTGTGTTCTGTCGATTTTTGTTTTCATGTAGTTTGTCCTTATGCTTTTGTTTTGGGCTGCCATGATGAGCGATTCCGTTTCTCTCTTAAGGTTTCCTTTTCGTAACCACGTCCATGATTTCTCATCTGCTACATCTTGTATCCACCTTTTAAACTCACCATACAATTTTTTCTCTTCCCATCTTTCTTTTCTTGTTTGCTGTACTGTTCCATTGTTTTCTACTTTGTTGTTTGTTGCACTATCTCTCGCACTCTTTGTGATTTCTTCACTATTCGTTTGCACAAACCTTTCTAGGACTACTTTAGCTCTCTGGACACAGTCTTCTATGCTGATGAGCCCCCTGCCACCTTCTTTTCTCTTAACGTATAGTCTATCTGTGTCATCTCTAGGGTGTAATGCTTTATGCATTGTCATAAGTTTCCTAGTTCGCCTATCCATTGATTGGAGCTCTTCCTTTGTCCATCCTAGATATGGTCCTGTATACCTAACTACTGACACAGCCCAGGTGTTCATTCCTTTTATTAGATTTCTGCTGTTTAATTTGGTCTCTAATATTTTCCTTATCTTTCTGAGGTATTCTCTCTTTATTTTCTCCTTCATCTCTTCCCGTTTTATCGTGTCACATTCAAGGACACCTAGGTACTTGTCTCGGTCTTGTGCAGTCAACGCCCTAATCTTGCTGTTGTCCGGGAGTTCAATTCCTTCAGTCATTGTAAGCCTTCCTTTGTGAATTACCATGATTGCACATTTTTCTATTCCAAACTCCATTCCGATGTCCTCACTATATTCCCTTACTTCGTTGAACAGAGTCTCAAGCTCTCCCCTGTTTTTCGCGAACAATCTTATATCGTCCATGTACATTAGGTGGATGACCTTTCCTTTTGTTTTAGAGAAATGGTACCCTTTGCTGTTCTTCAGAATTCTGTTGAGCGGTATCATTGTTAGAACAAATAAATGTGGGAACAACGAGTCTCCTTGGAATCAAAAATTGATGTATGATCCGAAAAATATTTATGAATACTTGGCCTAGACAGCGTAAGTAGAATGAACAATTAAAGAAATTCGATTTCCGGCAGCAACATCATTTTGATCATTTTGTCGTGGCTGAGTGACTCATTCTGTATGGGAGGTTATTTTAAATAAAGTTTCAAATAATGTAACACATTCATAAATATCTATAGGAATGATATTTGTGTGCACGTATAAATATATATATATATATATATATATATATATATATATATATATATATATATATATATATACATGATATATATTTATAGACATAAATGTATGTCTCAATGTGTATGTATGCATGATAAATGCTCAAACATCTCGATGCTTCAATCTTGACTGCCTATAGAGAATGTGTGTCTAAGGAACATTGAAATAAAACTTTCTTTCCTTCTCCCATTATGTGATAATAAATAATGTCATAAATGAATAAGATGGATTGATGGCAAACTAACTGACCAGGAAGTGATTGGTGGTTCACCACCGTAAAGGAATATATATATATATATATATATATATATATATATATATATATATATATAGTATATATATATATATGTATATATATACATATATATATATATATATATATATATATATAGAGAGAGAGAGAGAGAGAGAGAGAGAGAGAGAGAGGTGGGGGGAGACCCTGTGTGCTTTTGTATTCAATGCAGTTTTATGGAAAGAATATAATGTAAATATACATGCATGTAAAGATGTGGATATGGGCGAATTCGAATAATATGATTAATTGCAATCTGGTTGTTGATGTGGGGTTCTATTGTCATTCACACCATGGCTGGGACACGAATAGCTAAATATACTACAGCACACCACGAAACTCCAAACTAAAAATTGAGAAACCATTGCCGTAGGATTGCAGTCTGGTTCAAATTTTTGATAAAAAGCGACTGAAAGTTCGGAAGTTGGTGAAAGTCAGTCAAAATGTATAATCGATTCATTACCATTATAAAGTTGCTCATTTTATAAACACAGTCCAATGTTAAAAAGTTGATCATGACTTCAATAGTTTCAACTGGAAAACCACACCATGGTGAGATCTATCTACATAGATATTCACTCAAAGTTTAGCTAGTCTTGCACATGGTGGCAATGGTTAGGATTGAACTCACTACAGCTGTGATAGTTTGCAAGACAAATTCACGGATATATTTGTATTTCTAACTGAGAAGTTTACAACGTGTGCATGAGAGAATCATGCTCAACCTTACATGGAGAGATCACAAGACAGCACAGAATATAAGGAAGAAAACAGGAGTCCCTGGCATCATAGACACTATTAAAAAACTCAAATGGCGATGGGCAGTTGCAAAAATGAAAGACAACTGATGGACATCACGACTCACAACATGGATCCCCAGAGATCACATAAGAAACCGAGGCCGATAGAACAAGAGATGGAGAAATGAACTAGACAAATTCAGGAAACACTGGCTCCGTTACGCCCATGATAGAGAATTTTAGCAAATCCTGGGGAAGGTCTTTGTCCAATGACAGACGTTAAAGGACTGATGATGATGATCTTTTCAAGAAATAAATACTGAATTCTTTTCAGAGGAAGAATCCATTGTTTCAAATGGTGGGTAGAAGATATTCCTTTTATTCAGTAAAATCGCTACCTTCGAGTGGAAGAGTCCATTGTTTCACACAATGGACCACGAAAATCATATTGCTCATTATACTGGTAGGTATTTCTAATTGTGTGCTCCTGTGAGTGAGACTCTCTCGTGTGTCATCCATTATGCAACAGAACTTCCATACTTAACATCTTATAAATGCAAAACGGAACACTTTCTTCTTTAAATGATAAATTTTCTCACACCCTCGAAAGAGCGGCTTCTTGTCCAACGCAACCATAAAACTAAAACATGTTTCTTTCGTTATATATCGGACAAACGAACGAACAACCTTTTTATCTATATTTTCTTATACATATTTATTGCTTGCTTCGTTCTGTAAATATTGAATTTTGTTTTGTTATGCCCAAGAGACAGAGACAGACAGAGACAGTCAGAGAGAGAAAGAGAGAGAGAGAGAACCTGGGAGACACAGAGAGATTTGTAATGAGAATGTAAGACAGAGACAGTCAGAGAGAGAAAGAGAGAGAGAGAGAGAGAGAGAGAGAACCTGGGAGACACAGAGAGATTTGTAATGAGAATGTAAAGAAAATGAGAGACAGAGAAAAAGAGGAAGAGAGAGAGAGAGGGGGGGGGCGTTTGTATTTTGCAATGTGATTTAATACACAATCCTGCAGAAAGAAAGAGAGTGATAGAAAGAAAGAAAAAAAGAAATGAATAACACAGAGAGAGAAAGAAAGGAAGAAAAGGAGAGAGGCACATACACGTTGAAAGAATGAGAAAGAGAGAGAGAGAGCAATGTGCATTTTCCATGCGAAATAATATAATAGTCTCGAAAGAAAAAGAGGGGATAGGGAAGAAAAAGAAGGAGAGAGTGAATGGGATAGAAAGAGAGGTGCCAGATGCCAAATAATACAGGAGCCTGTAGGAAGAAACAGAGGGACGGTGATAGAGAAAAAGAAAGAAAGAAAAAGAGAGACAAAGACGGAGAAAAAGAGATTGAAAGAGATGTGTATTTTGCAATGCAATCTGATACGCAATAAAAGGAAGAAATATAATGAGGGTTTGGAAGAAGCAAAATTAAGAAAGGAAGAAAGAGAAACACAGAGAAAGAAAGAGAGAGAAGAAGAAAGGGTGCATTATGGAATGGAGTCGAATATAAAACCCTGCAGAAAGAGAAAGAGAGGGGGGGGAGAAAAGAAAAAGAGAGGCAGACAGACAAAGAGAAGAAAAGACAGAGAAAGAGAAAGAGATGTGTGTATTTTGCTATGCAATCTAATGCACAAGCCAGCAGAAAGATAGAGAGGGATAGAAAGAAAGAAAACAAGAAAGAGAGAAAGGAAGAAAGAAAGATAGAAGGAAAGAGAAAGACAGTGGAAGAGAAAATAAATAAAGAGAAGGAGGGGGCGTGAGAAACTACACAGAGAGTGTGAGAGAGAAGGGGACGGAGAGAGAGACGCATTTTGCGATACGAAATGATACGCTTGCTTCGAGTTTGATGTTTATACAAAGAACAAAGGCGAAAGATCTCCAAGGCATATCAACATCTTTTCTTCTTCAGCTTGGCGAACCAATCCAATCCACTGAGCCGTTACATTCGACCTTGCGGCCAGTGAAGAAATCCAATATTTAGAGGTCGATCGGGAAGAATCGGATGAGCTGCGTTGATCTTTTGTGGGGGCCCCGGGTCGGAAGGGGGAAAACTAAAAATAAAGATCGGAATCAGACTCAGAGCGAAAACCGAACAGAAATTCTCCCGAGCTTTCAACCTTCTCTTCCTTCTCCTTCCCCTCTTTTTCCCTCTTGATCCTTCCTCTCCCCCTATACCATCACTCCTCTCATTTCCTTTTCCATCCCCATCTCTTTCTCCTCTTCCTCCAGCTTCTCCATTTGTTTTCATCTTTCCAAACCTTCCTTTCTCTTAATTCCCCCGTATCTGTTTCTCTCTCTCTCTCTCTCTCATCTCTTTCCCCATCTTCTCCCTTTTCCAACCACCGCCTTTCTTCTCCGCCGTGATACCCTTTCCAACTCTCGAACAGTCTTCCAATCTTTCTCCTCCTCCTCCTTTTTCTTCTCATACTTTTCCTCCTCCAACTCTTACTATTTCCTCTCTTTCTCCTTATCCTCTATTTCCCTTTCGTTCCACCCTTCTCCTTTTTCGTCTCTTCATCCCTGTCTCACTCACGATTTCTTCTTCTTCTCCTCCTCCTCCTCCTACTCTTACTCCTCATTCTTACGTACTCTTTCTTCCTCTCGTTCTCTACCTCTACTCATCCTCTTCCCTTAGTCCCTCTTCCATTCACTCACCTTCCTGTGCAAAATGCCACAAGGAGAATGAAAATCTGATTCGTCGATTGAGAAATATGGTCGCCATGTCTTCAAAAGAACAATACCCGGATTAAGAGACCGGTTGCATGGCACCTTACCGAAATGAGGTCAAAAGTCACTTTGAACACGATATATGTTGTCGTTTTCTCTTCACCAAAGAAGTAAATTTTGTTAATGGTCAAAGGGTGGAGGGATTGACCAGGCTGGTCAATTTTTTTTTTACTACGAATACAGGTCTTGGCTTTTTCCCTCTTTACCATCAGCTATCTAACTCTCTCTCTCTCTCTCTCTCTCTCTCTATATATATATATATATATATATATATATATATATATATATATATATATATATATATATATATATATATATATATATATGTTTCGTTGTATTACAATTTTTCAGTGTGGCTATAGATTATCCAATATCCCTTCCAGTACTGCAAGGTAAGATCGAAGCTTTCGCGTTAGACCCAGAGGTTAACATTTCACCCCTGCCCGACGCAGGTCATTAGTTCCGAATTAAGCAATATATATACTTATGTACTATTCCCTATCTACCAGAGTGCTCCATCCCAGAGTTCGAAGAGCATTGCTATTATAGATTATAATGGACGAGTTGCAAAGATCGTATTTGAAAGCGTATTTAACGATGAGGGATCAGTAAGTATTACAGAAGATATGACTCGCTGATTATCTCTATGGAATCTTCACCTGTACGAACCGTTGGATCAGTTTTAATTTACTTATGATATCGTCTTTAGGAATTGATTACACTAATTACACAGGAGAACTTTTTCAGCATATATATATATATATATATATATATATATATATATATATATATATATATATATATATATATACATATATATTAGAGAGCTTTACAGCTTTAAAGATTAAACATTTAAAAACTTTTATCAAAATATTTTTGTATCACTTGAGTCACTTATTTCTCAATATCTGTTAACGAAATTTAGGTAATTTTCTTCAGTATTTTTCCCATATTTTACATATACTTTGTCATTGTGGTACTATATGTACATTTTCTCTTTTTGGGATCATCAGTTGTTTACCATGTGACCGTTTCGAGGATTTTAAGAACAAATAGCTATATTAACATGGCATTCCAGCAGTTGATTCTTTACCAACATATATATATATATGTGTGTGTGTGTGTGTGTGTGTTTATATATATGCATGTATATCAATAACAATTCTCCATTATTCAGGGTGGAGCGCTCTTTAAGTGAGGTAACTCGTTTATTATAAGCTTATGCAATGATCTTCCAATCTAGGAATAAAGCACTCTGGTGGATGGGAAATATATGCATGAGTAAATGTATTGCTCAAATTCAACCTTACTGACCGTTCATTCCTGCATTGGGCAGAGGTAACATGCCAGTCTCTGGGTCTGAAGCGAAGGTTTCGATCCTACCTTGGATGATGGATAGTCACTTGCCACACTGAAGAGATGTAAGCTGTCTGTGTATGACACTATATATATATATATATATATATATATATATATATATATATATACCAAAGTACAAATCTGTAATTCAGTGTACGATGTGAGATGGTTTATTTCATAAAAATGCTCGTTACGAAAACATTTAGTTAGAGTAGAGCTTTAAATATGGTGGAATGATATTGGATTTGCTACACAAACACGCTTATATTTCCGACCGTTGGGCATATCCAAGCGAATGATTTATTCAGATCCCTATTTATAACCTTATTGGGAGGTATGTATTTTTTCTCTCTGTGGGTGGAAAGCCCCGCCTTATCATATCTATACTTCTTTTTCCGTTTTCCTTGTTTATGATTGCTTCAATCGCTGTATCTTGATTTTTTTTTATTTGATCTTATTGAGTCTTTGGTTTTGATGGTTGCGTTAAATTTTTTAAAATTCATTTTTCAAATTTTGGTTTCCGCAATATTCTTTTCGTTATGTTATTAGTTTGTGTGGTTTTCAAATCATTTTTGATGTTATACCGGTTTATCTATTCCTTGGTAATTTTTGCTGTTTTTTACGATCAATTCTTTCTGATTTGTTCTTTTTCTTTATCATTATTATTTGTTTATCTATATGTAAGGGGAGTGAGGTTTTAATCTCTATGATTGTGGCTGACTTTTATAAATTATGTCGGTTGTATTTGGAGCGTTTCCGACAATTTTTATCAGTCGAGTTGGTGATCCATCAGGGGTGGGTTTAGTTACAGGAGATAAGATACCACGAATGAAGCAAGCAAAGACAAAAAAAAAAAGAAAAGGGAAAAAGAAGTATGAATATAATAAGGCGGGGTCTGTCCAACAAGAGAGAAAAAATACACACGTCCCAATAAAGTTATAAATCAGGAATCCGAATAAATCGGATGATTCGCCTGAAGAAGCCCAAGGGGCAAAAATATGAACGTGTCGGTGTAACAAATTTGTTATTTGACAATATATATATATATATATATATATATATATATATATATATATATATATATATATATATATATATATATATATATATTACGTGGTATCTATCGGTTCCTTACAGTGCGGACTGTTTGGAAAATCTCAGATGGTTGAAACAGGATGACCACGCTGTAATGAACCAATAGAGTCCTTGAAATATTATTTTAGTTGCTCTACTTGAAAGTATTGAGCACTTTTGAGTGAAGGAATTATGAAATATATATAACATTTTTTTACGTATCTATCATTATATATATATATATATATATATATATATATATATATATATAGAGAGAGAGAGAGAGAGAGAGAGGTAGAAAGAGAGAGAGAGAGAGAGATAGAGTCTGAATACCAAACGTCAGTGTTTCTCTCAATGCATGCCAGTATGAAGATAGTTTGCTTATTTCTTTTTTTCTAATTCGTCTGAAAAAAAAAATGATAGCACAACCTCTTACAAAGAAAGCAGAAAAACAAAAATTTCAAGCCATTCAAGTTCTTTTGTCCGACTGAAAAACGCTACTGTAATTCGAAATTGACCTCTGGTGACCACTTATCAACTGTTTCTACTGAAGTTAACCCAACTTACCGAGGTTGTGATTATTTAAATGTAAGATGGCTGTAAACGGCTATCTCATTCCCAAATTGACGTCTGTTAACATGCAGTGACCAAGCATGAACTTGAAGATCAGCACAACCTACCCTATTGAATTTGACCATATCTTCCTTACTATTGGTGAGGTCCTTGAAATTGCTTCAATTGCCTGGAATTGACCACAAATGTCCTTTGGTGAAATCAAATGATCCCTGAGGACAACTTTACATAGCTGATATCATAACCCAGTGTCTTTTGAGTCTTCTTGCAAAAGATTAGGTCAATCGTCCTTGTTGTTTTATCGTGATAACACAAGCCTCCGATATAAGTATAAATAACGTTATCTATAAAACACTAAAATCAACTTGGTTTCAAAAGATCGCTAAATAAGATAATAGCATTAAATTTCATACCAATAGCAAATGATTCACTAAAAATGCTGAATACTACTGAAAGTTTGCAGTAATAGCATCAATTAAGATAAAACTGAATTTAATACAAGGGCTGCTTTTAAAACTGGGGATATGGGAAACTATAATTAGTAATAAGTGCAAAGCAAAGTCATTTTCCTTCTTTGTCTCTCGTTATAAAGGGAGATCATTAAGCAAGTACTTGAAGTGATTTTTTTCAAATTATAGCAAAAATCTATTGAACCGAAATTCAAAATTACTCTTACACAAAAAAGTTAGTTACATTTGATATTATAAGATAACAAATTGATTATATAACTATATTTGAAAATATTAAGAAGAACATTTGAATGATAGCAGGATAAGCTTGTATAAGATTATCAATTTGTAACGCACATAGCTAAAAATGTGAATAAAAAAACAAGAATTCCCCAAAACAAAGTAAGAAAACTGCTAGAATTTTAAATCCGACACAAGTAACAGTCACTGTATAATTGTTATGGAAGGAAGAAAGAGAAAATTTATAGAGAGTGAAAGAGCATAATATTCTGTATGAGTCGATAATATATATAGATATTATATAGTCTAGAAAGCTTTACAGCTTTAAACACCAGAAAACTTTTTCAAAGTTTCTTTTGTGTCACTGCAGTCACTTATTTCCCAATATCTGTCAAAGCAATTCATATTTTTTTCTTCAGTGTTTTTCCCTATTTTCCTTTTACTTTGTCAATATGGTACAGTGTGTAAATTGTCTCTTGTTGAGATCACCAGTAGTTTACAATGTAACCGTTTTAAGGATTTTAAAACGAAATAGTTTTATTAACATTGAACCTAAGCAGCTCAGCTATGTTTTAATACATGACTTATGTCAAATATTCTGTTTGTTATTTCATATAGGATATTAGCATGTGTATTGTAGATAGATATCATTTTTTACTGCCTATAATTTATTTTTTTTACAAGGCTTACTTACGTAGGTTACCAAAAAAATGAGGGATCGGTAAGTTTAACAACAGATGTGATTCGGTGTTCGTGTTATTTCTATTGAATGTTCACCTATGCGAATATTAAATCTGTAGTGTCAGTTTTAATCTCAGACTGCATGTAAACCAACTTATGATATCGTCTTTTAGAATACTAATTATATTGAAAAACATCTTCGAGTTGATCCCCCATCACCATATACATCCGAAGAATTTGACAATTTTCTCCACTCACCATATACATGCATATATAGAGAGAGGGAGAGTGGGTTGGGAATAGCAAGAGAGAGAGAGAGAGTGAGTGAGAGAGACAGAGACAGAGAGCGACAGAGATAGAGAGATATACTGGTTGAAATACCTTACGCTGCCTAGGAAATACACTCAATCTGACGACACCAGAAAGTGAAAATGATATCTAACAGAGATTTCATCCTCCAATCACTAGCCCAACTAGTATACACCCCTGGGTAGATCCATCCAGGCCACTGTAAAACCCCAGACAGGCCTGTGTATCCCTTCTTGAAACATACCCATATCTTATTGTTACGTTGGGGTCTCGATAAATATTAGTTGCTTTTCGGTAAGAAAAACACTTTTTATTGTTAAGGTTGAATTCCAGCAAAAATACTACCAAACTGTCATGAGCACTGAGAGAAAGAGAGATACACGCCCATGGTCACCAAGAACGGATGGAAAGCCCTAACAAAATAATCTATCGGGTGGTTATTAGCAAAGAGGTCTGTTGGACAGTAATCAATACCGTGATCAAAGTTTCAAACTCAGGACGTCCGAAAAGGCTGTAGAGCAATGTTAGGTGGTAACTAGATACTTTCAAAAGTTTGCTTCAAATCACCTTTTTACTTTTACCGAAAGACGAGAAGGAAAAACTAGAGTTCAGTGTTTGTTTTGGAGCGAATCACAATAAACCCAACGTCAACATGTTCCCCTCTGTCCTACACCCATTCCCCCATCCAACCTTGTACAACCCAGCCTTCGGGCCATTTCGGCTTACGATAGAATTTCATTGGAATGTTCTACTTTCTCATCTTTTTCCTTTTTTTTTAGTTTCTTCTATTGAAAGCTTATGACCAATAAACCAAACATCGAAGGTTGCTCAGAACTGAAATAAGTGTTTCTTTGTAAGATTCGTGTTCTAATTATCATCCTGATGCATAATTCAGCAGTCTCCTCTGATCCTTGCATAAAATTCTGAGCGAAATCTTTTTTTCTCTTCTTAACCCACAGATAATGATCAATTAGATGACTAATTAGCGTGAAAGAATCTATGAATGAATAATTCATTTTCATTCTATGATAAAATTATACAAAGTTTTTACATAATCATTGTTTTTTTTTAGTCTTTCTATATTGGTTATTACCCAGCTTAGCCTAATCTGGCACTGGGCCACAAATGTGAGACATTCAGTCAGGGTTGAACTTATTACACCGTATTAATGGACATTGAGAACAGAGCTCAGTATGGCACTAAAGTGTAATACTCTTAATGAGGATTGAACTCACTATACAGTAGTAATAGCCCTCACGAATAATTTAGCTGAGTAGCGAGGATGGAACTCACGTCGAATTAGTTATGGTCGGAGAAGCAACTGAACTGAACCACACCCAAGAAGGATCGAACAAATTACTCAGTTGTGACTGCCTGTGAGAGAAGCTTAGTTTAGTACGACACCATGAAGCCGTAAATCCAAGACACGGGTGTGGATCGGACTCATCACATATCCATAATGATTTGTGAGTCTAGCATGCTTTTTAGTGATTACATTTTCATCATTGCTGCTGCGTTTAGAACTTGGTTTTCCACAAAACCACAAATACGGGACAGGATTGAACCTCAAGGCATAAGGCCATGAGCGTGAAACACCCAGTAGCGATCAAACGTAATGCTGTAGTAAAGGTTTGCATGATTAGCTCACCGAACGTCACCCTCTATCTATATAAGTATTTACTAAGCTTAGTTCCGTCTGGCACAAGGCCACACACATGTTACCTGATCTGGATCGAGCACATTGGTTTTTTAGATAATTGCTGACCGCTAACAAGAGCCAGTGTAATTCTATTCAATGGTCTGAATTCAAACACCAACTATTAGCACTGAATAAAAAGGCTAAAATCTATACAAGTACTCGTCAAAAATGATTGGGTTATTTACGTATTGAACAAAATTTCCGTCTACAATCAGAGTGCAGTATCCAAAAACCTAATAAGGCTGTATTTCCTGACCTCTGACAATCCCTATCTCCTTGATGCATTTTATGGTAAAACCATTAGTACTGCATATAAGATTATGCATATAACAGCCTTCTTTAGTTAGTAATGCTTGCATGAAATCTTGATCACTGGCCATCCCTTTCATCCTGTTTTTAATGCACAACAAATAAACTGACGGCAGTGATTTTCTCAAACCCATTTTGGAGTGCGTAATTCGGTGGCTAGGATATAAAATCCTATAAATTATTTGTGCTACATATATCATTCATATGTTGTAGATATTAATACGGGTGTTATTTGCGTATTATCTACCTATGATTCATATTTTCTATGTTTTCATCTATGTCTTTATATTAAAACATTATGCTATTTATATATGATTTATGTTATTTATGTTATATAATATATGTGTGGTATTGCTAAGTTATGCATTTTCCTTTACTGTAACTATGTTAATACATACGTTATCCTGATATCATTTATGTTATTTATGCGATTACTTTGGTTATTTGAATATTGTTTATGTCATTCATATTTTAATTCATTGCAGTTGTGCAGTGTTGATCGATAAACTGAAGCAAGGCTGCAACATCACTGAATTATCTCCCCCTTGCAAAAGGCTATTTTCTTTCGGAACGAAATATTCTCTTCTTCCTCGGCTTCGTTCTTGGCTGTGGGGGTTATACGTTCTGCCAGAAACGACATTTTGGAATTTTTATCCCTTAACAGAAACCTTACCCCACGGATACCAATGGTGCACTTCGTCGGATATTCTTGCAGGTGAATCACAGTTCAGCGGTTCCTCAACTCTGTCTTGGATCTACTATGCAAAGGATAAATAATACTTACCAAAGATGGAATCGTCCTGTAGCTTACTATTGCAATTCACTTTGGCTTTGCTCTTTTCGCAAGGTAAGCTGATATTTTTTCATAGCTTTACAGACAATCTTTTGTTTCATGTTGGTAAATCTCAATAAAAATAGAGGTAACAAATTACGAATGACAAAAAAACACTTCATCATTGATTTCTGCTGTTCCTGTTATCGTGTTATTCCAATACGCAAGAGATTGCAGATCGCTCCAGGAGCTCCAAATTTTATCAATGGTGATGTAATACAACCATTGAAGACATCTTGTCCAGAATTCAAACTAAGCACAGAAACAATATGCATGGCTTGAAAAATGGCCGACGGAACACATGACTGCGAAATTCACTTCTTTTTTCTTTTTTTTTTTGCGATTTTGTTGACAATCTTTTTCTGAATCTCATTAATTGAATCAGACGCGATCATCAACTGCAAATAATTATTTTCAATCAATGAATTTCAGTAATTCATTATTCTTATTTTTTAAATTGCCAACATTAAACAAAAGATTGACGGCTTGACCTCCGGGACAAAGCTTTGCAGAGCTGTTTCTCTTTTTTAAATCTTATTGTGTTCATATTTACTATGATTAGCTCGGTACAGCCACAAGGCCAAATACGGAGAAAGGAAAGAGGGACATTATATTATAGTAGTCAATATTCATTACACTTTCGCAGGGAAGAAGCATAAGGCCAGGAACAGACAGGATACTCATGTGGATCGAGATCACTCCATTACTAATAGTTTGCTAAACTATCTTGCTTACTACAACTTGACAGCGAGTTGCCCATAAACATATACACTGGTATATAAGATGGCTATTTCATTTAAAAAGAAATTACGAATATTACTTTGTATCCAACGTTCTGGTGTAATGACTAAAGGGGTTGTCTGCTGAGCAGTTATGGAGCTTGGATAAGTTGAAGTGAATGGTTATCCTCCAAATACATTATTAAACTATTAGACTGGCAATTATTTCAGCAGGTCGTATTGCAATTGTATCGTTGCAGTATATTTTACAAGCAACTGATCAATGGTAGGAAATCTGTAAATGTCCAAACTACGAAAAAGATGTCGTAAATACATGTTTCTATATGCGAGTCGAAACATACCGCGAAGAAGCAAACCACATGTTATACTTTGACCAATGGGCAAGCATAAATAATTCCTGGAAGATTCAATTCGTCCGCGTCTTTAACATTACTTGAACTAGACATGTTTTTCTTACAAGTCGTAAAAATGGTCAGTTCAAAAATCAAACAAAGCATCAGCTTTTGGTGAAATTGAACAAAACATCTACCTAATCTTTTCGTATGCGAATCGAAGCTTATGGGGATAAATTCATGTCACGTGGGCGTGTGCTGAAGATGCACAAGAAGTTTTGGGAAGATCTAGAGGACTTCGAAGCAAATGAACGTCGTGAGCGCCCATGCCTAGCGAAATGATTGTCAGATACAGAAATGGACTCCATCAATGGAGACGCACATCTTGAAAAGAAAAAAAAAAATCGAAAGAAGAATACAAGTAGAAAGTAAGAGAGAAAAAAATATTATTAAAGAGTAGAAAAGCAATTAAAAAGAAAGGAAGAAAAAAGAAATCAAAAAGATCTCTATCTTTTTTTCCCTCTTGTATAGAAAGGGAGAGAAAGGGGAAAAGAAGAAAAAAAAAAGAAGAGAGGGAAAGAAAAGAAAGGAAGAAAAATATTTAAATTAGAGATGGAAGGACATGAATAAGAATGAATTAATAAGAAAAATCAATGAAAAACGTCATTTGAATCTGGATATTTCTTTTGAAGATTCACAATGATTCACACCAGAAATAGTGGGCCTTGAAAACAGCCTCGCTTATCAGGAAGAACGCGATTACTTTTAGAATCAGAAAAAGTAAGCAAACTATAGCAGCTGCAAGGCATCCTTGGGAAGACGAACACACGATTCACATAACCTGTTTACTTTCATAACACTTGTGTTCTCTCTACAGAAGAAAAAAAAGAGAATCTTTGTTCACTTATGTTTGTATTTTTATGTTTTGTTACTTTACACAGTCACACGAGGCAGAGTGATTGCGTGTGTGCTAGGCCAAGTAAAAATCTGCGCATAGCTTTTCTGTCGGAACCCGCTATGTATTTACGTATGTATACACGAGGAAACCGTATCCTGACACGTAGTTAGCTGCTGAATTTTGATCTGGATTTTCACTCTAAAAAGTTCGATATATATATGTATCACTTTCATTTTTTATACACTGATGATTTTAACCTTGACACGAAGACGTCTCCCTTTTCGCCAGTAAAGATAACAAATTTAGAAAACAATAACCTTGCATCAAATTCCCTCTCTTCCCCGACCTTGTTATTCGCAAAATTTCATCATTTGATGTTTGACAACGAGAGAGAAACGGTCTCTCGAAACATGTAACGAAAATAAGTACAATCCAGTTTCTAAACTTCCATGTTTCCATATTGTCTATTAAATTCACCATATACATACATACATATATATATATATATATATATATATATATATATATATATATATATATATATATATATATATGTCTGTGTGTCTGTGTGTATATATATATACATATATATATATATATAAAGGGAGAGAGAAAGAGGCGTAGAGAGAGAAAATGCAAGAAGTGCAATCGTCAGACTGTCTACTAGTCTCGAAAAGGGGTCTTTGGTTCCCTATATATCGAGCATTTTGGGTTGCATGAAGGCGGGGCTGATCAGATACGTGAAACTTCGTAGATAAAAATTTTACTACCAAAAATGTTCGTTTTTCGTTTACTGATTGCGTTTTCTTTTAATTTATAAAGTCAAGTTTTATGAGGTTTCATTGAAAGATCATTTGTTTGTTTTCGATGAGTGAATTTTCTGGGACGTTTGATTGTAATATAAATTATATTCAGGGGGATTACGGTGTTAACATACTTTGGGGTTAGAGCTGTTTATTATTATTATTATTATTATTATTATTTGGAATCTCACACCAGTTTATTATTTTTGATGCTGTAAAAAAAAAAAGATTCTCCAGCCGGATGGTTGTTAATCTTTAGATTAGTGGTGTTGCTTCAGATATTGTAAAAGAAATTTTTTCTCATGTCTGCACTGTGATATGAGCTCGGATCTTTTGTTAAGCCGTTTGTATTGTTGGTGGAAGGTGATTATGGTGATTTTTTTTTCTTAGCGGAGAGTGCAGCCTTCTAAAGTGTGTAGTGCTGTTGATAAAAGATGTGTTACGTGCATTATTCCTTTGCTTCCAAAAGTCTTCGGTCATCCCAATATATCTATTTATTTGGTTTACTTTTGGAGTTTACGGTGACTTGGTATGCTTAGTTACTGTAATAAACTATTTAAATACTACTATTTTCTGTATTGCCCCCTCAATAACGATATTGTATCAAAATACTCATTTTTGTCATGTTTTCTGTCGCTAAGATATATATATATATATATATATATATATATATATATATATATATTAGCGAGAGAAAAAATAGCAAAAACAAATTCATAAGTTGGCTCAAAATTTTTTGGAACAGTGACTAAATTTATTGCAAGAATAGCAGGCAACCGATGGACATCACGACTCACAACATGGATCCCCAGAGATCACATGCGAAACCGAGGCCGACAAAATACGAGATGGAGAGATGAACTAGACGAATTCAGAAAAGACTGGCTCAGCATGACGCGCATGATAGGGAATGGTGGCGGATCCCGAGGAAGGTCTATGTCCAACGACGGATCATGAAGGACTGATGATGATGATGATGATGATGATGATGATGATGATGATGATGATGATGATGATGATGATGATGAATTTGTAGATGCAATTTTTACTCATTCAAAATGTAGAAAAAAAAACAATTTAGAAGTAAATTCATTAGATTCAGCAAACTGCTGAGCCTATTCTTCTGACATGATGTCGTCGGGGCAGCCATATTTTTATTGTTTGTCATTTGTTTCTGACGCTTGGTCTGAAGATATCTGTCGCAAGATGTCATCTCCTGTTTTTTAACATGACGTTGCCAATTCCAAACTTATTAAAGCCGTGCTTGACAATATCAGCGTCAATTTTGTTCCAGACAGCACAGCAACTTTTACTAGACTGGACCTCTTTAAGTTGTCTGCGTTTGTTAATGCAACTTGTCCACTGGGAAGTAATTTTCCCAACTGATCGCAGAATTGGTTCCCAAGAGTCACTGCAAGGTCAACATTATAACTGTGTTGAATGAGATTCTCAATTTTTTCCATGAGGTGACCATGGAAAAAGTCTGGGTTGTTGCCTTCGATCCCCAGGTTACACATGGCTGTCTTGTCCATCCAACCCTGGTCATTATCATTAATGACAAACCAACATTGAGACCCTTCAATTGGCACAGTCTTTCCTTTAGAAATGCGCATTGGTTTTTGATCTGGCCCATCAGTACTGTGGAATAGTTCTGTTCATTTCCAGTTGTCTTGAAATAGACCGTTTTTTTCACCAGTGGAATCTACAGTTCTATTTCTGGGGAGATCAAGGAACGCAGGGGATGCTTTGTACAGTTTCGTATGTTGCGTGAGGTCTGGCGAGTCCGAGGCAGGTCATTCGGGGTTTCGGTAGTTCTGTAACTGGGCAGCAGATTTCCTCCAGTCTGATACATTACATTCACGAGAGGCGTAGCGTTTATTGTTTTGTTTAGCTGCGTACGTCATAATTTTCAACTTCAAGGAAAAAACGCTACGAAATGATCCCGAAAGAGAACTTTACAGACTTCTTCAAAAATGGGATAAGTGTGTGAGGTCCCATAGAAAATACTTAAAAGTGAAATAAAGCTCTTTATAAAACTATTATCCGTTATTGTGCAGTTAATGTAACATTTGGCCATGACAGCATGAATAGGATCAACAAAGAAAGTATGGCTGCAGCAGGAATTGAACAGATAAAGTAGCAGCTACAGTGCACTGATGCTCTAACACATTGAGCTAAACAACCACCAGTGATGCAAAGACTCAAATGACTGCTTTAACTCTTAATTCCCACTTTGTTCATTCGTCCTGTTTGTTTCTAAACGCAGATAACTGTTTTATTTAGAAATTTTAGGATATATAATCTGACAGAAATAATTATAAATGCGTTATAGTACTTTGAAAGTTTATTTGAAATGATTTCCTGATACCTGCAGCAGCTCCATTATATATATATATATATATATATATATATATATATATATATATATATATATATATATATATATTAAAGTTATAGCTAAAAGGGAGGTGGTGTTTGAGCAACACTGCTTGGGTGCCATGTCTACATAACGGTCTTGAAACGGTTACATGATAAACAACTGATGATCCTAACAAGAGAAAATTCACAAATAGTACCATAATAACAAAGTGTATGTAAAACAGAAGAAAAAGACTGAAAAAAAATTACGTAAATTACATTAATAGATGTTGGGAAATAAGTGACAGAAGTGACACAAAACAATTTTTTTAATGTCGTGAGTTTAAAGCTGTTAATCTTTCCAATATATCTATCTATCGATCTCTCTTTATATATATAGATATATATTCTCGAAAGTAAGTCGATTTCTTTTTACTAAAATGTAGCCTAAAATCAACACCTTGACTCTTAGTCATAGAGAAAGGACAAAACTGTCTAAGTGAAGTTTAATTCCGTGCAAGAAACGGGCTTCCAGAGGAGTAACAAAAATTCCCTCAAAAAACAAAAGCCATCAAATCGAGATAGCAAAAGTGTATATAAAGAAAAATGAAAATTGGCCACATTAACGAACTATTGACCGCCGAGAGCTAAGAAGATAAAAAATACAAATAAAATTGGCTTGCTTTGGAATCTACCGTGAGAAATATGAACAAGGTGATTTCAACTTGAAGACCCGATGGCAATCAACTTGCGAAGTGAACTCTATGCCCGAGTGTCTGTCTAACACAATCCACTGTACGTCACTATAACGATGGTTACAGTTAATTCGTTCAACATCGAATATCACCTGTGCTTTTCTCTTCCATCTTTCTCGATCTTTACTCTTCTTACTAAACAAACTACGAGGTGGCACTACAGATCACATGTTAATCTCAACAACGCTAAATAAAAAAAATGAAGACGATGTTTCTATGATGCCGCCTTCAAGTTGGAAGTTTGTCGTAAAATGCCCGACGAGACACAGTGAGAAAACGTGGTGAATGCAATGGTAACGCAGTAAACAACCTTTTTCAATAGCGTCTCATCGCCAACTGAGTAAATTGTCGAGTGAGGGTTCGTTCCCGCATGTGCAGTAGAGTCCAATCGGATTGAGTACCATATTGTTACATCAAACCCACACAAATAGCTCTCGAAATATTCAAAATGGTTGGTTCTTTTCGGGATACATATTATGTATATACGTATATGTATATATCGTATCTTTAAATTGTATCTTCAATCCAGAAGTCAGAAATGAAAAAATTTTCTGTTCCAAGCTGAATAGATAAGTTAAAATGATTCGATAGATTTTTCTTCATTATTCTTTTTTCGGAAGTAAAGACATTATTAAGCTCTATAGAAATTGTATTGAACATCGAGAATTTGAAGACCTTTACAAATATATATATATATATATATATATATATATATATATATATATATATATATATATATATACATATATATATATATATATATATATGTATATATATACATATGTATATATGTAAATATAAATAAATAGATTAATATATATATATATATATGTATATATATATATATATATATATTTATATATATAAATATATATATATATATATATATATATATATATATATATATATATATATATATAACAAACGACTCGAATATTAGTAACGAGTATGTATATATAGCTTTTTGTCTGTTTGCTTGCTAAATTTCTGAGTTGTGTGCCACATTTCTGTACCAAAGACTTCAATTCAATACTTATGATAGGGGTACATCCACATATGGTGAAGCTCGCAATTGATGTTGTCTTGTCTTCTGAGGTCATTCAGTTTTATCAAGTGCCATTTCTGGTCATTTTGAAACACTCTTCCAAGTTTTAGGCTGCTTCAGCAGTTATGAAACCAAAAAATGACATAGAGGTACATTTTCCATGGCTCAGGTCATATGCGATGCTGGGTTGACTCTTGAGGTAATTCAATGTCTTCAAAGAACATTTCTACCAAATTTCCCACGTTGTTAACCGCACTTTTACACCAATAACACTAAAGTTTGGCCCAAGAGGTAGTCTTTTCACGATAGACGTAAGAGGCAGAGGTTAATTGAGGTCATTTCTAGTCAATTTTCAAATTTGCAGGCAAAACTTTGAACGAGAGATACTGAAATTGTGCATATGAAAACTTCTTCTCACATCAAAGGTAATCAGCTAAGGTCACAAGAGGCAAGTTCCGGTCATTTCTACTCATATTCTGGCAATGTTTCCACTCATTTTCTTTGGAAATGCAATTGAAATTTGACAAAGGGGTAAACCTTTTCTTGGCAAAGGTCAAATGCAATGCGAGATTGACGTCAGAAGTCATCTGCAGTCATTTGTGGTCATTTCTAACCAATTATCCAAGTAATTAGCCACAATTTCACTGCTATGAAACTGAAATTCAGTACAGAGGCAAATTATTTTCAAAACAATATTTAGAAATTCGATTTTGTCATCGAGAGTCATATGACGTTTCTAGCAAATCTTCCAAGTTTACCACAATTTTGAATCTAGGATGCAGTAATTTTGAATAAGCTTAGACCTTTACGCGACAAAAGTTACAGGTAATATTAGGTCGATGCTGGAGGCCATTACAGGTCACCCAAGATTATTTCTCTTAATTTATGCTGTTTGTATTTAGCTTTTCTCTAACTTTTAGTATGTGTATCATGAGTGTTTTTTTTTTCTGCACAAAAAAGGATTTAGTATTAGATTGCAAGTCTCATTGGCTAATCTACTCTTGTTTTGATTGGATTGGTGTGAGCACGATGCGAAGATCATCCATGGAAATTAACTTTGGTCTACGGTGGTGATACAGAGGTCAATAAATCGTGGAAGTTAGACTAGCTAGTGATGGTTCCATCAACGATGACCGGTTTGTTTTCCTGTCGCTGGTTACTCCTTTCCTGAGTGTTGCATCACCACCTGTAACCTATGCGTCTTCGAAATCCACCAATGACTGTCGTTTTGGTATTTGGTTACCCTGCGCTCATCACTAAACAACACTATCGACCATTGTTGCAATGTCTATCTCACATGGGCTCGGCTCCATTTCAGACGTGTTCTGCGATGTTTGTTCGTTATGGGCGTCACATGCAACGATCACCTGCTAAGCAGTCAAGAACAATGAAGCTTACAACTTTCAGACTGGTTTCGGTTATGGTTGCAGTTGCATGGTGATGGCACAAGGGAGCGGGCCAGATCTACTGATCTGGTGCGCCGAAATGTAGCCTCTCACAAACTGTACCTATTGCCTGATATCTGGAAAGGGGTCGTCTGATCACACTTGAGATATGCATGGTTCCAAGGTAACATCTACTCCCCGTGTGAATGCCATCCAGCGCTAAGAGGTGTTGTTCACTGACGACACTGAACAATCATATTAGGACCAACAGCTTTCTAAAGATATCCTGTGCTTTTTGGAGCTCTAAAAATATAGATATACACAATGGTCGCTACATCACTTGTTAGTAATTTTGAAGCCATGACACCTCGGAGGCTATTTCACTCGTATTGCATGGAATGTGATCAAATAAATCAAGTACAGTATTTCCTCCATATATAGACTTGTGTGACTACTAAAAAAAAGTAATTTATGACAAGTAAACCCTGTGAGCTAAAACAGACACACCTTAATCCTAACTTATCGCGAGTAGAATACATAAATACATATGTATGTGTAGGAGTGTGCGTTATTAGGAAATGGATACATGATCTGACAGAATGATTATAGATGTGTTATATATATTGAAAATATTCCTGCTGCAGCCCCATTTTCTTTAATTGTTTATTCTTTTTACGATGTCCAGGCGACATTCACCGTGCTTTAACAAGGGATCATTTCAAATAAGTTTTTCAATAATATATATATATATATATATATATGTGTGTGTATATATATATATATATATATATATATATATATATATATATATATATATATATATATAATGTGTACTGTAGAGAGTGAGACAGACTCGGGAGTAAAGTGTTTAGAGGCAAGGTTTATTAATCCTTAGATGTAAATTGTCCAGACATGTTTCGGGATTCTTCCCATCTTCAGTGGTGTGTGCTGTATATATATATATATATACACACACACACACACACACACATATATATATATATATATATATATATATATATATATATATATATATATATATATATATATATATATACTTACTGTTTAGCTGATATATTATGGCCATCTGCCTAATAAGACATTGATTCTCCGAACAGCGGAGTTTCCGTATGTTTCATGGCTACAAAGCGACTTTGTTAGTTCAACACATCCCATAAGTGCTCGATGGTATCTGGAGAGTTCGGTGTTCAGGGCAACACATTGAAGCCTTCTTCATGCTCCTCGATTTGATCTTGTAAGTGAGATAACAACCGCTGAATTTTCCACTGTTATCAGTAGTCAGTGTTGTAGCCCAGGGAAAAGCCAGCATTTTGATTTTTGATCTCCTACCATTCGTAGTATTGTTGCAACACAATTTTCCTTATGTCTCTTTTTCTATGCTGGTTTTTACAAGACCGTACGAGGTTTGGTAGATATCATAGAGAGAGAGAGTGGATGAAATTAAGAGACTGTGGTTTATAGATATGGTCCAATAGACAGACGGACAGATAGATGGATAGATATATTCGTTAATGCATAACTCCGAGCCTCTCGTGAAACGGTAAAAAAACAATACGTGAAAAAAGTACTATAAAAATTTCCTATTTAAATTGAAATTTTACAAGATGGAAATTTTCCGAACTGATAACATTCAAACTAAATCTATTCTGCAATAATTTAATATTGCTTTAATTCGGAAGAGAAAGCGCTTTTTACCGGCGGTGTCGATAGATGGCAAAAGTTCCATGGGTGTCTCGTTATAATCGAATATGAAAATTGTATAGAAAACAGATGGACGGGTGGAATAGGAAGATGAAGTGGGCTCAATCGAATTTATAAAAGATGTTGGTAACACGCGATTTTGAGGTAAGTGCCAAGAATTCATGAGCAAATACAATACCCCCTCATACATACACACATACACACACACACACACTAATCCTTTGCATTCACAGATTGGATAGATAGATAGATAGATAGATAGATAGATAGATAGATATAACTGATTAGATTGAGAAGATACATAGATAGAAATGATTTCATTGAATAGATAGATATAAAATGATTTGATCGAATTGATAGATAGATAGATATGAATGATTAGATTGAATAGATAGATAAATAGATATGAATGGACAGACTAATTAGATAGATATTTGAGATCAGACTGAGACGGACGTGAACAGACTGATAGATAGGCAGATAGACAGATAAATAGGAATGGATAGATAGATAAATGAAAAAAGAACGGACCGATGTCTCTATATATACATACATATATATATATATATATATATATATATATATATATATATATATATATATATATATATATATATGTGTGTGTGTGTGTGTGTGTGTGTGTGCGCGTGCGCGTGCGTGTGTGTGTGCGCGCGTGTGTGAGTGTGTTGTGTGAATCAGCAGTCTGGATAGATAGATAGATCGATTGATAAATGGAGAGATAGATAAAAAAAAGATACGAATCGGGAAAATGATCACTAAATAATGATAGAGAGTATCACATGAGAATAGATGGGCGTAGAGAAAATGAAAAATTATCAAATTCTGATGTTTTTGTTATGAGGAATATAAAACGAACAAATAAGAGAAAAAGAAAACATTGGTTTGAATTAAATATAAAAAGAGATGCAAAATCAAAGCCAGAGAGAGCGAACGAGAGAGCGAGAGAGAGATGTGGGAGGGAAAAAAAGAGAGAGATAAGAAAGACAGAAATTCGCAGACATTCGGAGAAGGTAGAAATTGCGCTGTATCATTCCCCATTTGTGAGTTGATTTGTATACGGGCCGTGCATGCCATAAGCTTATTTGTCACTTTCCCTTGCCGGGTTTATTCAAAATTTTAGCCCAGATCAATACCTATAAGTTTTTTCTTTCATTTTCAAAATGTCTTTTGTTATTCCAATACTTCTGACAACATGGTCTTTTCACACGTAATATAGACATTAGGCTTTACATCCATCACTGGAAATTGACAATGTATGATATGATAATCATTATTTGATACGAAGAACCCGTTTCTAAGTTCCATGATACATTACTTGCTATGTTGTTATAATTACACGATTTCTCACCGCCAACAGAAGCATTCGTTTGCTTTCGCTGATGGTCGTTGGCTGTATAAAATGTTTATTTTGTAACTTCTCTTTTTTCTTTGTTAATAATATACATGTTCTTGTTTGCATGCTCTCTGGGATTTCTGAAAGTAGCAGAAAAAAAAGAGTTTTAGTCATAATTTCAAATTTATTGAACAAGTCTTTAGTCAGACAATACCTGTGCTGGTTCGATTTCATAGATGGCCATCTGTTTTTCCTCACAAATCATTTCAGCTGACAGAAGCGAAGGCCATTTTTTCTAGCAAGGGATTTTAGTCTAAAAAACGCGGTGAACACGAGTTCTCTCCATTGTATAACCACACACACACACACATATATATATATATATATATATATATAGAGAGAGAGAGAGAGAGTTAGAGAGTGAAAGAGAGAGAGAGAGAGAGAGAGATAGAGATGGGGATGAGGAGAAGGAAGACAAAACAGGTGGTGGGAATGTTACGGTATGTCAGTCTGCCAGTCAGTGACGGTTATCGGCGTTAAAGAGGCCCACACATCTCAAAAGCTGAGTATAGAAACCATTGCTTGCAATGATCGAAAATGTTATGCGTTACTAATGCAAATTCAACATTTTCTTTTCAAATTAAATTTTGTCGATAA
Source organism: Thysanoteuthis rhombus (assembly GCA_963457665.1). Taxonomy (NCBI): domain Eukaryota; kingdom Metazoa; phylum Mollusca; class Cephalopoda; order Oegopsida; family Thysanoteuthidae; genus Thysanoteuthis; species Thysanoteuthis major. The sequence continues at coordinate 23,728,260 of OY735222.1, read as the reverse complement.
TCTTGAAAAATGCAACTTTTTGGGATAATACAGCTCTCTTGTATTTTCTTTTCTTAGTTTATCCATAGCCTAGCTTTTGTAGAAATAACTCGCTACGTTGCGCATGAATTTAATTTGTAGAAATTAAATTTGTAGAAATACATTTTCCTGTTGGTGCCAAACAAAGAAGAAAAATGTGGTTATCTTCCATTTCAAGAACATTTTTAATAGAAAGTGTAAAAAAAAAAAAGAAAAGAAAGAGAATTCAGAAATTTATAAAATGTCACGTTCTAAAACTTACTTATTAAATAAAATGTCTTCTGGGGAAGTCAATAAGATTCTCGTTTTTAATGCTGTAAGCATTAAGCACTTTAACAACACTATCAACTCAGATAATAAAAAAAAAAAACTTTCAACGGCCTTCGTATTCCGAGAGCTCCATCGAGGAATTCGCGTTGAGTTCACTTACAAGAATGGGGCTATAATATGATTTGCTTTTTTACCTCCTTCTTCTTCTTCTTATAAATTCGAAATGAATTGTTCGCTGAAATATGTAAACGGTTCTGGTTGATATATAGAGAAGGTGTGTATTTAAGAACGAGAAGACTATGGAAAAGGCAATTTCCATTACTTCTAAATTGAGGGAAAATTAGTGCTCCTGGGGATTTTATTTCATGGCGTTCTATTTGTGAAGGTTTTGATTTGATAATGTCTGTTTCTAGTATCATATACACACAGTGATGGAATTCGAATGAAACATTTGCACGCCATGATATATACATATATATATATATATATATATATATATATATATATATATATATATATATATATATATAATAATCAATCTATGAATATATATATATATATATATACATATATATATATATATATATATATATATATGTGTATAAATGTGTGTGTATGCGTGTGTGTGTGTGTGCGTGTGTGTGCATTGAATGATGCCTCATAGTAGTTTGAGGTTCAGTGAATTGTCTTAACACTTCATTATTACTGAGTAAGGAGTTCAAACCTTACCGAAGTCGCCATACTTAGTGAATTGATCCAGTTGATAATAACTACCAGGCTAAACCCATTCAGTTTACACATACATATATATACACTCTGATACTATATATATATATATATATATATATATATATGTGTGTGTGTGTGTGTGTGTGTGTGTGTGTGTGTGTATTCTATTATACATCTTCCATTAAAACATTAGACATGGAACATCTTATTAATTTTTACTTATCTCTTTTGTCTTCATACAAATAAACAGATATCTGATTTCAATGTATATAGCTTCCAAAGATAGAGCGCTTTCGGCAGTATCTTCCGCCATTTTCAAAATCAGGGTGGAGTCATTTATATATATATATATATATATATATATATATATATATATATATATATAAATTTGATAATCGTTTTTCTTTCCAGCCAGAATTTGCTATTCCACTAAATATGCAATGACCAACGTGATTTACATTTTTTTACATGTGTGCTTCATATATCCTACCTGTGGTATCATGGGTTCATTTGAAGAGTTATTAATATCATGTATTAAATGGGTAAATTCCCCACGTACAGAAGAAAATGTTCGCACCTAGGTAGACATAGATAGTGCTGCCCGAGATTTGAATAGGGCAAAGGAACTGAATGCAGCACAGACATCGTTGTATACCTGCCCAAAGGGACCACTTTGAAAATTCAAGGATTTAGATTTTAGAGTAATATGTCTCCCTGAATTTTTAAATAGCTCCCCGTATGTACGAAAAATACTTCCCAGTCTATCTCTGAAACTGTAATTAAACAAATTTATATCTTTATTCGTTTGGATTTGTTTTTTGTTTTTTTCATCTTACTTTTTAATTTTTTTTTTTATTGCAAAGCCGTCATTCGATTGATTAGATTATGATGTGTGCAATTGGAAAAAATATAAGTGATAAAACAACTGAAAATTAAGATTGAGTTTAAAAAGAATCAACTATTAAAAAAATTGTTACAATGTTTCATTCAATTGTAACAATAATAAATCCCCAAAATTGAATTAAACTGATTCATGTTTCAAGGCATGATATTTCTCGGCTGATACATTTCTACTAGTTTAGTTTTTTTATCTTTTAAAAATCCTAAAGAAACCACTTCTAACGTTTTCGGGATAATTGGAGACGACTGCTCACAACCACGTATAGATTGTCATAAGAAATTAGCTGAGTAAGTGATTTCTCGACCTTAGGTGTACTTTGACAAAATGAAACGTCATGTATTGCTACAGGAAGAAAAATTCGTCGATGGATTCGACCACTTCAATTAACTTCACTCGTAAATGCAGGGGATCTGTATGCTCAAGCATATTTAGTGTTCCGTCAGTTTTATTAGTTATTTTCCATAAGTTCAGCGATGAAACATCGAAAGTAAATCGTGGAACCTTTGTCCAATGAATATCATTCAAACCAAGAAACATGAGCAAATTATGAGCAGACATCGGGGACGAATCGTCCAATCGATTAATTTACTTAATGGATTATTGACCAGCGACCAATTTACTGGCGACAAATTTTTTGTCCGTACTGAACAGTAAGCCTCTGTCTACTTCTCTCATCGATAAGTCTTGGCCGCCAAATATCTTTTCGACGGTTGATGTTTCTTCACCTCGGCTGACTGCCGTTAAGCACTCACAGCAACTGAATTCAAGTATCGAACAGGTCATACCGTTTTGGGAATACTTTGACTTAGTATTCTGGCCATAACAAGTTGACCTTTACCAAATTCACTCGAGTCAAACAGTTGCTGTCATTCTTGCTGTATGTCGGTGATCATTGTGTTTTGACGTATAAGTGTAGGCTCGCCTCATTAGATACGATTGTTGTGTATATCATTGGACTTGGCAGTTTATGTCATCACATATGATTGCTCGCATGTCTTTTTCCATAATGGCCAACCTCCTCATAAACTCAGGTCTGGACGAGAATAAACTTACAGGCATTCATAGTCTGTACGCGCACACGTGAAAATATCCGAAGACTCCTTCCCACGATCAGATAGGCACACAAGCACAATCGACTCTGTTCGGTAACAAGAGCCAAGCTCCTACCCACGCATCCACATTGACGAATATCAAGCATTATCGGCTCCATTCACCCCAGCAATTGATCTTCTCCACTTAAACCCCATTGATATATCGACGTCTTTGTCAAGTGAGAGATTACACATTAATCTTTAACTTTCTGAATGGCCATTCGACAAGTGCGAATCGTTTCTCTTCGATTCTCCACCGCAACCCCTTCTTTCCTCCTTTTCCCCCACCCCACCCATCCTTTCATTTGAAAACTCATTTTCTCATTACGCTTCTTCAAAGGAGAAAACGCCTCTCACCTTCTTCCTTTCCTTCCTTCAGAACTTTGGCCTTTCCTCCCCTTCCTACAAAGTCACTCTCCTGAATTTATTATCCCCCTCTTCTTTTTTTCTTCTCATTTTCCCGCCAAATCATTCCTTCGCTAAGACCATTTCGTTCTCTTGATTCCATCTCCTATTGATGACTTAATTAACTATTTCGAGACTAACCTACTTAGGCGATTGATGCCCGTATTTTCATAGGGTTTTTTAAAAAGAAGTCTAAAACACGGTTAATATTTATTTAATGGTTAAAGAAAACTACTTTTTAATCAATTAGAATTTTTTTCATATTTTGTAATTAGAAACATTTCCTCTGTGGTATGGATCGAGGAACAGATTGAAAAAAAACTCGGAATTAGCAGATCAACAAGCCTAAACGTCCTTCCTGTTCTGCCATGTAATTGGAACTAATTGCTGCATCGGTTTCATACTATGATAACCTCATTTGCCTGCGTTCGTGAAAACTGAGAAAACCTCATTTACTCCACTTTTCATTAAATATACATTCCAGTAGACTTCAGAGATCTTCCAATCGTAGAAAACCTTGGCTATATCCAGGATAGTCTTCAACATCTCTAACTAAATTGAATCTCTTGTATATAATTTTGAGAAGAGTCATTAACACACCAGTTTCATTCCGGACAATTCAAACTCTTCTCTTCATCTACAATGCATGATCAACGACTGATTCATTCCTACAGCCACCTTCAGGAGTAGATTGTAATACCCGTAAGGTCTTAGAAATGGATAGACAAAAACGTCGTGACTATATCGTAGGTGAAAAGAAGAATTCAAGTTTTCCGAAACAAAATTGATTAAAGCAATCTATTGAGGAGGAAGGTTCATCTCTGTGCTTGGTGGACTTCAAAGGGAATTTAATAACAAATCGATTGAACCATGGCTGTCTGTAACTACGCAACGCTACAGTGAGCAATTTGCTCGTTTGAATGATGACGAATTAGAACAGAAAATCCCTTTTGTTCTGAGTAGAGAATTAGACTTGGATAGGAATGTCTTTCATTTGATGTAGTCTCCAGACCTGTCACCCAAGGCTATTATTTGTTCCACTCTATACAATACTTCTTGTCTGGTCAGCACTTCCTACAAATTATTAGACGAAGTAATCGAATCAAAGTTGGAATCGCTTTTACCACGAATATCCATTCTAACTAAAATGTAGTGTAAGATCAAAGAAATCCAGGCTTTGGCGATTGGATGATGATCTTTTGAACGTATATGAATAGATCATCTTGACAAAAAATCGATTAAAATGAAGGAGTGAAATGAAAATGAAACGTAACGTCGGACAGGAAAGAAATTCTGTGGATTTTTAGATACGCAGTTTGATACTTTTGAATCCCAGAGTATCGCAAGAAATATTAAAATCAAGGAGAATGTCATTAACCAAATTCCTTCTTCTTCGAATTTTCTATGGTATGAAATTCTCTAATAGTTTCAAGAGTTTTAGTCTTTTCAGGCACACGATTATCAAGGGATGTGGGGTCATATTGTAAGCCATTTTTGGAATTCCTGCATTTCTGTTTGAGGAATTGGGTCTGTAGCCTGACACAAAGTGAATTTGATCTAAAAAAAATTCGCTGTATAACGTTTGATCTGCGATTGATATTCACTGAATTAAGTGCATTTACATGGAAGGAGATTATGTTGGAAAATGTGTCGTGTAAAATACATTCTTTCAGTGTTAAGCAGTTGAATTGTTGATGAATATGTATATGTGTGTGTGTGTGTGTGTGTGCACGAGGTTCGTCCCGAAAGTATTTGTTTGGTCATTTTGAATGTCTAGAGAACCGATTGCATGGCCTTTAGCAAGGAAACTTAGCAACCAATCAGAGAGAACATTACTGCGCATGCATGAATAAAAAAACTCTCCCGTTGGGTCACTCAGTTGGTAATGAGATGCCATTGTGTGAGCTTGTCTACTGTGTGACAGTCACATCCACAAGGACCAAACCTGTCCATTTTTCAAGTCTCCTGTAAAATGTCTTGGCAAAACCCAGGACTGACAGTTCCTACACGGTCCAGATTTGGCTCCCTGTGATGCCTTGCTTTTCCCCCAAAGACTATGGACGATATTAAGGAAAACGCAAGGAAGCAACTGATTCTTATCCCGAGAGATAACTTTGCAGACTGTTTTAAAAAATGGTATGGAATGCTGGGAAAAGGCTAGTGAGGTCCCATGAGCAGTACTTTTAAAGGGACACTATCTCCCTAGGCAGGCTATTTTTTTTCTCGTTGATATTGAATGGCTGGGTATTTTACGGACAGACATCATATAAACGCGAATGTGTGTCTTACTACTTTCGGGTTGCAATGAAATTAATTGGGACGGCGCTTTCAGAATGATATCAAGTAGAAATTTCTATAAAAAAAAAAAACAGAATGAGAGAGACGAAGAACAGAATAATGAAGAAGAATTCGGTTAGATAACAAGGAAGGTCATTAGAGTTCGGTTTGATTTATGTAAGAACGAGAGACAAGCGCCAAATGCTATTTGTAACGAAGCAAAGACGAAGAAAGTGGTGGATTGAATAAAAAGAAGTGAGTTGGAAAGATGAGAGCCTGGGGCTGCTGAGGAGAAAATGGTGGATAATTTGAGAAGAATGTGAAGTGGCGGGAATTTTTTTTATAAAAATAGCTACCAATGCAGGGTGATCATTCGATAAAAATAGATGATCACTTGGATACTATGGGTAGTAAGATGAATATAGAGATAGAAATGTTGATTGGGGAGTAAAAGTAGCCAAAAAGATGGATTCACGCGTAAAAAAAAGACCTACTTGATATAATGCTAAAGTCGAAAGCTGTTCATCGGTCATCGACCCAATATTTTGGATTTCAATCATTCTTCTATATTTGCATGTATCTAAGTATTTCTCTCTTTCTCTTCCTCTTTCACACACTCTCTCTCTCTCTCTTCTCTCTCTCTCTCTATTTTTCTGTATCTCTCATTTCTCTTCCCCTCTCTCTTTACACATATATATTGAAGTGTACATGTGTGTGTGTGTATATATGTGTTTCTCTGTCCCTGTGTATGTTTGTGCGTGTGCGCACGCACGCGTGTGCATGTATATGTTATTTACGTCGATACATCAATGATGTAGCCAAATGACAAAAAAGTGTTCATTTCAAAAAATTTTCGACATAATAACTGTATGTGAAGCTGCAGACATATTTATGGATCTTGAAAAATGAATAAACATGTATGTATATTCATGTATAAATATATATATATATATATATATATATATATATTTATGTATGAATATACATACATACATATATATATATATATGTATGAATATACATACATACATATATATATATATATGTATGAATATACATACATACATATATATATATATATATATATATATATATGTATATATATACGTACGTACGTACGTACAAAAGGTGCTCATATATAATGGAATGCTCATATGTAGCTGATTATCTCTCCCTCCCCATCCCTTTGTTTATGTTAATTATCTATACATCTATTGATTCAGATTTATGCCTATTTATTAGTATGTATATATCTGTGCACTCATACACATGAATACCCACACAGACACACACACTTGTATATATATGTACATATATACACACACATATATATACACACACACGCGCACACACACACATATATACACACACACACGCACGCACACACACACACACACACACACACACACACACACACATATATATATATATATATGCCTCAAATGTATATATACATAAGCTGCTGTTTATCCAAATGTCAGCCTTGGTTCACCATCCAATCAGGAAAGTCCAACCTGTCCGATGCCCATCGTTTTAGAAAGGGCAGTGGGACAGGACAACGCCCTGCAGCGCTCAGATGTTTACGCAGACCCCTCCCTTCAAACCATTGGAGGATAATCAGAAAAACTGAATTCAACATGGTCTAATGCACAAGAGTATCTTCAATGGATTGGGACGGTCGGCAGAGAAAAAGTGTCATTCTGCGGCAGCATAATGCCAAACTGCCTTCAGAAATAAAGAACCGCCCCACTATCCCGAAGAACTTCTATTTGCTCAGATGTCTAGAACATTTTCAAAAGGGGAAAGCTCTCCGAAATATTGATGCGATCAAACATTGGCTATTAGACTTATTTGCATCTAAGCCAGCTTCATTTTCCAAAGAGTGGATTGGAAAGTTTGTCTCAAGATGGACAACTGTGTTGAATATCGATGGCGACTATAGAATTGATTCGGTAATAAATGTATTTTCTAATAATAGATGTTTTCTCTTTCTTGAAATGAAAACGACATTACTTTACACTACACATAATAAACGGAAAAGATTTTTGAGTATCCTGGAACTCTGATACTGAGAAATAAGCTTCTACTACGCCTATAAGGTTGCGTAGGCTTTTCTGGTACCTTTGGACATATGATAACCAATGCACATAATAAATCGAGATGAAGCAAATATGTTCATAGACTGAATTCAAAGCTATTATGGCTTGAGGTCTTTTTCAAGAGGGGAAACGGCGTAAAACGGACTTTCGTAATGTAGGCAATATCCGTGTGTGGGTCATTATTCAGCATTTATATTCCTTCCTTCGCGTCTTGAGCTTCCCGTCTTCAAAAATGTTTCTTTTTGGATATGTTTTACGTGCTAGACTACGATAATGTAGCTAGATTTATCGATAAAATGAAAGACATGGATCAGAACAAAGCTACATTATAAGGTCTGGAAGATAGAGGAATACATTAATCTGATTCATACATACATACAGATATATAGATGGATAGATTCTAGAGAGAAACGAAAGCGTGGGAGGAATAGATGTGAATCAAAAGAAGTTGATGAAGCGTAAATATCGTTATATAAAAATGCTCTTAAAAGTGGTAAATTTAGAAATTCCTGTGAAACTTCAGAATCAAGCGCAAAAAAGAAAGAAATCATAACGAAAATGTTGCAAGTGGAACTGGAAAAAAAAGACATTGAGAAATTAACGAGAAGAATTCGTCCTTAGGCGGAAAAAGTAACTATACGAGTATTCTATATAGACACCTGCTCAATTAATGAAAAATCAATATATATATATATATATATATATATATATATATATATATATATATATATATGTATATATATATATATAAATATATATATATATATATGTATATATATATATATATATATATATATATATATATATATATATATATATATAAGCTCAGCTGTTGCAGGATCAAATTCCACTCTATTCGATTGGAAATGACATCATTGCAACATTTGGAATGGAGGCTGATATATATATATATATATATATATATATATATATATATATATATATATATATATATATATATATATATATATATATTATATATATATATATATTCTGATGAGCCAAAACATTGTTACTGGTGACATGCAGCAAGAATGACAACTAACGTCTCCTTATCCTTGTGCATGCCAGGGTAAGTACTATATAAGAAGGAGAGCCAACCTCAAGTACTAAATTTTAATGTGATGAAATTGTATTGTGTGGCCAAGACCCGGCAATATCAAGTGAATGCATGATCCTGTGGCTAGCATTGGTCTACAGAAAGGTTATCGTTGCACAAATTATAGATACCTTTAATCAAGGTGGAGGAAAATATGCGTCAAAACATCTAGTACATCAACCTCTTGTTGCTTCTGGTGCTGGTTAGCCACAGGCCAGTCAGAGTACGCTTGATAACCCATGTCTATCACCAAAATTATTTTGATTGGATATGCATGAATCAGAATGAACTTTTTATCAATCAGAGAAACTCACTTGATCCAAAGGGTCTCACCTTTTCTGAACTGGTCGATGGTGTCCGTTGTTACCCAGAATTCCCTCTGGAGAAAACAAAAACTGCTGGAAGTAATCATGGTTTTGGCAACATTCTGTTGAGAAATGTTTCAGTCCCATTATTTCAGTGAAAGCACTTTATTGCATACCACTTACTAAAATATCATAAAAGACCGGGAAAACCTCAACAGTCTTTTGTGAGGGCAATGGCATATTCCAATCAAACAATGCACCCTGCCACACTGAACGAGTTGTATGAAAATGGTTTCAGGAACATAAAGAAGACTTCATTGTGTTGTCCAGGCCACAAAACTCTCCAGATATCAACCTCGTCAGGCACTTATGGATTTTTGGGGGCCAACTCATTCTATGACTTTCAGCAATTAACGAAACTGCTGTTAACATTCTGGCTCCCCGGAGGAAGCATTTAAAGGTCTCGTAGAGTCCATGGCTGATTAGATAAGGGTTGTTTTGCAGTCACGAAAGGATCAGCCCCTTATTTGCTCTGATCTCAATGCTTTGGCTCACCAGTATATATGAGAAAGAGAAAAAAAGAAAAGTTATGGCGTAACGACAGGGAGGTAAGATGGCCATCGTATTCACATGAATGCACGTATGTAGGTAATCTTGAAATTGTTAGAAGACAACACGCAAAAGAGAATTTTAAGGAATAGAAATGAAAAATAAGTAAATACATTAATGATAGGTTTTGTTAGCCGCTCAATAGAAAATGTTACATGACCAACGCCTGTTGCATTGAGGGTGATCAATTCAAAAAAATGAAAAAAGTGGTGACTTCTCTCTCCCCCTTTTTGGCAGTCATTACCCTAAAAAAATTCTTTCGATAAATGATAATAATTTTCAAAATAAAACAAACGTCGACGCTGCTGGACACAAAATAAGGGATCAATATGGCATGAACTTACTTTGCAAATTGAACCCCCAACTAAAAAAAAAACTATTTAGGGAGGATTTTAAAAAACAACTTTTTTCCAGGTACAAAAAAGAGTAAATATTGAGAATTTCAGCCCTCTGACTCTGTTGGTGAGACCTATAAGCGTAATGCATAGCCAGCCTGCCAGCCAGTGGGACCAACTTTAAAACTGAGGAAACCTATTCTGACAGAGATAGTGACAGTTTTGGTTGGCCGTTTCTAAAAATGATAATTTGAAAAAACTACGAGAAGAAAAGAAAAAAAAGATCAAAGTGGGAGTGCAAATAGAAAGAACTTTTTTCTAAGTACAATAAAGAGTAAATATTGAGAATTCCAGCCCTCTAAGTCTGTTGGTGAGACCTATAAGCGTGATACATAGCCAGTCTGCCAGCCAGCAGGACCAACTTTAAAACTGGAGAAAACTATTCTGACAGAGATAGTGACAGTTTTGGTTGACGGTCTCTAAAAATAATACCGTGAAAAAACTGCAAGAAGAAAAGAAACCAAAAAGATCAAAGTGGGGGTGCAAATAGAAAGAATAGACGAAGTCAAAACCTAAACGTATCCTGCCGCGTAGTCACGATATCTAACGACCATAATCAAGACGCAGCTGAAGGAGAATGAAGAGGGCTTCAATTTGAAAGACCATGAATTCTTTTTTTCTTTTTCCTATTTTCAATGGTCTGTAAAAGATGAATAATAATTGGCACGGCGATCAATAGCCTAGAATATGAAAGTATATCGAAGACGAACCTACGCGATAACATGTATTTTTATTGAGGAGATTTCTTCGATCGGCAGCTTGTAAAGAGAGAGATTTCTTTTTCTTTCTTTGGGTTCTAGAAAGGATCTGGAAAGATAGTCAAAATTTGCAATGAATTGTGGGCGGTGTAAAAACTAATACTAACTTATGAAAAAAATGAATAAAATTATATAGAATGAAGTAGATATATTCTGAAAGTAAAATAAACCTTATTAAATGAAATAGGAAAAATAGAAGAATAAGAACAATATCAATATTGTAAAAACGAGAAGCATCTAACCCAGCTTCTTCCGTCCCATCCCAATACATGGCTGACCGCTGAGCAGCTGAGCTGGACTGACAAATAACTGGATTTTTATGCCCTCAACCTAAATAGGTAGGCGGAGTTGGAATTTCCGAATGGATATATTAGGTTTAAAGAATATTTTGTAACCGTTCATTTGAAAATCTTTTTTTAGTGAAACAAAATATACAATCGGTAATGAGCCACTGAAATATTATTTACACAATATATATATATATATATATATATATATATATATATATATATATATATATATATGAGTGCATTGTGTGTTTTTGTATAAGTACATTAATATGTCTATGTCTATCTGTCTCTCTGCCCATGAATACTCACATGCACTCACAAACATATATATATATATATATATATATATATATATATATATATATATATATATATATATATATATATGTGTGTGTGTGTATATATATACGTAGATAAGGCAATGAGTCTTTAACGTGGTGAAAAAGCATTTACTTTGCACAATATTCAACAGATTATTTCCTTACCAATGCACTTACATACTCACTTACATACATCAATGCAATTAAAGATTTTATGGAAAATCATAGATCTTAATTTAGATATAGAATATCTTTATTGATAGTAGATCCAAATTTAGATATAAAATATCTAAATTCATAATACATCCAAAGTTAGATATAAAATATCTAAATCAGTAATGGATCAGAATTTGGATATAAAATATAAATTGGCAAAACTGAAGAGAAGTAACTGAAATTCTTTGAAGCTAGACAGGAATTTATTATACTTGATTATTATGGTAGACTGTTCCACGAACCATAATGCCCTGACCTTGTCAAACATGCTCTTCTGCAACGGGCAATGTCCTAGTTAAATTAATTTATGGTCATCAATTAATCTGATCATAAGCAAAGACATATTCTCTGTTCTAAATGTCAAACTCACATGTGTAAATATTACTGCACTTTCTAAAGTATATATGGAGTAGCTAACAATTCTTCTTCAGAATTTGATACTAATATACTTACTTTTGTAAGCTATATCTCTACTTGGTCCATCAGTCAATCTTGATGACCACTGGACGATAAGAGGTCATTCGAAAAGATTGATGACCTACCACCTGACAAGCAGAGCGCACCCTCTTGGAACCCCAATCGTACATGTCAGCCACAAATAGGCCCTATCTCTTTATCGTACATTATCACAGTTTCAAGACATGAATTTCTCTATTTATTTCTGTACCTCTCATATCTTTTTCAATCTATTCTCCTCTCCCCTCTCTTCCCCTCTTTCTTTCTCTTTTTATCTCTTGTTAAAAAGGCAGATAGGTAGGTGTAAATATATACTGATAAATAAATATCAGCAGATAGATAAATACGAAGAGATAGATATGCCGATTGATATGGAAAAGTAACCTGATGGATAGATATGGCCAGTGAGATAGATAGATAGATAGATAGATGGATAGATATGAAAAAACTTATATAGATATGGACATGCTTTGATAGATACATACATTTGATTGATCGATAGATACATACCCATTGATAGCGGAGAAACCGAGAGAGAGAGAGAGAGAGAGAGAGATTGAACACACCGACAGATGAACGTATATAAAAAAAATGGGATAGATAAACGGAGAGATAATAAGTTGAACAATTGGATATATTCTTCTTTAGGATAAATTTGTCAGTACTAAGCAATGTCAACACTCTGTAAATAGAGGTGATAATCGAGGTTTAAGTTTCATGCTCTGTATTCTCTACGCCATCCACCTAATGGTTGTTATATCTACAAGCACTTTGATTATTTTTGGAACCACAACCTCTTTTATAACCCAGGAGCTCTAGAGGGACCCTTCAGGGAGTTCATTGGAGGTGGAAATTTCGATCCTTTGGGCCAGGGGCATAAAGAGCATTGTTTTACGCTGTTAAAATACGTTGAAGTCAAAGGAAAATCATGCTTCACAGAAACGTATTTTTCTTTCCGATCGTCAACAGTTTCAATACATATATTTTACAATATGTTCAGAAACGTATTTTGACCACAAAAGGTCATAGCAATCAGTTCACAACGTAGTCGAATCAAGGCAAAGCACGTAATCTGGTCAGCTTATAATTACTACATGGCTTTGATATCGAAATCTCTGTAGTAGTCTAGTAAGGTAGTGGCAGAGGACAGTTTCTTAGAATATTCTTGTTCTTCTTTCCAAAAAACTGGGTTCATTGTTTGACTGAGAATGAATCTTCATCTTTTTTTCGACAACTAGTTTTCTTATCGTTCAACATTTGAATAAACCGAAAACTCTCAGCTACAACAATCAAGTTCAAGTTGTATTTTCTACCATTTAGAACAGAAGATCAATGGCTGTTCTACAAAACTTTTCATACAATTTATGAAAAACGTGATACGCCGATTTGCCACTATATAGTGCACACTTTAACCCCTAAAAGCTTGCTGAATATAAACTGATGATTTCATAGCTGACTCCGATGATCAGACACTAGCAGAAACGTGTACAATGGAGAATGCAACAGTTGAAGAAGTGGTCGAAATGTAAATTAGCCAAAAGTAAGCCAAAAATGTCTATAATTTCGAAGAAAGAAAAAAAACTGTTGTTGAAACCATCTGAAACCACGTATAGAGACTTCGTTATTCTTTTAATGCCTACTTGTTTTTTGTTTTGCTTTTACTTTACCCTATGGCGTTGTCATTGATTCGTTTCGCTTCCGGTGACACTTGATAAATCAAAATGTAATTCAACTGATTTGTCTACCATATTCCCACTCTGGTTTCCGTTCATTTGGGATTCATGTTGTAAAAAAAAAAAACTCAGCCTATTCAATATCAACAGCGGGCCTGTTCGATAGGTCTGATAATTGCGTATTTTCTATCGGTGTCAGGGGTCGATATTCTAGCCTAGCTTATACAAAACGGGATCTGGAATCCTAATCCATTAACTGCAGCGTTTGGCGAAGAATAATTGTCATCAACGTTACATTTACTTATCCTTGGAATATTCAAGGGATCTACAGTAACCTTCTCCCAATTTGACGCTGTGCTAATTTAAGTTAAGCTTATCAGGATCTTGATTGCTGATATGCAATGTTGTAAGGTCCACCTATTTGAATGATTAACGATTCACGATATTTTTTACCATTTATTCCGTCAATCAGATTTTGCTTCGTATTTTGCAAATTCCAGTAAGTATCAAAATGCAAGGATTTAGTAATGTTGATTTTCAAGAAAGAAAAGCTCTCCAACTAGAAAGATTGGCGCACCTTTATTTGCTTCGATTTGGCACCGTGCTACATCGTACTGTACAGGGGAGTGTCTATTTACGCATGAGTGGTAGAGTCCCTTGGTTGATTGCCAACGTACGTCTAGGCTGAACATCCGTTTTTTTATTTCAAATCCGAGGTATTCAAGATGGCTAGAATTCCTTAAGAGTCGTGGTTGTTTGACCAATGTTGTTTAGAAGTACTCTTAATTACAATAATACTTATTTGAAAGTATTTTTTTTATTCCATCTTTCTTTCTTTCAATCATTATTTTTTTTTCTCGTTACTGAGTGTTCCTTTCCAAGATAGCCTGCGGTAACGAATGAATAAACCTACTGTGTATATTTAAGTTTGTACTTTTATTTTCATTTTGATTCCTTTTTTACTCTTACAGAAGAAAATGGGAAAACAGGTCTGGTTAGTCGCTCAGTAGAAACCTTATCGTGACCAACATCTTTTGGTGGCATGTGATGCTGGGGGTGATCAATTGTAATTTGGAGAAAGTTGATATACGGATGAGTTACAGGCGTTGTCTTTCGCTGGACACTAAAATATCTGAATTTTCGAAAATAAGCGTGAATGCAATCGGAAACAAACAAAGAACCAATTTAGTATAAACGTACATCATAAATTGAACCTCCACCGGGAAAGAACATCAGGGTGAAGAATTATTTAAAAAACGGTTTCATAATAAAAGAGTAAATGATGAAATTTTCAGCCCTTTAGCTCATTTGGGGTACACACTGTGAGCATGCATGATATATATATATATATATATATATATATATATATATATATATATATATATATATATATAGCCAGAAAGACAGGCAGATAGCTAGATCTGCTTTAAAACTGAAGAATTCTACCTCGACTGATTTGGTGACAGTTTTGGTTGACGGTTTTTTAATGTTAAGAGTACCATTTCGGACATCTGCCCTTGTCTTGTATATTTCTCTCACATCGAATAAAGTTTGATGTTATTTATTTATCCAATCAGCCAGAATCGTGGGCTTTTTGCCAGAAAGTTTTTCTCACGCTACAAAAAAAAAATGACTGTTTCCGACGACTGCCTTCGGTAGACAACTTACTTCTGATTCTGCACCTATATCTAACTATGACAGAAGACATCTCTGCCTGTATCTCTGTGGGTGAAACTCGATTACCCAATAACTGAACATTGCATGAAATTGACATTCGATAGGTATATTAGTCGGGACACAAGGTAGTACATTCTCAAGTTTGGAGTCCTTTGGATCAGCAGTTCTTGAAAAATCGAATGAGAAAAAAATTTTGAAAGATCAAAAAATAAGATTTTTCTCTATAGTCTATAAATGATATCATTTGACTATTAAATGTCTAAATTAGAAACACTGACTTGGAGTAACCGAATTTCAAACGGCGGACAGAAATTCATTTTTTCTAATTTTACACAATTATGGCATACTACTCCATACGTCGTAAAGTCCAACCCCTTCAAAACATTCACTTTTTGAAAGGGTGTCCCTTCAAAACTGCCAAGCCACACTCTATAAATTATCTCCCATCGAGGGTCTTATCATTCAATTACATATTTACATGAATTAGTGCAGCATTATGTTAAAAAAAAAATAAAGGCACTTAGTAAGGATTGATCTCAGATCTGTAATTATTGTTTAACAAAGCTACTTTTCCTACTATTGCTCAACGACGAGGTGCCCTTTTCTTGATACAGCGGAAGGCCACTAGATCAGGGCACCAGGTGAAGGTTTCTTATTTCATTAGTGCATTTATATTAACCAAAAAAAAAAAAAAGCTGATTCACTCTATTGGATAAAAATAAAATACATTTTTCGACTCTGAACAAAGAACTTTCCGTTTCTTTCTACTACCCCCCCCCCAAAAAAAAACATTTAATTTTTCTCCCCAAAGAACAGGCCTATTTGTGGTCTCCTGGGAAATTCTTTTTTTCTTCGTTTATGGAATGCTTTAAAGGCCATAATGCATATAGATCCGAAGGTACAATATGTGGTGAATGCATCAAATAAGACCATAGTTACCTGGTCATCATAGAAATATGCTATCTGGAGTAATCCTTAAAGAATATCTTCCTCTCTCACCTGAAAATTCAATTCCCATCAATCGCTGCCTCTAATCTGTCTGATGAGAAGCATCACACGTTCAAATCAATCGTTTGCTTCCTCGGGGGGAAGGTCATAGGAGTGTCCCATCCCCCAATCCCACCATATACATAGTATCGAAATGAAGATCGACCGTTTATATTTTGGGTACCTTAAGCAATTTCCTCAGTTTCCTCGCAGGCCATAGCAGTCAGCACCGTTTCAAATCATTCTCGAATTTTCAACCCATCCTATCTCAATTCTGGTGTTTTAACACTGCTCCAAACGTGCCAGATAATACAGACACGTCTCTTACTTTATCATTCCACTCTTTATCCGCTTCCCGGGCAATGTCCTTGTATTTTTTCATTCGTTGATACTGTTACCGCTGCTATTTTGTTATCGAAATCGGTGTCTCTCCCCAATCGATGAGATTGACAGTGGTATTCGGCTTTGCAGCCAAACTTCTTTTTAATCTTTGCTCAACTGTGCCGCAGGCAAGTAGATCGATCAAGTATTATGTAAGAAGAACAAGATGGATACAGCGGGAATAGCGCTAAAATGACGGGTTTCTTTGCCAAGCAGCTACACCCTGGGACAAGTCAATATATAATTATTCAAATCAACAATATATATGCATATATATACGTATTATTTAAATCAATATATATATATATATATATATATATATATATATATATATATATATATATATATATATATATATATATATAGGGGTCATGTTTTTCAATTGTTAAAAATGCGAAAAAAGAAAAAAACAGATTTTTTCCTTGTTGATAATATTTATTCAATGTTCAATATTTATCAAAGTAAATAGAACTATCGTGATATAAAATGAAAATTTCAATGATATATAACCGTTGAATATCACCAGTCTGTGCTAAACGCACTCTCTAGTTATCAGTAATAAGTTTTATTCTTGTAATTATGAAACAAAAGCAAAACTTATGGCTGGTTGCTGAAGAGTGTGTTAGGCACGAAATATTGACATACACTGGGTACATATCCTTGTAATTCAATATATATATATATATATATATATATATATATATATATATATATATATATATATATATATATTCTCGTTGTATCCATCTTGTTCCATATATCAACAACAACAAAAAACATCTATGGATAAATAGACCTAAATTCAAAACACTTTACTCCTGCGTCTATCTCACTCTTTACAGTTCATATATATATACGTATATATATATATATATATATATATATATATATATATATATGTGTGTGTGTGTGTGTGTGTATGTGTTTTTTCTTGCATAACACTTTTCGATTAGCGTGCAGATACTGTACACTGATCCTAGAGAACATAAGAACAACACAGTGATTCTACGCAGACGACATGAATTTTCTGATTCCAGGCTGAAAGAAATAAAGAGTAAGTTTCTGGAACGCCTAGCTGCCTTCACCAATCGGCCTTGAACACCTTTCAAGGTTCGTCAGAAGCTGATCTATGCTTTTATACTTGAATCCTAGCAACCGAATCTTCAATGTTCTTGTATTTTACGTATGTGTCTGTTTAAAGAAATTCTCATCATCAGTATTATCATCATTGGATGAAGTGTTGTCAGATGAAATTGAAACTCATCAAATTTGATAATGAATAAATAATATGCATTGGCTGATTATAAATGAAATGACATTTTTGAATAGTTTTATTATTCCCAGATCAGAATCTATTGAAACAATGCTGAATAGTTCACTCAGAAGATTTTGTTGATGTTAGCAGCTTGAGCAGCATAATGTCATAATATGAAATCGTACTTGAAAATACATCCAACTTCTTGGGTTGACACTATCGCTGGCATAGGCTCAAAAGCCTCCAGCAATAAGGAATTGTCTTTGTATCTATATTGAACGTGTGAGAATGCAATTGCAAAATTAAATCTCCCGCTTTTAGCATTATTCTCTGTGGTGTAAATGGAAAACTTATGATGAGTTAGTAACTTACATAAATATGTATAGATTTCTTTTAACTGTTGTCCTCATCTTGGTTCATCTTTTGAACACAACGTTTCAGCTGTTGTACCCTATGGCCGGCTTCAGTCGATTGTTGTAAATGATGAGGATTCAGAATGCTGAGAAAAAAGGCCCACATTGAAGCATTAGGTAGGGAGAATGTCTTCCACACAGAAAAACTATTCTGACACAAATCTACTACGCATTATTTCTAGTAGACATGAGGTTTTACAAATTCCCAGTACTCAAGGGATATAAAAAAAAATGCTCTCATTTGCTATCTCTTACGTGAAGCTTGTGATCATTTTGCAAAGTACTTGGTATATTTATCAAACTCCTAGAGAGTTGGCTTCATTATCTCAATTATTAAGACATGAAAGAATGGAGAGAAGAGAAAGAATGATTTCCTGACGTCATCTTTTGTCAACTTGCATTTTTACTTACACTTTTATCATCTTAACTTTTCTTTCTTTCTTCACAACTTTTCTCGGTCCAGACCGTCCTTAGTAGAAACTTGAAACTTGGCTCACGCACTGTTCCCAATGAGTAAGGAAAACATTTTCCTTTAAGTGGCTAAAATAGTTGCGTTTAAAGTGGAGTTTGATCCTGAAGCAGCCAGGTTTGTATTTTAATTCCCCCTCTCTCTCTCTCTCTTTCTCTCTCTTTCTCTCCCCTCTAATTTTGAAGGTTGAACATGGCAATTACGAACGGCAGCCCTTTCTGACAAGAAAAAAAAACTTGCTCAAGCCTTTGGATAAAATTTCAGAAATTGGCAATTGTTTTGAAAAGAACAAAAAAGAACTTGATGAAATGGAAGAAAATAATTGCAAAAGAAAGCCCCCTAATTAGTCATCAGAGATACTTATTTGAAGGCATGAAATAAAGCAAATCGATTTTTGATTTTTTTTTCTCCCAAATTATTGATTTACTGATATTAATAACTAATTTTGCCTCTTGGATACGGTCTCAGATTTAGGGCAATCGATTGACTTTCGAAGACATAATACATTACAGCTAGAATTATTGTGCACCTATTTCAAAATTGACTTGTTTCATTTTGAAACATTATTTAAACTGCTAAGATTCAAACAGTGATACATGTTCTCACGTATTTGCGACTTAACATTCATTCTAACAATCAATACAAAGAGGATTTGAACCATTGGGGACCTCAAGCAAATTTGACATCATTCTGCCTAGGTATTGAAGCTGATCTCAGATCAACTGGTATGCCCTTTGAGACTTCTCGTTTCCTAACGTGTATCGATTTAACCTCATCTATAACCGCAGATCTCGAATGAAACACTCTTGTCGATGTAATTAGCGTACGTGCTGGTCGAATATTGACATCGCGGGATCTGATAAAGATTTGAGCCCAAGGAAAAGTGTCCAGATGAAAGTTTACCTGAATGATAAGTTCTTAAGTTTTGATGATATTGCAAAAAAAAGGTGGCAACATCAGTGAGAAGTATATTCAACATCAAGAAGAAACTGAAGAATGGTTATCACAATTACATGAGCAGCAAGACTGATTTTAAAATAACTTATCATAGATGAAGTTGAATGGACACACAGTAGAAACAGGGTGTATCTAAAAGGCATTCTAATTCACCTGAAATCAGCCGCCATCCTGGGGTAGGATGAGGTAAATTTGCTTGAGGTCAACCTAAACTCATATGAGAACAAAGATTATTTTAATTTGTTATACAAAATACTAAAATGAATACAGAATCTAAAATGCATCATAATTTGACGGGGAAATATCGACAGCAGGTAAATTGTTCGACAACGCAGGTAAAGTGTGATCATGAAAATGAAAGAGGTAAATTTTGCGTCACCTGAAAAACATACAAAAAATAAAACAAATTTTTTGTGGCGTGACGAGATACCAGAAAACGAACAGATTATAATAAGTAAGATTAATGTCCGTACATACAAATACAATAATATATATATGGTGATTTTTATTCAATGAACACTGAACTATAGATTTCATCAAAATTCTTGTGGATGCTGGACTAATTCAATTACTCCGTGACTAACAATATTTACTAAACTTAGCTTTGCTGACAGATGGCAAGAGAAGTGAAACACCCAGCGGAGGTCCAACACCTTCTGCTAGCCAGTTGATTTGGCAAACGAACTTGTTTACCATCACCTTACGGTAGCGCACGATAAAAAAAAACATGATGATTTTTTACTTAACAGAGATTTTCTAGTACATAACAAGAGTAGTGGAGTGAGTTTCAAACACCCGAACTGATCCTCCATATGAACTTCCTAACCACACCTAAAAGATTATTAATATATACAAAGCTTAGCTTAGTCTAGCACAAGGCTGAAACAGAGGGCAGTCAGTGAGCAAAATCACTTACGACAGTCATAGTGTAGCGACATTTGAATGCTTACCATCGCTCTTCGCTTGACGTCTTTCTGTACACGTTATAAATATTTTTCGTGGTCCAAGACTGTTAAGGTGAGGCACCCAATTAAGATCGCTCACTGTGATTATTGTTGTATAGCGGCACTAGCTTGCTCAGCTGCAGGCTCATGATATAGATATTTGAAGCTGTCCTTTGTATGGAAGAAAGCTACAAAGATGAAATACATAGTGAGGATGGAGCTTAGTATGATAGTTATGGTGTGATAACACTTGTGTGCTTACCATCGGTCTCGGTCAGATGATATTATGAATATCTATTAAGCTTAGCTTTGCTGGCACTGGACCGTTGGGATAAAGCAACAAGTGTGGATCAAATTTACTACAGAAGCCATGGAACCAGTTTCCCAACGGTTGCCCCACAGCAGACGCCTTCCTGTACTTGTTATAGATATTTGCTAAGCTAAACTTTGTCAGGCACAAGGCTGGAAATATGGAGCAATCAAGAAGCACCGAACTCATCGTGGTAGTCATGATGTAACGACACTAGCTTGCCAACATAACCTTCCACCACGCACTCTCAAGTGCACATTTTATATTGAGCTTTGCTCAGTCTAGCACAAGGCCAGAAGTATGAGGCACCAAGTGAAGATTCAACTCACTATGGTTGTTATAATGTGGCCTCAGTAGCCTGCTTGCCATCGCTTTAAACCAGATACCTATTTAGCTCAGCTAAATCAAACTCAAGTAGTAATTGCGTAACGAAACTGACTTGCTAACCACTGCTCTACGGCAAGGTGCCCTGAAATTTAATTTACTTTATCCAACCCAAAGCTGCAAACTGCAAAGTTTGTTTCAAACAGTGAGTGTCGAACTCACTGCAATAATAATTTAAGGCGAGACCAACTTGTTAACTATTGCTTCACGGCAAGGCGCTCTGGTTATATTTGGTTGGGATTATACTCGAGTTGAATGGTAGAATAAAGTCACTCATTAAATTCGATCACATCGCCAATTTCAAAGCACCTCAACAGATTTGGGTGCAAATAAACGCATGTGTTTAGCTGGCCAGATCTGGCCAATCCGTCTGGAAAGAGTTAACAAGTGAAACTCGAAATCTAGAAAGAATTCTTTCAAAATCGATCGAAATTGATTGCTGATCAAAATATAATTATTTCGATATTTTTCTTTGCTGGGAACATGACTTTGATATGAGACGGTTTCTTTTATTCAATTCGCCACCAAATAAACATTTCACTGTAATTCAATTAATGCACTTATTTCAATTACGTATGCCATTAGATATTGAAAGCTACAGGCATCAACGTCTTACTTCTAATTATTCAGTACTGCGATCTTCGTTCTATCAAATTATGTTAGCAAAATACAATTATTAAGGATTTGCTTACTGATGATTCGCTACTTTTGTTTCTTCTTCATTTTCTTGCCGTCAGCATAGACGCAAATGTTTACATAGTCTGGATAGTAAGATAGGAGGTAAGGACAGATTTCAAAGGGGAAATGAAATGCTGACTGCAGAGATGTCCTAAAAGTTGGCTTCTCAGACAACTGCACTGTATGATGGAGTTATGAAGAAAAATTCCTTCCCACAAAAATATTCATTTTTTGAACGTAATCTCATTTTTTTACTAATGAACTTCATTCAGTGGGGATATTAATCGCATAGATCGAAAGTTTGGATAACTTATTGATCCACCCTCGTTTGTGTGTAATATCTTTATTCAAGGAGCGCTCAATATCTTATCCGAATAGTGAAACAGAAGTTAAACATTGTAACTGACATCATTTTCATAGTACATTGGTATATATATATATATATATATATATATATATATATATATATATATATATATATATATATATATATATATATACATACGTATATACATATATATATATATATATATATATACCAATATATATATATATATGTATATATATATATATATATATATATATATATATATATATATATATATATATATATATATAAGGCACATGATTGGACTTTTCTACACATAATTGGAATCTGATCGAATCAAGAACTGTTTGGAACATGTGTTTGTCAATAAATCCGTAGTCTTATGAAGGAGAAAGGCTATTTATTTTGGACAATGAGTATTTATTTTTTAACATAATTCCCTTCTCTTTCAAGGCTTCTTTATTCTTCATACATATCGAGCATTACGTGCTGAAGATTTGGGATACAAATTATTCAATAACTACGTGACAGGTGATCGACTTATCTATCCACCTTTATATATATATATATATATATATATATATGTATATACATATATATATATATATATATATATATATATATATATATGTATATACATATATATATATATATATATATATATATATATATATATATATAAAAAACGCCATGTTGATGCTGAGACCCTATCAGTTGAAGGTTTGATTCCTGCAGTAGCCCCATTTTCTTTGTTTACATTGTCAAGGCCAAATGATAAATTAACTGTGTAATGACAGGATATCATTTCAAAAAATAATTACGTAGGACAATACATCGATTTCTTAAAACATATATATATATATATATATATATATATATATATATATATATATATATATATATATATATATATATATATATATATATATATATATATATATATATATATATATATATATATACATACAGTCTGTCTGGAACGTACCCATCCTTTTAATATCAACGAAAAACTAATTTTCTCGGGGCAACAGCGTTTTAGTCCTCACAAACTCAAAGTACTCCTCTTGAGACCTCACGCATTCATCCCAGCGTCGCATTCAATTTTTCGAAACAGTGTAGTAATCGTTGCGTTCTTTTTAGACGGATCCACAATCTTAGACCTTCTTGAGTCGCATCGAGCCAATTCTCGACTGTAGGAGGGCGCAGCTGACAAATCTGGACTATAGTGTTGTTTTTACCAAAATACCTTGCACGAGACGTGAAGAATTTCCACGCTCAGTCCTGGTGAATACAACGACCACACTGTACAAAAGTTGATGCAATGGTGTCTCGCTGTCGATTAAGTAAACCAACTTAAGAGTGTCTGTTCACACATGAACAGTAAAGTTCCATTTGATTGATTGCCAAGTGACACCATGGCCATGCAAATGGTTTGCAAGATATTCAGGAATAGCTGGATACTTTCTACGAATACGTCATATTCACTAACCTTGACGAAAGTCTTAAACAAAGTCAAAGAAATAGGACACCCAAGGGGATTATGACATACGCACGAGTTGGTGTGTCTTTAAGACGGGCTTCCGAACCCTTTGGCTACGGTAGGTGTCTGAGATGTTCAGTAAGTCCAGTACAGGTCGATATTGGGGGGGGGAGGGGTACTCAATGAAGATTAAACCCTCCTCAATCGTTCTGCAAGACGAACTAGATAAATATTGCGCTCGAGTGGGCATTTAAAAAGTTTCCACTGCAGGTCTGGTTAGTTACTTAATAGAAATCGTCACGTGATCAACATCTTCTTTGCAGCATGAATTATTGGGGTGATCAATTAAAAAATATAAAAAGGCGTTGATCAATGAATAAATTGCTTCTCACAACTTTTGGGGATGGGTAGTGATCACTAAAAGTCTACAATAAAAAAAAACAACCGCGAATAATTCTAGACACAAACTAAGGCATCGATTTAGCATAAACTTACGTTGCAATATGGACCTACCTATTCTGAGGGGATTTTGAATTGATAAAAACACCGTTTTTTCTCGACATAAGTAAATATCTAAATGTTCAGTCCTCTATCTTCATTGGTGCAGTCTGTCCACGTGATACGTACATCACCAATCAATCGGAGAAACGTATGTCAATACATTTGGTTACACTTATAGTTGACGGATTCTATAATATTTATAATTAATCATTTGTAATCTCCAAACTAGATTGAAAGCAATGATAAGCAAGCTAGTCTCGCAGAAAATCAATATGGCAGTGGGTTCAGTCGTTGCTGATTGTCTCAGGTGCGCTAAGGTAGGCATTTTGATATCTGTTTCATTAAACTTTGACACGTGAAAAGATCTCTTGAGTAGCGAGTGAGAATCGAACTGTCTAGCTATGGCATACGAGACTTGCATGCTAACGATAGTTCAGTAGCAGATGCTCAAATGTCGAAGGGATAGTGCGTGTTTGAAAGGCTTAACATAAGCAAATATAATTTCCCTAAAGAGACGGGGCCATTCACGCTAGATATTTTGTAGACAATCTGCGTCCCAAAGAGGCTTATCCACTTTACTCGCGAGGCGATTTGTGTCGCCACACTGCCGTCATTGTCACAAAACCAAGCCATTTCGAATATCGATCACAGGACGAGGAATTTTCTTGCAGAAGAATCTCGGTAACGCAAATGATATTCCTAACACCTGCTGCTGCTCTAAAGCCGAATTGTCCGGGCAAGTTTATTTACGACACTATTAATGTCCCTCTTGGTGTCTGTTTCTTATTAACTTCCACAGAGAAAGACGTATGCAGTGGCTATATGCATATCCAACATTAAGAGACCAAAATGGATTCTACAGAGAAACAACTTCAAGCAAGTTTTGAATAATTCGGGTATATATATATATATATATATATATATATATATATATATTTGTAATCTAGAAGACACTTCCAGTCGTATAAAATACTACAAAATTACTGTAGTGTAGGAAAAATACTGTAACGTGACAGAAATATTCGATGATAAATTATATAATGATAATATTTTCGATTCTTATGTGCATTCGTTGAAAATTTCCCACCGGTAATAATTGGTGCCTAGCTCTGGATATCAAGTGACAACAAGACTTCTCAATATTCCAGCATTTTTTCCTGAATACTAAACGGTTTCAGTAATTTTATCGTCTCGATTATCTTGATTCTTTCTCGGATTCCCTGCTTCTATAATTACTTCACAAAGCTCTCCAAAACTTCCCGTGCACTTTAGAATGGTAAGCGCAACTGTCACCTTTATATCCCACAATATTTTTCGTTTGTCTAGTAAGATCCAGAGGAACGCCGATTTCAGTATCTAAACATGTTTAAGGATAATATTATCCAAGGTTGTAACTTTTATTTTGTAGTCTTTCTTTACAGTAGCTGAGTTCTTCCTTGATTTTATTTATTAGGGGAATTTTATCCATGAATAACGGTTCACTTCTTCCTTTCGTTCTTCTTCGTCATCCTTTTTGCTCGTCGGGTAGAAGTGCTCTTTAGTGCTTTTCAATGAGTAAGCTATTTCAATACTTTTCAATGAGTAAGCTATTTCTCTCGCGAGTTGTGCAGTTAGGATTTTCCACTTCATAAGAAGCCGTGCTATAAGCCTGCAACTATTTGCAATTGTTCCTTTTTCGACGTCTGTGAAGACCAGAAAATCATTCTACCGCCCATCATCTATTCTGAGATTCTATCTGGTATTTTTTTGTGATTGTAGGGCTGATCTTTTGTATACTGTGATATTCTTTTTTTTTAATCATCAACCGCAGATCCGATCATGACATATCGCTTTTCAGTTTGCATTTTCCCTTAGAGTTTCTCAAGAGTTTATTTCAACCTTATACCCATCTTTAACCTCATGTAATTTGTTTTATAGGCCGCAAACTACCCTGCTTTTCTCTCACGTTTTTTTCTACAACCCTGATCGTCAAATAGTCTTCATTTCAATTGATTCGGGTTATCCATTTCCCCTATAGATACTCTATTTATCTGTCTATAAAATTCACTTTCTTTATTTTTTAACATACTATTTTGTCTATGTTGTTAAATTCTGAGTCGGCATATCTGAGACTTCTTTTTATCAGAGACAAGAACTTCTGATATGCTTTTCTTATTACAGTTGCTGCTCATTTGTTAGTATTATATAGTTTGGCGAATGGTTGAATATCATCATTTTTGTTCTCATTCAATTACTTTTGTTCCTCTATGTCAATTTTCAATTTGTTGTTATAGTCTCATCACTCATCCTGTTTTTGCATTTTTGTTGCCCTTGGCACATTTTTCATCATAAAATCTTTGAGAAATTACCAGAGCTTCTGTATATATAATACAGTTTTGGTGCAATTATAGAGGTGGCATATATATATATATATATATATATATATATATATATATATATATATATATATATATATATATATATATATATGCGTGTGTATGTGTATATATTCACATGATTATATATTTATATATATATGTGTATACAAATGCATCTGTATATATGTATCTATATATTTATGCACATGTGTATATATTTGTATAGATGTATGTGTGTTACGCATGCATATACATGTGTAAATATGTAGATACACATGTTTGTGTGCTTGTGTATTAGTTATTTATGCTTTTTCAGTTTCAATTTATTTTTTCCGTTCTTATTCCTCAGGTATGGAAATATTTATTCTTTGATCATTTACTGCACTTTTATCGGCTTTTTTT
Organism: Thysanoteuthis rhombus; assembly: GCA_963457665.1. Lineage (NCBI taxonomy): Eukaryota > Metazoa > Mollusca > Cephalopoda > Oegopsida > Thysanoteuthidae > Thysanoteuthis > Thysanoteuthis major. The sequence goes on along the minus strand of OY735222.1, from coordinate 23,700,826 downwards.
TCTCAATAGTATTCTCTGTATCATGTTTTCGAAATTTAGTTGCACGTTTCTATCTGCTTCATTGTTTTATCATTCTGTGTTTCTTTATACGAAGCTTGTGTTGAAATTCCTGATTTCACCTTATCTAGAACTCTTTACTGGACTAAACACCGAAGAATATTGTAACAGACTGTATTCACAGATCAATGAAACAGATTAATCGCAGAACTTATCAAAGCACTGGGAAGTTTCAAATTTTTCAAATGCTAATAACACCATTAAGAAGAAAAGAATAGTATATGTGTGCATCTATGGATGTGTGCATGTGTACGTATGGGTATGAGTGTGTAAGTTTATACCATAGCCGCAAAGGGAGTCTTTATATCAAAATTGCAAAATAAAATTGAACAAGCAAAAATGTGTTTGGGTTGGACTAAAAAGCAGAAGAGAGTCATCGTACATCTGGCAGACACCCACACCTTTATACTTTGTGCCAATGTAGAGTTGGTGTCAGTTTTGAGACCACATGCTATTGACCACTTGATGTACAAGTTCTCATGTCATTCTTCGATGGTTTAGGGGCTTTATAACTCCTTACGGAATGGGGTGAGCTTACAACCGAAGAGAAATCCTTGTCCGTGCTGGAGGAGGGAGATCCTCTTATTTATTGTGGTACAAAAAATCAGAGTTCAATTAAGTCAGTTTTTGACCATGGAAACGTTTTTAATACTAGTTAGAAATAATTCATGTTTGGAAATGGTTAACTAGTTGATCTCAGAACTTTTGACAATGTAATGGAGATTGAAAAACATGTCACCTTAAACATAATGACCAAAACAGCAGAATCAGGCTCTACTCAGAACAGTTCCTGTAAAAATGAGTGCTTCATTCCAGTACTTCAGCTAACACCATTGAAGGTGGGAAAACAAATCAACTGAAACGTTATCATAAAAAACAACAAAGACTAACACACGAGTCAGACAAAACATGGAACCGTACTTAATTTCATAACCTCACAGAAAAAAAAATTATATTTTCTGAAAAGCAGGAATCAAAACATCAAAGATGGAGAACTTCTTCTCAGAACATCACTCAATCCCAGTCTAACTTGTAAAACATTACATCTTACTTTTTGCTTCTTTTTATCGTTGTTTTGTACCAACAACGACTAAGAAGCAAGCAGAATGGATCGGAAATGAAAATTAGTTTTCAACGAGATAAAGATTCACAGTCCCTATCTCTGGGGCCCGTCTAACTAGGACAACCCCTTAGGCAACGAGCCTACGTCATTCAAATTTAATCATATATCTGTACTCTTCATTATCAGGCTATCTAAAGGTTAAAAAAAGATGAAAATAAAATCTTGTCCAAAATTAATAATGAACTGTCTACTTGTCCATGCGAATATGACCAAATTAGGAACTTGTTTTTGTTGATGAATCTGCAAAACAACTTGTTAGATATACTATACATCAGTTAGTGTGTGTTTCTTTCTACTTAACATGTAATTTTTTTTTCTAGCGCCTATTTTTTTCAATAATATTTCATCATTGTTCGAATCAATATTCAGACGTCCGTGACAGAAAGTAGTACGGGATGTGTGAGTCTCAGTCTCTAAAATACATTCTGCAGACGTTATCTACTGTACAATCGTCGTTCTTGGACCGTTATTTCCCTCCGCGAAGTGTCGAACATCGCCTGTTCACAATTTGCAACGATTTTCTTTCTTTTTTTTTTTTTGCAGATGACTGAGCCAAACAACAATGGCCTCTTTTCCGATTTGCGAATAAAAAAAAATTAGAGATAAAAACAATAGAGACGCTAGAGCTGACATCTCCTGGGATGAATGTCGCCATTATTCCTTTGTCATTGTTTGGATTCAGGAGATAAATGGCTTTTTCGCCCTGTCGGTGTCGGGCGGAAACCGACGACAAACACATCGAAATCACATTACATTAATTTGATTAATTCCAGCTTGTTTTTTTTATGAATATAAAGTAATTATGCTGGCAAATATTTGCGACAAATCGTGTTAGGTCTTTCCATTTTCTTTTGGTAGCATTATGAAAGACAGATTGTTGCCCCATCTGTTCAGATGATATAGGCCCAATACACCTGCGAGTGTGTGCACACATATACACACACGCAAGTATACATGAAAACACGTAGACGTACACATGCATACTCACACTTGCACACGAATACATATGCATATGTACACACGCATCCCTGTGGTCGGTGTTAAGGCCCAGTTAAAGCCAGGATTTTTTATGCTGATTTTCAAGGCAGCAAACTTTGCAGATATCAATGATTTGAATTACTTAGTGGCTGTGATAGACCATTAGATATTTATTATTTTGTTACATACTTCTGTTGAATATTTTCATGAGTTCTTCGTATTTGTTATAAATCATTATATTTGCTTTGGTTTCCGTCTCTATATCCTGCTTGAAATAATCAAGAAAAATATCATATACGTAACCTCACTTTTATTATCATAAGTGTTTCATATCAGGAATAGTTTGTACCAGTAATCATTTTTTTTATCTCTACTTTTCAGTCGAAGCTATCTTCTGCTTTCTTCATTGGCCGGGACATAATCATAAATACAGCAGGGATTTAGATATCAATCTGAATAATGAATTGTAGAGTGACAGTGTGTTATGTTGCTATTTTACAGGGTTAGTGATATCGAAGAGTGTCGTGTTTACATCAAGCAACTCCGGGGGATATGGGAGAAGTTTCAGAAAGAAGCGCTGAGAACGAAAAACGTACGCTATGAGAGCCATCGGTGTTATAAGACAGAGCAAATATACTGTTGTTTTTCAATCTTGCATTTTACTCTTTGAGTAGACTTGCTCGAAAGAGAAGCCCCGTGTTTTCAAACGGTTGGAGCGGATATTACAAAAAATATGTGGATGGTGAGCCTAAGGCCTTGGGGATAAAATCGTCTTGTCGTTTCCTGCGTATTTTTCCCCTCTCAGGTCCAGCCTCGTCCCCTATCTTCGGTTCGATTTCTGGGGCCCTACTGCAACTATCTGACTCTTCCTGTCCGAATAAATATCTTTTTCCTTTTCTTTGTCCTTTCAGCGCCAGTTTGTCCTCTAAGGCCTCAACGGCCCCGTTTCCCCGTCATATCAGTCCGAATTTTGTCTTTCTATCCATCATAGGCCACGCCTCCAGAATTTGTCACCACCAATCAGAAGCTACGATGAACTTTGGCACTTTCCCTGTTGCCTGTTGCCAACCAATTTTATTCTGCTAAAAATATGTAATCTTAGAATTCACACGAGGAGAATAACACCCCCCACCCAAAAAAAATGAGGCTGAAAGGTTGGAATGGAAACAACAGCAGTTTGCATACTACAACGAGCAAGTCATGACATTGAGACAATGTTTCATTTCAGAATGTCACACGGACAGAAAGCTCAAGAATACATCGGGTTTGAAACAACAGAAAAATAAATTGGAGAAATGCTGGCCGAACATAGACTATAATATACAATGCTATACCAAATATATTCGAATAATATTACTACTAATAATATTAACGTATGTAAACCTAGAGGATGGCGGTGTATCAAGCAATCGGAAAAAGTGAACAATGAAAAATATGTGATTAAATTTTCTCCTGAATATAAGGGATACAAGTTTGAGTCTCACCAGAAGCTAATTCTTTATTACCGATCATAGAATGACGCTCTTGAAATTGTGATTGATAAAACTATAGATATAAGATGAAAGATATAGTAGTTGGAAATCATTAATAAAAAATAGTGAAAGAATATGTGTCCAAAGAATGCACGATCTAATGATAACGTCTTATCCTGGAATATCACATGAGAAACAAGGCCGACGATCACGTTGGCCGAAACGTTGCTTAGGAATGAAAATAGCCACGGTGAGATTATTAGTTAGATCAACTCATGAAATAATGAAAACCTCTGATTTTGAAATTTTGGACAAAATTAATGTGCTTGAAATTTATTCTTTGTTTTTTTTTCCAGGCTTTGCAATCTTCTGTTCACAATGTGAATCAGAAAACCTCCCGACGTGTGAGCCATATCCCCCCTCTGCTACGAATTGCACTCACTGCCAACAGATGGACGATGAGACCAACCGGTGTCTTATATTCAAGGAATATAAATACTGTATCACCTTTACCAAGTTTATCAACGGTAAGTGTGAAAAAAAAAAAGAAAATCTTCGATTATATTGGAAGTTAATACAATATTATAAAAGGAAAGTCTTATATCATAACAAAAACAACGACAGGAAAATATAATCAGTTTGATACTTATAAACAGAGGAAAGTCTTAGATAATTACGAAATAAACAGTGGAAACGTGTAATTGATTTCGAACTTATAAGTAATGTACATACGTACATTATCATTTATTTGAAGCTTTAGGGTGGTTGAGAATACGGCAACTGAAGCAACAGCTGAGAGGATATCTTACCCATTGCTGCATGACGTATGGTTTCAGATCTGAAAATGTCAGCTCCTAGTCAAATTCAAATTACAAAATTCCTCTACAAGCTTCTATGCTAAGATCATTAAAATGTTACACCATCAGAACATATTACTTTTAATAATTTTAGCGTCTTAGAATAACCCCATCTTTATCTCTACTTTTTAGATTTCGATTGTTGTGTCTCTGTCTCCAACATGTTCTTTGTACATGACATTTGTTTTGTTGAAGTTCACGTGGAGGACAACTTGCATCAATTAGTTCGTCTAGCATTATTTGGTGATCGTGAAGTTTGTTTTTTTTCAGTATGAATGACGATGTCGTCAACGAATCTAAGGTTACTTGGTATTCGCTGTCTATTCTGATTCCTCTGTGTTTCTAGTCTAGGTTTCTGAATATCATCTTCAGGAAGGCTGAGAAGAGTTTCGATGAGCTGGTAACTCCTTGTCTCACTCCTTTTAAGTACTCTTTGAATCGACTTTTTCTCATGGCAGGAGAAACTAAACATACACATTTGCCTGCAGTTTAAGCAGTCTCACCCAAACTTCAACCATATTGTAGACATCATCGCTTTCAAAAGAAAGAACTTCATCCAAAACCACGGCTCAACCGCTTTGGAGACACCAATACTCATACAATCACCAAAATTAAGCAACGTCGAAACTGATCATTACCCAGATGGGTGACCAACTGGATATATACCAGGTGCTGTAAGCAGCTGAGGATCTATTTAAAGAGCCTCTCATGGCGATCCCATTGATCCCCGCACATGGACACCAATCTCTACACTAGGCTCAATAGCACAAGCCAAATCCGACTCAGTTTGAGTTCTTTTCACATATTCTTCATAGCTCGACTTTGTACGGGTTTCCTCTCACTCGCCAAACGGTTCCCATGGTGTTGAATCACTTGGAATCAAGGAATAAAAATACTGGACAGTCTTTCCATCGATCAATCAATTGATTCAATCAATCGATCGATCTTTTCATTTGGCCTTACTGCCAGATGATGCAATTCAGTCATTTCGAATACAGACCGAGATGTCCAAGAAAGAAAAAATAACGATCATAATTGCCTCGTACGAAATAAAAGAAAACGTTTCTCATGGGAGCCCAAATATTGATTTAGTGCTGCACTCAACTAAGCTTAGTTAATATAGAGAACATGCATGGCAATAGCTATAGACACTGGGAAATGTGAGGTCTGTCCAGCGAGGAACCAAGCATTTTCAATATCTCGAGAAGCAGTTACGTAGCCTTGATGTAACTGGGGGAAAAATCAGAGAGGAACCGTGAGGTTTCTCAATCGTCAATGAAAATTGGCTTGCTAGAAAGAGAACTTTTGAAGATTGTTTTGAAAAATGGAAAAAACGAGTGGATTAGTAGGAGAGGTTCTTGTGGAATCACTTTGAAGAGGACTGAGGGACCATTGCTTTTTTTTGCCATTATTGTATTTCACACTGGATCCATTGAGCAGTGTTCGAGTTCATGTAAGGTGCTACAATAATGAAAGCAGATTTTTTAGGTTATGGAAACACAATCTTCTAACCTATATTTCCTACCGTTTGGTCTGTGCTTTACTAAATTAAGCTAATTCCATAGATAGATAAATAAATGGATAAGAACAGACAAAAGTTTGGAGACGTGTATATTGATAAATAGATAGATAGATCTGGTTGTTCACTCACTGGAAACTGTCGCATGACAAAAGTCTTTTGGCAGCATGTTGTATTCGGGGTGATCCATTAAAACATTGGATGAACGAGGGCCAATAATTGAGTCCTCCTGTCTTTTATTGGACATTAATCATTAAAAAAATATGAATTCTCAAAAGAACAACAATCGGCACTAACTTGGAATCAATTTAGGATAAACTTACGGTTCAAACAAAACTCCTACCGAGAACTTAATCAGGAGAAAATTAGAAAAAAAAACAGGACTTCTTCTTATAGACATAAGGAACAAATGTTGAAATTTTGAGCCCTTTAACTTAATCGGTCCGACCTGTACACGAGATATATCCACCTATATATATATATATATATATATATATATATATGTATATATATATATATATATATATATATATATATATATATATAATTGTGTAATCCACAGACAACTGTTTCGTTGTATCACAACTCTTCAGTATGGCTATAGACTATCCATTATCCCATCCAGTACCACGAAGTAGGATTGAAACCTTCGCTTAAGACCCAGAGGCTGACATCTTATCTCTGCCCTACGCAGAATATATATATATATATATATATATATATATATATATATATATATATATATATATATATATATATATATATATATATATATATATATATATATATATATATATATATATATATATATATATATATATATAACCAGCTGGACCAACGAAAAAAAAAACGGAAAAATTTATTTCGAAAGTTTTGGTTTACGGTTCCTAATAGATAGATAAATAGATAGATAGATAGATAGATAGATAGATAGATAGATAGATAGATAGATATGAAAGAACATTGAATAGATAGATGGATAGGTGGATAGACAGATAGACAAATCAAGTGGAGACAATAACAAAGTGCCATTCGCTGATTTATCCAGTGTTCCCACGTTTGAAAAGCGGAAGTTCTTTTCATTGAACCTTTTGTTTAACTCCCAGCGGCGCGGAATCACAAACTGTTCCAACGGTCAATAATCTCCGCAAATAGCCTCTTGAATTTGTTAAGTGGCCAAATCTAATCAGGAGCAGGGAGAAAACCCCGTCTATTTTTGTTCCCTCTTGCCCTTACGTAAGTATTTGCTCACACCGTGTGTTCAGTGCGTTCAGTGTGTTTTGACTATCAAAGCCTCCCACCGAGAACCGCGCATTACATACCAAACACCTTCTTTAATAGCGAATACATTTGAGTGAGTTTTTGTTTCTGTTTGCGCATGCGCACAATAGCAGTATTTGGATAGGCGCCAAAATAGTCAATGGTGAAGCGTGCAATCTGATTCTTGATGCTGTCCCCTAGCCGTTCTGCTTCTCTCGAGATGCGAAGTGCCGTAATGATCACCAACTAGGGGACCAAGTTCGAGTTCTGGTGAGGACTGCATGTGTTCACTTGGCACAAATGTTCTTTTATTACCTTGCTAGTTAACTAGACCGACATCTTGTCGCTGGTATGACATTGTGGTTAATGAAAAAAAAGATGAGTGCTTGGAGACTTGAACAAACCCCTCCTTTACATTAAGCATTGCCGGCTATATGTATTTTTCGACTGGTATTCCTAGCATAATTACATCTGCTTTTTATCACAACTCTTTAAGTCAAGGCAGCTTGAAACTTTCGTAATTAATCATGTATTTTATATAATGATTCCTTCGAATCTTCCTAAAGCAGAAGAGAGTCATCGTACATCTGGCAGACACCCACACCTTTATACTTTGTGCCAATGCAGAGCTGGTGTCAGTTCTGAGACGACACGCTATTGACCACTGGATGTACAAGTTCTTATGTCATTTTTTGCTGATTTAGGAGCTTTATAACTCCCTACGGAATGGGGTAAGATTACAGCTGAAAAGAAACCCTTGACCCAGCTTGAAGGGAGAGTTTCTGTTATTCTTGTGTTTCAACATATAGGAATTCAATTAAGGCAGTTTTTAACCATGGAAACGTTTTCAATACCAGTTGGAAATTATTCAAGTTTGGATTGTCAACTGTTCTGCTCATAGGATTCCCATAACAAATTCTATTTGATAGATTGAGAGCCATGGCTAAATAATCATAGAAAATATTCTATTTTTGGAATTCTGAGTCTATCTTGGTATCTTTTTAGGAACATATCTTGTAAGGATCGTGCTTTTTTGCAGTTCTTCAAGCTAAAGCCACTCTTCTGCAGCACCCTGAGCGCCTGAGCCAGGGGGACAAGAGGGACAATTGCCCCTTCCCCGACAAATTCGGACCAAACAGTGCAAATTCGAGAAAAGCAGTGTTATTTGGGAAAAACGAGATACATTTACGGGCCTACGAGCCATCTTCTCCCCATTAACCGAAGATTAACATAAGCCTATGCGCACAACCATCTCTACTTTGCATTCACAAGGTTTAAACTCTTAGCTAAACTGCCTTGAAGCGATCTTAATTAATATACATGTATGTCATATCAATCTTCCTTCAAAACGTCCTGGAGTTATTTGTCAACTTGAGATCTCCAAATAATACGCGATATCACAAGGGCTGGTGGCTTTTTGACTAGTGGCTAGGAGTGTTGTAGCAAATGCTACTCGACTCTCATATGAGGTTGATAGATTCTGTTTCATTTGGGAATAGAATTGAGAGAGGTCGAAGAAGGGATGAGGTTTCCTCGATCTATGTTGTATAGGTCAGACAAGGGACAAGTTTTTTCTTATTTCAAATAACTGTACGAATTCAAAAATTGTGGATTGTAGCCATCTGTTCAAAGCATTTTGAATTATTGATCGCTCAAAAGGAGGGGGATTAGGACAAAAAAATGAATGTTACTACAGTCTGACCGCTATGTTTGATGATCAAAGTCATGCAATCATAACGTGTGCTCAAGTCACACGACCATTCCACATGCTCTGTGTTCATTTAACCATGTGTGTCCCTGACATTTTAGGAACAAGAAAATCCCACTAGTCCAAAATAGAAGGTTATGCAACCAATGTATCCTACCAGTAGTCACATACGGAGCTGAGACATGGATCCTAACCGAAAGATTGAACCTCAAACTGAGAACCATGCAACGTGCACATGAAAGAATCATGCTCAACCTCACATGGAGAAATGGTGTGACGGGCTAGATAAATTCAGAAAGTATTCGCTCCACGATTCCCATGATAGAGAGGTCTGGCAATTTTCGAGAGGTTTTTGTCCAACTCCAGACACTAATGGACTGATGATGATGATGATGAGGAGGAGGAGGAGAAGGGGGAGAAGGGGGATGATGATGAGGAGGAGGAGGAGGAGGAGGATGATGATGATGATGATGATGATTCATACGACTTGTATTTAAAACTTCCCAGAACCTTGGTTTAAACTTGATCAGTCTACTGATCTACCTCGTTCCTGGTGACCCCCTCTTATTTTTCCTTTTGGATAGATAGATTGACTGGCTGAAGATCGTGGCATATGTAATTATAGAAAAAGTTTATTTTTGCGACTCCGTGTCTTTTTTTAGGAACGTCTGTTCTTCAAAGAGCGTATTTGTTCGACTTATTACTATTTCATCAAATCAGAGGAGTGAAAAATAACATTTTTTTTCCAACCAAAAGGACTACGTCTGTTCCCTACGGGCGGATTCGCGGTTCTGACCAGAGGTCATACGTGACTAGAATAGGCTTTGCGCATAATTTCTTCTGTAGTCTCCGTTGGCCAAAATTGTTACGGCACGGTCAGTGCGGTTGGCATGGCTGCCCAGCTGAGTGAAAGAAGTGTGAAAGATAATTGGGCAGACAAACAAAACCCCATCCACGAACGAAGGAGATGTTGCCCTGTAAAGTGGCTAAATCGAAAAGGTTTTGAATATAGACAACACATTTTTGATTTATGAGAAATTATGCACGTCAGAACCGGTCAAAGCAACATTTAGGAGCCACTTCTGTTTTCATCAATGTTATCATTATACAATAGAACAACGCTAGCCATCAAAAATGGCGGAAGGTTCTATCTCTTTTTATATATGCGTATGTTTGTGAGTTTTTTTGTCAAACCATTCTGTCTAGAGAGTTTGAAAGTTGGCATTAGTACTTCACTGCACCTCTTCTGAAACTTATTTGTTTTAATTTTTGGAAGAAGAAGCTTTTTCGACATTTGGAGGTATTATTTTGACGGGTTTATTGATAACATATAGATTCTCTAGAATCAAGAAGTTTCTAGATGTTTTTTACTCTATTTTGAATGTTTCCCAGTTGGAAACGCCAGTGATATCATAAATATAATTTAATCTGACCATATTTATTTTTCGATGGAATTTTTTTTTTCATGATTTTAAATTCTGGCGCTACGATTGTTCATTTGTAGTGAATTCATTAAGTTTTCACCAGTAGATTCAGTCGTTTTTCACTGGAGATCAAGCAACTTCCTCAACAGGCCAGCACTCTCCTCGGTATACAAGCTAATATTAGTAATATTTTCGTCTAGAGGGTTTTAATTATAATTTTCATATATTGTACATGTTGATTTTCGACACGAACTGTATTTAGTAGCTTTCACTAGGGGCCATGTGTCAGCAAGTCACCTAAAACTCCAGTACTACCCTCAGTATGTGCACTGCTCAGTGCGTGCTGTACTAAGCTAAGCCCAGCAAATTTCGAAACACCATCTTCCAGTCCAAATTTGACCTTGTGTTGTCTCAAGGTAAGCTTAGTGAATATCTAAACACCACCCTTTTACTTCATTTTGTTCTGTGCTGTACAAAGCTGAGCTTTGTAAATATCGAAAGATAAGATGGAATTTTGTTTCGCTGGAAGGATGATAACAATATCTTGCTTTCTTCAAGATTTGAAACCTGGACAATTCAATGAAAGAATAGAACACAAATACCTAGCAACAAAATTGCAGAGAACGAAAGGTCAGAATGATAAAAAGTATCGGAAAAGAATTAGGTGAATAGCATAGAAAAAATACACAGAAGAAAAATCTCATACAATGATTTAAAAGGTGTCGACTCACTTCGACGCCATGTGTATGTTCTGAAACCAAGACCGACAACTGAAAAGAATGACAATGAAATCTCAGAATTCATCAGGTTTTTACGTCAACAAAGGTGAGGAAATATCTGTCTCATCTCTTTCGCCCGAACTCGGCGGTCAACACCTCCATTGTATCGATCTGTATGGCGGAATTTCAATCAAGTCATTATGATTCTGCTATATTTATTATTCCTTATCTCACTAACCTTGGCTCCCGTGCGTCCGTGCGTGTGTGTTTGAGGATGAGTTGTGTGTACGTGTGTGTGTGTGTGTATGTGTTTGAGGATGAATGTGTATGTGTGTGTGTGCGTGTGTGTGTGTTCCACCACTGAATAGCCATGATGAGTACGTATGTCTCGATGTTAGAGTATCCTTTTTTGCAATTTTCCTTTGTATCGTTTGGTTGTTTTTCTCTCACTTTCTCCTCTCCACCCTCTCTCTCTCTCTCTCTCTCTCTCTCTCTGTCTGACTATCCCTCTCTCTCTGTCTGTCTGTCTGTCTCTCTCTCTCTCTCTCTCTCTGTCTCTCTCTGTCTCTCTCTCAAAAGTGATGACATATCCTTTCTCAGCGAACATAGTGTCCGTTTTAACTTCTTCAAGTCAGTCTGGGTTTTTTTAATTCATATTACAATAAGGTTTTTTCTCTTTCTCTCTGCACGCACACACAGAGACACACACACACACACACACACAGACACACACAGACACACACAACAAACAACGGTCATTACCAAAGGTTCCAATCGATTTCGTTCCCTAACAAATGTTGCCTTGTACCTTACTAATCTGATTACTCTTTCTCTTTCACCCTATATATCTCTCTTCTCTCACTATCTCTTCCTCTCACTGTCTCTTTGTCTCACTATCCCTTTCTCTTTTTCTCTTTCTTTCTTTCTTTCTTTCTCTCTGTCTTTATATATAGAATTATATATTGCGTTATACTATATTGGAATGATCTCCAGTGATTACATAAACAACGTAAGTAAAACAGACAATCAAAGAAAATGGGACTGCTTATTGTTCATTCCATTTAATTATCTTGGCCAAATGATACATTCACCATGTAATAAGTTTCAATATAATATAACGCAATTTATGATTATTCTGACGGATCACATATCCATTTCTTGGAAATCTTCGATCTATGTGATTGATATTTACCAGCAAATTAAATGCATTAACGAGAAGATAGATTATTTTGAAAAATAAACATTTGTCGTGTGAAATAATTTCTTTTTATCGACAAGCTGCTGACTTTTATATTATATGCGTCGTTTTCACTCGCCTTCCCTCAATTTTTCCATCTATTTATTCATCTGAAATTATTTGTATCATATGTATCCGTGCATATTCCTATCTATCTATCTATCTATCTACCTATTCGTTCTGTCACTCCCACTCCCTCTCCTTTTCTTTGATTTTTTCCCTTCTCCTGTTCAGATCATTCAGTATATTTCTCTCTATGCCCATAATAATATTTTCTTATACTTCTAACTACTTATCTCTCTCCATCACTGAGATGCATTTTTATTATATCCAAATTTTTTTATTGCTTAAAAAAAAGTTACACTTCTCTTCCCCAGCCAAACCCAGCCTTTTTTCCCCTCCTTTCGAGATATCCGTGTTACTGGAACTCCTTTCCAAGACATCCCTACCCCACCTCGCCCACAAATCCCCGTCCTACCCTAGCTGCTTTTTCTTATCACCCTGACTCGCGCCAAAATTTCTTTTAAAAATGGCCGTCAGAAATCTGCCGCTCTTTTTCATCGACTTCCCCCAACAGGACGCCTCGCCCTAGCTTACGAATGCCACGTACTTCTTAGCCAGCAACGCCTCGACCCTGTTGGAAGATTAGGATCGAATACACCGACGAATATACATCGTTCCCTCATAGTCGAAGCCAATAACTTACTGTGCCAGCGCATGGACTATTCGATGACGAGATAATTTTACGCGTGTACTTACTATTTTTCAGCGATCTATTTTATTACTAGCAACCATTCAATGGAAAAATAGGGAATAATAAATACACACATTAATATAACGCCAAACAAACATTCTTAGCAATACAAATATAGTCACAGTTGATATAGTTACATAATTCAAGATTTCATACGAATATGATGTATTTTGTATGGAAGTTATTTTATACCACACATCATTCAATTTTTTTAAAACAAACAGATTACTTGCACATCACTCAAAAGACGTATTTGATGATGAGTGATCAATAATTATAGTAACAAACGTGACTCGTTTTTCGTGTCACTTCTACTGAGTGTTCACCCAGGTGAATACTAACTCCATTGTACCGGTTCAAATGTTTGAATGCGTATATATATATATATATATATATATATATATATATATATATATATGACAAAGAATGAGATTATGTTAAAAAATAAATATTTGTTGTGCGATATATATATATATATATATGCAGGTACATTTATAAGAATACGGCATAATGATCGAAAAACATTTATTTTGCACAACAAATATCTATTTTTAACATAATCTCCTTCTTTGTCATTCCACTTATTTTAGCGATGAACAGTGATCACATACACCAAACATTATTCAGTAAAATTTCAAGATATAAAAATCCAGCTCAGAATTACGTGTCAGGCGCCGGAATACTGATGCGCACTCAGAGGTATATATATATATATATATATATATATATATATATATATATATATATATATATATACACACACACACACATATATATATACACACACACACACACACACATATATATATATATATATATATATATATATGAAATAGGTACATAAGTATGCATTCAATAATACATATACATATAATACATAAACATCTATGTATATCTATTTGTTGAGGGTTTATAAAATAACCATGACTCTATTGTACACCTCTATTGACCACTCTTGACCAAGATATTTTTTCGAAACCGTTAATCAAAACAAAGGTTTCTTCATTTTTTAGACTCGTCTGACTGGCTATGTATTCATGTATCATGCACATTGTCTGTACTAATGGAGCTAGAGGGTGGAACTTTAGAAATTTTCCCCTCATTATAATGACTGACTGGATTTTGATAATTACAATGAATGCATTTGAAACTAAGGATGGAATTAAGGGTAGTAAGATTGTGTTGTGTCAGTCTTACAAGTGCAGAGGGTAGGCCTGTTTTTGAACTCGACGTCCATGTTCTTTGCTTATACATTTGTTCAAACACGGGACTGTGACACACGCGCGAAAAACGCTGTTTCCTCCGCTGGAAAAGAAAAAAGAGAAAAAAGGCAATCTCAGGTAACGAAGTACGTGTTGAACAAAAATTCCAAATATTGACTTCCTCGACTATATCGAGATGGGAAAGATCTTAAAATAGTTCACTGGAAATATTTCAATTGTCCTTACACAATAAAGAATAAACAAGAATTGGCATTGCAATCCAACATAGCATTTCTTTGTCCAGGTGTAAAATTAACTGTGCGTATCAGTGGCTTTATTCAGTGTCTTTTGGCTACTTAACAAATCAATATCATCGCTCTGTTGTTTCGGGGCCCAAACGAGCGGAGTTCGGAACAATAAAATAAACACGTTTATCGGAGGTGCTTCATCATCATCAGTCTTTTAACGTCCATCGTTGGACATAGACCTTCCCCAGGATTCGCCACAATTCCCTATCAGGGGGGAACCCGGAGCCAGTATTTCCTGAATTTGTCTAGTTCATCTCTCCATCTTGTGTTCTGTCGGCCTCGATTTCTCGTGTGATCTCTGGGAATACATGTTGTGAGTCGTGATGTCCATCAATTGTCTGTCATTCTCGTAACATGACCAGCCCATTGCCATCTGAGTTTTTTAATAGTTTCTATGATGTCTCAGACTCCTGTTTTCTTCCTGATATGCTGTGCTGTCTTGTGATCTCTCCATGTAAGGTTGAGCATGATTCTCTCATGTGCACGTTGCATGCTTCTCAGTTTGTAGCCCTGTCTCCTGCTTAGGTTCCATGTTTTAGCTCCATAAGTGACTATCGGGAGAATTAGAGTGATTCTTTGCTTGATTTTATCCCCTTCAGTCAATAACGATTATTGCTGTACTGAGTTTGATTCATTTCTTGGTGCCCCATACTCTATCGTTTGAGCCCAAATTAGGATACCCTTAATGTGACATGGTCTATTTAGACTAGCATTCCCATTTTGGTTGCTGTAGTTACAATGTTTCGATCGTTGTACCCTTCGGCCTTCTCTGGGTATATCGTATTCGATTGGGCAGGAGACAATTTAACCAAATCAGAAACCTTTGTTGCTTTTCATGGCACTGAACAGAGCAATGTTCTTGGCAATGGTACACGTTATCAGGAAGTCAGATTGTTGTTGGTGGTGGTGTGTGCCGGAAGTTTGTTGGTACTGATGGGATCCGTATGGTCGGAGAGTCGCGAGAATATGGCTTCTACATACTATGTCGCGTGTTTGCCGACAATTCTTCGGTAGGAAACTTTGTGGAGTATATTCATGACTGAGAAGAAGAGGGCACCGTGGATGCTCCAATACGTCTACTGGAATAGCAATGTATTCTATGTCAACCACTGACTCATCGCTTTTCAGATGCGTGGGTATCAGCTTATTCGCGATCTCTCTGTCTGTGTGTGCGAGCTCCCCTCCTCTATCTTTCTATGGGTTGATCTGCCCAAATAAATGTCTACATACATACATACACACACACACACACACACACACACACATATATATATATATATTAAATACAGAAATTTTGTCTATGACACTAGTATATCCTCTTGGGTATATATACAACTTGTGGTATATATTTCACCTACGTACACACACACGCACACACACACACACACACACATATATATATATATATATATATATATATATATATATATATATATATATATATTTGGTTCATAGATGTGAAGTGATCCCACAGAATGTTCATGAAAGTGACAATTGGAAGGTGAAGAGAAAAAAAAGTGTTACACCTCAAATTGTTTTTATTATCAAGTGGTATGTTTCGGTGCATTTTGACGGGTGTCAGCCATCTTTTCCAGAGAAAAACTTTCAGCAGTTCAGAGGAAATTTGGCTATCTACGTGTTTGAGGTTGAGGAAAAGAAGGAGGCCATTTTTGTGTTATTTAGTAGGTGTTGGAGGGAAGGTGTTTGTATCTGTCTAAGTGAGAGTCAAATTTTTTTCTGAAATCAGAAGGGTCTGTGAGAGGAGAGTTCAAAGGGTATTTCCTATCTGTGTGGGTATTTGGCTTGTCTTACATAAGAAGGAACAGTGAGTGGAGGATGATGGGACTGGAATAGTCACTTCTTAGGGAAGTTAGAATTTTGTTTGTATTTTTACAATGGAGAATTGGTGCCTACCATATCTATCTATCCGTCTATCTATCTGTCTATCTATCTATCTATATATATATATATATATATATATATATATATATATATATATAGTCTTATCTGCATTCACGTCAAAGTTTTAGTTTTGTACAGGTGAAAAACTGGAAGACAGTCTCTGATAAATCCCTATGATATAAATTAAGGCAGAGAGGTGAGTGCGTAAAAAAAATCTTGGTCAATTCCTCTGAAATTATACGGTCAGTGGATTAATTTCATTGTCCCAATGAACAACTAGATAATAAGATGGACATTAAAGAGACCAACTGTTTTTACAGATTATATTGTGTAATTGATACAAACTCCAATAGCAACTTGTCATCGTCTTTCTTTGAGCCAGTGATGCGACTCAGTTGGTTTTGGTTATGATTAAGAGTACTTGTTTTATTCGAGACTTTAGTACAGAATGTAAAGAGAGATAGGTTGAACAAAGATTGGAATTTCCTCTTTTGTAATCGTCAGAGCCAAAAGATCATGGTGCACTTAGTAAATAACTATTGATCATTTAAAGAACAAATATTATATTAAAATCTACTTAGGGAATTTTGTATTATGCTTTACTTTGATTATACAAAATCTTATAAATAATTTTGTAACGCTCGTATGAATGTACATAATGGGAGCCAAAAAAACTTGCACACCCAGAAAAGAGCGTATTTTGGACCAATGGTCACTTGCTGATCTGCACAATGTTACTGTACGTATTTAGACGGAGAACACCGGAAATGGCCGTATTAAACGTTAGCCTTTTGCCAATATGTTGGAAGGAAGGAAGGAAAGAACGGAAACAGGCCTGGCGTATTGATTGTTTTTATTTTTATTTTAGTTGGCCTAGCAAAAAAAGTTATAATATTTCAGGTCATCTACCACAATGCCCTCACGGGTTGGCTGACATTTATTGATCTAAATCGAAGTAAGGGGCAAAAAGCCAAACGAGATGTTTTTTTTTTCAGAAAGAGTGAAGAAGGCTACAGGTTGATGTAGAAATTTCTTTTTTACGACCTAATCAGACACAGTTTTCAAAAGTGCGGCAATCACTGACAAACAAATTTTAATGGTTTCTGTCACTACCTCTGCATAGAAAACTGTTGTGTTTAACATAGTTTTAACCAGCAGTGTTAAAATTGGGTTCCACTTGACCCCAGAGTTCTACGTAAATTTCCCTGGGGTTCTGCAAAACAAAATGACTTTTTCATGATTTACTTGATAATTCTTCATTACATAAACGATCCCTTCACGGCTTTTGAATGTCTCTACTTCATTTCTTTAACTCGTACAGATATTTTTATATAAGACATCAATTAAGAACATCTCGCCTTTTAGATTTAAAAAAAAGCTTGGCTGCGTTAGGATGAAACCCCTTGCTTCATTTAACTCTAGAAGGCAAACAAAACTAAATTTATTTCTTCATAGATTTTATTCCCAAACTATGTATTCCGTTTCAACTACGTTATCGCTTGAAAATTCAATGTTTACCAAAGAAAAATGAATAAATAAAACACCTTTTAACTTTGAAATAAACTAAATACTAAAAAGAACAAAGTTTCAAAATTAATCATGTTTTTTTTTTAAATCTGTCGGTTTTCTCACCTAGGAATAGATTCTGCGAAAATTAATTTGTTTTTTTGTTCGTTTGGTGAAATAACATATATTCTGTTCTATTCTATTCCATTCAATTCTATTCTTTGCATCAGAGACTGCCATTTTTGTCATTGCTTGATTTGTCATCGGTTTTGGGTGCGTCATAATATTGCGTGTATGGCTAATCGGATTTGAATGAGGTAATGTTGTTACATTATGAAAACAAAGTCAACCCTAAAGTTTGACAAAAACATTATGTTTATTTACGCTACACAGACAATGTACAGTCGGTAGCCGTTCATAGATCTATTTTTCCTAAATAAGCTTTGTTCCGTCCCATTCGAGTATGTTTTTTCTACTTGGGTAATACACTTTCGAATAATTCCATAAACAAGGCTAAAATTCAATAATTACATATGTATGTGAATATATATATATATATATATATATATATATATGTGTGTGTGTGTGTGTGTGTGTGTGTGTGTGTGTGTTGAAAAGGAATTCATCTTTTGAAAAGGTTTCCTGGAAAATGTAATTATTGAAGAGAGTTCTCGAGTAGTCGCAATTTGAGCATTGGTTCAAACTATTACCAGAATATTGAAGCACCCAGCTAAGGTTGAATTCGCTTCACTAGCAAAATTCTGCAAGACTAGATTACAAACTATCGCTCTACAGCAGATACTTACTAAATATTTACCGTACATATTTAGTGAGTTTAGCTTAGGCAAGCAAAGGATTGGAATAAGACAACAATTTCAATGGTTATCTCGTTTGCACAGTTCCGAGTGTCTTATCCATCTTTGCCTTAATATAATTGGTTTTTATCTTCTTCCTCTTCTTCTTCTTCTTTTTGTTCTTCTTATCATTGTTATCATTATTATTATTGTTGTTGTTGTTGATGATAATGATGATGTTGTTATTATTATTACTTCCGCTCTCCTTTCAATCTATTGCCGAGTCGTTAACAAGAACCTGAAAGTTGAAGATTTTCCCTTCCCCAGTCTTATTTTGTGTATTGTAATTTTCGTGCCTGTTGCTGATCTTTCTTTTCTTTTATGCTGCAACTTGAATTAACATACAACAGATGATACTGTTCGTCTTAATATGTGGGCAGGGTCTGTAGGCATTATCTTCTGGATTTCACAGAGAGAAAGGTCACTGCAGATTTCGGCAAGATGTTCTTACCTTTTCTTATCATCCCTACCGCCCCGATGATCACAGGGAGACTTTATGTTCTCAAGTGCCACATCTTCAGTATCTTGATTTCAAAGTCATTGTACTTGCCTTAGTTTCACAAGTTCCATCACTGCTATACCTCGATCAGAGGACATGTCAAAAAACAAGTTCTTTTATGGTGGCCCTTGACTATTATGTCGGGTATATTTGCTTTGATAGTCCTATCCATATTCATTGCCTGGTAGTCACCGCTGGGTACTGAGTGATAGCAAGTTTTAGGCCTTCCTCTTCACGCTCTCACAGTCCACGGTAATGCTATGGATTATGGTTTGCCACCGGATTCCCAGTGATTATCGCTGTAGTCTGAGTGACGGTCTCCTCAGGTCTCCAGCCTTTCCCTGACATCAAACCCACCTATCACAGCAGTGCAGTGATTTGTACAGCCTTTATCATGCCTTTTTATTGTCTTTTAGGTCATTGCTATCAGCTGGGGTCGTGGGTTTCATAATTCCAGTATTCTTCTCAATACTCTTGTAGTCCCCAGTAGTGCAGCGGCCTGTATAGTCTCAATCCTTATTATTATTATTATTATTATTATTATTATTATTATTATTATTATTATTATTATTATTATTATTATTATTATTATTATCAACTATATATATATATATATATATATATATATATATATATATATATATATATATATATATATGATATAACTCTGTAGTTTTAAGACCAAGTATTTTTCTGTAAATCTCTTGAGTATAATTCAGCTGAAGAATTCTGCCTTCCCTCACAATAAGATAAAAGATAAATTTCTAACTTTTTCCCTGTGTACTTTCGTTGACGCACCTAAACTAAACTTTATTATTTTTTTAGATAATTGATACCCAAGTGTACGTGAATTTATTGCCTCTGATACAGAAGCATGCCATCAAAAAGATTTTATATTCGTTTCCAGTCAGGCCACCTTTCTCGATGCAATTCATAAAAACAAATCAACTTTTATATCTCAAATCAGCAAACTGAGATACGCACTGTCTAGCGTCTGTTTTATTTCTGTCTTGCTTTCACTCTGTTTAATAACTTTAAAACCGATTACTGTAGACCAGCCATCGCCTACGTCTCGGTAGGTCGTGGGTTCAATCCACCGTATCATACATAACACCTTTAAAAAGAATTTCTCAATGCCTTTCTACTGATCTCTCAGCACGAGGACTAGCATTGAGGAGGCTGGGAGGCTACAGCCAAATATGTTTTTTTTTCAAGATCAGTGAAATCAAGTAACATCAAGCCAGGTCAGTGTGTAAATGGGTAACCATTCGGGAATACCAGGCCCTGTAAGCAGTATGAAGCTTCGGCAGTCCTGTCGAGCCAGAAGTAGGTCTTACTAACAATTGCCCGTGTGTACCTCACAACTCGACACCTTGATGAGGGTTTAAGCAGGTTTTACTGTGATACATACAAACGTAATAACTTTGAAGGGAGGAAAATTGATCCAGGCGACTCCGCATTGAATGGCGTAAGATATCAGCAATATTTTAGATTACTCATGTCGTAGAGTAGAGCTTAAATAATCTGTAGATCAAGCCATAGCCAGAGATTCAACTCCTCACCACATTCCTCTCAATTATGGCCACGTGCCATTCTCGTTATTCGTATAGGCATCAACTGGTTTACACTTTGACAAAACGTCAGGTAACAAAATTAAAATAATCGGACTTACTACCAATGACGTGCAAGATCAGTTTGGTAACCATTAAACGACGAGGTAACTTGAGAATTTGTAATGCTTTTCAGGTAGCATTCATAGATCAGCAAATACTTTGAGACAAATACAACTGGCAGGCTTCTTGGATAAGTCACTCTCCTTTGATTACCGCGCAAGCAGTAATAACTACAATTGCTGCGGCTATTGGATACATTAATAGGGGCCATATATATATATATATATTAAAATCTCAAACAGTTACATGTTGAATAACTGATGATCCAAACAAGAGACTATTTATGCATTTTACCATGATAACAAAGTATATGTAAAACAGGGAAAAAACACGGAAGAAAATTACATAAATTGCATTGACAGATATTAGAAAATGAGTGCCTGAAGTGAAAAAAAAATCTTTTGAAAATTTTTTTAATGGTTGGTGTTTAAAACTGTAAAGCTTCCAATCCTATATATATATACAATAACACTTGTTTCCCATCGTGTCCTAGTAAGTAGGCCCTTTTCTTTTCGTTGGCACAGCTCAAAGAGGGTACTGCTCACTAGGGGCAGTGGCAAAAGTCCATGCTACATTCTGTTTGCGCCGTTGAAACTCACTGAAATTTTGGGGAGTACTGCGTATAGATGCACACTCAAATACACCCACGGGCACTAAGACACACACACACACACACATATATATATATATATATATATATATATATATATATATATATATATATATATATATATATTTATATCAGGAATATCACAAATAATCCTTTAAATCACTGCATTCATTGCGTTTGCAGAAGGATTCCAAAAGTCAAGACGATGACTCCCCATTGAGAAGTGGCATCGGAAACATTCTTAAGGTCTTCGATTATTTATGGATAACTTGGCATCCTGACTTTTGCAGAAATGACACCGTTTTTTTCTTATCTTGCTTTCTCAAAATATAAAGCTCCATCTTTTCAACAGAAGTAATACTTTTGATTAAGCTATGCGTAAAGTCCATTCAAAGGGTTTTACATAACACGAGCGCGTCATTTGTTTGTTCATTTGACCTTTGGCCATATTCACATAAATATGTTTCCTCAGTTTCATCCTTGGCTTTGCGTAAGTTTAGTGTACCTTTTTTTGTTCGCACTTGTGCTCAAAGTTGCCTTGCAAAAGGCAAATGCCTTCGATATCGTAATATCTGTATAACCTTTAGATGGCCGGGCTAGAGATCAGTTCTCGATTATGCGGCTAGCAGCAGAGCTTCACCTTTTGCAAGCGGTCGTTTCTGACAGCCATGAAAATTTCTTGGTTAACCATAATGATGGCCGAGAACCGCTTTAAACCAGGGTGGTCTGTCAGGGTAGTTTAATCAACTGGAATACAAAGTAGATTGTTTATTTAGGTCCCGATTGCAATAAATAATATGGGTCAAGGAATGAAAAGACATAGACAAATGCGAATGGACCAAGCTAGATTATATATATATATATATATATATATATATATATATATAGAGAGAGAGAGAGAGAGAGAGAGAGTGAGTGAGAGAGAGACAGAGACAGAGACAGAGACATAAACAGACAGACAGACAGACAGACAGGCAGGCAGACAGACAGAGACAGAGGTAGATACGAGCAGACTGAGATTGATTGAGAGGGGGGAGAGAGAAAGGGGGAGAAATTGATTAGGACCGACTGAAATGGAAAAATTCGAGAGGACTGGTATAGATGATTAGATAAATAGATCTAGAAAAGTAGGGGGCAGATTTATATAGACCTGTAGGAAAAGAGATGGTTAAACACGAATAGATATAGATACAAAAAGTTTATATATATACATGAGTGTATGTGTGTGTGAAGAGAAAGGGAAGGGGGATAAATAACAGAGGGGCTGTAATACATATATATATGGTGGGTTTATATTTCAGCTCTATATACAATATTTGATTTGAGACTTTTGTTTTGCAAAGGGCATCCGTTTCTGTTTGTACAATCACAATCTGGTTTATTTATGGTTTCTCCATTGGTATTATTTCTAATCACTCTATTGTCATGTTTTGTAATTGAAATTATCTATACAACAATCGCTGATTTTCGGTTTGTTCTTGTCAAATATTTAAACAGTGGGTTGCTTGAAGGAAGTGTTTTTCAATCAATTAGAGGAATATTTTCCCTATGTTGGTTTTTACTTGTAAGTTGAATGGTGGTGTGTACCAGATGACTTTCCTACTTCTGCTTTTTTTGTTGTTGCTATGTATTACTCTATTGGATTTTTCTTTTTCATCGTATTTGAAGCTAGTTTCAGTGAAACTGCTGTTCTTTTAGGCTTCAGTATATTTAATTCTAACATGGTTGAATATTGCTTCGTTTGAGTTGTATATTAGCCAAGATGCAATTGATTTGGAATCATTTATTAATGATTTTGTTTAGGTTGTTAGATCTTCTGTTAATATATATAATTTTAGAATGTTTTCTGTGTGGTTTATGGATGTTATTATTTAGATTAAAAGTAGCATCTAAAAAAATGTAAAATTCTTACATTGACCTTGATTTCAACTGTAATGCTCAATTTTTGAATTTCTTTTATTATGTAAATTTTAGCATATTTGCACGTTGCTACTTTTTACAATTAGTAGGCCATCATCCAGGTAGAGCCCTATATTTTTAGAGTTTAGTTTTCTGGTAGGGCTATACAGAATATACAAACTGATCAAGTCCGACATCTCGGCTGGATCGAGACTACCCATAGAAACATCAAAACTGCTGACATATATATATATACATCACAGAGAAAGGATTGGACGGAGATAGATACATGTATAAATATATGAATTCTCTAAATCAACGAAAAAAAAAAGAAGGGAAAGGCAGCATTGTGTTATGATTATATCAGAGATATATTGACGGATATGGACCGTTTGAGAAAATATGTGTATGTAAATACATGGAATCTATGAGCCCATGAAAAAAGATAGAAAGACGTAAAGGTTTCATCATTTCAAAGTATAAACATAAATATGTACAGAACGAAATAGATAGATGGATTAAGTCGATAAAAGGGAAGGAAAAACGAAAAGGTTTCGCGATAGATCGATAGATAGATAGATTGATTGAGTCGATAAAAAGGAAGGAAAAAAACAGAAAGCTTCCCTGATGAAGAGATAGATCAATAGATTGATAAATGGATTGATTGAGTCGATAAAAGAGGAGAAAAAACAGAAAGCTTTCGTGATAGAGACACATATATAGAGATAGATTGGTTGAGTCGATAAATAGGAAGGAAAAACTGAGATTTCGTTGTAGATAGATAGATAAATTCCTGTCTACTCACATACACATGATTTATAATTGATGAAAACGGAGAAATTGAGGAATGTTCAGTTTTTTCTCTTCTCAAACAGATTGGTTGTAATGCCTGCACGTATGAACACGTACCATGACGCGGAAAATTAAAAAGGGTACGTAGGGACATAAATCATTGAAAGGAAGTTAGAAAAAAAAGGGGGAGGGAAAAGGTATTTGAGAGCATAAAGGAAGGAAAGGGGACAAAAAGAGTGGAAGGACGAAAAGGGAGAAAGGAAAGATGAAAAAGAGGGTGAGAGGAAGGCAGGGAGAAAGTCGGAAAGATAGACGGAGAAGGAAAGAGTAAGGAGTGAATGAGAAAGACAGGAGGAGAGAGACAGGGGTGAGGAAACAATGAAAGAATGAAGAAAAAGGAATTGGGAAAAGGAAGAAGAAAAGGAAAAGAAAGCCATAAAGGTCAATAAGGAAGCAGAGGGGGGGAAGAGAGAGGGGGGGAGTAAACAAAAACGAAGGTGAGAAGAGAAGAGAGGTGGGGGAATCATGGAACGAAGAAGTGTGATAAAGGTAGACGAACTAAACAAATCTAGAAAGTATTGGCTCTGCAACGCCCTGATAGAATGGTCTGATTGGAAATTGGGGTGGTCAATGTCCAACAACGGATGCTAAAAGGTTCATGATGATATAACTTGTTGATAAATACAACAAAAACTTGTATTGCGTAAATCCAGACGGGGATTTGGAGTTTTCAAACTTATCCGAAGTTTCCGATTACCATTACAATCAATTCATAATAATTCTATTGATTCCACTCTACAATGTTTGAAGAAAACAATGTACTTGTCATTTTTTACCCCCTTCAGAAGATAAGCTCTTTCCTACATTCTATAACGTTTCATTACTATTAAAATGGATAAACGAACTGTCACAAAAAACTGTCAACAAAGGTTTCTTCAGTTTTTTGATTGGTTGTGTATCTAAATATGAATGTATCACGCGTACATATCTTTTATTCCTTATTTTGTTTTGTTTTCGCTTTTTAATTACCCAGAATTCAATTTGCAATGTACGTTTATGCTAAATAGATCCTTTGGTTTGTGTCCGGCAACATTCACACTTGTTTGTTTCTTTAAAAATTCAGACTTTTAGTGATCACCACCCTTCAAATAGACGAGAGAAATAACTTTTTAATTTATAACCCATCTTTCCAAATGTTTAAATAAAACTCCCCCCTACACAGCATACTTCTGAAAAATGCTTGTAACTTGATTGTTTCTATTGAGTGACTAACCAGACCAGTTCTATAAGTTGTTCAAATTATTAATCTCATTCTTTTTGTTTGAGATATCTTCTATAATTGTGGGAAGAGTCATCATCATTCCAAAGGTCGTTTGGATTATTGATCTCATTCTTTAGTTAAAGATATCTTCTATAATTTCGAGAGGAATCATTATCATTACTAGAGTTGTTCGGACTATTGATGTCATGCTTTTCTTAGAAATACCTTTCATAGTTTCGAGAAGAGTCATAATCATTACTAGAGTTGTCTGGACTATTGATGTCATTCTTTTATAATTTCGAGAAGAATCATAATCATCCCAAGAGTTGTTCGGACTATTGATGTCATTCTTTTGTTAGAAATTCCTTCTATAATTTCGAGAATAGTCATAATCATTATTTGGGTTGCTTGGACGATTGATTTCATTGTTTTTGTTTAAAATACCTTTTATAATTTCGAGAGGAGTCATTATCATTACAATATTTGTTCCTTACTTATACTTGCATCGATGTTCCCTGTTAATCATACTTGCATTAATAATTCTTCTCCACTCAATCTGATACAAAAGACCCTCTCATTTAAACAAGTTAGGACACTTATTTGGAAAATCTCAGATTTAATTGATGAGATGTAAACGTTTATTCACACTATTAACATCTTTTAAGTGGCTAACGTAAGAGGACCTGGAAAATTCTGCTCAAACTTACGGAAAGATAATAGATATTCCATGAAATTATGGCATATAATCACGACACGTATATATAGAGAGAGACAAATTCTAAATTGCGTTATATTATGTAAAAACTTATTTAAAATAATCGGCCGTTGGTACATGGTTAGTGCATCATTCAATTCAGACAACATAAGTAGAATAAACAATTAAAGAAAATGGGATTGCTGTAGGAATCGAACCTGCTACCGATAGAATGGCCACTTCAACGTAGCAATGTACTTACCATTGTGCTAAACAGAATGTCGGTAATGCAAAGGCTGAGTAACTGCTTTTGATCCAAGCTCTCATCTCGTTTATTCTCGGTCTCTTTCATCTCTTTCAACGTGACGGCGTGTGTTTAAGAAATGGACATATTTGGTCCGACAGAATAACTTATAAATGTCAGATAGAATTTCGATTTGAACGGTCGCATGATATATAGACTTTTTAAAGAAATCTGGAAAGAAAATCCTCTAAAAAAATGTTCACAAAAAAGGGGAAACTTTAAAACGACTACGTTCAAAATAATAATTTTATAGCTGTGACCATACAAAAAGATGACAGGTGGCTGATATTTTTGTAATCGGTCAGGATTAAGGCAAAAAAGACTCTTGATAATTTTTATTATGCTTATATGCAATCTTAGCTTATTCGTTGTGCATCGTTTTCACATATTTTGCCTCTCTTCAATAAATCAAAAGAGTAATTGCACAAAACATGAGGGAAAGTGGTTGGCTCATATTTTTGCGCAGGAGTATACATAACTTATCGGATATTTCAAATGGCGAAACTCAGCGTCTCAGAAACAGTGACCTTTAACAATATAAGAGTATTTTATTCATTTCTTTTTTTACAAACTTTTAGACTTTTTCTCAGAGCGAACATTTCGCCAGATAGTATTATTGATCTAGTTGCGTGCAGAGACTTGAATTGTAGCGTTTGGGGACGCTGCATACGTCGCACAAAGGCACGCATAGGCTTGCTAATTCAGAGAAACACACACACACACATATCCATGTTTAAAGAAACCCATATACAAACCCACCATGATGAACGTAAGCATACACAAGTATTCTCATACGCGTTGTCCATTGATTGGTGGATTACAAAAAAGAGCGTGGCCTACAAGTAACCAATGAGGAGAGACAGAAGAATATGTTCTCTGAACGGGAGCCAATCGAATCATCGAGGAAGGAAGTGCACTGCGCTCTTTTTGG
This sequence comes from Thysanoteuthis rhombus, assembly GCA_963457665.1. Lineage (NCBI taxonomy): Eukaryota > Metazoa > Mollusca > Cephalopoda > Oegopsida > Thysanoteuthidae > Thysanoteuthis > Thysanoteuthis major. The sequence goes on along the minus strand of OY735222.1, from coordinate 23,673,283 downwards.
TGAAGGGATTATCAGAAAAGAAAAGACTTGAAGAATTGGCACTTGACGCACTCCAAGACTCGTAAACGACCGAGAGGAAACCAGGGCTGCAAAAAGGTCTTAAGACTTGGCAAATCGATGGTAGTGAATGCCTGTGGGATACACATTTCTTTCTTCTCGTACGATGAAAAAAATCCAGCTGAAAACTTCGCATAGAACCATATTATTCGAATTAGTTATCGGCGGTGCTTTTGGACAGAAAAGCAATTTCCCCCTCAGTTGTCGCTAATTTTAACTCTTCCCTAATATCCTACCATTTTCAACCACTATCCTGGGAAGTGAATTGGTAAACCCTTATTAAAAATGGTCAATGGGTGAGAGTCAGGAGTTCCTTTCTAACTCTCAGCTTTTCGCAGAGTAGTTTGGGGAGAAGGACAATGATTGCGGTTGTATTTTAGCGCCAAAAGTATCTGAACCCGTTTTGAGCAAAATTTCAAGTTAATTCTATGAGCGTTTTAGGGTTGAGGAGAGTAGAGAAGAAAGAAAAAGGAAAGCAATTATAGTAAAGATGAGAAAAGAAAAAAAAGTGATACTGTTCGAGGTAAAGAAATCAGTTTAGCGACACCAGATAATTCAATGTCTCGTCCAGAGCTTTCCATTTTTCTCTTTCTCCCTTTATTTTTCTATTTCTTTCTTTCTTTCTTCTTTTTATTGATCAACGATGTTGGAATAGAATCCCTCTATTTCTTTTCCTTTCTCTTTCTATCTACCATTTTCATTTTTTAGTCTCGACCGTATGTTTTTACAAAGCATATCTTAGTCTAGCATCAGGCAACAAGGATGGGTCCCCAATAACGATCTTACTCATTATACAATAGCATTTGTCTCCAAACCATGACGCCACATCTAAGTACCTTAAACGTATAAATATATCAGGAAGGAAGCTCATGAAATTGCAAAGCGATCGGCCAACAAATAAATGACTGTACACAGTGAAACTTTTGTGACCAATAAACCTATATACGTATGGATATTTCTCCATATATTGCCCGTATCATTTCTCGCTAATTTTGCCGCTACTCAACCAATCCCAAGCATAGCTTCAATTTTAGCTAAACTTCTTCCAGAAGATGGTTTCATAATCTAGGGAGTCGTCAAGGTGTCATGATGGGCCTTGGATGACCGCATAAGAACATAGTGTAGTGTATGTAACTTGATGTGTTTTATCAAACGAAGGAAAGCTTAGTAAGTAAAATTAGAACTTGTTTCCGTTTCTTTGATTCCATCTCCTTTCAGGGTTTTTCTTCCAAAGAATAATTAAGTTTATCAGGTTTTTTAATTGGCTATGTACCACAAATGTATTTTTGTTGTTACATTGCTCGATACTATTCCTAATTCTGAAACCAACAACACCCGAGGCCGGTGGATACACAGCTAAAACGATATGAAAAATGAAGACGTGGACGAGGAAAATGGTCGTACCATATCGTAAATGATTATGGAGCTAGAAGTCTGAAATTTTCAAAATTTACTTTTTGTAATGTCTGGAATTCTTTTTTTTTTTTTTTTTCGTTCTTTCACCCCAAGTAGGTTTTTTAGAGGACGTTTAATTTGAATGATAAGTTATGCCGAATTGATCACTTGGTTTGTGCCCTGCAGTATTCGCGTTTGTCATTTAAAAGTCCGGATATTTTTAGCGATCACTGCCCAACAAAAAGTGAGAGAAGTGACTCCATTTATCACCCTCTTTTTCTAATTTTTCAATTGATCACCCCAACACAGCATGTTCCTAAAAGATGTTGGTCATGTGACGGTTTTTATTGAATGTCTAACCAGACCTGTTCCCTAATTCTTTCAAATGGATTTCGTTTTGTTGTGCTTTTGTGATTTATTTTCTGTAAGTAATATTTTAATTACTATTAGATAACAACTACTGACTAATGTATTGCTTCTATAACAATAAGTGGGGGTAGGTTGAAGATTGTTTCCTCATCAAAGGGGGCCGCGAAAAATGTTCTACCATCAAAAAGGGGTCGCAAATGAAAAAGTTTGGTAAGCCTTGCTTCAGAACGAGGTTTATAAAACAAAGTACGTAGGTACTAAAATTTGTTTTGTCATATTGACTGATCCTCTAATAGGGTTAACATTGCAACACGGCATTGTTCTTTTTAATGAAAAATAGAAACTGACAGGGAGGTTCTTAGAGGCCTTCCATTTTATTGAGTTATAACGTCACAGAGAGACTGTGATTGCTCGATGTTTTACTGTTATTTCTGGCAATGGTTCAGCGAGCGGTCAACACTTGAGAATAGCGAACAAACACGCCGATGGACAACAGAGAGAATGAAAGAAGAAAAGAAAAGAAGAAAGGAAGACTTGGACGACAAAAAGAAAGAAAAGACTTTAAGGGTCAAAAGAAAGAAAGGGAGGAACGAAGGAGGGAAGGAAGAGGTTTTACAGAAGTTGAAAAAAAAGCCCAAAAAACAATCACATAAAAAAGAAAAAGAGACCAGTGAAAGAAAAGAGAAATATAATAATGATATCTGAATAGCAAAAGAAAACAAAAAAGAAAATGTATCGGGAAAAACAATTGACATTTAACATTTTATCATTTACTTTTAGCGTGAAAGAAAAGTATACAATTTGTATATAAAATCACACATCAAATAATTACATTTACACAATATCTAAGTCCTCGAATGATTTCCATTTACACCAGTTGATAGCACTTCATCTTCTGGTAACTTATTCCATAATCGTACAACTCTATTGTTGAGAACAAAGTTTCTGATATCCGATCTACTCATATCCATTTCCTACTTATATGCATGAGAGAAAGAAAGAAGAGAATCATGAAAGAAAGAAGAATATAAGGGAAAGAAGAAAGAAAGACTTAATTGACAAAAGAAAGAAATTTCTCTCTGTCTGCCTTTCCCATTGCCCGTCCTTCAAATTGCACGTCATCTAACGTTAAATTCAACCAGTGGCTGTTGCCAAAATGGCGAATCACGGTGGCAGTTCACTGTGACCCTAAAAAGTGATTTTCTCGTTTGTTCTATAATGGGGTTGTCGGATTAAAGAGGTTTACCGGATTAAAAGTTTTCAGCAGATTAACTAGAGTTAATGCCTACGGAAGCAGTATTGCCCGTTGGCGTAAATCAAACCGGCGTAGAAACAGAACGAGTACTTCAAGACAGAATTTAGGTAATGAAAGCTAAGCCAGAGGAAAGAAATTACGTAAAGAGAGTTTAATAGCGGAAGAGGAGAAAATTGATATCCGGGTATATAGTGAAGAGCTAACTCAATTCACGATAGGCACAGTACGTAATCTGAAAACATTTCGGTGCTGAATGGTCGGAATAGTTGATAATTATGCGTCGGTTTGATATCCTTCTCTTCTTGTTGGTTGCTGTGTTGTGATACGTTTCCATAATGATTCTAAACAAAAAGCAGAAATGAGAAAAAGGCCAGAATGGATGAAATAAAGAGAAAACGGGTCTGGTGAGTCACCCAGTAAAAACCGTCATACAAACAAAGTCTGCTTTGAAAAAAATGTGAAAAAGTGGTGATCAATGAATTAGTTACTCCTCTCGTTTTTTGTAGCGCAGTGATCACTAAGAAAGTCAGAATTTGAAAAAAATGAGCATGAATGCTGCTGGCTGCGAAGGAATCAATGTAGCTTAAATTTACATTGCAAATTGGACGCCTCTCTAAAAAAAATACACTCAGGGTGGAGATTCCGGAAAAAAATTAAATAACGTTTTTCTAGACATAATAGAGAGTAAATGCTAAAGCTTTCAGCCCTCTAGCTCCATCGATGCTGTTAGTAAGCGTAATACATACATACATACATACATACAGACAGACATAGCCTTTCAGACCCGTTTGAAAACTGGAAGAATCAATATTGACTGTTCTGGTTGACGATTTCTAATGAAAATGAGAAAGACGATAGGGAAGCAAGAAATATATTTGGAACGATTAATGTAATGAGGAAAAGGCGGAAAAATGAGAGAAAATGGGGGATTTTTTTTTTCGAGTGTCAAGGTTAAGGAGGAAAGATGAGACAAAATTGGGATGTAAAAGAAAGAAAGAAACGAAAAGATAAATAATGGAAGGAATAAAGAAAGAAAAGTGAAAGAAAGAAAGAAAGCATTAGAGAACAATATCAAACGACAAAAAAAGATAGAAAGAATGAAAAAATCAAAGAAAGGCACAAAAATAATGGATAAACAAAAAAGGGGATAAAAGAAAAAAGAAAGACTAAAAGAAAGAAAAAAAAAGAAAAAATACGGAAAAGATTAAAGAATGAAAGGAAAAGGACTTAGAAATTAAAGAAAGAAAGAAAGAACAAAGGAAAGAAAGAAAGAGAGAACTGGAGAAATTTAGAAAAGCAATACAGGAATAAAAAATCAGACGAATGGAGAAGAATGAAAGGAATGAAAAATATGAAAGAACGACATTACAATCAATAGTTGAACAACTGTAGTGTCAGATTTGAAGTTGTGTAAAAATATTCTGTTGAAGAATAAATATGATCAGAATAAAATCTACTTATGACATCACTGGCAAACATCTTGAGTTAAGTTTTGAAAAAACATCCACATTCTGGAGAACCTGGGTGTTATTAATAAACCCGTTAAAATAAGGTCTCAAAAAGGCCAGAATGTTTCAAATATTAAAAGATAATCATTTTTTGAAAAGGTCAATCGGAGTAATAATGTCAATTTCCTAGTCTGTAGACAAACCAGTATGGCCAGGGGCGCTGAAACACATAAACACATGAACATATAAAAGGGGATAGAACCCTCCACCATCTCTGATGGCTACGGTTGTTCAATGATTGCACTAGGGGATTAATTGACAGAGAAAAATAAATACTAGAGAGAAAGAAAGAGGGACCAAAGAAAGAAAAAAAAAACAAGAAAGAAATTCAAAAAAAGGCCTAACAGAAGACAAAAAAGAGCGAAAGAAAGAAGAGCCTGAAAGAAAACAAGAAAAGCGAGTTTGACGAATGAAAGAGAGACAAAAGGCTTTGGATGATAAAGAAAGAAAGGGAAGAGGAAGAAAGAAAGAAAGACAGAAATGAAAAAAGAAAGAAAGAAGGAAATGAAATGAGGAACATCAAGTGTCAGGTTTCTCTGGCAGCTTTGTCCGTCTCTTCTGCCTCTTGGTTCCTGTTGGAGTGACCGCTTCCTGTCACTTCTGATGCGGATTTGGATTTCAGTCTTGAGCAATGTGACGTATGTTATACTTGCATTTCCTGTCGCCATAACTTAAAACAACTCTGCTCAATATGATATGTTCCTAGCCCGGCCAAATAAGAGAGAATGAAATCAATGGCTCCACCATGCCGGATATTGCTTCGGGCTATAGTTGGCGAGAGTTGGTCATAAATCAGTTCAACATGGCAGCTTAGCATTCAAGCCCTACCGCCTTCAGTTTTATCCAAGGCTTGGTTTTTCAATGGCAGAGTTTGGATCAGTAGTTCTTAAACAGTACGCTTCAGCACAGTAATGTACTGCATATTTTTTCTAAATAAGTAAAATGTATTCCGAGTTTTGAACGTGTCCAGTAAAGGAATTATCAAACCCCGCATCCACTATCTGAAAGTCCAGTCGTTTTGCGGGATCTGAATCTTTTAGTTATAGATGACAGGGAAAACAGGTGATGAGTACGTATATCACTCTGCTGATATAAATTCATTGTATTTTTACAGCTGTTGTGCCGCGTAAGTCAAACATTCTCCTTTGTGTGCCGTCACGCAATGAAGTTTGAAAACCATTGGTTTAGATTTTAAAATATCAGCTGAAAGAAGCGGTCGTCAGGAATTGCTGCCAATTCTATCCACTGTGAATAAACTTATATAAAAGTATATCACCGTGTTGTTTAACTCATATAAAGAGCAGTTGCATCATAAATACAGTAGCATCGTACAATATTCAGTTTGTGCGTCCGGATAAATTCTCCCGAACTTCTGAATAGCTCTTCATATATCGATATCCGGTATTTCAGCTCAACGAACGGAGATGCAGGAAAGATTTATGCGACTTTTGAGGCCCTAAGTCAACGGGACTTTCACGTGAATAGCCCCCAAACTTGTACGATTGAGCGACATATGCAACCATTAAACCAAAGGTTTGCATGTCATGGATCACTGAGGTTGCACAAATGGCAGCAGTATATATATATATATATATATATATATTTATATATATATATATATACGACCAGTGTGTGGATTCTGAATGTAATCCACCCAAATCTATTAGATTGATGAGACGATTCAGAAAGTTGATAATACAAATGAGATTTCTTTATCCAATTTAATATCATTCATTAGTTCGAGATCACGTCTCCAGAGAACGTGTGAGTACACAAAATGATGTTTATTTGGAGATCTCCAGCGAGTTGTTGGTGTAATGTCCCGGATGTTAGAGAGTGCTGTCCACATTTTGATTAAACCTTATTATTTTTAAGTGTCCCAAACAAACTGATTGTGAATTTTTTTTTTTTTTATCATTCCAGTTGAAATAAGATGTTGCAGTCCTGTGGGAGTACGAGTTTTTCGAGAGGAATGTCTGCAATTAGATGCGATTTGGGAGATTTTATCTGCTTTAGTGTCAGATTTCATGTGTATATATGGGTAATTTTCGCTGAATAGTATGTATGTGAGCTGACTGACAGGGTTTTAATGCATGTATTAGATTAAAGATATTATTCCAAAAGCCGAAATTGATACGTATTAAAAAGTTCGTGTCAATTGTGATGTAAAAACTGCCCAGTTTGAGGATGGCATCTGAAGAAAAACATTTGGAATGGTTGAGAGGGGGAATTTTTCTAATTCGGTGTCAGGTTTCATGTCCGTGTATTGGTCCTTTTCAAAGATGTAGTGCTGATGTGTGTGCATCTTAGTGCTGAAAAGTATGTTCGTGACCTCCCTAACAGAGGTTCAATTATTTTAGCAATTGGGAGATCGATTAGGTATCCGATAGGAGCTGGAGGTTATCTCGTTGATATAAGAACCTTTAGTGATTGATCATGAGCTAATTGTGGGGAAATACTATGGAGAAACTTAAGTTTGATCGATAGTATGACATTAAGGGATAAGAGCAGGGAGTTTCTCCCATGTATTTTGGAGGGCAATCCTGACAGGGGATTGCATACACGCATGCGTTGGAGTTGTTTTCATCACATGATTTGGTGTTCATTTCTCTGATTGCCTTAAAAGTTCAGGTAGAAATGCGCATGTCCGATTTTCTTAGTATGGTAGCAAGTGTCGTAGTGAGCAAGTTTGTAGGTAACGAAGTGTACTAAATAGGAGTAACTTTCTCTTTTGTTACTTTTGCTGGTATTGTGTATTTTGTATGCCTTTCTTTCAGTGTTGTGTATGATGTAATTGGAATAGTCGAGGTTCTTGAAGGATTGTCCGATGTACTTACCCCCCCCCATCTACATTGTAGGGGTAGCGTATTATGGGGTCTCTCAAGTAGAACGCTATGATGATCCCTGGCTTCATTTCATTCTTGTGGTGTGGACTCAAAGAGACAGATATAAATGAAGTAATATAGACGTGTCTGCGCACGAGTACGTGCCGATGTGTGCATGTAGGTGTTTATGTATGTGTGCGTTCCCATGTGCACGTGTAGACTGTTGTTTAAATTATTCTTGATGCTTAATATTTGTTTTTTTTTTTTTCTTTCTCCTTGCAGATAGCAAAACAAGCTTCACGCGAGCATGTAGCCTTTTCCCGATGACAGACAATTGTAACAAAGTGAAAGAGGACGGCAATGATGTCAAGTTCTGTTACACTAGCTGTGACACGGACGGCTGTAACACGGCTGCCCCATCCGGCATGACGCCATGTCACGGGATCACCACGAGCTTCGTCATCATCCTTCTCATGATCAGCGTCAACAACATGCTGAGTCTATGATCAATGTTCCTGGGGATATGGATTACTTCCCCTTAATTCTCCATCTTGAAAAAAATAAAAATAAAAATGGAGGAGAAAATACAAAGAGAAAAGGACTCGATATAATATCAGACTGACGAATATAATTGACTGTAGCCGAAGTTATCAAGTGATAAATATTTAAGTAAAATTATTTCGTGACAACGTGCTTAACCAAAAAAAAAAAATCAAACTCTATCATTATATCGATAAATAAATGCGAACCAACGCTATTTTTACGGGGCAATAAACATAGCATTTTTTTTTAAATGATAATTTTATAATTTAAAAATAAAAATTAATCTGCAATTGTCACAATGTTAATATATATTGATAATTATACTTTGACATTTATCAACGTCGCTTGATAGGAGAAAAAAAAATCTTGTTTTAATTTATTTGGGTGTTTCTAATTCTGAATTGATACTTATTCGATTTTAACTCGGCTATTTTAAACGGTTAATACAACACTTTAATCAAAAGCGTTTTCTTACAGGAAAACAGGAAACAAAGAACAAAATGATATCTTGAATTTCAATGAACCGGTTTGAATCATGGTTATTTTTAGGGCCGGAGAAAAGAGATTACAATACAATCGAGGTTGAACCAGCTATTTCTTCGAATTACAGCTCAGCTTCTTCCATTAAGAATAAACCATCCAGCACCCACCGACACAAGCAAAAAGACTGAAAGCATTTTCTTCATTATTAAATGATTTAAGCAATATATAAAGGCTCTTAAAGGACTCTTAAGAAAAAAAAACAGAAACTTTAATCTTTTTCTCTTGTTTCTACGCATTCCTCTGCCTCCATCTTTACGAATCTTAATTACCTCTCTTAAATTCGCCATCTTTTTTTTTTACAAGTCTTTAACTATACAATGAAAACGGATAATGCATGTTTTTTTATTCTTCTACTGCAACTGTTTATCTCGTACTGCCTGATATATGAGAGTCTGTTTTGTGATTTCATTCCAGAATGAGTTTTAATGCCTAAATAATGTGCATATAGCATTAGAAATAAAATAAAAAATTTAAAAGAAATATTTAACACATAGAAAAAGCTTCTGGATGTTGCAGGAAAATCTGTCTTGGAAATTTGAAATTCCTAAGAACTAAAAATCCCAAATCGTAGCTTCATAACTCAAAATAAAACATTCACTATATTAGCAAATACGTTAAAACCGTAATAAAGGTGACTCTTGCGAAGATGGACTTCCGAAGAATTCTTTTTTCTTTAAACTGTTTCAAAAAGGAAATAGATAAATAGATTGTCGTCGAATAAGCCAAAAAGTACCTTTAACTCCCTTAATTTTGCTTAGAATTATTATTTTAGTCCAATTCACTGATTACTACTAACAGATTATTATTATTATTATTATTATTATTATTATTATTTGAGTTTTAGCATCACGATTGACTGATGGCTTCCACTGAAGATCATGTGACAGCAAGTCTCTTTAATACTCCAGAGCTCCACTCAGTATACTGAGCTTATCTTAGTAGTGTTATCGTCTGATGGTTCCACTTCCTCCAACCTATTTGCTTGGCTTCTTGGGATCATTTGCGAGAGCTCCAATCACGATTTGCACTACAGTCACCTTAATGTTCCATTTTTTCAGTTCTCTGGCAATATTAAGATAGTTCTTTAGCCTTTCATTTTCTTTCAGTTTTACTCAGTGATCTTCTTAAACGGCCAAATCTACCATCTGGCGTTCTTTTTCTTTCTGCTCACGACGACTGGATGTGGTCTCCTAGCCTGGATTGGAAATCTTTTTGAATCTCCTTATCCAGACCAGAAAACGATATCTTGTTATTATTATTATTATTATTATTATTATTATTATTATTATTATTATTATTATTGTCTTCGGCATTTTAAGTCAAATGGAGAAAAGGCTGTCAGCAAATGAATTGTAAATAAATATTCCATAAGAATGTAGAAAAACTAAACACTTTTGTATTCATTAAATCTGAATTTAATTTTTCATTTTTCAAATACTTATTACAGATCGGTTCTATAAAGCGAAAAAAATATAATAGTTTTTTGGGTTGCTTTTTTTGTTTGTTTTTTTCTTTTCATTTCAGAATAGAAAAGTGTATCTTTAATTCTCATCCATTTTCTTGACAGTATTTCCTAAGATTAGCTTAGTCCAGCTGCACTATTGGGGCACATAATCAGTATCGAACTCACGACTTCGAGAGACGATCTTCCCTACCGTCAAGCTATGTAAAGCGCTCTTACTATAGATATTTACTAAGGTTAGTTTAGTCTGACACAAGGCTAAAATAATAGAACACTCGGTGAAGATCGAACTTTCTATAGTAGTAATGGTCTACGAGGTGAGTACTCAACAGGAGTACAATCACAACACAATAAAGTGCCCAAAATATTCAATAAGCTTATCTTAGACTGGTTAAAAGCCAGAAATGTTGGGACACCGAGTGAGGAACGAACTCACTACACAAGCGAATTGTCTGCGTGGCTAGCTTGCAAACCATCATCTACGGCAGGCGCAAGTTGTTTGTTTTTTTTTTAATTTCTTTTAATATTGTGTTATTTCTTTTTGGTTATACAATAAAAAAAATTGAAAAAAAAATTTATCTACATCGAGATTTTCTTCTTTTGTTTAACCTTTTGTCTGTTTTTAAAAGTAATTAAATTTAAGTACTCTGCTTTTTCTCCAAGTCGTGTTTTCATTACTCTCTTATTTGAAATATAAAAAAAGACAATGATCTTTGGTTTTTACTGATTGTTTGAATATATATAAATGTGTATGTGTGTGAGTGTAGATGTATGTGCATATGTATGTGTATCTAAATGCTTTCTTCTTATCCTGATAAAAATGATTCCTGATTATTGAAAGCACTCAAGAACAAGTGTATTCGTGGACAGACAGCAGATCAATGTTTTCAATGTGTGAAAAAAAATGATATTGCTAGCTACGTGATTTCAAGACGAAATCTAATCTTAAAATAAGATAATACCTAAGTGCAGTTATTAACAGAGCTACGTCTGAACTAAGATCACATGTGCACGGACACTCAGAATCGAAATCCCTATAACAGTAAGAGTATTCATAATTATTCTATGATGAGACTGTTAATAATTCTAAGAAACTATAAGTATTTACTCTTTACCTAGTTTAGTTTGGCATAAGGCCACATATTCAGAGCGCTCAGGATCGAGATCACTGACATGAAAAAAAGATTTCATTGGAAGAATTGCAAATAGTTTTATCATAGAAATGTACTGGAAAAGCAATCTAATATGGAAATGCATTAAAAATGATTTACGATAGTTGGGGATAAGTGCTAGCCTTACTGACAGAATATTACAATCATGTGCATGATATAAATACATAGCTAATGGATTTTGTCATAGAAATCCATCTGGAATCAGAAGCACTGAATAGTATCACTATATGCATAATGCAAATGTAAGATTCGGGATGCAAATCCGCTATTAATGATATTATTATACACCTTAATGCTATCGATTTTATTCTAGCGAAAATCATTTTTACTAAATTCATATTAAAATGCATCAAACATAACTTTACTATAAAAATGCATTGCAAATGATTTTACCATAGAAATGTACTACAAATCATTTACCCTAGAAATGCAGCAAAATCAATTTATCTTCGAAATGTATTGAAAATGAATTTTCCACGGAAAGCATTGCAAATAATTTTATATTAAAAATGCATTGAGAATGATTTTGCTATAGAAATGCATTAAGAATCGAGAAAGGGGCGATTTTCAGTTGTCACAAATCGATTCCGGCATTACTGGCTGAATAACATTATGATATATATAGCAGATACACATGGCTGATGAATTTACCATAGAAATACAAGGAAAATTAAGAAGAGAGAAAGTGTCGGTGGTCAGGAATTAATGCAAGCAATACTGGCAGAATAGGGCTAGTGTACCTACAATGTAAGAGTACAGATAACGATATCATTACAGAAATAGGGAGAATAGGGCTATTATATAGATAGTACTTGGAGAAAATCAATTTTCCCTGTCTGGTGATTAGACGCTCTTTCTTATTTAGTTCTTCGAGTACATAAGACGTTTTCGTTTTCATTGTGACTACTTTATGGTTACTGTCGTAAAATGTCGTAAAAATCCGTCGGCATTTCGATTATTTATGGCCTTCATTATTCTGGCTTCGTACTGTACTATGACAGCGCTTTATATCAATGTTATTCAGCACCTTTATCTCTACTCCCGACCTAAAGCTAACGTCCATTATTTGAAAGTAAGGAAGCCTAAAAAAAAATTACTTTTTCATTTTATCGCCGACTAGGAACTCAATTCGTGATGTTAGTCAGGGTCAAATTTTAGCAGCGATTTGATCCCCGAGAATAAAGAAAGAAGATCAGTCCTTGTTTCCGAACAGTCAGTCATTCAAAGTTTTTAGTTAGGTTCCAGATTAGTCAAATAGTCATATCCTTGCTGCTTAGCCCGAAAAAGGGGCTGATGCTGGCGAAAATTTGAAATTAAAAAAAATTAGCAGTATAGGACATAGCATTTTAGATCTTCGTTTGTCCTCACCAGACCAAAATTTCTATCACCAGTAGGAATTGACATTTTAAATTTATTCTGTCATTTCCCACGCCCAGGTTTAGGTTTCGGGTCAGGGTGTCCAGTTTCGTCGCGAGGGCTTAAAAATTATGGTCGTTAGCTCTGATGGAAACCCCTGAAAAAGGACCATCACAGTAAATATTAGATTTATAATAGTCAGTTCTCGTTGGTCAGTCGAAGGATAGAATTAGCTAACGTCAAATAGCACTGACTTTTAGAATTCCACTTTCAACCGTAATCAAACAATTAACTATTGAAAGAAACCCCTACTTTTCGCTTCTGTCGACCTGGGCCATTAGAAATGTGTTGTCACGTAATGAGGCGAGAAATTGAAAACAAAATAGCAATTCAAAGACAGTATGCGCTTAAATATGTTGGAACCAGACTAAGAACGCCAGTACAGTATTTTCATTGCATAGATTATTATGAAAGAGCAATCAGAAGAAAGCCACTTCTTAAATCAGAATGTTCAGCGGTGTTTTTGTTTTTTCTTCATACATTTTAAAGCAGGGTGGTCTTCATTTGTTCAATTTTTTTTAATTATGGATCTAGATATGGGTTTCCCTACCTTGATTAGAAATCACGAATAACCTATCAGTATACTGCTCTCCAACTGACTTGGCTAAATTGACACGTTTTACATATCTACAAAAATCTGTGTCAGAAATTCGCAAGTGCTTATTTCATTCTAATATGTAAATGCGTTAATAAAATTAACATTTCCCAACTGTGATTTGAAATTACGGCGAAGTGATTTGTAGTCGACCCTCTCGCATTCTTAGGCCAAGTCTTACATATTTATGAATCTACTTATCATATATACAATACGAATGTTGCAGTAATCATGTCCAGTCGGGATAGGAGTACGGATGGAGTTTGATCCTTCAGCAGTCAAGTTTGTTCCCTTTTCTCTCTTGCCATCATCATCTCTCTCTCTCTCTATATATATATATATATCTATATATATCTATATATATATATATATATATATATATATATATATATATATTCCCTGTCTTTTCCTCCCTTCAACAAACCAACGCCCACTCTCAGGGTTGGCATTAAACAATGCTATCTCCAATATATTTTGATACGACATTGCACAAACAACCCACCCCATGTGTTCACGATTTATGTTCCCGACGTCAACTCGTTGTTCCCCACCGACTCCCAAGTCAAACACTGATTTAATACCTCGTTAGTTTGTGCAAACATCCACAGTTTACGCTGTTCAAATCGGAAGTGACACGATTGAAAGTCTGCAAAGACAACAATCAATAACTGGAATGAAACACGGCGTTATTTTTCTTCTCCTTCAATATCCCGTAGCGAAAAAGCTGACTATGAAAATTCTTAATGATGGCAGTTCACGTCGGGGTTTAAATGTGGAAACGTGACTATCCAGTGTTGCGTTAAATCTTTCAGCTACTCAATATTTAGAGACTAAATTCGGACATTTTTTATTTATTAAAAAGTTCTCTAATCTGATAGGAAGAGCATTACAAGTTATACCCCCTCCGAAATCTTTCAATCCAGCCTACAGGGAACCTCTTCAAAAATTATGAAAATTCGATTAGAGTACTTGTGCTGTATGAAATAAAATTTCAAAATGGCCACCACATCATTGAGAGAAAATTAATTCAGCTCGGTACTGGACACGAGATGGTTCTAGCTTGTCGGTTAACAGCTCAAGGAGGGAATTGGCAGGCCGAGTTCAAACTCTGACGAAGTCAACCAGTGTTCCCTTTACTTCTTGGGTGAGGCACGGATTCATCTCTCTTCTCCCAGCGATATGTAACTGAAAGACTTCACTTCGGGTGCTGGCCGCTTCTGAGTCAAATTTCACTTATCGCAAACCTTGAAATCTTTGAAGTCTAACCGAGACAGAGGAGCGTGTGAAAGTCTGTGATGCCCATATTTATCATATTTATTTATTATATATTTTTATATTAGGCACACAGCTGCAGTAAAAAGAAAACGTGTCATTCGGATCTGATTATTTGAGCACGGGAGCAAAATATTGTACTGAACGAAATAAGTGTCGAATGAGATTCCATTTATCGATAGCCACTTGCATCAATTTGTATGGGTGATTCGGGGTCGCAGAGAGTATCAATTCGTTGGAGTAAGTTCTGCTTGTTTCTTGAATGATTTTATGCTCCTCCTTTCCTTGATGAGAGGCTCAGATTTAGATTGTAGATCATCATAATGGTATGGTCATAACTTCTATCTGTCGACTTGACACAACTATTTTACACATACCCAATTGTACATTAGCCGATTCATATCAATATCAATAAGATACTTCCCCATCTCTCTCACACACATACTCTCTCTCTCTCTCTCTCTCTCTCTCTCTCTCTCTCTCTCTCTCTCTCTGTTGCATTTTCAAGTTCTAATCCGAATAATTTCTCATGTATGACATAACTTTGAAATCTCAACCAGAACAGAATAGAAGATGTTTCAACATGTTATGACTGTTAGAGATGCTTTCAATCGAAAATCATTGATGGATCGACAGGAAAGTACTTGGATGGATTGATATGAGCATATTCGATTGGTAAATAGATAAATAACAAGATATCGAAATTTCCAGTTTTGAAAAATCTCAACTATTCTATTCATATAAATCCATAGCATACTTACCAGGCATAAGAATGGAGTGCACATGTGAGGGTCACGTTTGGCGTCCTGTGGAGGGATCACAAGACAGCACAGTATGTTTGAGAGAAAAAAGCCTGGAGAAAAACATGATATCATATGCGAAACAATGACCCTCTCAGAAAATAAAATGGCAGGAAGATTCAGACATATTTAGGAGATATGGGAATCGCAGCGCCTGCGATAGAGAAATCTGGTGAATCTTGGCGAAAGTGTATGTCCAACGATGGACATTAAAAGGATGATGATGATGATGATTCTTTGACTTTATACCATCTTTCGATTGTGATTTTGATTCAAAGAATCCTTCGAAGAAATATTTGGCTTCTCCGACTTACTGGAACCTCTGATCAACATAGGGCGTTTTGTTACATTACTGAATTAACGGTTGATTGCACTGCTCTGAAGTTATTTTCTCTTCTGATTTGTTATTTAAACGAGCCAGTTGCTCACTGTTAAGATGCCAAGTAACAGTTTATCCATGTTCTAGCAATTCGTAATAATGAATAAACTTCGGATCCCACCAAATACAGACCCTCCCAGTAGATTCTGTTTAGGTTAGTGTTGAACACTGTCCTGTACCTAGCCCTGATCTTCTTTGTGGTGGATTCTAGTCATAAATCCAGATTTTACAGCCGGTTACTATCTCCTCCAAAAATCACTTTTAACCATGTCCAACAAGACAAGAGAAACCAGTGTTTAAACACTGATTATATTTGTTTCCGTGAGTTCATATAGAAGCCATTTTTCTGGCTTCCTTTTTCCACATATTGTTCCTACCCTTCT
Source organism: Thysanoteuthis rhombus (assembly GCA_963457665.1). Classification (NCBI taxonomy): domain Eukaryota; kingdom Metazoa; phylum Mollusca; class Cephalopoda; order Oegopsida; family Thysanoteuthidae; genus Thysanoteuthis; species Thysanoteuthis major. The sequence goes on along the minus strand of OY735222.1, from coordinate 23,657,309 downwards.
TTTCTTTCTTTATTTTATCTACCCCATTCTCTGATGTTCTCCACTTCCTCCTCCTCCTCCTCTGTCTTATCCACAAATCCCCATTCTTTTACGTTTCCTCTCCTTTTCTCTTGCATCAACCTCACTTCTCTTTTATCTCCTTCTCCTATTCCTCCTCTCTTTCTTCGTAACTACTCCCCTATTCTTTCACATTACCTTCTCGTGTTTCTCTCTCTCTCTCTCATCTACTTCCACCTCATTCCCTTCCTCCCCCTTATCCTCTTATCCACCCCATACATTCACGTTCTCATCTTTTCCTTTTCTCTTGCATCAACCTCACCATTCTTTTATCTCCTCCTCCTCCCCCTCCTCACTTTCTCCGTAACTACTATCCCATTCCTTCATATCTCCTCCTCATGTTTCTCTCTCTTATCTACCTCCCCCCCTTATCCTCTTCCTCATCCTATCCCTCCTCCCCTCCTCCTCCTTCATTTTCCCCAACTGACCATTCAACGAAAAAAAAAAACACGGAACCTTTTCTTTCCTGCTTTTTTTACTAGGATTTTACTAATGGAATCTTGTTCCGCCGAGTAAACACTTGGATTGTAGATGTAGATATCACCCTCGTTCGTCCGACCGTCTCTTTTACTTTCAGACTGACAATAACAATTAAGGAACTACTTTGTCACAATAACAAAAACCAGAATTAAAGTCTGGGATTCCAACTATTCGTCATTAGTTTCCCCAACCATTCTTCAATAACCCAGTATTAACAGGTTTTAGCACTTTGGCCTTCCCCTGTCCCAATTGAAAAAAAAAGAAAACAGTTGTTAGAGGAACTCAGAATAATTAATGAATTTCTTTTCGCTCTTATGAGAAACCGTCAACTAAAACTACATAGGTCTGTCCAGTTTTCAAGTTAGTCTATCTTGCTGGCTGACTGGCTGCGTATGTCTGTGCCACGTATACAGGCTGTATAAAAGGAGCTGATCGGCTGAACATTTAAACACTTTTTCCTGATTATGCTTAGTTTTTTTAATTGATCCTCTAAATTGGTTTTTGGAGTATGTTCAGTTTTCCGTGGAAGTTTCTGCTTAATTGATCCTAAAGTTTGTGTCCAGCAATGTTTACACTTGTTTTGTTTGTTTGTTTGTTTGTTTGTTTGAGGGGGGTGTTTTTTTAATGATTGCTGTCCAACAAAAGGTGAAATAAGTAACTTATCCAATGATCATACTTTTCCCAATTTCATAAACATGGCATGCTGTCAAAAGACATTGGTCACATGATGGTGTCTATGGAGTGACTAACAAGACCTGTTTATTCATTTCTCAAGTGTCGTAGATTTTACAAATACATAACAGACTGTAATATTATTCGAACTTCTCAGATCAAACATTGTCATTTTTATTAATCATTTAAAGTGCTGCCAATTTAGATAGATTTTTTTATTCTTCATATTTCTGAGTCCAGTGTTGAACATTTAGATGCATTTATTTTTTTCGAATTTGGGAGACCAGTTTGGCCATTCCATAAGCTTTTTGTTTTTAATTTTCAGAATTTCGAAGTGACTCCCCAATTCGAAAATTCGGTAAAAAAAAACATAAATTGAAAGCAGAATTTTTTTCTTTACAAGTATCTCTTCCTTTGTAATTCCAGTTGATTTTCATGTCAACTCTCAGATCACCATTTCGAAATAGTTAGTGAGCAGCACGTATCGGAAACACATTCTCATCTATAGAGACAAGCTGAAACGACTTATCTTGGCTCGTCAACCATTAACGCCTGTACAACACAGATCATCAACAGAACAAAAGAAAGTGAGAAACAGACAGAGAAAGAGAGACAGGGAGAGAAAGAGAGAAAGAGAGACGGAAGTATGGGGTTTGTAGAGAGTGTAAGAGAGAGAGATAGGTGGTAGGAAAGAGAGTAGGGAGGGAAAATGCTTGATACATTGCCTGTCCAGCAAACAATCATTTCTTTTTATTCTCAATGGTGTTGCCAAAATCTCTCTCTACTGACTGGTTCCTTCCTGCATCAAACGGACCAACGATAGCTCTATCTCTAAGCCATCATCTTCTGCTTTACTGCACTCGGAGTCTTCACAGAACCGTGTGCACCGTTGATTTCTATTGGGTGTGATAGATTACCAAGAAACAAAATTTCCCATTCTTTTTTTTTTTTTGTATCGATATTACTGCGCAGCGGAATCACCATTTCTAAGTACTTGACTGGCGCTCTTTTTATTTTTCCTTCAGTCTGTCAGCTGAGAGCTGGGCGTATAGCATAGACTGTCGCTTAGCAAACCAATCTCGCTCACCATATTAAATAACTATAGCCGCCTTACCGTTGGTTATTGGTTAGTGAGTTGGTCGAGCAGACCATTACTACAATGATAGTGCTCTCCATAATATTGGCCTTGTTCTAGACCAAGCAAGGCTTAGTAAATACTCTCTGGGCAAGACGAGCATGATATATATCCTACTGCAATATGAAGCCAATATCTATAAGATTACTAACTAAATGTACGTAAAAATCTGCCCTGTGACTGAATTAGGTGGGTATTTCTTACCAACGACAGAGGTCTGTGTTTGGACACGGATAAAAGCTGTGATTTTCCAATGCAGACAGCTTTGGAAATATCAAAAATTAGGCCTACGTAGTGGCTGAGATAGTTGTCTATTTCCTCCTGATGCCTGTGACAAGAACAAATGTTTTCCGAATTCCGGTTTTCAGAAGTTCAAATTATTGGAATAATACAACCTTCCTCACTGCTATTTTTAACCAGTTAACCGTATCCCAAACTCACATGAACTTAGTAAATACTCCTATCAGACTAGGTATATATATATATATATATATATATATATATATATATATATATATATATATATATATATATATATATATATATATATAATATTGTTACGCAGATGGAACAATTTTTAGATTAGTTATGCAGAGGGTTACGATTGTGGAGGATATAGTGGAGATCGAACTCACAACCAAGTAGTCATTGGAACTAGTTTACTAATCATTGCTCTACGATATATATAATTGCTTGGGCTCCACGTAATTCCAGGTCCTAAGACGATGGAGCCTGTACATGAATAGCCTAAAAGACTTGGCCAATGGAGTATTGAGGTGATGCGATGCGCGCACGACTGACCCTTTAAAACAAAAGATTACATTTTGTGGTCCATCAGGATGGCGCAGATAACAGCAAGGCCTTTAGCTGGAGTTTTCTCCTCCTTGCAGATGACCGAATTGGCTATGGGGGTCTGCCAACCCTTTACGAGATTATCATCATGACTGACCAGGGTAGTACAAGATATGAACATCTTGATTGCCAGCGCATATATATATATATATATATATATATATATATATATATATATATATATATATATATATATATTGAGATACAGATCCGAGAAACATCGCTGTTGTAGATGCCTGGGTGGGCTCTAAGGAGTGACATGACAGTATGGCTACCTTCGTGGGTACACACACACACACACACACACATATATATATATGTGTGTGTGTGTGTGTGTGTGTGTGTGTGCTAGTATGACCACAGTAATCGAGTATTTTGTGTATAGATTGCATGAATAGCTTACTGAACAGTGATATACACAACGTGCCATTATAGACAAGGCACCACCATTATATACACATATAAATATATATTCTAAATCAATATATGCCCTGATTTCATACATACGTATGTAGGTATTTGGGTATGGGGATATAAAATGCAAAGTATTTCTAGCCATAAAAAGTACATGTGTAAATTGCTCGTGATACACTAAACATTAAGGGAAACCAGCCAAAATCCTCAATTACCGTATTTTACGATGACTTGATCTTGAGAAGGGGAAACCCGGAAGGCTAGAAGAAAATAATGCACATAATAAAGAACGTCAATTGACAAAAAAAGAAAGATTGATGGCATAAAAAGAAGGAAAAAAGAAGATAGAAAGAAGGAGAAAGAAAAAAAAGGTGGTATTGACGATTACTGTTCCGATGAAAGTCACGGGTTAGAGACCTTGGTGAAGTGAAGAGTTGGATGTAGTTGAGCTGTCGACCCAAACAAAGATCTTAAGTCACCTTTTCTTTTTCTTTTTCTTCTTCTTCTTCTTCTTCTTCTTCTTCTTCTTCTTCTTCTTCTTCTTCTTCTTCTTCTCCGTTACTTGCTTGCTTTTTTTTCTGCCTTCTTTTTTCTTCACCCTTCTTTACTTCCTCCTTTTTTTTCTACCTTTTTTATCTTTTTCTTTTTCCTTCTTCACTTTTTCTTTTGTGCTGTTCTTCTTCTTTTTGTTCTTCTTCTTTATCTTTTTCTTCTCCTTTCTTTACTTCCTCCTTTTTCTCTATACTTTTTTCCTCTTTTTCATTTTTCTCCATCTTTCTCTCGTTCTTTCTTTACTTCTCTACCTTCTTTTTTCTTCATCTTTTTCTACTTCCTCCTTCCTTGCTTCCTCCTTTTTCTCTCAACTTTCTTATTTTTTTCTTCATCTTTTTTTTTTATTCTTCTTCCTTTACTTCCTCTTCTTTTTCTCTAACTTCTTTTTCCTTCATCTTTTTCCTATTCCTTCTTTAGTTTCTCCTTTTTTCTTTTTTTTTCTTCTTCTTCTTCTTCTTCTTTTTCTTCTTCTTCGCTTGTTTATTCCTTTTCCCGATCTCCTTCCTTACTATCATTTTTCCTCTCTTTGTATCCCTTTTCTATATCGGTTTCTCTCTCTTACTCACCTTATTTGTCTCTCTTCCCTTTCGAATTTTCTTGCTCTATTCTTCCCATTCTCTTCTATTTTCTTTTTTCACTATTCTAACACTCGTTCTCCCTTCTTCTGCAACGTCTTCTCCCTCATCTTTTATTACTCCACGTCATTCTTTCCTTATTTCATGTTCTTCTCCCCATCCCCTCCTTCCTCTTTTCCATTTGATTTCCCCTTTCCACTACCCTCCATCAGTCTAGGTATATCAATATTGTTACTTATGGGCACTTATTCAACGTGGAATCGATTATGGGACGCCAAAAGTTGCCGGGTAGACACTAATGACACGTGAATTTGCGAGAATCAGCGAGAATAAGTTCATCAGGATCTCAAATTGAGTTTAATGGCGACGACGGTGTCGATGAAAAAAAGATTTTGAATCGTTATTCTCCCGCATCGCTAAACTTTTGCAACCTATTTTAAAATTCGAACTTTGGACTCAACTTTTAGATATTTGTTAAATTTTACATTTTTGAAATGGGAAAAATTGAACAAATAATCTCTTTGGGAGATATATATATATATATATATATATATATATATATATATATATATATATTATTAGTATTATTATTATTGTTATTATTATTATTATTATTATTATTATTATTATTATTATTATTATTATTATTATTATTAAGAAATGGATGTATAATCTGACAATATTTTTGAATGCGTTTTGTTATTTGAAAGTTTATTTGAAATGACCTACCTTTTTGATACAGAGAATGAATCATTCGACCTCGACAGCATAAATATAATGAACAATAAAGAAAAGTGGGGCTGCTGCAGGTATCAAACCTGCGACTGATAAAGAAGGCGCTTCAACGTAGCATTGCTCTTAACCGTTGAGCTGAACAGTTTGTTGGAAAGGCTAAAGTCCAATAATTCTCTTGAATAAATCCAAACCAGACTTATCCCTGCCCACTGACACAATAATCAAAATCTGCACTCTATGCAATAACCAGTCTCACTTTCAATTCAACGAATAGGTCTACAAACAAAAATGTGGTATACCAATGGGCTCGCCATTCAGCGGGGTATTAGCATACACCTATCTAGAATTCTTAGAATTGTCTCCTTTCAGATATATGATACCAAGAGAAACAGCATATTTCAGATATATTGATGATGCCCATCTGATTTACCCAAACACCACCAACCTACCGAACTTAATAGATAGGCTGAACAAGGTTGAACCCACAATAGAGTCCACGTATGGAACAGAACAAAACACCTCATAACAAAAAAAAGACAGACCCTAACCTACAACTAAGCTCAGACCACAAATCAACCAGCAAAAATGATCACATCTACTTCTCCTTACAGCTCAACACCAGAACAAAATCAGGAATAATTATAGGCTTCTATCCACGAGCCTTAAGAATTTGTATCCCTAATTCTTGGGAAAAGAAGTAAAATATATAGAGCAGACATTCAAGAACCTCCACTACCCAACTCTTTCATACAAAACGCCCGAAAAAATGTGCACAAAATTCCCTCACTAAAACACACCAGGATAGAACGGTCAACACTTATTTACTCAATCTTTCTTCATTTTCTATAAATTTTCACCATTATGTCGGATATAGCTAACCTATCTAATAAGTATATATATATATATATATATATATATATATATATACATATATATTACAAAGCTTCGTCACATGTGGGTATATGCCACCAAAATCTTACTAATTTGTGCCATTGCATTGATATGTTTCGCATATTTCCAGAAAATTATCATCTAAAATGATATTAATACCATGGCAAAATCTTATTTCACAAAGTGACAAAGAGCACAATCTAAAAATCTTATTTCACAAATATCTGTTTTAGTTTTTATCTCAGTAGCATGTGCCAACGTGTAACGAAACTTTTTCAAAAACGATTGTTGGATTTGCAATTGTATTAATACTTTTTTTTGAAAATTTGTTTAAGTCAAGTTAACCATATTATATATATATATATATATATATATATATATATATATATATATATATACTTATTTATATATGAATGAATTTATATATGAATTATCAAGAAATGCTATTTGAAATGATCTTCCATTATTATACCGTGAATGCATCATTTGGCCTATTCAGCGTAAACAGAATAAACAATTATAGAAAATGGAGCTGCAACATGAATCGAACATAATAGTACGGGCGATGCTACATTGAAGCAGATATTTGGCAGTTGATCCCTTTTCTTTAACTGTTTATTCACCGTTTTTTAACGGGAGATTATTTCAAATCGAGTTTTAAAGTAATTTATAATTATTTCTGTTGGATTATACATCTATTTCATTATGATATATATATATGTATTATCATACATGCTATGTATACAATGTAAAAGTTGCAGTGACCATCTTTAGTTGGAGTGGAAGTTGGAGGGAAGTTTGACCCTGCAGCAGCCAACCTTATATGTACACACACATATATACATATATATAAATGTGTATGTGTGTGTGTGCGTGTGATTTAATTCATTTTTTAATTAGACGCCAGCCATTAAATACGGAGAAAAAATTTGGAAGATTTAAGAGAATATAATTTCTTTCATACTTCTTTCATCTCTTTCCACCACGTCCACCAACCCGCCACCCCATCAGCTCTACAAAGACTTTTCTCATTTCCGTTAACTTATCAATATTAATCAGACTGACTTATTGAATTCTGTCTGTTCCCCGTCGAATTGAGGCAAAATATCCACCAGTAAGAGCAATTAAAAAAAGGGACTAGAAACGGCAATCAAAGATCTTTTCTTTTCTTTTTTCATTTTCTTTAAAAGCACTAAATACATCTCCTGGGATAAACCCAACTTCATACTCATATTTCTTTTGATAATAATCTTAATAAATCTGACAGCAAACAGGTCTGGTTGGTCACTCAATAGAAACCGTATACGCAATCGGCGTCATTTCTGCAGCATGTTATGTTGGGATTGATCAGTTAAAAAAATTGGAAGGAGGGGTGATCAATGAATAAGTTACTTCTCTCGACTTTTAGGTGGGGGGGGGGCAGTGATCACTAAAAGGTCTGAGTTTTTTACAAAGCAAACAGAAACAAACTAAAGGATCAATTTAGCCAAAAATTTCATTGTAAAGAGTACTCCCTCTAAGAGAAAGTATTGGGGAGTTTGATAAGGAGGAAATATCTAAATTTCAATCCCCCTAGCTCAATTGGTCCAGTCTGTACGTGTGATACATACACACATAGCCAGCCAGATCAACTTAAAAACTGAAGAAACCAATGCTGACAGTTTTGGCAGCAGTTTCCTAATTATTATTTCTTTTCATAATAATTTTAATAAATCTGAAAACAAACAGGTCTAGTAGGTCATTCAACAGAAACCTTTACGCATCAACGTCTTTTGGCAGCATGCCGTGCTGGGGTTGATTAATTGTTTCTTTGCTCTCCCACGGGATGTTTTTGTTTATTCATGTGGACACCTTATAGAAGCAACCACTCTGCTGCGAGCAGCAAGTAGGTTTCTACGGGGTGGAATTGCTTGCCCCACGCCCAAGCCATTGCTTGTACCTGAGACTGCCAAACTGTTTTTTCTCTGTCGGAGTAACTTCCCTTTGGATGGGTTTCATTTGTCCTAATTTACACCCAATACGTGAATTCATGTCTTTCCCAAGGGTATCAGTTGGGAGTGAACATGAGCAGTCTCGCCTGAAATATGAATTCGTTCTTCCTATCCCGTTTTCCCTATTGGTATCCGTCGCACCACCTACCCTCTCCCCTGTTCGATGTGAGGTGTCTTGAGACCTGCACAAAGACTATGAAGCAATAAGCCAAAGACCTATCTGCTGAGGAGACCGCTGCATTTAAATACTGTATTGCATAAGATCCAGTTCTGCGAAGACTATTGGACAGTTATGCGTTGAAGTTAGCTTGAAGAAAACTGTAGTCCTTCATCAATGAAACTTCAAAAGAGAAATTGTGAGACCGCAATATACCAGACCATAATTATCCTGTCTATCTATGGATGAGAATATTTTATACACAGAAAAAATAGTTTGTGAACGTATCTTAATCAGTCTCTTCAGAACAAAATTTCAATAGTAAATTCAACTCAAAATTGGCATCTAACACCTCAACTTTTAGAAGGTAGATTTAGTTTTTATTAAACCATTTGGAATGAAATGTTTAATATTGATATTTACAAAGCTAAGTGTAGAACGACCGAAACCGGGAAGGAAATATTGGATAAAAGGATTGTGTTATGCAAATCACCCGACATAAGAGCTTGTCAAGAAAATCATCAGGCAAATTATTGTTGTCTTTTTTCCTTAGAGTTTGAATAATGATCTCCAGTACGGATTTAAAATACACGACCATCCTAACTGCGATGTTATCCCCAGAAAAGATTGTTCTAATATATATATATATATATATATATATATATATATATATATATATATATATATATATATATATGTATGTGTGTGTGTGTGTGTTTGTTTCAGTGTTGTGTGGACGTGAGATGATTCGACAGAATATTGGTAAAATGACAATTGAAAGGTGAAAAGAAATTTGAGAGAAAAACAGGTGTTACACTTCAAAAACTTTTTTTGCTATTATGTTGGTTGTTCTGATGCATTCTGATGGTTACCAGCCACCTTCTTCAGGAAACTTGCAAAATTTTCAGAGAAAACTATATGCTGTTAACATGTTTGAGATTTGAGGGATGAAATGGAGATATTTCTGTGTTGCGGGTTGTTTCGTTGGAGTGGGAGATGTTTGTATCGGTGTAGATGATGATTAGGTTCGTCTATAATATGGTTGGTCTGTGAGAGGAGGGGTCAAGGAGTATTTGTCTGTAAATATCAGGCCAGTCTGATATAAGAAGCGTCCGTGAGAGTTATTATTAGAATAGAGAAATGGTGTCTAGTATTTAATGGATAGATGCTGACATATATGGAGTAGGGTGGGAGTGGGGTGTTTTCAATTTTTCAGTTGATGCTGGGTGAGACTTTCCTTTCCTCAAAGGAGTGGTATGTGTGTCCTCATACAATTTCTTGGCGTGTCAGTTGTGTCATAGCCGTTTCCTTGCATGCTCATGTTGCAATGTGCTGTTCTCATGCGATTCTGTTTCAAAATCAATGCATTTAAAGGGTTTGCAATCTGGAGATGTCCATACCTCCGGGTAATCATATCACATTGGGCTATAAGTGCTGCTTCGATACATCTGCGAGTCAAGGAATCATGTACACTTTTGATTTGAAGGTCTTTGTGAAAGTTGAAATTGTAAAAATGTATGTTTCTATGTTCGAACAGGAGGTTTGTTGAAAAGAACAAAAGCACTTTGCATGATGAATTACGTGATAGGCCCTTTGGTTGGCTGATCTCTAGAAACATAGATGAATGAATCCTTTTTCAAAACTTTTATGTTTCCGTATTGTCTATTAAATTCATACATGTGTGTGCGTTCATAAATATGTCGATGAAATATCTTCATATGTACATATGTGTGTGTATATAGGAGAGAGATAGAGGGGGCAGGAAGAGAAAGAGATTTTGTATGTACGAAAACCTCCCGATATTCCTTCCTACGAAAAGACTGATTGATTGACAACTGATACCAGCCACTTACAGAGATCTATTAATATAACGTTAGGTAATAACATGCTGTCAAAACTGGGCACCTCTTCTTGCGTTTATTGGGTTTTCCAGCAAGGCATAGGCATCGATTCGGTTCTTTGGAAACAATGTCAGACTCAGTCGGTTGTGGCAACACCTGACAGTTCGTTGATTGGAGATATCCAGCAATTTATTCAGCAGACGATCTCTGAACACGCTCTAACGATAGATCTGTTTTTTTTTTCTTTTTCTTCACCCACTTCATTAAGCCAACATGTCAGCAAACTGTACTATGGCCAGACCATCCGATTAGTCATGAAAAATGAAAATAACGCGAAATGTGAGTGATTCTCGTCTGGCATAACTTACTCATTCTAATAGACACGTTATAATTGCGTTCAGAACTATTATGAAATGAATTGTATTCAGGCAGCCATTTTCCATTGATACAAATGTTATTAAAGGCCACAGGCAAGGAAGTTATGCCTTTATTAATAATCGTCCTTGCCACTTCTCCAGCCAAAGTGTGATCCATCTTTATATTAATGAACATAGACAGTACGATGCTGGTGTTTCTCCCAGTAATATACTTTAATATTATACCATGTCAATTCGGTTCAAGTTCGGTTCTTAGAGCTCTTACTAATAATCAAAAAGAAAAAGAACTCAAAGATGGATAAGATATTTTTCATTTATACCGAATCTAATTCATACAACTTACCAACTTTGGAGGTCATTGTTCGAACTCCGGTGAAAAAGAGCAAAAGTATTTTACATGATGAATTGCCTGACAGGTTTTTGGTTGGGCAATCTCTAGAAATATGTAATGGAAATAGTTGCAAGATATCTTTTCAAACTTTTGTGTCTCCAGATTGTCTTTTATATTCACCATTATGTCAGATGAATCACAACTATTTCCTCGTTACATACATATATATATATATATATATATATATATATATATATATATATGCGTGTGTGTGTGTATATATATATATATATATATATATATATATAGAGAGAGAGAGAGAGAGAGAGAGAGAGAGAGAGAGATGTTCTGTTCTGTAAAAAGTTGAGATTATCATGAAGATAATGCTTATTGCATTTTCAACTTGTTCCCGTCGGCGTTTTCAGAAGTTATTTAGCAATACTGGGAACTGTTTTTTTCCAGTTAAGTATATAATATCGACATTCCACTTCCACATCGTTGAATCACTATATATATATATATATATATATATATATATATATATATATATATATATATATGATAAAGACTTTATATCATTCGAAACTATTAGAAATGAACTCCCGTTGTTGCACAGTTAACGTGTCATATAGAATAAACAACGAATGGGTAATATAAAAATGAACAATTAAACAAAAATAGTTTATGCAAGAATCCAACCTGCGACCGATAGGTAGCCGCTTCAACGTGACATGCTTTCACCATTGTGCTAAACAGCTCGCTGGTTAGTCGTAGGTTTAAATAAGCAAGTCATATTTAGGGAACTCATCTTGCATATTGTTCCTACTGTAGTGAGTTTGATCCATACTAGAGGCACCAAACTTGTGGCCATGTTCGAAACCAACTTATTAATCATATATATATATATATATATATATATATATATATATATATATATATATATATATATATATTTGGTACGAATTATATACACACAAAAATACTTTGACGTCAGTATAGAGTACTGATTGGCAAGTTTATCTCGCTGACAGTTACTTTCGCCACGGGGAGCCCAACGATTCTAGCCTTGTTCCAGACTAAGGTAAGCTTAATAATTTCATATATACGGCGTATAATCTGGACAGAATAATATCTATCCTAATAGTTAGTGTCCACAGTCTTCCTCCGAATAATCTCTGAGCTCACTGTTTGCAAACTGCTTTATAAAAGGTTACTGCTAAAATAAGGTGTCAGGAAATGTCCAATCGAAATTCGGTTTGTAATCCCTGCTGAAATGTTGTCTAGCACCTCGTACATGAAATATGTATGCATGAATATCATAAAATGAAAATTATACCTTTCCTGTGATCAAACAGAGGCAGGATTTCGATACGTTATCAAGCACACTCGACACCACGAGAAACCATTGAAAAAATGTGTAGTACAAATAATGAACAAGTAGTGGGCATTTCAAAGATTTGGCAGCCATCTTGAAATTTATACCTTTTCAGGGGTCAAACTGTGGTAACCATTTAGTTTGCTGTTGAGTGCAAAAATCCATTGAGAAACTGTTTGTTTTTTTTTTTAAGGAGGGGTGAGGTATTTTTTCCAATGAATGCATCCGACTATGTAATAAATATGAGACATTTCTGCAAATGATGACGTCGTAAATTCTGGTCTGTAAATCACCTATCACTTTGTTGAAGAAATTGGCAACATTTTCTTTCACATCTGCTGTACACGTACTTTGTTATTATGGCAAAATATTGCTTGTAACAAGGTCAGCATGCTGCTCAGCAATATATATAGAAGCAGAAGAATGTTTTTTAAAGTTTTCTTTTACGTCGACCTCACGTTTTGTTGATCTCAAAAGTATCACCGAATGAATGGGAATTCCCAAAATAGTTGGAGATGTCGCCTTAAATGTTTTTGTACACTGTTTAATCCCCAAATCATTTGAACATTACAACCGGTCAACTGACAGCCATCTAAAAATTGACTTATCGTTGTCCTCAGAGTTCAACTCTTCTTCCCCCACATCTGAAAATTAACGTTCCAGTAAGTACTTGTGGTCATGTTCTGACTAAGCTCAACTTGGTAAGTATATATAATAAAATATAGCCAGTGCATCGATGTGAGGTATAAATGACCACACAGCACAAGAATCTCATCGGAATATCAGTATTAAGACATATATACAGTCCCAGTAGCTCTTCTATCAGGCTACGTGAAGACTTTCAGCTCCAAAAAGTAAGACAAGGTGATAGTAGCTCACCCAAGCTCCTCACAGCCTGTCTTGAGAAACCTTCAGAAACCTAGACAGGGAGAATAAAGGAATCGAAAAAAGACGGTGAATATCTGAGCAACCTCAGATTTGCAGACCATATCATCCTTTTTGTAGATATCCTACACAACCTCCAACAGATGAAAGCGAAAAAGTCGACCCACACAGGAACTTCAACATGACAAAAATCATGTGAAACAATCACGTCAGAAATAAGAACACAACGACGGACGCTAGACGACTGACGATGATCAGAGAGCAGATATTATTTGCTAGAGTGTTTATACAAAAGATATTTCTTTATTTAATTTGACGTTTCGATAGTCCAAAACACATAAATTACATCATTACTACTTTGGGTGAATTCATTCCTTATAGGGTGATCCATGTGGTCTTGAGCCGGCCGGACTAAACTAAGCCTAGTAACCTCTCTTTAAAACTGTCAAGCAATAACTCATAAGCTAGTTCCGCAGACCAGTACTCCAATTGAGATTTTGATCCTTGCTAGGGGAAACTAAAATCATATCTGGTCGATTCACCGCGGGGGAAATAGTTAGCAGGCTAATCCGTAGACTATTACTACCATAGTGACTTTGATCCACGCTGAGTGTCTCATACTAGTGACCTTGTTCTAGATTTCTAATCTTAATTCGTGTACGTAAATTCGCAGTGACTGTTTCTGGAGAATACATCGCTTTTGTTCGATTCTCTTATGGCACTGAAGCTTAAACCTTGAGTTAACGATTTCCCTAGCGACAACATGATGTACGATGCCAGGCGGGCGTAGAGATCCAATCATTTCCATCTCGCTTTCTTTATCTCAATCTTCATCTTCAGACTCCGTGGTTCCATCTGATCCTCCGATGAATCTATGAAGCGCTACTCGGCCAGTAAATTCAGCTAATCAGAGATGATATGAATTCGATATCTTCATTCTTTTTCGATATCCAAATGAACCATATTTCTTCGTCGTCGTCTTCTTCTTCTTTTTATCCTCTCCTCTTCCTCCTCTTCTCCTTTTTCTACTTTTCCTTTTTTCCCTCTTTATCTCATTCTCGTCTCCCATCTTGGCCCCTTTTTCTTCTTTGTTTCCATCTTCTTTTATTTTTTTCTCCTTCTCCTTTTTTTTTCATTTCTACCTCTTCCCCCTTTCATTCTGCAAACTTATCTTTACTCCTCTCATCATTCTTCTTTTCCACTTCCATTGTCATATACTATTCTTCTTCTTCTTCTTCTTCTTCTTCTTCTTCTTCTTCTTCTTCTTCTTCTTCTTCTTCTTCTTCCTCTGCTGCTGCTGCTGTTATCTTCTCTTCACGTTAATATCCTTGGGATAAGCATGAATCCACTTTTTCGTAAACTCTATCTCATTGCAAGATATCCTGACACTTTACTTCAACTATCTTAACTACCCTCGCAGTAATAACTGAAAAAAAAGAGACCATATGCAAAACTGTGGCGTGACGAGTAAGACAAATTCAGAAAGTAATGGCTCTGCGACGACCATGATAGAGAGGTCTAGTGAATCTTGGGATAGGTCTGAAAGGCTGATGATGATACTAAGAATATATAGTTTTATCATCATCGTTAGACTTTTGATACTTCGTCGTTTGACATAGACCCTCCCCAGGATCCGCTACATTTCTCTATCATGGGCGTCACGGAGTTGGTATTTTCTGAATTAGTTTAGTTCATTTCTCAATCTTGTATTCTGTCGGCCTCGGGTTCCGCATGTGATCTCTTCGAATCCATGTTCGTGATATCCATCGGTTGTCTGTCATTCTCACAACATGATATATATATTTATGTTTTATATATTATGTATAGAATACGAACGTTTCAGTGATCATCTTCATTCGAAATAGAAAAGTAGAGTTTCATATTGCAGCAGCTTTTATTTGATTTTAGTAATGCTGTTATCTGGATGGTTATGATTATTTTCCATTTTCCATTTCCCTATCTTGTTACAATGCTTTTAGGTACTTTTTCAAGCACTCCAATAATGTTGGGCTTAACTGTCATCTCTGTGTTCGGAACTGTAAACTAAAACTATCTCGAAAACTGTCAACGTGCGATTCTTCAGTTTTCAAGTTGGTCTGGATGGCTATTTATGTATCAACGTATGTTTTGGTCGTACAGGCAGCATTAAAATGCCAGGAGCTGTGCTTTCAAACATTTACTTTTTATTAAATCAAAAAAGACAGGGCTCCTGTTTTAAACCCTCCCCACACATCTTATTGGTAGGGGGCTTCAATTTACAATATACGATTATGCTAAATTGCTCCCTCAGTTTGCATCTGGCAGCATTCATGTTTATTTTCTGAAAATTCAGACTTTTTTAGTGATCACTGTCCAAATTTGCGATGCTTTAATTGATCACCCACAACACAACATGCTACCAAAAAACGTTGGTCACGTGACGGTTTCCATTGAGTGATTCTTAAAGTTTTTCTGACAGGGTCAAGAGGTTCTTTCAAGCTTTTCATTCTCCCATGTCACTGTGCTGTCGGCTTGAATCCTCTATTTGACAGGTCTTCTTTTCTCTATTCACGACAGGAGGTCTGGGTGTCCTGACTGTTTATCGTGGTTGTTTTTTTGTTTTGTTTTTTCTGTCTTCAGATCGGTAGTGGTGAAATACGAGAAGGAACATAAATCCGAAGGGATGTTATCTTTAAAAGCTTATACAGAGGTTTTCGGTGATTAATTGAATAATTTGGAGATAAGATTATCCATTGATTAGAGCAATTATTCATACTTTTGCTTCGCTTCTCGTAGCTTTCCGGTGCTTCTTGTATTTTATCAAGACCTTTTTTTTTTACTCAAGAGTTTTCTTGTAGCCATTGCTGGGGGCTAAGAATTCAATCAATAAATATTGGTATTTTCTTCGTTTTTATATCCTAATATATCCACACATCTCAAGCAAGCTCTTAATATTTTTTTCCATTTTTACGATTCTTCTTTTTTCTCTATTTTATCCTAAGCTATTCTGGAACTGCGAAATATTTGATATGACAGATTATCTTTTCTTTTTTTAACTTCTTCATACCAGATCTTCTGATAATATCCCTGAATTTCTTGAACCTTCCCCACTCGACCTCAGCCGTATCATATTACGACTTGTCTTGATTCTTCTTCGGTATTTTTTTTCATGACGTTTCAGCCATGTATCCTCCAGCCTTCTCCAGAAGTCTGTTGTGTTGTGGAATGTTGTTGCCTTCACTCTCACGTTCAGGGCTTTCGTCTTTTATTAATCTATTCCAGTTTTACGTAATTACCACTTTCACTTTCACTTTCACTATTGATAGATTTAACATCCAAGTCTTGTCCCTTGCCCTAAATAAGCTGACCTATCATAATACTTCTACAAATAACAATAATACTAATCATAATCATCATTATTATTGCTTTTGTTTAGTTTTTACGGAGACCAACGTCAGTGAATACGTTACAAAAACTAAGCTTATATCGATTCTATGAGTCATACGGTTGGGGGAGAGGAAGAAAGACAGTAGTTGCAGACGAAATCCATTTGTTATTAAGAACTATTTCAAAATGTCCAATACTTCTCTCCATATCTTAATAATGATTATTACGACTAAGGAAAGTGGGATTATACAATTTGCAGCAGTACATATGAAGTTTGTTTGACCCTCTCTCAGAGATTTTGTCTGACTCAGGGCTGTCAGATAACCGTGCATGGATGGAGTCATCCACTTTCATCTAGAGAATCTTGTTTTATCTCGCATTGCTCTTATCTATGAATCGCTGTTCCTATATGCAGAGGCAGTGAATTGAGCGCTGCAAATGGAGATCTTATCTGAGAATCCCCGAAAGATTTGGGAAAAATAATCCAAAAAGATCTAAAATAAATTATTTAAAAAAAAAATCTAATATACGTTTTTCTCCAAATTGCATGGGTTCAGGCAGCGTAGAGCCCAGCGTAATACTGCTGTTTAGCTTAATTTACAAGTTATAATTAGATAATAATAAAACGGAAATTTATCATACAGACACGCAAGGGCTTATTCCATTCTAATAAGTGCATTCATATATATATATATATATATATACATATATATATATATATATATATATATATATATATATATATATATATATATACATATATATATATATATATATATATATATATATATATATATATATATTATTGTATTATCCACAAACAGCCGTTTCGATGTATTACATCTCTTCAGTGTGGCTATAGACTTTCCATTATTCCATCCAGTACCGCGAAGCCTTCACTTCGGACTCGGAGGCTGATATCCTACCTCTGGACAACGGAACTGGACGGTCAGTAAGGCTGGATATAAGCGATGTCTTTATTTACACAAAAATTCCTCATCCAACAGAGTGCTCCATTTCTATGGAAGAGCATTGCATAAGCTTACAATGAATGAGTTACCTCACTTAAAAAATCCTCAACCCTGAATAGAGGAGCATTATATATATATATATATATATATATATATATATATATAATCACAATACAAAAGTCGCAGTTATCATCTTCAGTCGTAATAGAAGTAGGTGCCAGGTTTGACGATGCAGCAACTGAACGTGTTGCTGTTATTCTTTATCGTTGTGGGAACGACATAAATAACCTGAAGAACAAGTTCAATTGTCCAAAAAAAAACCTTTGAATGTTAATGACTCTTCAAAGAATTATTGAAATAAATACTGACTCTTTCTTTTTCTTTTTTCCATTTTACAGAAAAGAGTACAGAGAAATGTTCCCAGCTATATTTATAAGATGATGAATGAGGTTAAAGCTGTCGACACTAGACTTGTCCCGAAGCCTTGAAATCCGAATAAAATACATGCCTCATTCTGCAACCAAATCACTCTAGCCATCTTGGCGCAAACGTGACTCACAATCAGAGATGCGTATAGCAAAAACCGACACGTAAATAGTCTAACTTTTCTTTTTTGTTGCTTTCAGGCTTGTTTGTCTTCAGGTTTGTTTGTTCTGTTTTGTCTTTCTGTTTTGTTTTATTTAGTTTCGCTTTGCTTTACATTGCCGCTCTGTTTTTGTTGTGGAAAGAAGTCGAAACGTGAGACACTGAACTTAGTTGCGAAATAAAATGAATGCTGGGTTCCGCCATTTTGACGATATGAATACAGCTATTCCCTGCGTTTCAAAAGTTCGCTCAACGTCACTTTTTTGTTCTTACTGTGATTTCCAAATTGAAATAGTGGTCCTCCTTGATCTGGTGACCAATGTTTGTGTGTGTGTGTACATAATGTATCTATACACTCATTTATTCACACACACACACACACACACACACACACACACACACACACACACACACACACACACAAAAGCATAAAGACACATCCTGCAATTCTATCTGGACTAAAACTAACCTCTGGCATAGGAGGGAAATACACAGCTCTTAAATATTTACGAGTATTTTATCTGAAGATATCAACGAGACTTATTCCCCTCTGGTACATGACCACCATATTGTTCTCTAGCGAGGATCGAACTTGCTTCACCAGCAGTTGTTTGCGAGACAAACCTGCAAACCATTCCCATTTAGGCGTCTTAATAGATAATTATCGATTTTTGAATAAAATGAAAATATTGGAGTGTGCCGAGTAGGATCGGATTCAGATCACTAGCAACTGTCTGCTTGATACTCCCCTATATCAGTAGGAATCTATTAAGCTGGGTTGATAAAAGAATCAAATATTAAGGATTAATGACTGTATCAATTTCTAACTTTCTACAACTTGCAAGATATTGAATAAAAATTGCAGTCTCAAGAATCTAAAATATGGTAGTTGAACACGACATACAAAGTGATACAGAGGCTCCAAAAAGTATAACTATACAACAAATTGATTAGATAATAACACAATAATGAATTCAGAAGTTATTTATTTTTTGTATGCAGTTCATCCAGAAATTATTATAAAAATCATTGCAGATTTTTTTCAATTTGGGGGAATTTCTTCGAAAGCGAGTACAGATTTTTATAAAATGTTATTTTAAGTGTTTTCTCCATGGTTGTGGATTTTAATTTTTATTTTTCACCTCAAGAGACTGCGTTTTTTTATTTTTTCTATAAAAGCATAAAAAGACTGATGTCCAGTAATTATAAAAACAGTAGAAAATCAATAGTTTTTAATCAACAAAACATTATTTAGTGAAAAAAATTAATACTGCACCATTTGCCTCCAAAACCTGAATGGCACGACCTGTAACCGAGTTTGCCAATTTAAAGAGCGTAGATTGAAGGCTTTTCTCTCATGCATCCATGGTAGCCTGTTTCAGCTCCAGCAGAGTGAAATATTGGGTGTTGCCAGCGTACGGATCATTTTGTACAGGATTGAGATCTGGAGACAAGACAGGCCACTGCATTACAGATCAGAAGTGATCACTGAAGTACTGTTGACTTTGTAGGATAGTAATTCGTATTGTCTTACTCAAAGATTAACCTTTCACCTTTCTCCTTTATTTATTGCCAGCTTTGGCGTTGAAGTATGTTCTAGCATCGCTTGGTATCTGGGCACTGTCAAAGTTCCATTTACAATAACTAGACAGCGTATCCGACAGCCAATGGAACCATCGATACCATTATTCGCTCCATTGCAAAACCTACGAGTGGCCCTTCTCCATAGCTATACGAGTCAGTCCCATCTAAATTGAAGCACTTTTCGTCTGTTCAAATCACATTCAGTAGATCAGGGCGATATTTGAGGATTGGCTCCGTCCATAGGCATCTAGCTTTTTTGTGGCGTTTACGCAGACGGTTTTGGCTCAGCTTGCACTAGTACCACATGGAAATTTCTGACTGAGATGTTATGAACAGTAGATTTCAATACTTGCTGTAACTGGGTTATTGTTTCTACAATTTTCCGTACACCTTTTATTGAATTTTCATTGCATATCTAAGAATTAGTCGTCTAATCTGTTCAGTTATCTCCATTTTCTGGCCAGCTCGTTTCCAAGTACCACCAAAAGCGTCAGAATTCCTCAAAAAACTATGGATCACGGATTTTCCCAAATTTTGTGGAAGAAGGCTTTATAGCATCTAGAGAAATCTTAGGGTACCATCTACACCCAATTCTATTCCAAGTAGAATGCTTTTTCTTCTGAAGTAAGCTAAGAATCTTTCGGTATTTTCATAGAGCTTTTCAGTATTAGAATCATAGGAAAAGCATCGAATTCACACGAATCTTTTATAGTTTCTTGACTCTGTGGAATAAGCTTCAATCACAAAATTGAACTCACTCGACTATTAATCATGGAATAAAAGACTTTACAATTATAGCTACAGTTCACTTACAAATAGACTATAATTTTCTAAGCACAAAACACCTAATCCAGCAAGCAATCCTATGGTAGGGTTTTTGCAATTTATGAATGGTGCCTTTGTATGATATTTTGAAGTCTGTGAATGCCATGTTTATTTAACATATTTTATAATCAAAGATTATTCAAATGGCAGCCATTATAAAAAGGCACCGCATTGGTCACACCCAAATTTTTAAGATAATAATTTTCAAGATTGATTTTGACCAGCATTTTATATGAATCTTGAAGATACTTTCACACCTAGTTTACATGATAGCAATCGCGGACAGGTTCGCAAAAATGTACAATTTAGTAAGTTTGGAATTTCGACAGTGATAACGGTCAGCAAAAAAAGCTGATCACTTCTCATTTCGATATAGGCAACCTCTGAGAGAGGTTCATAATATCATGGCACTTAGTGAGAGTTAAAGTCACAACACTAGCATCAACTCTATCCACTAGGCAGCCGACATTATAGGTAGTTATTAGATTTATCAAAGTCATATTCTAGTATATGACCACAGTATGAAAACGCAAGATAACTATGCATACATACTCAAACACATACCAATACACGCACACAAACACGCACACACATATATATATATATACGTGCACACACATACACAAACAGGTATATATATATATGAATAAATGTATATATATATGAATATATATATGTGTGTGTGTGTGTGTGTGTGTGTGTGTGTGTAAGAATACATCTTATATAATGGAGTATGAAGTAATAAAAATCTGACATGAACATAAAAACAACTAGACCAACCCCTCCCCTCCACCCTTGTCCATTCAATGCTGGACTCAGCTGTTTCCAATCATTTTTATCATTCATGGCTTCCATATATATGACTGGTAACTTGAAAGAAACGCACCCATGCGTGTCTATAAGGAAATATAGAAACAAATACATCTAATTAGACTCCATCTTCACGAATTGCTTTCTATATTTGATTTGACATCTCTTGTGTGGCAGAAAATATCGTTTTTTACCATGATTCGGCAGGGGAGAGTTATAACGAAATCCAAGTTTTTCTTTTGTGTTGGTAGTCAACAAAGCAAGACCAATCGATGTGCAAGTGGCGAGATATTTCTTATATAGTTTCCCTTCTGTATCGGCACAGCAAAAACTGTCTGCAAGAATAGGTTCTTGTTTGAGATCCAAGTATTGCGTACATCTGTTTAACCAACTATACATCTACCTATACACGCAGACACAGACAATATATATATATATATATATATATATATATATATATATATATATATATATATATATATACACGTGTGCGTGTGTTTTTTTTTTTGTGCGCGCACAGGCAATTGTGCATGTGTGTGTATAGACAATATGGAAGCTTGAAAATAGATTGTATTTATTTCGGGAACTGGTTTCTTCCATTGTCAAATGAGGACGAGAAAAAATATGTAAACATGGTTTGGAGTGAGGGAGGATGATTATTATTATCATTATCAATGTTATTATTATTATTATTTGGAATCTCACACCAGTTGCCTGGTGGTAACCGCTGGAGTTTGAGTGACAGCAAGTCTCCTCAAGTCTCCAGCCCTCCTCTCCTAGTACTCATAGGTCGCAGTAATTCTGCGATTTACAGTTTCACACCGGTTGCCCAGTGGTTATCGCTGAGGGCTGAGTGACAATAAGTCTCCTCAGGTCTTCAGCTAACGTCTCCTCCCTCTTTCGCATATCATGACAGAGCTACAATTCGTTGCAGTACTTATATCTCTAGCACCTTCCTCAGTACCCGTGCAGTTCCCAGTAGTGCTGTGGTCTGTACGGTCTCTATCCTCCCCCTAATCCCGATCTCCTCCAGTCTCTCCCTCAGCGTTCTGGGGACAGTTCCTAGTGCTCCCACTATGACTGGTACTACCCTGGTTTTCATATTCCACATTTTCTTTAACTCCCTTGCTAGGTCCTGGTATTTTTCCCTTTTTTCACCCTCCTTCTTTTTTACTCTATGGTCTGCAGGCACAGCCACGTCTACTATTTGGCAGGCCTTCCTTTTTTTGTCTACTATTACTAAGTCCGGCCTTCTTGCCTGGATGAGGTGGTCAGTTTGGATGTCAAAGTCCCACAGTAGTTTGTGGTTGTCATTCTCCAAAACTGCCTCTGGCTTGTGCTGATACCACTTTTCCCCATGGTTGAATCCCATTTGTTTACTTAGTTCCCAGTGTATCATCGTTGCTACTCTATCGTGTCTATGCTTATACTCCTTCTGGGCGAGTTGACTACATTCACTAGTTATGTGGTTTACTGTCTCATCTCTTTCACCGCACATGCGGCATTTGCTGTTTGTCTGTGTTCTGTCGATTTTTGCTTTTATGTAGTTTGTCCTTATGCTTTTGTTTTGGGCTGCCATGATGAGCGATTCTGTTTCTCTCTTAAGGTTTCCCTTTCGTAACCACGTCCATGATTTCTCGTCTGCTATATCTTTTATCTGTCTTTTAAACTCGCCGTACAATTTTTTCCCTTCCCACTTTTCTTTTCTAGTTTGCTGTACCGTTCCATTGCTTATCATTATTATCATCATTGTCATTATTATCATTATCTTTTACTGGCAAAACCTCAAATAAACATCATCGATTTCCTCATATATATATATATATATATATATATATATATGTATATATATATATATATATACATATATATATATATATATATATATATATATATATATATATGTATGTATGTATGTATGTATGTATGTATGTATGTATATATATGAATGGCGTCCCAAACGTGATACCCGATGCACAGAAATCTGCTGCACAGTTGTCAGACGATTGGTAGCCATGACTTAAAATTGAACAAATATTTCATCGTTTCAGATTGATTCTATAAATTACTAAAAATATCACTGCAAGACGTAATATGTTATTCATACGTCAATATATATATATATATATATATATATATATATATATATATATATATATATATATATATATATATATATATATATATATATATACCGTAAAATGCGGATTCGCTATACAAACTAGCTCATGTTTCTGCTCTCTCCAGGCCTCATGAGGCGAATTATTATTATATATATTATCATATTACGCTATACTGCTGGCCTGATCTATACCATATGTATTATATATATATATATATATATATATATATATATATATATATATATATATATATATATCACATTCTACAAAACGTCCATAAAAAATACCAATTAACCCAATCTGTGTTTCCCTCATTGTTTATGAACATTTCCACCACACACACCCATATATATATATATATATATGTGTGAGTGTGTGTGTGTGTGTGTGTGTGCGATTATAATTTGCGTTAAATCATATTGAAACTCTCCTTTGAAATGATTTCCCGTCGTTATGCAATTAATGTATCAGTTAAACTACACAACGTAAATAGAATAAACAATTAAAGAAAATTGGGCTGCTGCTGGAATAGAACATGTTAACTTCGCGTAGCTGCGTCAACGTAGCGTTGCTCTTACTATTGAGCTGCCGGTAATGCAAAAGCCGAAATGATTCATTCACTGTATAACGACGGGAGATCGTTTCAAATAAAAGTTTCTATGTAATATAACGCAATCTATAACAATTCTATCGTATCATATAAATCCATTTCTTAATATATATACATGTGTGTACGTGTGTGTTTGTTTATTGAGTGGATATGAGGTTATCTGCTAGAATGTTGGTAATTTGACAAATACGAACACTCCCCCCTTTTATTTATACTAAACAACAAAAAACGCCCGTCTCCCCATTTCACATGTATACAGCGTACAGTTTTCTCTGCAATTGCTCCAATGTTTTTTGAAAAGTGTAGCAGGCAACCATTGGAATGCATCAAAACATGTCCACGAGATAGTAAAAAGAATATAAGATGTAACACCTGTTTTCACTCTTAGATTTGTTTTCGTCTTCCAAATTTCAAATTACCAACATACATAATCGTAACAGGAGAGATACAATTTTTATCATTTTTCTTTCTTCGAAAAAGCTTTTCGATGTGTTCAATGGTCAAAGCTACTAGAACATATACATATACATATATACATATATACCATTTTCTGTGCTGCTAACTGTTTGGCGACTCGCAACTGCCGTATATCAATGAATATCGTAATGTAGTTAACTGGGTAACGTGAAGGGACAACTGACTCAGATTTCCTCAGATTTCGAAGTTGCTTAATTATATCCGTTAATAGTTGAGTAGATTACTCATTTAATCTGGGATGTTTCGATATTGATCTAAGCACGTAATCATTAATTTTTAATGCTATAGAAGTCTAAACATCATCATCAGTCTTTCAACGTCCGTCGTTGGACATAGACCTTGCCCAGGATTTGCCGCAATTCTCTATCATGGACGTCGCAGAGCCAGTACTTTCTGAATTTGTCTAGCCCGTCTCTCCATCTTATATTCTGCCAGCCTCTGTTGTGCATGTGATTTCTTGGGATCCATGTCATGAGTTGTGATGTCCATCAGTTGATAGCCATTCTTATAACATGACCAGCCCACTACCATTTGAGATTTTTAATGGATTCTATAATGTCCATGATTCCTGTCTTTTCCCGGATGTACTGTGCTGTCTTGTGATCTGTCTATGTGAGGTTGAGCATAATTGTTTCATTTGCACGTTGCATAGTTCTCAATTTGCGGATCTTTCTCTTGGTTAGGTTCCATGTTTCAGCTCCATAAGTGCCTATTGGGGGATGCGTTGGTTGTATAGCCTTCTTTTTAGGATTAATGGAATTTTCTAGTTTTTGAAGGTTGAGCTTGCTCTGGCAAAGGCTTGCCATCCTAGCGTGATTCTTCGCTGGATTTCTTCTTCTTTTGGGGGTCTCGTGGAGATTGAATAGAAAGCTTGATCATTTTCAAACATGGCAAAAAGATTGAACAGTTCTGGTTGGTCTCTCAATGGAAATCGTCACTTCATCCGCCTTTTGTTGGACGACGAACACTAAAAAATCTAAATTTTGAAAAAACGAGCGTGAATGCTGTCAGACATAAACTCAGGGACCCATTTAGTATAAAATCACTTTGAAAATTGACCCTCCCTAAAAAAAAAATTGTGTTGTCCACGAGAGTTTTGAAAAAATCGTTTTTCTTTTTCTAGACATACTAGAGAATAGATGATTAATTTTTCAGCCCTATAGCTCCAGCAGTGCAGCCTGCACGCATAATACACTCATAAATAGCTAGCTTCTCAGCTAGAACCACTTAAACTTTGAAGAAACCTATGATAACTGTTTTAGTGACCAGTTTGGTTGGAAGTTTCCAGTATTCGATATTGGCTCCCAATAGCACCTTCTACACAACAACTTTGAAATATCTTTGAAGTACTCTCAAGTCTTCATGGTTTGTGCATTCACTCGCTAAAGTTTAGAACGTTGTTTTCAATCCTTGAGAAAACTTTAGAAGCTTGAAAAATTGGTCCCACTCATCAGTCAGCATTTGAACACTTGTTCTCATCTTGCTTACCGCTGAAAAAAATGGATCAGATATTTACTACCAATAAAAATGAATTCATTACAAGTATCAAATACGGAGAGAAATCTGCCTTGATCAAGGTGAGCTTTCTGCATTACAAAAAAAAAAGAACTGAACAAAGATAGCCATCAAAGATGGCGGAGGATTCTATTCTTTTTTTTATGTACGCATGTTTGTATTTATTTATGTATCTATGCGTTTGTTTGCTTGTTTGTTGATTCCATCGCTCCTGGCCATATCATTTTTTCTACAGATTTCGAACTTGGCATCAGTACTCCACTAGAAGCTTTCTTAGAATGTTTCTTTGATTTTTGGGAAAAAAAAGTTCTCTCCAGCTTTTTAAGGCCTTATCCTGACAGGGTTTTTTTATTTGTTTGTGTGTTCCTTGCCACGCTGCTTTGTTTACAGACTTCAAAATTGACAATAAAATAATGTGTCACTCAAACATTGACATCTGATGAGATTCTCTTTCTAAGATTCATTATAACGTCTTTAATGTAATACAAACGTTTGCATTCAACGTTTAGGTAAAAATCAAAACTCCTCGATGCCCAAGTTAGAATGGTGTGGCGAATCCTTGGGAAGGTCTATGTCAAAAGATGGACGTTAAAAGAATGATGGTGATGATGATGATGATGATGATGATGATGATGATGATGATGATTAGGATGGAAGCCCAGTGATTCGTTGGTCGTTGCCAACTGCCTTGAAACCTGCCGTGATCACATAGGAAATAACTCGTGGAATATCTCCCGAAGCATAATCAATTTTCCCGCTTGAATTAACAGCGGATTCATTTCGGTATTTGGATCTTAGTGCCTGGCTTCTAAAACGACAGACACCTGGCATCAGATTTGCAATCATCCCACAGTGTCGAACAATCATCTACCCATCGACTGTACCTACTTACTTTTCCACAACACTATATATATATATATATATATATATATATATATATGTGTGTGTGTGTGTGTGTGTGTGTGTGTGTGTGTGTGTGTGTGTGTGTGTGTGTGTGAGTGTGTGTGTGTGTGTGTGTGTGATGAATTGCGTCATATTATATAGAAACTTATTTGAGATGATCTCCCGTTATTATCACTCAATTTAGACGACATGAATAGAATAAACAATTAAAGAAAATGGGGCTGCTGTAGGGATAAAACCTGCCACTGATAGCGTAGCTGTTTCAACGTAGCGATGCTCTCACCATTGAGCTAAACAGTCGCCGGTAATGCAAAGGCCCAAAGTTTTCAGTTTGAGAGTCAATCTTTTGGCTAGGTTCCATAGGTGACTATCGACAGGATGCATTGAATGTATACCCTTTTGGGAGGGGGTACTAATGGAATTTTCTTGTTCTTGAAGGTTGAGATTGCTCTACCGAAAGTTTGCTCGTAGGCGGCGAACCACCAAGAACTACATGATGGGAAATACGCTTTACAGCATCAACAA
The DNA here is from genome assembly GCA_963457665.1 of Thysanoteuthis rhombus. Taxonomy (NCBI): domain Eukaryota; kingdom Metazoa; phylum Mollusca; class Cephalopoda; order Oegopsida; family Thysanoteuthidae; genus Thysanoteuthis; species Thysanoteuthis major. Next base: position 23,629,695 of record OY735222.1, on the reverse strand, counting down.
AATGTAAACAGTTTAGGAAGTCATAAGTGCACGTATATTTATAATATAGGAACTACCACGGACTTTTGACAAAAAGTGACATGTGTTGATGAAAATATCAGAAACTTGTGACTAATTAAATTCTATCGTAATAGTCTTCGCATTATCAATGTAAAGAAAGATTGTACAAAAATTATCAACTAACAATTATATATGTACGCAATAATAATCCGGAGATAATTGTGGTTGAAAACTTGTTTACATTCGCGAACCGGTTAGTCGAATTAGACATTAAAATTTATTTTCTAATTCACTGTGCGTATTGCAGTTTTATCAAATTTATGGTTTTGGTTAAATAACTGTATATTGTTTTACTGTTTGCTTTCTTATATTCATTTATTTATTCGTACATTTACGATTTAAGTTCGATAAAATGTTCGTTTATCAGAAGATTTATGGTACAAGATTTATGACTTTCGAAGACCGAAAGGGTTTTGGGGGTCAGCAAAAATTACTTTGGGATTCGTTGGATTCGAACCTTCTAATGCCCCCTACACCGACAAATTGCATTGGATAACTGTATTTGTTTCATAAATTCAGCCGATATTATTGTTGGTTAGATGAACTGCCCAAAAGTTATTTGATCTAGTTTCATTGCGTAACTCTCTTATCAATTGTCGCCATAAAACTCCGTTAATCAACAGCAAAAGTGCCATAAATGCTTCTTCCTCCTGTCTATTCGCCAATTCACACACACACACACGCACGCACGCACGCACGCACGCACACACACACACACACACACACACACACACACACACACACACACACACACACACACACACACAAACACACGCCTTCCGTCTAAAGAAACTGGCTACAGATATGATTCTCCTTCCCGATTGGTTGAGGGTTGGAAGTGTTCCGGAATTATGACGACTATTCATTACGAAAGGAGATGATCATAATTGATCCTGTGTCTTATTTATCGCCGGTCGAGATAAAGGGGAAATTGCTTCTGATTGTGAGAGTGCCAGGAAGCGATTGATTCCTAGAGCTGGACGTGGAAATGGGAGATGGGACCAGGAGAAGAAAGTTGCTTGCTGGTGGAGTGACGAGAAAAATATGGAAATTTAAGCGACTCTCCCGGGCCAACGGAATTGCAGTATCCAAATATTGGATGTGTGAAAGAGAATAATGATCATGAAAAATTAAGTGCAGAAAATTGTGCCGGAAGAAGAATGTGATGTTGAGCAAGAAGAAGAAAAAAAACAGCCCAAGACATAAAAGTGGACTTGCTCGCTCATTGTGAATGCAAGTATCAACCAAAACACAAGATAAATCAATTGTCGACTGAATGATACTGCCGGAGTCTGTTCACGTCTGCGCAGTAATTCCCCCTCTGATTGGTTGCCAAATTATATCATGGCCGCACAATCAGTTCTCCGAATATTAAAAATGGCTGTATGATTTCCTTATATATAAGGATAATAAGAAGGGATTATAAGTTAAATCAGATTCATTTCACGTCTATTAGTTTCTTGTGAACGGCTATCCTATATCTAGAGCATTATTTTCGAATAATCTTATAAATGGTAACTCTCAAGCAACTCTGACCGGACTGACCCTTCAGGTATTTACTAAGACTTAAATACCTTTTGCTTTGCTAACAGTATACCTAGGGTTGGAAATCTAAAGGGTAGTATCTTGGGAAAAAAAACTCATGAGGGTTACCTCAAACGACCATACCTGATAGCTAATATTCCACTTATAGACACCCGAAATCGAATTCAATTCACCATGTTTTGCTTTCTTGCCTTTCTTATTTTCCCAACGTTCGAGTTAAACCGCTCTCCTTTCAACCAACTCTTTTTCATAGAACTATCATGCTTCTTTATTTCCCTACATACCTCATTTGCAGTCTTTGTGCTGCAATTCCATTATGGGAGCCTCTTATCTACCTTCACTCCATTCCAGGAGGAATTTTCATCTTTAAAGCGTGACAGACGGAAGTGTGAAAGTCAGGACACGTTGTTTGATATAATATGAAAGATTGGAAAAAGAGGGAATAGAGTAAACTGTTGAAGAGAAATGACACAGGACTCGGATTCGTGTCCCTCAGAATCTTATGTTCTTACTACTTTTCCTCTCTATTGGATCTTCGGTCAATTCACTTTAGATGATATATGGACACAAAAGTCTTCTTCGTTCTTAAAAGTTCTAGATTCACACGATGTGCTTTTCCAGCTTGGTGAAGACCTGCGAAGGGATTTTTAACAGCTTTGCCAGCATGGATCTTGATACATCATGCAAAGTGTCTTTTTGTTGGAATACAGAAATGATACGCTTAATCAGCATCAGAAATCGTGAATAATCAAATAACAGCTGAATATAATCTTGAGCTACATGAAAAAGGTCCGGGTTTTTTTTTAAAACATAGCTGACCCAATTTTTCCTAATTTTCGTTTTCCACAGAAGTAAACATAAGATATACGTGCACATATATTTTCTCGATACCATGTTCCCTGAGATTTTCTGAGAAAAAAATACTTGCGCACACGCACATACAAATAGACAGATGTCAGTGAAACATATTTAATTTTTTCATCTTTTCTTTCTGATTTTTCTTTTGCAATAGAGCTTCCTTTTTCTCGTTCTAATTTTTGTTCGTGACGACAAGTTAATGCTTGTCATGTTTGATATTATATAACAGCTTGGAAAAAAAGCACTTAAGACTTCTTTTTATCCAGAAAATGCGATGAATTCTTGCATTAGAAATGCAATTTCTTTTTTTTTATTATATTTTGGGAGATGAATTATTCCATGTGTGGGGATCTGTTTATGCATCACTTTAAAAAAAAAAAAAGTAAAATAGAAAACGGTAAAACACAAAATTATCTTCCCTTGTATCACGTGACATTCTATCCATGAGGAAACGATTACAATAACACATGCGTAATCACACACACACACACACACACATATATATATATATATATATATATATATATATATATATATATAATATTTTGAAAAATTACTAATGTTTGAGCCTTTGTTTGATATTTTTGTCTTTGTTCGAGCCTTTTCTTCGGAAAAACTACGTCTTATCGACCTGATATTATGCAAGTAGACTGAAGAGAGGCCAACTCAAATAAAACAGGCTATGCAATGTTGGCCTTAGAGGTCATTTGAGATTATTGCTCGGTTATTTCTAACAGATATTCAGAGTTGTGGGCCACAATCCTGCTCCAAAGATGCTGAAATTGAGCGTACAGGTACATCTTCTCATATCAAGGTAACAAACTGAGCAAGATTGACCTTGGAGGTCATTTGAGATCAGCAGAGGTCAATTTTGGTCAATTTTTCAAGTTTTTGGTAATAATATCGTACCTGTGCAACTGGAATTCGGTATAGAGCAAAATCTTTTCTGTGATATTGTCCTCAGAATTCATTTAAGGTCACGTGGGATCACTTTTGTCAATTTTTAAATGACTAGTCACTTCTAATATCTATGAAATCAAATCTGTCATGGGAGTAGATTTTTTTAAGTCTTTAGAAATATGACCTTGACATCAAGATCATTAGAGGTCACGATGTCATTTTTAGCAGATTATCGTAGTCGCTGGCCACAATATTGGACATAGGAAGTAGAAGTTTCGAATAAGGGTACATCTTTATACGGTGAAAGTTATAGGCAACGTGAATTTGATGCTGAAGGTCATTAGAGATCACCTGGGGTCATTTCTGGAAGTTGTTACAAGGCACTCGGTCAATCTCTCAAGATTGCTGGACATTACCTGAGTTCTCCATGCTTTACCAATGGACATCTCTATTCTGGATTGGATCCTGGAAACTAATGGGACATACACTTATGTACTGTGTACAGAAGCCTTGTCGAACTAAAGGATGTCACCATTCAAACGTAATTGACAAATGACAAGTACCCGTAAACAGTAAACTTATCACTGATGATTTTACTATAGAAATTCACAGAAAATTATTTTGCCTCAAAATCACATAGCTAATCATTTTACAATAGGAATGCATGGAAAGTCAGAGGCTATAGATTATCAGTGTTCAGGAATTATTGTCTGTGGCAACGAAATAACAATTATGTCAATTATATATATATATATATATATATATATATATATATATATATATATATATATATATATATATATATATATATATATACATATATGGAAAGCTTTGTAGAAAAAAATTTTCTACAAAGCTTTGCATATGAATAGTTAGCACACTGCTGATGATTTTGCACTAAAGTATACATTGAATATGATTTTACTGTACAAATACGTTGATAATCATCGAAAATGGCTTTTCTGCAGAAATGCGTTGATAATTATCCCACAGCAGGAATCTATTGGAAAGAGTCTAATATGGAAATGTTTTTAAACATTTTAAGGTAGGAATACATTGAAATGATTTTATCTCAGATTATGTGTTAAAGACCATGGAGAAAGGATTGTCTGTGGTCAATAATTAAGAAAGTGTTGATGACAGATAATTATCATTGAACGTATAATATAACATTGCTAATACGTTTACAATAAAAATGCATTGAAGACCAGTGTTGAAGAATCAAGGCAAGACTTCATAATTCAGTTCCAAGCTCTCGAGTTTTCCAAGGTTATTCCTCCATTCATCGAATCTACAATGTGCACAGTATACAAACAACCAAACCAATATATTGATGATATTGATAATTACCCGACAGAAAGTAACTTTCTCTAAAATCAAGACTAGCATTTCCTATTGGTATATTCAGACACAACAATTTGATTGAAAACTCGTCTTTATAGAATAATGCGTGAAGAAACGAAACGTGGATGATATAAGTGTTCATTTAATTTACGCCGTCTACACCAAATGAAACATTCACAGTGTATTAAGAGGTGATAATTTTCATAAGTTTCAAAATAACATAACACATCAATGATTATTTCTGTCGGATTAGATATCCATTTCCAATAGAATGTACATATATATTAGAATTTCGATAGTATTGATATTACTGTAAGCTTTGCAGACTATATATCTACATCTATCTATCTATCTCAATATATATATATATATATATATATATATATATATATATATATATATATATATTATTGTTATTGCTGGCACTAGTATGTTTGTATTAGGAGAGAAAAAATCTTTGAACAGGTTTGAATCGTCCGAATTAGGAACAAAATATATGATCTCCCGCAAAGCAGAGAAAAATGTCAATACACAACATGTGCCATATATATATATATATATATATATATATATATATATATATATATATATATATATAGATGGATAGATAGATATATAGATGGATAGATATAGATAAGGAGACAGAGAGACAAATAGGCAGACTGACAAACGGATGGATCATACTACTTTAAACATTTTTTCTTGGCTGGGAGCCAATAGTTGTCACCTCTTACCAGATAAGGCTAAGCATAGTGAATACCTAAATATATATATATATATATATATATATATATATATATATATATATATATATATATATATATATATATATGTTTTGCATATATATATGAGTGTGTATATTTGCCATATATATATATATATATACGTACATGCGTATATATGTGTACCTACATACATATACACGTATATACATAATCATATATATATATACATGAATATGTTGTAAATAGCATAATCATATATATATGTATATGTTTACATACATATATTCACATATATATGTATAACATACGCAAATACACATGCATATATACATGTATATATGTTATATATATATTCATATATATATATATATACATATATATATATATATATATATACGTCAGTACATATATATACATACCTACACGTACACACACATACATATGCATATATACCATTATATATGTCATACATATACATAAATATATATGTACACACGGACATATATACACATATGTACGTATACATATATGTGCAGGCCTCAACCGAAGGACAAGCTTTTACTTCTTTCTCGTGATCTGTACGATTTTAATGAAACAATGAGAAAATAACTGTCAATGGATTACTCCGGAGAAGGTGATTATATCTAAAATCCGTTTATAGTCAAATTCACCGATTTTGAGCATTAGCAGAGGTACCTAGTGTAGCTTGGGTACCAAATTCATTGTTGCATTTCCAGATGATAAAATGTTTATTAGAATTTACATAGTATTGATATTACTATAAGGGCTGTGAACTTAGGCTTAGATTCTCTCTCTCTCTCTCTCTCTCCCTTCTCTCTCTCTCTCTCTCTCTCTCTCTCTATATATATATATATATATATATATATATATTGATATGTACTTATTGTTGGCACTGCTATGTTTATTTTAGGAGAACAATCTTTGAATGGGTTCAAATCGTTCGAATTAGAAACTAGGTATATGATCCCCTGCAATGCTTGAAATCAATACACAGCAGATGTACCGGATGCACACACACACACACAAACATACACACACGTGTATATATATGGAGAGAGGGAGGTAGAGAGAGAGAGAGAGAAAGTGTGTCATACTATCTCAATCATTTTATTCTTGGGTGTGAACCAATAAATTTGGCCTTGTGCCAGATCAAGCTGAGCACAGTAAATACACACACACACACACGCACACACACACACACACACATATATATATATATATATATATATATATATATATACATATATATATATATATATATATATATATATATATATCATATAAACTCGCCATCTATTCTGATTCCTTTATTCTCCTAGTCTTGTCTTCTGAAGATCACCTTGAGACAGGCAGGGAAGAGTTCGAGTGAGCTGAAAGGGTCCTGATTCTTTATGTATCCTAATAAAAGAGCTGTTGTGACTGTATATATGTTGCAACAACTTCAACGTATACTGGATCTCCACCTTGTTGAGTGATTGCCTCCATGACCTTAGGGATTTCCACTGAGCCGAAGGCTTCTTTGAAGTTGATAAATGCTACAGCGAGTGGTAGCTCATATTCTGCTGCTTTTTTATTTCAGCTGATTTATCAAATTCAGGTGGTCCATGGTCGAGTAGCTTCTAAAGCCAGTTTGTTTCTGTGCCTGTTTTTCATCTAGTTTTTTTGTGAATCGGTTGGTGATTTTAGTTTGTATATGCAGTTGAGTAGGCTTATAGGTCTGTAGTTGTCGAGATTTTTTGGGTTTCTTTTTTTTGTAAAAGAGCAATATGATTGCAGCGTTCCAATCATGTGGGACTTTACTTGTTCACCTCCCACTGGTTTACTTCTGGGAAATCCTTGAGTTGATTGTTTGCGTCTTACGTATCCTGTTCATCGTTTTGTACTTCTTATTTGGATGAATAGAGTTTTTGTAAAATGTTTTGACACGTTCGACAATCCAATCTCTGACTGTTATCAAGTCTCCATTTCTTCGAGTATGCTGGTTATTTGATTCTGCCCTGAATTGGGGCCTTTGTTCATCGCTCTGAAGCCCCAATGACTGTCGTGTACCTTCTTGTCTTCATGCATATATGTCACATATATATGCATAAATATACTTATATGCATGTATATATATGTGTATATATATATATATATATATATATATATATATACCTGTATATAAAAAAAATCATATATATATAGATAGATAAATGTATGCATATATATATGTATATATATATATATATTCAAATACGTACACACACATTTATGAGTATATACATGTATATATGTCATATATATGCATAAATATATATACGTATATACATATATATACGCACATGAATACACACACACGCATATATGTAGCGCGAGGGTATGCGGACCTTAAATGAAGTACAAACTTTTACTTCTGTTGCTTTAATGTTCTTGTAATGAAACAATGAGAAAATAGCTGTCAATGGATTACTCTGGAGGAGATGGTGAAAACTCAAATCTTTTTATGGTCAAATTCCCTGAATTTAGGCACTAGCAGAGGTACCCAGTGTCACATGGCTACCAAATACGTAGAAACTGTTTGCTTTTTTGTTGAATTGATCTACTTAACTTATTGCAGGTTTTATGTAGTTCGTCTTATATATATATATATATATATATATATATATATATATATATATATATATGTGTGTGTGTGTGTGTGTGTGTGTGTGTGTGTGTGTGTGTGTGTGTGTGTGTGTGTGTGTTATTCAGAAATGGATATATAATCCGACAGAATAATTATGAATGTTTCATATTATCTGAAATGACCTCCTGCGTTATTCACCCTGGACAGTGCAAATAGAATGATTAAGAAAAATCAAATCTGCGACCAATAGGATAATCACTTTAACGTAGAATCGTTCTTAACCATTGAGCAAACGAAAATGCAAAGGTCTAAATAATGCATTCATAGATGATTATATGTGCATATACTTCTATTTAGATGCACATACATCAATAGAATTGAATTCTTTTCAGCCTGCTTTGTAACTTATAATTTTGTGATTTGAAAAAATACTCTCTTTATTTTTTAGACTTTATATTTCGTTATGATTTCTAAATGATATGCAACACATAAAAAAGAAAGCATTCTAACAGAAACGTGTCTTTTGTCTGTGGTGGCTCTTGGACAGACAAACTTTCTTGTTTTGCGGTTCGTTGTATTGATGGAAAGATGTCTACATGCCCCAACACGTGAGCAAGCAACATTGAGCGTATCAAGAGTTCTGACGGTTACTTTATTTATACTGTTACAGAGCTTCAGCGTATCCATATTTCATGGTAATGGGTACTTTCACTTTCAATTTCAGATTGTAAGATGGAACACCAATGGTTTGAAGAGAGTTGGGAAATTTTATTGGGTACTCAAAAGTATTGTCCAGGTCAACGACGGTGTCAACTGATTCGCACCAACTAAATTGGTCTGCTAGCTTTGAATGATAATGGGACTATACTCTAAACAATATCATATTGCAGAGACAAGATGGCTCATCCACAAAGCTACTCATGATTTCTATGAATTTGTGAGTGGCTAGGATAAACTTTTGAAGGAATTTCTTGATATATCTTGGTGATAGTTCCACATTTTTAAGGCTATAGTTGATCATTGACCAGTTTGAGTAAAACCATTGCACACTGGTCGGCCAAGACATCTCTATTTAGTGCAAACCTCGTGTTGGTGAAATTACCTCCGTTCAATAATTGTTATTACATTTGCTTATTAATCATAATTATGAATAACGCTCCTTTCTTCAAGTTTGAGCACTCTTAGGGGGGCACTCGTCTGCTATAAGCTACTACAGCAATGCTCCTCCAACTCTAGAATGGAGCACTCTGGTAGATGGGTAATTATGTGTAAGTAAATATATCGCTTAATTTGGTCCTACTGGGTCTGAATTAAGGGTTTCAACCCTACCTAGAGGTACTGGAAGGTATACTGGATTGTCTATAGCCACACTGAAGAGTAGTAATACGACGAAACAGCTGTCTGTGGATGACACAATCATTAATTATTATATATATATATATATATATATATATATATATATATATATGTGTGTGTGTGTGTGTGTGTGTATGTGACATAGGATAGGGCTTCTTAAAAATTCAAAAAATGATATGTCAAATATCACCCCATACGTAGCCTTTGCTCGATTTTCATCTGTTCATGCATTATTATGGAATGCATCTGGAACTCCATGTCAAACTTTGAAGTGACAATATTGTCTCAAGACACAGTAACAAACATAAATGATTAATATATATATATATATATATATATATATATATATATATATATATATATATATATATATATATATATATATCCAATTATTCACCCATCAATAAT
>OY735222.1:23547373-23614873 GCA_963457665.1 Thysanoteuthis rhombus | reverse complement strand
CAAAAACTTTTGCATCGAACTCAACTGATGCAATACTCAAACTTAGCTGGACGGCAGTGTAAGGTCATAGAAATCCAGGGACCATATTTTCATGACTGAATAGTGATGCTATAAATTCATATGAATATGAAATTGCGTCAAAAACCGTGAAAACTTTAATGCAAGGTTTTCCCGAAAAATATACAACCATTTTAAACATCTCGAGAATCGGTTTTATGGAGTTGGTGTGATTTGTCAAATAATAGGAGGGGGCATACTGCGTATTTTTGACCAGACACTCGCCTCTTAGACGGCAGTGGGATTCCTCTGAATGAACTTGTGTACTGTGTGACGGTCATTTTGGAGGAGGTAAAACATCGCAACACTTAGGCCTGCAAGTCTCTCGACTATCCAGATTTTGCTCCCTCCGACTTTTTGACGTTGAAAAATATTTTTCTAACCGTGGACGAGATTAAGTAGAATGCAATGATGCAGCTAATGACTATTCCGAAAGAGTACTTTGCAGACTGTTTTGAAAACTGTAACGAACGTTGGGATAAATGTGTGAGATCCCAGGGGCAGTAATCTAAAGGAGAGAAGGGCACAATCGCCCTAGGTAGGCTGGTTTTTTTTTTTTGTTTCATTTTGTTCTATTGTGTTTTGTGTGGTTTTTGGGGGGGTTTTTTGGGTTTTTTTTTTTTTTCGTTAATTTTAGACGGATCGATACTTCCGGGGCAGGCACGATATCATTTGTTTTAACTTGAATGTTTTCCATATCCATAAATTAATAAAAATGCAATATACAATGCATGGATTTATTTACCAAGAAGCCTTCCGAACATTCTTGGCGCGTGTTTGCGAATAATTTATCACAGAACCAATGAAGGCCGCTCTCATCTTGTACGCTGTTTGAGAACTGCGTATCATATAATTTTATTATCCAAAGAAAAAAATTCTTTTATTTATAACTCTACGCGTTGCTACAATAATCAACATGATAATTCATTCAGTTGTGACGATTACGTATGAGTTTTCTTGCTTTGATTTTCGACATAAAAGCTTTGCCAGAAATTGTTATAGATATACGTTGCGTCGCCAAGAGATAAGCGGTCTTACAATTCGGCAGTCTGAATCTTGAGTCATAAAAAGCTTGGCCAATGGGAATAGCGAACAACCTTGATATCTAAGTAACCAGGGGAGAGGGTAGTCAGAAAAAAACTTTTGAAACCTTTCTATTGGATAACCGTTCTGTAAGATATCTAAGTAAAGAGGACTACGCCTCAATCCCTCATGTAAATGTATTCAAAAAGTTTATGTACGTGATCCAAAGATGAAAGAGTTGAAGACAAAGGAATGGATTGCTAACGTAAGAAGAGCAATAATCTTTTGATTGATTGGACCCAGACGAGATATTGGAGAAGGTATTGGGCATTTACATTCTTTTGCCAAAGAATGGACCGAAAGAATTTGATCTTCTCTTCTGTTCGGTTTTTTGGACACCTGATCTTTTTGTAAGACTTGTTCAGAACAGCACAAAAATGTATACTGTTTTTTTCTTTTAGTTCAAATTTAAGCTTGCAAAAACACATCTGTCAGCGCTGGCGTCTTGAGACACAAAAAATTGCTCATGGAGAGATATCGCCTCATTTGGAACATTCTGATACATTCAGTTGGTGCAAGAGTTTTCTTGACATCCTTCCCACAATGTTTGAGAAAAAATCATAATTCTATTTCATTCTGTTCAGACTGTGGAATCGCTTTCACTTCATGTGTCAGTCTTTTTTTTAAATATTATTATTATTATTATTATTATTATTATTATTATTATTATTATTATTATTATTATTATTACTTTTCGGTCACAAAGTACTATTAAAGTTTATTCAATGTTATTTGCAACATCGATGTAAGAACATTGATCGTAATTTCGAGATATCGTCACAATCCATATATATATATATGTATATATATACGCACATACATACATGTGTATATATATGTACATACGTGAGTGTAAGTATATATGTATATATGCATGTATTTATATATGCGTGTATATATATGTACATAGATATATATATGTATATATATATATGTATATATATATATATATGTGTATGTGTGTGTGTATATATATATATATGCACGCGCGTGCGTGTGTGTATATAGTCGAAAAAATGCAGTTAGCAAAAGTGTTGAGCAAACTTCATCGATGTATATATTCACGCATGAATGTTTTTTGAAGTATGCGGTTTGATTTTATCCCCCCGCGCGATTTTTAACAGCGTATAAATAATCCTTGTCGAAATAACAAACTTGAGCGTATTCTCCTTTACAGTTTTGTTTGAATAATTCCTCACCCACGGATATATAGTTATAATTGGAACATTTTTTTTGGATGATATATGGGTGTTTTATCTAATTCTGTGCCGTTTTTTGTTTCTAAGACCAAATGAAAAACAACCTTGATATAATTTATGACCTTCCATTTAACATTAAATTCAGATCTTTCGATTTTTCAATTCCCAGATGTGACAATGCATGGCAGTTTTACAATTTCCTCTGTGATATATATATATATATATATATATATATATATATATATATATATATATATATATATATATATATACATATATATATATATATATATATATATACATATATATATATATATATATCAATCATTATTAAGAAATCGATATATACATATGTATTATTAAGAAATTTATACATATATATATATATATGTGTGTGTATGTATGTATTGATGCATATATCAAGAAATGGGGATATAATCCTATAGAAATGATAATCAATGCATTATATTAATTTAAACGATTATATTACAATAAACAATTTAAATGGAATAAATGAGAATTCGGAGAAATAGCAGTCATTTAGGCCTTTGCATTACCGGCGATTCTTTAGCTCAATGGTAAGAGCAATGCTACATCAAAGTGACTACCTATCTGTCCCAGGTTCTATTCCTTTAATTGTTTAACGGGAGATTATTTCATATAGAATTTCAAAGTCATGTAACGTACTCATATTTTTCCTGTTGGATTATATATCCATTTCTTAATAACATGATTTTCAGCGGTGAGGAACAGATAAAAATGTTATAGACGGTCATTAAAAAAGGGAAAAATTACACCCGAAGATACAACAAAAATTGGACTTAACACTAAACTTAACGACCCTAACCACACTGATCTCTAATATCATAATCCTCCCACTGATAAAAACTACACATCCTCATCCTACCCACCTTCATATATATCCAATATTGAGAACTTCACACAGTCACACAGACTCTCATCTACAAAAACCTCTCATTTGTACAACTCAGAACCAGTAGACTTTCCATGTCTAATAAGGATACTACATATGAAGTTCCTTGACCTCATTAACCCACCATCTGCACTATCCCTAACCTACCTACACAATCTACTACTAAACCACTACCTTATAATCATGACATCTTATGGCCTCTCAAAGACATACTGCAGCTGCTATTATTTCTTGCCACTGACTAGCACAGACTTCACCACAGACAGAAGAGATTCTCTTGCATCATGTTAACCTTAAAGGAATCCTCTTCCTTGATTCCTATTTTTGCTTCCGAGGCAAAACATTGGATGGTAAATTTATTTTCTACGCAAACCTTTTAACGAGTGAAAAGTACATACACACCACACTACTGAAGATGGGAACATCTCCTGAAATGTATATATCACACCCATTGATTCATTTATGGATCAACTAATTGATAAACAAAGTCTCCATACACTGTTACTCCTGAGACTGTCCCACTTCCTATATATATATATATAATTGGAATTAGCTGTTAAATCCGTGTTGTGTTTGTTTTCATGGATGATCAGTTATATCGTATTTTGGTGATTATGATTTTTCCCAAAATCATCAGTAAGGGTGCTAGACGACTTAATATAATCAAACCTAAGTTTTAAGATAGATTTTGTCAGAGTAAACACAGTAAAAGACAAAAAAAAATTGGGAAAAACCCGGATCAGTATCTTGTCTAACGCTTTTTGTCTTCCTTTGGGAATAAATTGATCTGTCCTTGGTTTTGGTTCATTGGAAAACAGTGCTCTTAGTCGAAGCAAAATCGATATAATGTTTTCTTCATGTCTCGTTTTTTTTTTGGGGGGGGGGGGTAGGGGTATATTAGTGCATTGATAGAAAATCCTATAGGATGGAATGGTTTGTAAGCGTATTTTGTATGTCATTTTTCGTCATATCACATACACACACGTGCACGCACACACACACACACACATACACACACACACACACACACACACACACATACACACACACACACACATATATATATATATATATATATTTATGTGTTTAATGCAAAAGTTTTTATGATTTTTTTGACAAAATCTATTATCTATACAAATAATAGAATCATTATTCAGTCATTTGATTATGTCCTCTACAATCCCGTTTGATCAATTTATTATTGTGCCATTGTAGTTTCTCTGGCTTCTGGCTATTCGATTTAAAGAATTATCATGGGAATCCCCACAAACACAGAGTAAAATTTTCCCCAGTAGATTTTGTTAAGGTTGAAACGTTGGAGGCTGTTTTGTATCTATTAATGAATCCACTTTTCAACTCCAGTAATTATCTTTCCCAAATGTTTGTTTTTGTTTTCTGTGTCGAATATGAAGAGAAATTGTTTAAACGTTGTTCGTTTTCGTATATTTATTTGGAACCCTTTTTGTCAGCTTCAGAATTTCCCCCCAATACTCGTAGGTATGCAGTTGGCTGGTTGCCAGTAAGTAAACTTCAAAGAGACTTCTAAGATTTCCATAACACTGGGCAAAATTGGGCACTTGGAACTTGTATATCGACCTGATAGAATTATTTGCAAAACTTTTGTGTACAGAAAAGAGTAAAATAGGTCTGGTTGGTTCCTCAGTAGAAACCGTCTACTGACCAACATTTTTGGCAACATGCCTTGTTGGGCGTGAGATCATTGAAATATTTGAACTTTCAAAAAAAAAAAAAAAAAAAAACAAACATGAATGCTACTAGACACAAACTAAGACATTAATTTAGCATAAAAATGCATTGCAAATTGAAACCACCACTAAAACATTTTTTGAGGGAGGGTAAGAAAAAACAGTAGAATTTTTCCCTAAACAATGAAGAGTAAATGTTGAAAATTAAAGACCTCTAACTAGCATTGTTTTAGCCTGTATGTGTGATACATACATACATACATACATACATACATACATACATCGCCCGCCAGCCAGCCAGGAAGACCAATTTGAAAACTGAAGAAACCTATTTCAGCTGTTTTGGTGACAGTTTTGGTTGACAGTTTCTGATGATACATAGAATAATGATTAATTAGTTCAATTCAGCAATCTTTTTTTAGCTGATAAAAGCGATTGCAAAAAAAAATGCTGGATAGAAATGACGTAAAGTAAACTGATATCTTCCTGAAATTACACACTGGCCCTTCAGTTTTTAGTCCGACACTAGGAAAATTCGAAGACGTTCGCCAATTGATTGTTTAGGCTCAGTCGGCTTACACGTCACTGTGCTACCGAACTGCTATCGAAGTAAGAGGAAATATCGAACAAAGAATGATCGATATCGATTTTATTTGATCCTTCGCCTTATTTAATTTATAAGCAGATCACCAAATCTGGATAAAAATCTTAATCTAAATTCCAAAAGATTAACCCTGTTCTCGGAAATCTGCACATCCGCTGGTGGTAATTCAGTTTTTGTTATAAAGACAGTCCTTAAAGTCACGGAAGAGTTTGTAACTTCTTGTCTAACCCTGCCAAAAATGAAGGTCATAGAGGTCACCGAAATTTTCCTCCATGATTATCTTTCGTAAGCTAAATTTTGAAAAATCAATAAAAGATGATTAAAAAAGAATTTTATGGTCAAGTTCCAGTACGAAGTCGAGATGATTTACTTTTCCTACCGTAACAGCTAGTACAATAAGTTCTGTCTTCATCAAAAAGGGGAGTGTAAACTGATTTGTAAAAGCTGCATTTTCCTGCCATGATTCGCACTTACAACCTACTGATTGCTAGCAGGCTGTCTTACTGACTGAGCTAAGTTGACAAGTCCTAGATTCATCGTACAGATACACCCGGCTTAAATCATTTGAATAAATGAATATATTTAAAAGTTGAAGTCATCATCTTCCGTCGGAATAAAACTTGAAGAGGGGTTTGACCCTGCTGCAGCCAGTCTTGTCAGATTTGTAGACCTCTTATCTACATTTGGGACAACCTATATGAATATAGATTGGATGACACAGAAAAAATGAAAAATTGTTAAAAATGTCTCCCAGATGATTTAATGGCAATTGCTGCTTCGCTTTACACCATTTCGGTCTACGAATGGTTTCACTGTAATGCTATACTTTTAGATGGTAGGATAAACCTGTATTTACTTACATACTAACCATTACTTTCTTACCACGAGATTAAATTCGAAGACGACAAGCTGTAGAACTGATTTCAAGTATTTTTCTTGCCTGAAGGGCTCAGACGAGATGTTGCTCTACATCGACACATTCAGATCATTTTCCGTCTATTCGGTCTCTTGGTTACAATGTTTTAGCCGTTGTACCCTACGGCCTCCTTTTGAGATGAAATGTTGTTGAAATTACATATTGATTCTTCGATATCAGTTTCCTAGCCTTTGATATAATGATCACAACGTTTCAACTACTGTATCCGTTGGCCTTATTCCGAGACAAAACATTGTTACCACTATATATTCATTCTTTTGAACCACTAACCATGTCTTGTTACTTTTATCAAACCGATAATCATCATCATCATCATCATCATCATCATCATCATCATCATCATCATCATCAGTCTTTTAACGTTCGTCGTTGGACATAGACCTCCCCCGACAGGATTCGCTGCAATTCTCTATCATGAGCGTTGCAGAGCCAGTATTTCCTGAATTTGTCTAGTTCATCTCTCCATCTTGTGTACTGTCAGTCTCAGTTTTTATGTGATCTCTGGGGGTCCATGTTGTGTGACGTGATGTCCATCGGTTGTCTTTCAATCTTGCAACATGGCCTGCCTATTGCCATTTGAGTTTTCAATAGTTTTTATGATGTCGCAGACACCCGTTTTCTTCCTGATATACTGTGCTTTCTTGTGATCTCTCCATGTAAGGTTGAGCATGATTCTCTCATGCACACGTTTCATACTTCTCAGTTTGTTGGTCTTTCTCTTGGTTAGGTTCCACGTGTCAGCTCCATAAGTGACTATCGGGAGAATGCATTGGTTGTATACTCTTTTTTTTAGGATCATCGGGATCGTTCGGTTTTTGAAAGTTGAGCTTGCTCAGCCGAAGGTTTGCCGTGATTCTTCGCTTGATTTTCTCCTCTTTTGAGGGTCTCATTGAGATTTGTTATTCTAGGTAGATGTAGTGGCCTACCTTGCCGAATTTTGCATCTTCTATTTTGACAGTTATGTTCTTATTCCCAACTTGATTATTGCACATGATTTTCGTTTTACTGAAGTTTATGTGGATTTCGATTCTTAATGAGTTCCAACACTACTGAACTTGTGTCAGTGTATCTTGTCGTACCGCTATTGTTTATGACTTAGTTCGGAAGACCGTTACAAATACAGGGATTTGATGATCGCCTGGTGTTCCACACATTTAAGATTGTGTTTCTTACGGAGCTATTAAAAAAAGGAAACATCGGTGTGGGGTAATATATGATAACCTCGCTCCAAAGATGGGGGACACATTCGTGATAGAGTTCAGTATAGAGCAGTAATGAATACGGTTGTTTTGAAAGTAAATGGATAGACCATGGGGCCTAACCAAAAGATTAGCCTTCAAACTGAGAATAATGCAACGTGCACAGGAGAAAATTTTTTTTTTAACATCACATAAAGGGATTACAGTATAGCACGTATTATATTTTGAAACAAACAGGGGTCAGAGACATCGCAGAAACCATAGTAAAGCTCAAATGGCCATGGGTTGGTCATATTGCAAAAATATTAGACCACCGCTGGACATCTGGACCCACAACGTGGATCCCAAGAGATCATACACGAAATTGTGACTGGCAAGAAGAAAAAATGTTGTGACTGTTTAGACAATTTCAGAAAGTGCTGGCTCTGCAACACCTGCATTGGAGATTTCTCGTGAAACTTGGGAAAGGTCTATATCCCACGATGGAGATCAAAGGGATGATGATGATATCGATTCTAGTTTTGTTGAATTGTTGCGTCGGGTGCGCTGATGGTGGCAGTGATAGCCGTCTTTCTGATAAGTACTTCATTCGGCTTTGACAGACGTCATTGTGGTTTTATTTGGCATTCATTTCCATCTTGGCAAAACTACAAGATTTTCATAAGAACATTGTGAAAGCTAGGGTGGTCGTTGGGGTCGGCTAGTGGGTAGGTGATAGTTGGGATGGACTGGCTTGTTCAAAGTTCCACACACAAGAGGAATATCAGGAGGGATAGAATTGTTTACCCAGAAGCGTACATGAAGAGATATTCACAATACACGAACATACCGCACATTCAAACTGTCAGATAAGCGGGGCTTCCAACATACGAGTTATGTCTGGAAAGTATCCATCCATTTGATTTTAACTAAGAAGCCTACACAGGGTGATGGCACCTGAATCCCCTCAAAAGTACTCCCCATGGAACCTCACATACTTATCCTAGCGTTCCTACTTCATGATAAAAGTCTGCAAAGTCCACTTGGGGGATTGCTTTCAGCTACCTCAATTCGATCCCCTTATATCTCGCCCACTAACAAAAATCTCTGGAATTTGGTAGGGCTGACAGACCTGAATGATGAAATGTTTACTAAAAAAAAAATTGCACGAGACGTGAAGAATGTCTCACTTAGTCATTGTGAATGTAACGGTTACTTAGTGTTACTCAGGGCGTGCCGCTGCTGACTGAATCAGCCCACGGGAGATTGCCGGTTCGTTTTCTCAAAGTAACGTCAAGGCCGCTCGACCGGTTCTTCCGAAATGTCAGGAAAATTGTATAAGTTCCCTGGCGTTTACTCAGCTCTTTAATATTTATGCAATCAATTAACAGCAAATACATCGTTCACGAGTCTTAGGGAAGAGGAGAAATAAGGGAAACGTCGGTGCAGAAAACAAACATCGGTAAACATCTGAACACTTGACTTTCTTTTCTTGTTTGACTCAGAGAAAAAATATTTTGGGATCGGATAGCCGATGGTGTTGAAACGTAGATATATCACAAGAATCAATAACGGAAAAAATATAGCTAGATCCACAACAGGTTTAAGCATCTTAACTCAAAAGGAATCTGATGGGGGGGGATATTTTCTGTGGTAGGATTCGAAAGGAATTATTTATAACAAATTGCTGTAAACTGGACTAAATGCAACTACACAACGCTGCAGTTAGTAATTAGCCCGTTTTAATCATGCAGTGGGAAAGAAATTTGGCTTGGTGCAAATAGGGTAAATCTAGACTTTTCTTCAATGTTCATTCGTATCTACTTTAAATGAGTGCTTGTGTAATCAGTCAAGTATGGTACGTCGTTTAAAAGCTTAAAAACAAATTTGAGAAACTAGCAAAATAGATTCTGCGTCAACTTGTAGGATTAAATAGCGTTTAAACACGGGTATTTATTTTCTTGTTCGAAACAAAAAGAGAGTATATTTTCAACAAGGTAGTCGTTAGCGCAGAATAGATTTATCACGAAATAATCATGTCTCGATTTAGGGCAGCCTTCAAGAACTCAACCTCGACGAAATCTACTGAGGGAAACACAACATTCACTGTTTAGTGGAATTCAAATCAGATTTTGTATTCCGAATTCGTTAAATAAACTTTTTCCACTCAAGGCTACAAAATTTGAATGGCCTGTTCAATTGAATCATTAAAAGAGAAAATCACATTTCTTATTGTGGTCTATGATGTTGGAATTGTTAGCTTATGCATTGCTCTTCCATAGGAATAGAGCACTCTGGTGGACAGGGAATTTCATCATCATCATCAGCAGCAGCATCATCATCATCATCATCATCATTCTTTTAACGTCCATCGTTGGACATTGACTTTCCCCAGGATTTGCCACACTTCTCTATCATAGGCGTCGCGGAGCCAGTACTTCCTGAACTTGTATAGCTCGTCTCTCCATCTAATATTCTGCCGGCCTCGTTTGCGCATGTGATCTCGAAGGATCCATGTCGTGAGTCGTGTGGTCCATCGGTTGTTAGCCCAACACCATTTGAGATTTTTAATGGATTCTAGGATGTCCCTAACGCCTGTCTTTTCCCAGATTAACTGTGCTGTCTTGTGGTCTCTCCATGTGAGGCCCAGCACAATTCTTTCATGAGCACGTTGCATGGTTCTCAATTTGCAGATCTGTCTCTTCGTTAGGTTCCATGTTTTAGTTCCATAAGTGACTATTGGGAGGATGCATTGGTTATACACTCTCGTCTTTCTCAAATTCAGCCTTACTGACCGTCCAGTTCCGTAGCTCAGTGTTTATAGAGGTAGAATATCGGCCTCAAGGTCTGAAGCAAAGGTTTCAATCCTGCTTCGTGGTACTGGATGGGATAAGGGGAAGTCTATAGCCACACGGAAGAGTTGTAATACAACGAAACAGCTGTTTGTGGATGACACAATATATATATATATACATATATATATATATATATATATATATATATATATATATATATATATATATATATATATATATATTGTCATACTTGTTTGAAATTATTTCCTGTCGTTACACGGTTAATATATTGCTCAATTGGGATAAAATGAACAAAATGGGGCTGCTGCAGGAATCGAACGTGCCACCGATAGGATAGGTGATTTAACGAAACGATGTTCTTACTACAAAGCTAAACAGCCACCGCTAATGCAACGGTCAAATAACCCAAACAGCTCAATAAAATCATTAATAACATAAGGTCAATCTGGAATGATTTTGTTCCTTTTTTTTAATTTAAAACTATAGATCAAAGACTCCTACACCACTTCCGTTGGAGCCTAGTGAGCATTAGCTGAGTTAGGGAAACTTTCGTTTATTACGAGATTTTCGAGTAAGGCAAGACATTCACAGCAAATCTATATTGTCGAGAAATTGAACGCATGAAGAAAAAATATTACAAAAATAATCTCCAACTTTTGAGACAGGCGAGATTGCCACCCTCAATAATCGCAAAGGAAGACCACGATAAAATAGAAATCCAGAGAACATCAAGTGTAAGGGCATGATATTCTACCACATCCTAAATAGACAAACTTAGCGCTAAAAGATTTTTAATCAAATCAGCTTACTGGCATATTTTTTTAGTGACAAAACATCTAAAAATATTGAATGGATCGATTCAATATTATCAGAATTCTTTTCATCTAGAATCCTAGATTCTTTCAACGAGGAATAAAAGAATTAGTTTCATAACTGGTTTGATTATTACTCATAGCGGTGAGTATGCTTTTGACAAAAGAATTTAACAGTTGACTGGAAGGCTTTTCATATCCTGTACACAAATTCGACATTACTTTTCTCCGTTCTATTGAGCACATGCCAAACTTTGTTTATACGAGTTTATTGATTGTGTAAACGGGTACTTAATTCTTTTTGTTATTTCTACTTATATGTGTTGATATTAATTTCGCTGTTTTGCTTATTCTTATTGATTTATATTACATGCTAGACGCACTTCTCGTATACTTTATATATATATATATATATATATATATATATATATATATATATATATATATATATATATCATTAATTATTGCGCATCGTCTTAATCCTGCAAACAAAATAAATCATTTCGACTGAGAAAACACTATTGGTGATTAAAATTTTATTTCCCATTCAAAAGTACACCAGAAAAATGACCAATGATATCTGTGCGTTATGTATATATATATATATATATATATATATATATATATATATATATATATATGTGTGTGTGTGTGTGTATATAAGGTAGATGAAAATGTCTCTAGGGGCCTCCATGGCGAAATGTTAGAGAAACCTTATAGGTGTCTCTGAAGTTATTCATAGCTTGTACGTGATGCATACCCTTTCAAAAATTATTGGCGGGGAAGTAATGTGCATTGTCTGTTGTTTAGGGAACAAGAGTCTCTCTCTCTCTCTCTCTCTCTCTCTCTCTCTCTCTCTCTCTCTCTCTCTCTCTCTCTCTCTCTCTCTCTCTTTCTCTCTCTCTCTCTCTCTGCTAAAAATAACTCATAATACACCATTTTCAATCTGTGCAATAAATACGCAGGTGTATCGATGTGTTCAAAACTACTGGTTAGACTGACCTGTAATATAGATTCTGGGGTGCCGCTTCTTAATCTTCAAATGCTTTGATATCCGGCGTGCAGCATGAATCACAGACGTTCATAACTGATTTCATTTCTAAATAATAAAGCAGTGAAAATTTGACCAAAAAAAATTCCAATTAGATGACCGGGAACACAAAAAAAAGATAAAGTCATCAAAATTGATGGATTATACACACATACTCTCTCACTCTTTCTCTCTCTCTCTCTCTCTCTCAGTTAGATGAAGCTTTCTCTATCCGCCACCTGAGAGTGTGTTTGGCAGCTGACATTTAACGAAACCAATCTCAATGACGAATTCGCTTGTCGATAGGAAATTGTGTCTCCAATGTTAATGAGAAAAACATCGTAATCCGTATATTGGTCAGGCTACTACATTCCATCACGTGGACTGATCGCCACTTGTCAGACCATAGTGCCATACGCACTCATATCAATAAACGTAGCATACAAGGCCATAAGAATTTCACCAACCCATGGAAGATATTCAAATATATCACATTTTACATAACATTAATTTGTTCAAAAAGTATTCAGATGTTTCAGGCTCTTACCGTGAAAACAAAGAAAGAATAAATCAAATAAGATGGCTTTCAGCCTTGGAGAGGGGGTTCTGATTATATGTAATATTTGATAGATACACCAGCACAATCCAGGTAACTGTTTAAGGCTGTTTGACTAAAAATGTGAATTTAATAAATCATAATGCTAAAAGGGCAGCTGTAAAATATGTACCTCTGTCTCATTCCCTATTGTGTGTGGTGTATATATATATATATATATATATATATATATATATATATATATATATATTATTGTAACATCCACAGACAACGGTTTCGTTGTATTACAACTCTTCAGTGTGGCTATGGACTATCCATTATTCCATCCGAGGCAGGGTTGAAACCTTTGCATCAGACTAGGGGGCTGGTAGGGAACTGGACGGTCAGTAAAGTTGGGTTTAAGCGATATGTTTATTTAGCTTATATTCCCCATCCACCAGAGTTCTCTCTTCCTATTATATTATGAAAATGCAATGATTTAACACATTAAGCATTTGAAAATAGACTCTTTTAATTTTTTCAAAATGAGAAACTCTCCGTAAGTCTCTGCGGTCATGTAATCCTATATCCAATATTCTGATACATTTTGTAATCATCGAATGATTATGTTACAAGTTAGAAACGAGTGAGAAATGAGAAATGTGAAGGTTTGTGTGGCCACAACAGTAGTTTGTTAATTTTGTTTAAGAAAGATAAGGTTTTATATAATTTCTATTTAGGTTTAGGAATATGAAATTTACACCAAGTTCAGAACAAATGTATAGACACCATTACACAACGATAAAACTTCTCGGCATCTGGAATAAGCTCACACGAAACGAATTAGATATAGAAAGAAAAATTCAAAGCTCTAACAAGTGGAAGTTATTATACTGCAATTTTTCTGGATTAGTTTAAACATCCACGATTTGTCTAATAGGTGGGGTCTGTGAGACTGTGAAGTTGTCAAGTAATACTGGCACCCACTTTCCATTGTATCAAGATCCGTCTATATTTTGCAGACGTAAAATATCCGTCTGATATGTTGAAATTTGCGGGCCAAAGGAAGACTGCCAAATTGAACATTTCTTTTTTATGCTTAGATATTTGATTTTTTTTTTTAAATAATACTTTTGTTAAAGATACTTTTTGCGAAAGTATATGTGAAGTATACTTACTTGGTCAAAGATAAGATAGTTATTGAGTAACCATTTTTTAGACGCCAAAAGGGTAATAGAAACCTCTTGAGTAGGTTCATTGACAAGATAAAGCGTGGTCGCTTGGAACGCCCGCAGATAGATAGCCAGTCATAGCTACTCACTTGAAATATATAAAGAGAAAGAAAGAGAAAAAGGGTTGACAGAAAGGGATGATGTATAAGGATTCGAACAGTGGAAGTAAGAAAGAGAGACAGGGAATTTGATGGCGTGAGAAACGAAAGTAAGCAGGAGGGAAATAGAAGATAAATGGGTAGACGATCATTAAGTTCCGGTATCAGAGGGAAGAAGAGGGTATAAGTTGATTGAATAAAAGGGATATCGATAGAAAAAAGACTCCTGCCCATGAGTTAGGGAGGCCAAAGGTTGGTCACTAGAGATAGCAGGAGGAGGGTAGAAGAGTATAGTCGGATGACTACTTGCTGTCTACGGGTCACTGGCCGCTATTTTTCTATTATGGGCGCATTTTCACACTTTCTTCTTTCAAAATGCTCTAACACTCTAGTTGGATCACTGTTGTATATTTTTGCATGGTTCGATTTCTCAACGTGCTTTTATATTCAAATATATATTAAGCTCTGATCAGTAATTAAACATTTATATTTTTATTCAAAATATATCTATCTTACTTGTATCTCTTACATGAATTCTACTGTAATACTTGCCGAGGCTACATCAAAACAGTACTAACATATATATATATATATATATATATATATATATATATATATATATATAGATATATATATATATATATATATAGATATATATATATATATGTTAAAGTACTTTGCGCACATTTCATTAGTATTTAGATAGTCAGATGAATAATTTAGATTGAATATAATTTTTTCTTTTATCAAAAAAAATCTTTACAATGGTGACTCAAACTATTCAATTTCTACGGAGTTATATTTTGGAGATATTTATCTTTTCAGGCAAAACAAACTGTTGAGAACAATACACATTCTTAAAATAGCAGCGCACTTCTCGTGAAGCGTCGCGAAATTTAAAATGCAATCAGTCACGCTCCTAACCGTGCAGCTGACACATCCATAGCATTATATATATATATATATATATATATATATATATATATATATATATATATGTATATATATATATATATGTATATATATATATATATATGTATATATATATATATATATTATGTTTATATATATATTGTGAATATATATTGTATATATATATATATTGTGTTTATATATATATTGTATATATATGTATATTGTGTTTATATATATATTGTGTTTATATATATATTGTATAAATATATATATTGTGTTTATATATATATATATATATATATATATATATATATATATATATATATATATATTGCGTATTTTTAGTACTACGCGAATGCTTCCTCGTCATGTTTTGCTTCCAGTTTATAATTCTACCAATCAATTCGAAGCTGGCAAAATACAAAAATGGCGGTTGCTTTTATCGACGACTTCGACGACAAAAAACTGAAAGATAGAAGAGAAACGTAGCTCCTCGTTATTGATTACTTATAACATTTGGCATGACTGACGCTGTCAAGGAACTCTTGCTTGAGATCACACGGGAATCTTGCATCTGTCCTGAATCCAAACTCGTTCACACGCATATTTTCCAGTCCGCCTGACGACATGCGCTTCCTGTTTTTTAAAGTTTTATCTGATATAGTTATAGCTGAAGCAGAACTGGAATTCGAGTCTTAGCTCGAGTTGGAGGTATGCCATGATTTATTCAGAGTGGAAGATAATTTTTCTTCTTTCAGAGTCCCATTGTTTTAAGTGTGATTTGCTCGGGATACAATTCGTCACGGTGAGTGCATTTAGGAAATAGTAAATTTTGCAATCATGTAACAATAAAAGGCACTCGCTATCTTTTTGATCTTCCATTTGTCCTTGAGATGTGGTTGGGAAGTGAAAACGGTGGTCTTGTTATTTCGTCCGTACGTTTACATTCTCCATTATTTCACTTGAATAATTCATTAAAATCCACTTCCGGCTGGTTGGGCTCGTTGTACATTTCGGGTATTCTCCCTTTCTTTGACTGTGTTTTCCGAAGGTGTCAGTGCGAAGTAAACGCAGTGTCTCAGTTGGAACTTGAACTCGGTTTGCAGATTCCATTTACCGTGCTGCTACCTGTCAGGTCATTCACACCTCTTTCTCGTTATTACTTACCTCAAAGTGAAGTTCCGTGAACTGCCCTGCTATTCAGTATTAATGCACGATGGATATAAACATTGTCCGAATTTATGAATTATTATCCTCATGAGACCCTCAAAAGAGGAGGAAATCAAGAAGAGAATCATTCTAGGATGACAAGCCTTCAGCAGAGCAATCTCTACTTTCAAAAACAAGACGATCCTATTAATCCTGAAAAGAATAGTCTCTTATGAGGCTGAAACATGGAACCTAACCAAAAGACGGACTCGCAAACTGAGAACCATGCACATTGCGCATGAAAGGATTATGCTCATACTCACATGGAGAGACCACAAGACAGCACAATATATCCAGAAAAAGACAGGAGTCAGGGGCACCTTAGAATCCATTAAAAAACTCAAATAGCAAAGGGCAGGTCATGTTGCAAGAGTGGTATATAACTGATGGACATCACGACTCACAACATGGATTCCCAGAGATCACGAGAAACCGAGGCCGACAGAACACAAGATGGAGAGATGAACTAGACAAATTCAGAAAATACTGGCTCCGTGACGCCCATGATAGAGAATTGTAGCGAATCCTGGGGAAGGTCTATGTCCAACGATGAACGTATAAAGACTGATGAAGATGATGATGATAATGATGCTGATCCTTATTCTATCAGTTATCTGGACTGATATCCTCTCACTGATTTGCTGATTTATTTAAACTCTTATCCTTATCTTGGTTGTTATGATCTATATGTTTCGGCTGTTGTGCCGGGCATTGTACTATTCAGTAACGTTCTGTGAATATCAGACTTGATCCTTCATTCAATACATGGTGTTAGACTGTTTTCGTTTCGTTTTGTTATTCCGTTCAATTTCTTGATTCGTCCTTGTATTGCCGCTTTGGCTTGCTCTGCCAAACCAGAGTAAATGAATGCCACTGCCTGACTCAGGTATCGAACTCATGATCACCAGATAAACTGAAAATATCATATCAGTTACACAGATGTGCATCCTGGATGCACTCTCTGGGCTTATGGAATGTTGCCCGAAGCTTTGATATGAGATATAAGACATTATTCAGTGAATCAATCGAAATAATTTGATGTAGTACAATCTTCCTCTCTCATTGCCCCAATTTAACCGTGTACTGACCGACGTTAGCGACAGAAATTTTTTTCTGATTAGTTTTGAATGCTGGACTTCAACTCAGGTATGCCTTTCCAATTTAGAGATTGACGCACCACGATCTTCTTATCTCCCCCATAGAGGCTTGCACCAACTTTAGCAAAATTCGTGAACTTTGAAAGCCAGGATAGGATGGCAAACTTTTGGCAGAGCAAGCTCAACTTTCAAAAACAAGAAGATCCCATTATTCCTATAAAAGAAGAGAATGCAACCAATGCATCTTCCAGATAATCACTTATGGTGCTGAAACATGGAACCTAGCCAAGAGACAGACCTACAAACTGAGAAGCATACAACGTGCACTTGAAAGAATTATTCTCAACCTCACATGGAGATACCTCAAGACAGCACAATATATCGGGGAGAAAACGGGAGTCCGAGGCATCATAGAATCCTCTAGAAAACTTGAATGGCAATGGGATGGCCATATTGTAAGAATGGCAGACAACCAATAAACATCAATATGGATCCCTTGAGATCGCATGCAAAACTGAGGTCGACAGAGTACTAGATACAGAGACGAACTAAACAAATTCAGAAAGTACTGGCTCTACCACGCCCACGATGGAGAAGTTTGGCGAGTCCTGAGGAAGGTCTATGTCCACCGACGGACATTGAAAGACTGATGATGAGGATGATGATGATGATATCCTAACGGCCTGAAAAAAAAGCATAATGCAACACAATCTTCGCCAATTGTGTTACATTAAGCCAAGCTCAGTGGAGATTTTTTTTTAAATCAGGATTTCAATCGCTGGTCTTTATTGCCGATACACTTTTCATGCTTGGGGGTTTGATGCATCACAATATTCCTTTCCAAATTTATCTACCTAGTCCTCGTAACGTTTAAAATCAAGCTCATTGAGGATCAAAAGACACGGTTTCAAAACTCAACGTTTTTCCTGTTAAAAAGATTGGTACAACGCAGGACCCAATAAAAGCAGAGGCTCTTATACGGCCTTGTGCCAGACTTTGCGAGTAGATGTTTGAGCTCAGTAGAGTTCGGGATGGACAAGTCTGGTTTTAATCACATTAATTCCTACGTACGTACAAGATTCAGAAATGAAGAACAAACCTGACGTTCCCCTGAGCTTTAAGTTGTTTAGACGAGTTTTACATTCACAAGATGGGTTCACCGATATCGGCAGAAACCTGTTTGGTCTATCTTTTATAACCCCACGGCCCCCTCAGGAGAATCCACCGTCCATCCCCACCAGCCCCACTACTCCAAACAGCAAATGCTGGCGAATCAGATATGCAATCGATAAGCTGAAGCCGTCTCAAAAATATGCGGCACAGCGCGCCCCCCTCCTAAATCCATAACTGTCTGTTCCTGTCAGCGTTTTTGACGTACCTCGTACTGAGGCTGCGGCGCCATATTGATTCTTTCGGTTCACTTTTCTATCGAGATTAAAAATAGACCGTCAATTCTTCAAAACTTGAAACAAAACAGCAAGAAGATAAGAAATTGTGAAAAAATAACGAACAATCGGTTTAATTGATCCTTTATTTTGTATTTCATTTTTTTTTATAACAAATCAACTACTCGCTCGCTGATATAACCCCACATTTGAGCAAGGGGCTCACAAGAACGAGGACGCGTTTTAACGAAGCGGGTTCAGGTTTTTGCCTTTGTTTAACAGGTATGCACACTTTCCAAAGTTGAGACATTGTCGAAACAGGAGAGATGGAGAAATGATTCTGGAAGACAGGTTTCATGCCTTCTGCATCGTGATAAGGAAAAGACGCACTGATTTTCCAGCGTGGATTCAAAATCAGTATTGTTTTTATCTTCCTTCTTTCAGCTAACTAGAAGAAGCAGTGGATGAAAAACGGTTTAAAAAACGAGCAATGAATTCTTTGAGACTTTCTTTCTCTTTTTCTGTCCGTTTGTCTCTCCTACTTAGTCACGGCTTCTTAACTTCCTACGCCAGTCGATGGCCGCTTGGCTGACCTTCTCGTGCATACCACACAAAGTCAAATAAGAACCAATATCCGTTCCTTGAGAGCCTTTTTCTTACTTCCCAAAATATTACTCCTCTGAAGTCACAATAGCCCCCAGCATATCCCAGTGACCAATTTGCTTTGAGGAAAACACTGGTGCCTGTCTTTGAATAGTCAATCGCTCTTGTGCCGTAAGTACACACGCATCCCCATGAGCCAGAGCCTACTTAACAGTTTATTAGTTTCATCTCTCAAAGATTCCAAAAGTTACAGAACCCTTCTTGGTGTCAGAAAGTCTGCGTAAGAGAAAGCATCAAACCAGTTTGGTCAAGAGGCTTGTCCTGCAGTCATGGGAAAACCCTTATTTGGGTGAGATGCCTCACAAATACAATTTCAGTAACAGTTCGCACGCGGATGCCTATGCACAGAGCGTTGCACCGAGTGGAATGCTACGATGTGAGGGCTCCCCACAACAAATGCGACATTTGCTAATATCAACCTGGTCTTGACAGAAGATCCGATTCGCAAAGCTCAACTCGGGTTGGCCCAAGGCCACAACAGTGGAGTATGTCCATCAGGGTCGTACTTGCTGTAGTATCACACAATCTCAGTGGCGTCTCCCTCATGATGGACTCGTTCACTATTTAAAAGGGTAAAACGAATAGATAAAAAGATTTTAAAGGGCTGCAAGTCCGCATAGAATGTCAATTTTGGAATCATGTACTTTTGTAAAAAGTACCACCCACATTCACTAAATCACATAGTGAAGGAATCAAATATATAAATCTCCCTCTCTCTATCTCTCTCTATATCTATAACTATATCTCTAACTATATCTCTATATCTATAAATATATATGTGTGTGTATGTGTGTGTGTGTGTGTGTGTGCACGAGGTGATATCTAATTTGCACAAGTTGTTTATCGTATCAAACCCGATATTTTACGCATCTTTGGAAACTGCTCTTCGTTAAAAGAATATGGACAAACCTCTCCTTAAAATCCCTGACTAAAAAAAAATTATCTAAAACTGTTCATTGGAAAATGCAACAACCATGAACAATGCTTCAATTAGCAACTGGTCTACTTTCTGTTTCATAAATGGTATATTGAGTATAGATTTATTGAAATACTAGCCTTTCCATATTTCATATATATATCGAGAACGGATACAAAATTGGTATCGATGAGGAAGAATCCCTAAGTTACAGCATTACCCAAATAATCAATTTCAACAAACATAGAATTAAATGGACTAAACGTACGGTAGTCAAAGGTCCGCTTATTTTTTTGTGTAGTGATGCTTGTATGTGTATAAGCCATTGTTAACAAATAGTTTCTTATAGTTTTCACTGTCGCAAGGGTGAGTCAATTCACTTTGTTACATTAGCATGTGAGAGCGTTCGCGAAAGATAATTGTGTTATGTGAGCCTTCATAGTAGGATTAATATAAAGAACTAACCTTGAATAAAATTAAGAGTTGGTTGAATAGCGAATTAAACCTGAAAGATCCATTAAGATTAGAAAAGAGATACGATGTACCAAAATATAATTGTACGAACGTTCAAAAGAACGCAGGAGTCGAAATGTTGATGAGTAATTGATTTTCGGGCTTGTCTGAGATCCATCTGAATACTGACGATTTCGACGCAAAAACTAGCTATTTTTAGGGAATGATCAGATCAAAAATATATCCAATTTGGTCGTTCGCTAATTGGCTAGTTGCGTTCTATTTAATCTATAGATTACTAGATCTGACGGCGTAAGGATTCGGACGTCTGTATAGATCAATGAGAGGAACAATAATTATGAATGAAGCAAAGCGGACAAGATCTGCAGGTAACACTGAAGTTGGCCGTACGTCTGTTCAAACGGTTACTAGGACAGGAATAAACTCCGACGAAAACTGTTTACGTTTACTTCATTCTAATATACTTAAGGGGGACATAAATCCGTTTAGTTCCCCTGCCCTAGCTGTGCGTAAATAAGAGGGTTCATTGGGCCCTTCAAACCTTGGTTGACAATCAATCTAGGGGAGAGAAATCTTTGAATTTAAACCGGGTAAATCCAACTCTTTGAGGAGCATCGGTATAGGCTTGCAATGGAGATAGTTAGGAATGTGTCCCCAATACGTATTGCTAACAAGGCTGCGGTAAAGCTTTGCCCGAGCACAATAATAGTAAATAGAAATTGATTGACAGAATAATGTGACCGCTACTCCCATCATCACACGAGTGGAATGTTTTGAAGAAAAGAAAAACATTGTTATGGAAATAACAAAGATGAGGATGCTAGTCCGAAAAAAAATCATGGGATTCGTAACAATAGGTCAAGACGAAAGATTTGAATCGTCTTAACTGATAAAATCCTGACAAAAAAAAGCGCAAATTTTTCTGATGATTATATATCTAATCTCGCTATTCGTTGCTTATGAGTTTGATGCTGAGTGGGAACTCAGCTATTGCTGCCTTATGCCAGAGTACGTTGTCTGAAAAATATCTAACCACTTTAGCATTTTGCTTGCAATACAGAAAAACAATACCAATTTCGATGTATGAATTCATTTCTTGATCCAAATCGTATAAAACTATACTATTTCTGTCCGGATAATATCCGACCTTAGATTTGCAGACAACATAGCCCTTTTCGCAGAGAACCTACACGACCTCCAACTAATGATAGATGAACTAAATGAAGAGAGCAAGAAAGTTGGCCTACACATGAACTTCAGCAAGACGAAGATCATGTGCAACAACCACATCGGGGATAAAAACACTAAGATCAAAATCGAGGACACACAACTGGAAGAAGTAGACCACTACATCTATCTAGGACAACGAATCTCAATGAGACCCTCGAAAGAAGAGGAAATCAAGCGAAGAATCACACTAGGATGGCAAGCCTTTGGCAGAGCTAGCTCAACCTTCAAAAATAAGAAGATCCCATTAATTCTGAAGAGAAGGGTGTATAACCAATGTATCCTCCCAATAGTCACTTATGGAGCTGAAACATGGAACCTAACCGAGAGACAGACTCGAAAATTGAGAACCATGCAACGTGCACATGAAAGAATACTGCTGGGCCTCACATGGAGAGACCACAAGACAGCACAGTACATCCGAGAAAAGACAAGACTTAGGGACATCATAGAATCCATTAAAAATCTCAAATGGCGGTGGGCTGGCCATGTTGCAAGAATGGTAGACAATCGATGGACATCGCGACTCACAACATGGATCCCCCGAGACCACATACGCAACCGAGGCCGGAAAAAGTGTTAGATGGAGAGACGAACTAGACAAGTTCAGGAAATACTGGCTCCGTGACGCCCATGATAGGGAAGTGTGACAAATCCTGGGGAAGGTCTATGTCCAACGACGGACGCTAAAAGACTGATGATGATGATGATGATGATGATGATGATGATGATGATGATGATGATGATGATATGACATTGACAAACCGATAGCCGACCTTTGACTAAGGCACTTTAGTACTCTGCAAAATTCTCCTATTTTGGGGCCTCACATATTGATCCCACCGTTCAGCATTCGAAGCAGTTTGCAGATTTCTTTTTCCGGAATCCCCTAAGCATTCTCCTTAATCTTGTCTACAGTCTGAACCCCCCTTCTTTGAACATCGAAGAACCTGAATTTGCAAAGAGTGAAATTTGAACTATTAGAGAGCTGTAGGCTCTGTGCAAGACGTGAAAGATGCGCATGCTCTGTCCTTTTGAATGCGACGGCCACAGATTACACAATACTCAATGGTGTCTCACTGCCAATTGAGAAACCTCACTGGAGGTTTTCTGTTCATGCATGTCCAGTAAGACCCCTTCTGATTGATGGCTAATTTACGTGAAGCCCGAGGAACTGGTTTTCAGGATATTCAAAAGGGCTCGGGCTGACTTAGTACAAGATGAATGCATCCCGGGATCTGAAATGGTCTCTTTAGGGACTTATATTCACACCTTTAAATTGTCTTCCTGGTTCACATTTCCTAATTGCAAATTTCAAGGACGTTTACATTTACTATAACTTTTGTATTGATGGCTTGTTCACTAAAGTCCTGTTTGCTCTCCCAGGAGCAACTAGTAGTAGTTTGCTGGAGACGATGCATAGCTGTAGAGGCTAAGAGGGACACCGCCACCATTGTGCCACCGAAGTCCTGAGACGTTAAAATGGTCAGAAAATCAGAAGAGTAAAAATTCCCAACGTTAGAGCAGACAGTGCAAGGATGTTGGAGGGGGAAGTGAAGTGAACAATCGAGTCCAACTCCAGCGTTGATGTGTAAGGAACGCAATACCATCTATACCAAAATTTGTGTCTTCGTAGTCAGAAAAGTTAAAATGGTTATTTGTTAGAAATCGTCACGTGTCCAACGTCTTTTGAAAGCATGTAGTGTTGAGGATGATCAGTTAAAAATAGAAAAAAGGGATTATCAATGAATGAGTTACTTCTCTCTCGACTTTGAGCGGGTGGCA
Source organism: Thysanoteuthis rhombus (assembly GCA_963457665.1). Lineage (NCBI taxonomy): Eukaryota > Metazoa > Mollusca > Cephalopoda > Oegopsida > Thysanoteuthidae > Thysanoteuthis > Thysanoteuthis major. Next base: position 23,590,981 of record OY735222.1, on the reverse strand, counting down.
ATCGTCACTAAAAAGGTCTGAATTTTCCAAAACCAAGTATGAATAAAGAAAATATCGGATTGATTTTAGCATAAACTTAGATTTTAAATTAAATTTCCCACTCAAAACTTATTGGAGGCATAAAAGAAAATAACATGTTATTGTGGAGTTTGGAATTTGTTTGTTTTTTCTTGACTTATTGAGGAGTAAATGATTAAATTTTTAGCCATCCATCTCATTTAGTGAAGGTTGTACGTGTGATAGATATATACAGAATCAGGCAGACCAATTTGAAGACTGAAAAAACTTATGCTAACAGTTTTAGTTGATAGTTCTAAATAAAAGGTTCCATTCGACATTTTCCGGAAGACTACCGAATGCAATAGACCCCAAAGAGAGCCTGGAGGACCCTGAAACCATACGATTGTGGTAAAGATGAAGAGAAAGAGTCGTAAGAGGATGTCGGAGTAATAACAGAAAGAAGATAGACAGAACAGTGGAAAGTTCAGAGACTGAAACATTGTGATACAGACAGCAAAGATGAGGAAATGGTGAAAAATGATAAATTCATAATAGAGAGGGGGTTATTAAAAATACCAGACGCCTTATAGACAGCTTATAGAAAGAATGGTAGTAATAGATATACGGTCACTTACACTTAAAAGGAAAAAAAGTCTTTTATCTAGGTGAGTTATTAGAAATCTCAACTGCAAAAAGACTTTATCGATATCGTGTGCGAAAGAAAAGAGCCATAAAAAAATATATATTCACTTGCCTTTTGTCTTATATCAGCATCTTATGTAGAAGATAATTATTTCAAAAATTGAAAGAAATTGCTCGAAACTTATATACATATATATATAGAATATTTAGCTAATGGTGTACGCACATTTTCTACATCTTTTCATGTAACTGTATGAACTGAGGAATTAATTTTCTCATTATGAAAGCTACCCGTTCTAATGTTTCTTAACATTGGATAATTGCAGAATTCAAATTGAAGAAAAACAAAGGTGTCATCTCTGAAACAATAGAACTGTGTGTATGAATGTTGCCAATAAAAGTTCATATTTGTCTCTGAAGATTTTACGTATTTATACAGATCTTCGTCTACTGATAAGATTTGCTATTTATAAAGAACAAACGAGCCGCGAAAGAAGCGGCAAAAGAAAGATCAAAACCAGAGACTAAGAACGTCTGATAAGAATATCGACTTTTATACCAAACCTTGCGACTAAATATATACCTTTTGCATACGAGACAAGAATAGGTTTCGATCGGGATTGACAGAGAAGAAGAGAAGGTAAGAATGAAGGAAGTCAATGAGAGTGAGAAACTTACCAAAAAGAAGAAAAATCAGGAATGGGTGATTAAGCAGGTGAAGACGTTACATGAAAAAAAGAATACATACTGAAAGAAAAAAAGGAAGAAAGAAAGAACGAAAGAAAGAATTGAAGTAAGGTGTACAGTGAGAACCTGAAGAAGAAAAGAAGGAGAACTAAGAGAAAAACGGAAGAAAATATGGAGAAAGATCTAAGGAAAATGAAGGAAGAAAGTGGAGTCAGACACAAAGAAAGAAAGAAAGAAAGACAGACAGAAAGAAAGAAAGAAAGAAAGAGGTGAAGTAAGAAGGAATATAGCGAGAACCTGAATAAGAAAAGAAGAAAAGATGGAGAACTAAGAGAAAAACGGAAGAAAATATGAAGAAAAAAAACATCTGAAAAAAATAAAGGAAGAAAATGGAGTCAGCCACAAAGAAAGAAACGAAGGAAGGAGCATGTAAAGAAGGAGGGGAGGGGCGAAGAAATGAAGGTGTTAAATATCAATCCTTATTCACAGATTGGATCAGCCCGACATGGGCCATTATTCACCTGCGTGAAACAGCAAGGGGTTGATCCTTGCGTAGCGAACAGAATCCTCTTAATGCGAGAAACCTGTGAATTATTGACTCTGTGTGTCGAACTCTTGTGAAAACGTGACTGTATGTCAAACTCTTGAGAGCACTCTTATGCCGGACTGTTTAACACTCAACCATTATCAAACCTCGTATACTGTGGCGAAGGTATACCACGGTGAAATACAGTATTTCAGACGGAGTGCCAACAGAAGGAAACCTCGAAGAAGAACACGAAGAAAGAATATGAAGGAGAAATGAAAGAGGCGCTAAAGTGAGAGAAAAGAAAGAAATAAAAGAAAAATTAATAAGGGGATGACGAAAAGAAGAAAGGACTAAATGAACAAACAATGGGTCAAAAAAAAAGTTGAAAAAAGAAAGGGAGGGAGGGTTAGCTAAAACTTGTGAATATGCCTTGTATTCGATCCTAAGTATCTCGAAGCTACTGCCTCGTGTCTGACAGCTAAGCTTTTTAAATATCATCAACAACAGAGGACCATTATTTGATCACACATTTTATTTCTCTTTAATAGAACTTTTCAAGATAGACTTTTGACGTTATCGGCGTAAACAACCTCCAGCGGCCATACAGAAACTCATAAATTCTTTGTCGTCTGCGCATCGATAATCTCACCGCACCAACCCAGACACACAGACGTCTCAACTCGGCCCTGAGTCGCCCTTAACGCATCTTAATGGGCAAAACGATGGTTATGTCCGTTTGCCAATGACATCACATTTTCATTCAATAATTTAATTTAGACCACGGTAATTACTGCTGGAAATGAGTATCATGCAAAGAGTTGGGGGTCTCTCCAATAATTGTTCTCCTTTCTTTTTATTATCATAGAATTTTTAGGTGGCCAGAAAAATGCTCACATGAAAGAAACCCGCACAAAAATTATCCACAAAAAAGTGCACGCGCAAAAAAAGCCTACATGGAAAATGCCCAAATGGAGAATAGAGCCTACACAGAATAAAGCCCAGGAAGAAAATAATTTTTGTTCCGATTGGATGGGGTCCCACATGCATTCAGATTGATATTTAGAAAACCAAAAGCTCTGTTTACGAAACCATCCTTTGTACGTAGGTATTTCGGCAAAAAGTTTGACCATTTTTAATGAGTTGCAATTGAAGGGAAATAAATTGTATTTCAAGAGCGGTCCCATGAAAAATGCTCACACGATAAAAGCCCACTCCGAAGTTATTTTTTGGTTTATATATATATATATATTTTTCTTTTTTCGTTAAAAAGTATGATTAAACAAAATAATTATCACTAATTGACATGAAAATATAATCAAACGCTTGTCTTTGTGTTCCCTATCAGAGGATGTACCATGAACTCATCATTGTTCTGGTCCAGAACATCGTAAACTCACAAATTCATGGTGTGTAATCTAGTAAAGAGGGAAGCGTTGTATTAATTTCAGATGGATATTCTGTCTAATTATACTTTTTAATGGAACAAAATGTACTTTTGGGGGGCTTTTTATGGAATTTTAATTTCTATATCGTTTTCCTGTGTACCTTTGATGTGTCTTGCGTGCATGAAAACATTACATTTAATAGATGCTCCCTGGCATTTACATTCAGTTCATAGGAACCTCCTGCATCGATGGATCAAATCAGTTAAATTATATTTGAAACCTTTTCAAGAGAAGTAGAAATTTGCCTGACCCAGGCTCCAGACACAGGGCTGAAGGCGTAGTAAATATGAAGACGAGTGACCTGAAGCAATTAAATAGTTAACAAGCCGGTTCCGTAAACCATTACTAGCCATGAGTTCGATTTTGACTGGCAGTTCCACATTGTGGTTATGTAATGTACTATACTACATTCGCTAGACCTCTCTATCATTGGAGTCGTAAAGCCAATACTTTCAAAGCTTATCTAGTTCGTCATGCTATCTTATCTTTGCCGGCCACAGTTTCGCATATGATCTCTGGGAATCCACGTTGTGAGTTTGTCTAACACTGTTGCAACCCATTGCAATTTGAGTTTTTTAATGGATACTATGATATCACAGAGTCCCGTTTTTTGTCTAATATACTGTGCTGTTTTATGATCTCTCGATGTTAAGCATTATTCTTTCATGCACACATTGCATGGTTCTCATTTTGAAGGTCAATCTTCCGGTTAGGTTCCACGTTTCAGCTCCATAGGTGACTATCGGGAGTATGCATTGGTTGTAGACCTTTCTTTTGGGCGATTAATGGCATCATCTTGTTCTTTTAAGACTGGTTGGATTTATTTGTTGAGTGATTTTTCGTTTCATGGAATTTCTCTGTCCTAGGAAGATCTTGTGGCCTACTTTTCTCAGGTCTGCGTTTTCGAATTGGATTGTTGAGTCTTTGTCCTCGATAAATTTGTTGTAGATGACATTTTTTTCACTGAAGTTCATGTGAAGACCAACTTTCTTGCTTGCTTCGTTCAGTTCGCTTTGTATCATTCGGGGATCGTGAAGGTTTTCGATGTCGTCAGCAAATCTGAGGTCATCTGCTGTCTATTTTGATTCCTTCAAAGACAGCGGTTAAGAAGTAGGTCTTGTAAGACATTACGAACGCGAGTTCAAACCTCACTGGGTACCTAGCTCTTTCAAGCTTTTCGTGTCCCAAGGTAAATTTTATGGAAACAGGTATCCTAAGCTTTTTGAAAGTTCGCCTTACGCCACTCTTCGATTTTACGAAAAAATGTAAAAAGCGAAATAGTCGTTCTAGTGGCAGCGCTCATTCTCTTCTTCTTTCTCCCCTACACCCCAGTTCCTTGTAGCACTTACCACTTCAGTTTCTGACAACTTGACCAGATAAAAACTAATATCACCATTTTTGAGTCTGGGAACCCTCACACAGTTTTCCTATGTAAGTTAATGAAAGACATTTGACATCATCGGCGTTAACAATCATTAGAAAAAGGCTATACTGAAACTCGTAAAATCTTTGTCGCCTCACTTTTGTCTAAAAGCCAGCATTATCCCCCACCCACCCCAAGATACACAAGCATTTCATCCCTACCCTGACCTGACCCATTCCCTAAACGATTGTTCGCTCTGGGAGCAGATAACAACATGTCTCATTAATCTATTTTTATTTTGTCTCAAAGACCACGATAATCGCTGGTGGAGACTAGTACACTGCCAGGGGGGCAGTATTATCTCTTTTTAATTCAAATTCTGCCTTTACGTTTTCTTTCTTTCCTTTTTTTTTTTTTTTTTTTTTTTGCTTTTGATATCCGTTAAACACCGATTTTCTGGCAACGCATGATCCGACTCCTCATTTATACCAAACAAAATTACGAGCGGGCATTTGAATTTATTGCAGCTCTAACACTATTTCGGGGAGTAGCCAAAGGTCAAAGACTATGAAACGACTTCGCTGCGATGTCATGTTCAGGAAGATGACCAAGAATAATGAGTTTCAAAGCTGTAGTCCAACATCTACGAATCTTTCCAGGTGACCCCCTCAAACACTTCGAGTCCATGATGTAACTGTCAGTTGTAAAGCTATTAGTAATCCTAACAGTCACCTTCTTTCAGACCTAACTGCTTGATTTTATGGTGCGAGAAAACGCCCGCATAGTTGACGCTCGATCTGACGAAACCGGGTATTACAGATTTGACAGATGTTTTTTGGATACCCTCTTTCATTTCTGTGTATTAGTCTTTATCAAAATATCGTAAATTACCTTTCTTTTTCGATGTATTAACGATATTTTTTAATTATGCGTAAAGTAAATTATGAGAAATATTTATGAGAACTTGGGTCTCAATTATTGATTTCTGATAAGATTTTTGGACAGTGCCAAAAAAAAAAAGGTTGAAAACCACAGTAAAAGAAAAGAGTAAAATATAAGATATTCTTTATCATAATTCAATAGTTTTGTATTTTACTATACTGTATATTGTAAAGAAGTTTTTTAATTAAAAAGAAATGGTCTCCTTTGATACATTTGCATATAACGGACTTCTGGTATCAGTGGAAATCCTTGCCCCTGTGAATCCGTTTGATAAAGGGTTCACAGTATTCTATGAATATTAGACTGACTTCCAATAATAAAAAATGTTCGTTTCATATTGCAAGAAGAGTTAGGGTAACGGATTTCTCACAGTCGATACCATTGTGACCTTATAACAATGGTGGTGTTTCCACAGTATGGATGCTTTGAGCTATTTCAGAGTTTGTTTGTCGGTATGGGAACCTGCAATTCCTTGGTAAGGTCGGACTGATAATTGTGTGGGTAGATGAATGGAAATATCATATCATCGTTGTGATACTTCTTGTTTTGCTTTCGAAATATTTTCAAATGCGTGGAGATTCCAAGAAATAAACACTAAGATAAAACTAGAAAGACTCGGACAGTGCATATATCTGCAAACGTCATTGTCACTGATAATTAAATGGAAAATCAGTTCATATATAGTTATGATGCTGGGGAGGAAACTGTAAGAAGAACCCTTCCACAAAAAAATGAATGAAATCCATTGAGAACTTTTGTAGATATGTGGGAAAACAGACAAATATACGGATATGATGAATGCACTTCTCCCAAGTTCGTTGGCTGAGGTGAACGAGGTCAGAAAAGAACTCAACATCAACAATGCTAATGATGATAAAAGATGCGATAGTTGCTGTAAGAGTTAACCAACCGAAGAGGGGGGAAAAACATCCAGAGCCATGGCAACGCCAGCAATCAGTAGTGATGAAGGTGAAAAAGATGAAAGAAGAATTAGAGCCAGTGACCAAAAAAAGAAGTGAAGGAAAAATACGAATGATCAAAAAGAAAAGAGAAGTAAAAATACGAATGACCGAGAAGGGCAGGAAAAAATGATTGTAACGATGAACGTATAATGTGGAAGATGTTGAAGATAATAGAAGATAAACAATGGAAGGAGGAAGCAAGCTGTTGAAGAGAAAAATATGTTGAAGAACAAAAGGAAGAAGAGATAAACGTATGATAATGATGAGTAGAAAATAATGGAGGAAGAAGCAGAGAAGTGGGGGGACAAAAATGAAGACGATATAGAAGACGAAAGAAGAAATAATTAAGATGGAGGCTTAGAACAAAGGAGAAAAAAAGGCCAGAATGGGGCAATGGAGTAGAAAGAAAAACAAAAGGAACATAAGAAAATGATAGAAGAAAAAAGAAGAAGAAGAAGAAGAAGAAGAAGAAGAAGAAGAAGAAGAAGAAGAAGAAGAAGAAAAGAAGAAGAACAACAACAACAAGAAGTGGGGCTTGAAGAAGAAGATGTATGGAACAAGACAAATGAAAGAGGAGATGGATAGGAATAAGAAGAAAAAGAGAAAGAGAAAAGAATGACACTACAAGAAAAAAAAAGAAGGTAGGCAAAATAGAATACAAAAGATGGGTATGAAACGAGAAAGAAGAATATGAAGAAAAGACAGAAAGAAGTAAAAGATGAAGTAGATATGAAGACAAAAGTATTAAGAATACAATGGACAGGAGAAGAATAAATGGGAGGGAGATTTGAAGAAAAGGGGCCATTGAAAACAAAGGGGCTGAAGAGGGAAAAAGAAACAAAAGTAGGAGAGAACAAAGTGGGAAGGGTTAGATAAAAAGAAGGAGTGGAAGAAGACAAAGAAAAAGAAAGAGGGCGAGGAGGAAAGGGGGGAGAATAAAAAGAAGGAAAAGGTAGGAAGATGAGATGAAGAAGAGGAAAGAAGGAGATTAAGTGGAAAAGCAGAAGTGAGAATGATTAGAAAAAGTTCAAAGAAGAAGAAGAAGAAGAAGAAGAAGAAGAAGAAGAAGAAGAAGAAGAAGAAGAAGAAGAACCAGGCGAGCAAGGAATGTGAAAAAAATAATTGATAAGAACTAAAGGGTCTACAACCAATGCATCCTCCCTATAGTCCCCTATGGAGCTGAAGAATAAACATGGAATCTATCTAAAAGATTGAACCTGCAACTGAGAACCATGCAATGCACATATGAGAGAATTATCACATTGACAGATCACGAAACAGCACAGTATATTAAATAGAAAACAGGAGTCAGGGATATCATAAAATCGATTAGAAAACTCAAATGGCAACGGGCTGGACGTGTTACAAGAATGGCAGATAACTACTGGACATCACGACTCACAACATAGATCCCCAGTGATCATATGCAAAACTGAGGCTGGCGAAATATAAGATGGCGTGACAAACTCAACAATTTCTGAGAGTATTGGCTCCGCGTTGCCTATGATAAAGATGTCTGGCTAATCGCAGGGAAGGTATATGTCCAACAACAGATGCTCAAAAGCTGCTGCTGTTGATGATGATGATGATGATGATGATGATGACAATGAATCAACAATTATAACCTGAACGACCAGAAGAACACAAATAAGATATTGATAGCGAGAGCAGCAGCTTGGAAGTTCTGCTCTTACGGCACCTATGGTCACCAATCTGGGTGCTGACCAGGCTTTATGATGCTTAACTTCGGTGATCGTTCGAGAATCGGTGTATTCAACGTGATTTGGCCGTAATCCCCCTAGCCTTGGGGAGAGGTTCCCCAATTTTAGTCCTTATGCGACGTGCTTGGCAGAGAGGACACTTTCTGAAGTTTTTTGGTGTGATAGCGGACGACTGAACGACGGCCTTTCGATCTGGAGGTGTACGCTCTACCACTGCTCCTCGGTGATTGGTGGCAACATGTATCAACGATAAAGAATTTGTGAAGGCAAAAAGAAGAAAAAGAGGAAAATATAGTCTGCTTCGGCCTTTTGATAAAGGGAGGGTTTTTAATGATGGATTGGGCTTTCCCACTCGCGATGACATCAGCGTCTATACATCATAGCTGACCGAAAATAATCAAATTTACACGTCAGGACGTTTTATTTAGGTGACGTGAAGGATCTCAAAGTGAGAAGTACATAGTTCTCATGCTATGGTCTTATATCGGACTGGAGAAGGAAAGAATAAATGAAAAAAACGCATATATATATATATATATATATATATATATATATATATATATGCGGTAACACGTACTTTGAACATCTATATGCGAAATATTCTCATTTGAAATCCGACAACGACGATAAAAGGAAGTACAAAACGTTCTAACAGGGAAAAAAAACAAGATTTTATCATTTTATTTACCATTTTAGTATTTGTAGGGGGTTATTCAGGAGTTTAAAAGAGTAGCTTGCCTATACCTCAAATACCTCAACTTGTTGTGTCCTAGACCCAGGATATTGACAAGTCGAGCTCAGACAGCAGATAGAACACGCGGCTCCTTTCCCCCTTTCCAATAACACAAACTGTGCTTCTGCATTCGGGGAAACCGATGCGAACATACACCCGCACTGGCTAGATATCTACCAAGTCAATCTACCAGAGCAATTTTAGGAGGCGCTTTTGGTAACCGAAACGCCTTGCTTTCTGACAATGGCGACAAATATACGAAGACAAAGTCCCAACTCCCTCCTCCTCACCTCTGTAAGAGAAGGTGTTATCTCACCCTTCCTTCGAAGCCTGGAACAACCAAACCCTCACTAGTGCAGGCCATTATTGCCCTTAGAGACAAAGTCAGTTCGTTTCCTTCATTATATAAATGACTCAACTCTGACAATGTTATTTCTTTTTGAGCCATCATACTCGTCTCGAGTGGAAATGATAATGATGATAGCGATGAACAAAAATCGGTCTTGCGACGGTTTATAAGCTTGTGATGCTGACCATTACTGCTAAAACGAGTTCACTGGGTGGTCCATAACTGTTGCTTTGTGTCGAGCTAAACTGTATTGATTATTATCATAGATTTTTAGTTCACTATTCACCTTAATCTCATTTTTTTAAATGCTTTTTAATCTCAACTTCTACTCTTTGAATAAATGATAGAAAAATGATTGCTGTAAGTTGTATGTGCAGTGTGAATATTAAAGCAAAGTGTTCTTGATATTCCACTCAGTTTTACACAAAGCCTAATTAGTAGGGGACCCAGTGAGCATCAAGCTCATCACAGTATTTCTGGGCAGCATCACGAACTTGTTAACAATTAATACCCAAATTGTGAATTTCGTATTACCGAAATGTGAAGGGATTTCCTAAAACTTCCAGAGATTACATGAATAGAAATATCACAAACTTACTGCAACACACACACACATACACACACACACACACACACACACACACACACACACACACACACAAACACAAACCTGCACATACATAGAGAGAGTTTGTTTTTGCCGAAAAATAGTGTTTCTATGAAAATTTACGTAAGCCGAAATGGCAAGAAGCGAAAAAGCAATTACCAATAATTTAATAGCCGCAAGTATGAAAAGAAAGAAAGAAGGAAGAGAGAAAAGAAGCCAACGGATAAAAGGGGGAAAGAATGGAAAGCGAAAAATCGGTCAATATCGATTTGAACTTTCTTCGCCTTCATTTTCTTCCTAGTAACCAATGGTCGCTTACAGGCTTTCAAGATGACCGCGGCCATGAAACTGAAGCTTTATCATTTGATAGAAAGCCGTTTATCATTGTCCATTAATGTCCCTTTATTATGGTACCTTAAAAGTGGTCTCTTTTATGTTCATCTAAAGACTATTTTTTGTAATGGTCTTTTGAAGTGAGTCAGTACAGCTACCCTTCCATCAGTCGATTTGCATATCCCTCTCTTCGTCTCTCTGGTTAACGACCCAATTGAAACCGTCACGTGACCAACGTCTTTTTTTTTGGCAGCATGCCATGTTGGGGTAATCAATTAAAAAATGGAGAGAGGGGTGATCAAGTGATAAGTTACTTCTACCACCTTTTGATGGTCATCACAAAACAAACAGGCGTGAATGCTGCACCCGTGATAGATACGAACATAGCCAGGTAGACCAACTTAAAAACTGAAAAGAAAAACGTTGACAATTTTGTTTCTAATAGATAGATTGATATGTATGAGTTCCTGCAAAGAGCTGGCGTAACTGATATCGACAAACAGAGTTCGAATTTCGACTAAGGATGCTTATGTTCATCATCAGCCTGTCAACGTCCTTCGTTGGACATAGACCTGTCCCAGATATTCGCCAGACCCCTCAATCATGGGCATCGTGGAGTCAGTACTTTCTGAATGCTTACGTTCACTTAGCACTAATGCCTCCCATCGCCACTTTCGATTTCTGCTGAGCCTGCTCACGTTCACTCAGGGCTGAAGTCCTTGCGACAGGAATGAATCCAATTCTTCCTGCTCTCTCTCCTATTTCCAGGCATCATGACAGAATGTCTCATCACTGACACGAGGCGATTTGATTGACGGAGAAGAGAGCTGTCAAGTGAACGCTTTGTCAAACCACACATCAAATGAGTAACTTAGCAGCCAAGTTAGGTAATAACGGCAAAAACGCACTGTGTATGTGTATGGATGCGCGTAGGTGTCTTGATGAGTGTGTTTGTATATGCGTATCCATACACACAGCACAAACTTATATATATATATATATATAGAGAGAGAGAGAGAGAGAGAGAGAGACAGACAGACAGACAGACAGACAGACACAGACACAGACAGAGTCCAGAGTCTAGAGTCTAGAGTCCAGAAAGCTTTACAGCTTTAACCACTATGCACAATTTCCTCGGTGTTTTCTTTTATGTTCATGTGGCATCATCAGTTGTTCACCATGTGACCGTTTGGGGTATTTAAAAACAAAACAGTTGTATTAATACGGCCCCAAAGCAGTGTTGACGAAACACCACCCCCTTTCAGCTATGATTCTAATTTATATCTTATGTCATATTGTATGTAATTTATTATTATTTTAGGATGTGTTTCAAGGCTTCTTCTTACGTTTGGTTGTCAATGTCCCATTTTCATCTTTGACATATTTTTGGTGGGGTTTATCATTATTATTATTATTATTATTATTATTAGCAATTTCGCCTTGGTGGTCACTGCTACAGGTTGAGTGACAGCAAGTCTCCTCAAGTCTCCAGCCCTCCTTGCCACACTCTCATAGTCCACAGCAGTCCTGTGGTTTACAGTTTCACACCAGTAGCCCGGTAGTTATCACTGAAGGCTGTGACAGTAAGTCCCCTCGGGTTTTCAGCCCTCGTTTCATCTCATTTCTCCCTTACCTAACAGTGCTCTGGTTTATACCTCAACCACCATTTGGGTGTTATTTTTAGTTGATTTTTGTTGTTTTTTCTTTTTTTTCTCGTCCCCCCTCCCTGTTGGGCCACTGCTTACAGCTGGGGTCGTACATTTTACATTCCTGGCAAATCCCTCAGTATTCAGGCAGTTCCTAACAGTGCTGTGATCTGCACAGTCTCAATCCTTCCTTTTATCCCCAGTTCCTGCAATTTCGCTTTTAGTGTCTTTGGTACGATTCCGAATTATCACTGGTACTACCCTGACTTTCATGTTCTACTCCCCTTTCAGTCATCTTGCCAGGTCCTGATATTTTTCCAGGTTTTCACTCTTTCCTCTTTATTTTATGGTTTGAAGATACGGCCACGTTTACTATTTGGTAGGTTTTCCTCGTCTTGGTCCACGATTACTTGGTCCAGTCTTCTTGCTTGGATACGGTGTTCCGTTTGGATGTCAAAGTCCCAAAGTATTTTGCAGTTTCCATTCTCCAGGGCTGTCTCCAGTTTGTGCTGGTACCATTTTTCTGCATGGTTGAATCTAATTCGTTTACTAAATTACCAGTGTATCACTGTTGCTACTCTTTCGTGTCCGCGATTATATTCCTTCAGGGCTAGTTGACTACATTCACTAGTTATGGGGTTTACCGTTTCATCTCTTTCCCCACAAAGGCGGCACTTGATGTTTGTCTGTGTTCTGTCGATTTTTGTTTTTATATAGTTTATTCTGATCCATTTGTTTTGAGCTACCATGATAAGCGATTCTGTTTCTCTCATCCAGTTTCCTTTTCGTTGCCATGTCCATGATCTCTCGTCTGCCACATCCTCTCTCAGTCTTTTAAATTCTCCGAAAAGTTTTTTCTGTTGTTATTATCATTATTATCATTATTATTATTATTATTGTTTACATTTTCATACAAGCTTCCAGATGGTCACCATAGGGGACTGAGTGACAGCAAGTCTCCTCGAGTCCTCTACCCCTCATCTCAGCACTCTCACAGTCCACTGCAGTGCTGCAGATTACACACATTAGTTGCCTGGTGGTTATCCCTAAAGGCTGAGTGACAATGTCTCCTCATATCTCATGCCGTCCTCTCCCGTTGTCTTGTGATAACACCAGTGCTGTGGTTTGTACTGTCTCCACCATGCCTTTTTCTTGGCTTTTATGCTGTTCCTAACTGCTGGGGGCGTAGATCTCATATTTCAAGTACTCCCCTCAGCATTCATGCAGTCCCAAATTGTACTGTAGTCTGTATATCCTCGACCCTTCCTCTTATCCCAATTCAGTCGACGTCTTTGCACGGTTTTGAGTGCACTTCCTATTACGGGTATTACCCTGACTTTCATGTTCCATACCTTCTTCAATTCCCTCGCCAGGTCCTTGTATTTCCCTAACCTTGCACTCTGTGATTGCAAGCCCGGCCACATGGAAGGTTCTCCTTCCCTTGTCCACAATTTCCAGGTCTGGTTTTCTCGATTGAATTGGGCGGTCAATTTATGTATGAGTAATTTATGACATCCATTTTCCAGGGCTGACTCTGGTTTGTGTTGATACCATCTGTCCACATGGCTGAATCCCAGGCATTTTTCTGTTATTTACAATCTATTGCGTAGTCATTACTAATAACATAGGACAAAAAAGGTTGAAGTGATGGACAAATCTGTGTGTCTGGGTTGCAGTCTTATTTTGAACGATGAAGTTTTCTTTAATATTGTGTTGCACTTGAAACTAGTAAAGAACAGATTGTAATACTCTTCTCAATATACGGTTAGTGCCTGTAGGTACTATTTTCTGTATTTCACGGAGAGAGTGGTCGCCAGGGATTTGGGCTGGATTATTTCAGTGTCTTCATTGATCATCCCTAGTGCCTCGACAATAACAGGCACAGTTTGTGTTTTCAAGTGCCACATCTGTATCGATTTCAAGGTCCTTGTACTTGCCTAGTTTCACAATTTTCTTTACTGCAACGTTTCCAATCTAGACACTAGCCAACATCGTCACGCCTAGACTGTATTTTGTAGGTGTTTAAACAGAGCAATTAGTCAAGAGTTGAACTATTGTTTCTACGAGTAGGTCACAGAAGCTGCCTTTTAGCTTGGCACTATTCTTTCATAATATTTGCTTGGAAGTTTCGAGTGAACAAGCTTTGGTCTTGAGCAGCCAGTATATATCCCTCTGTTTTTGTTTTCCGTTCACTGTCCCTGAGCCACTGGCGCTCCTTTGCATGTTGAGCTCATTATGTTCACATCCATATTCTTTGAATACTCTGCAATGTCCAAGTTTATTAAGTTGTCTTGTAAACTATTCACTTTCTTTCACTACTGAATGCAACTTTTGTGTGTCTCCATGTTCCTTGGCCCCTTGTAACATCCGGTCCTGAGTGATTTCGAGGTACTGGTGTAAGCCTATTGTTGCAGTTTCGTACGTCGATTTGACTTGCACCATTCTCCTATCATCGTTACTCCTTTGGTATATTATTGCTGCTGTTATCGTTCATCTCTGCCTTTTCCTCCTTCTTTATCATTATCTTCATCATTCGTACGGTTCCATCATAGTCACCATCATTTCCTTCTTTCTATTATTATTATTATTATCATTATTATTATTATTATTATTATTATTATTATTATTATTATCATCATCATTTTGATTTCTATCCTTTATAATCTATTGCTGAGTCATTAACAACTACTTCAGGCAAAAGAAAGTTGAAGTAACTTAAAGTTATCCCTCACCCTCAGTCTTTTTGTTGCGTGTGTGTGAGTGTGTTTCAGTCTTTTTGTGTGTACGTGTGTGTGTGTATGTTTGTGTGTGTATGTGACGCAGTTTTTTAGCGCATGCATGTGTATGTGTGAGTTGCAGCCTGTTTTGCATGTGTGTGTGTTGTAGTCTTTTTTGCATGTGTGTGTGTCTTGCGGTCCTTTTTTCGGTATGTATGAGTTGCTGTCTTTTTTGCGTGTGTATCTGTCGCGGTTTTTGCGTGTTTTTATTATTATTATTATTATTATTATTATTATTATTATTATTATTATTATCATTATTCACATCTGTCTTTCCTATCTTCTTCATCATCTTCCTCATTCTATACTTCGCTGTCCACCTCCATTTTTTCTCATTGGTAATATTGTTATAATAAGCCATGAATAATTACTGATAATGAATTCATGAAACCTTTATCGACTGACAGCTGTTAAGAAAACACAATTTCTCTTACAGGATCGAAGAACTGCGAATGAGGAAAAAATGCCAACATCCTCGTGAAAACGTATTGTCTTCTGTCATAAATCAGGAGATACGGCAGGTGCGACTTGAATGTTTTTAGTTAGTAAACATCTTTGCTGGAGTTTCAAAAATAAGAATGAAAATTTTAACACTCGTTCCTTCTCTTTTAGCTTTATATTTGTATAACCAATGACATCAATCTTTCATTCACGTCAGTTGTGGGTTTCTCAGTGAGTATCGATCTCACTACTCATGTAATCGTTTATGAGACGAGATTGATAGAAAAAATGTAAAAGCTCTCCTCTCTCTCTCTCTCTCTCTCTCTCTCTCTCTCTCTCTCTCTCTCTCTCTCTCTCTCCTAATGGAGAGTTTTCAATGTCGGGTATATGTAAATAGATGTACATAGAAAATTCAGTGTTTGGTGATGACCTTTATCGTCAGACGGTTTGACGATGAAAGTTACCACCAAACATTGAATTTTCTATGTACAAACACGCACATATATATATATATATATATATATATATATATATATATATATATATATAGAGAGAGAGAGAGAGAGAGAGAGAGAGAGAGAGAGAGAGATAGAGAGAGAGAGAGGAGACTGGACGAGAAAAACGATTAAACTTTGCCTTATAGTAAAGTTTGCTTATTCCCTATCTGCCCAAGTGGTCAACGATTGAGGACTCATGGGAGACCAAAACTTCGAACGTCGATCTTGGAAGAGAGGCTGACTGAAATCTAAATTCCGAACACTTATCTGAGTTTGGCATTGTACCAGACCAACAAAAGCTTGATAGATAGATATACAGATAGATATATAGATATATATATATATATAGATAGACAGATAGATGGAGTTTTTCATGGTTATTTGGTGCAAGAACTAGATAATTAAAACTTTTAACTGCAACTGGCAAGCAACCAACGAAAGTGAGCATATTCCTTTTACTGATCAAAATAAACATTTTCCTTTCCCTTCTTTTAAATCTAATTCTTTAATTATTTTGCACTTTGATTCAAGACAGAAATCAAATTTATATTAAAAGCGTGCCCAAATCCCAAGATAAATCACTCTTAAATTTTCACCAAAATCAATTAATGACGATTTTTATTTGATTCCTAAAATATTTTGATTTCAATGCAATTAAAAATGCCAGCTGTTTTATACAGTTTTTTTTTCGATACCGAATCAAATATCAACTTTTTTTTCGCAGCCTACATCTTTGCAAGTGGCCCATAAATAGAGTGCTCACTTTTGAGTCGGTAGGACGTGGGTTCAATCCATAGCCGAGTTATACCAAAGACTTCAAAAATCATACCAAATGAGTCTGTGCTGAACTCTCAACGTACAGAGAAGGATTAGGGAAGCCCATAGAGCGATGGGCCCCGTTGGGTACTCTCGCCCAAGACACTATTGAGAAAATGGGCGTCCCAACAATGCGGCTCAGGAGGAAGGTGGAAACCCATTACTCAGGTACTGAATCAAAACTTTCTGAGCACTCTACTATGACAAACGCTCTTCAAATTTAGCATTCGCTGACACATGGCCCGAACTGAATGACCCCGTAAAGATTAAATTCATGAGCTCACAAGCGCTTCCCTATGCTGATCTATTGGAAGTCAACTGTAATGAGGTCGCGTAGCTACTTTATTGTTCATTTTGTGATGGAAGAGCCAAATTTGGTACATTTGGTATACTGCTTAATATACTTAGAAGAGATCTGGATATTGAGCCTTTGTAGATTCTGTTTTTGATTACCATGGAATTCATTTTCCGAAATGGCTGCCAGCAATTACTATACAAAACATCTTAGCCACTCGAAAGCTGCAGTTGGCATGTTTCCAGCACGACAAATATTACCATACAAGTTACAAATTCAAAAATACCCACACTCCGGGTGGCAATCTCCTGTTATACGGAGCCTACAGTCGTAAAACATTAAATCATTACTTAACTCGCAGCTTTAAGACCATACACTCGTATAGCTGGGGATAATTGATCAGATATGTATTTTCAGCTAATGTTGATAAAAAATTTTTAAGTAAATTAGGCGCTGTTTTTTGAGTAAATAGTAGGCACTTTTCTAACATAACGTTCACTTCAGTTTACTGTTTAATTCAATCAAAAAAATGAGAATAAATTTGAATAAAAACAGTCGTTTTTCTATCCAAGGATTATTTACTGCATATAAATTGAATAGGATGGTGAAATTTATGTAAAAATCGTTATGAAAGTGACTAGAAAAAGTATTGATTAAGATTCTGTCTATGAATTCTTTTATGGTCGGCCTCTTAATATTAAAACAGCAAATACGTAACCGTGTACTTCGTGAAGGTAAATAGAAGTCAAAAAAAGTACAATAGGTTTTGGTCAAAAATCTATTTACTCCACATCGAAATATTCGTAGGGAAAAAACTTTTTATTCAACTTTTATGCAAACAAAATTGAACCCCTACCGAAATCAATACAGTTAATGTGAGAATAAAATAGAATAATATTTTTGACTTGTTTAGTTTTAACTGTGTAGACAAAAAAACAACAATGATGATATAGCTGTTTTAGTTTTCCGTACTTCATAATTCTAAACTTTACTTTTTGTACGATGGGATTTTCTCTTTAAAAGATCTCAGATTTTTTTTGGGGGGGGGGGAATAATTGTCGAAAACGAACTAGAGTAGAATATCCAAAGTCTATAACCGTTTCGGGGATTAATCAATTTTCGGGAAGAAACGTCATGACAGATGTTAAGCAAAACTTTACTGTATATAAGAAGTCATGTGGCAATCACAGATGAAAGGAAACATAACAGAACGGTGAGAATGGTCTTTATATGCTATAGTGATAACTTTATTAAAGTGTAGCAGAAGCAACTATAGTTACATATCAACATACGTCATGTAACGTGTTAACCAAATGTAATGAAACCATTAACTATGCTACTTAATTTAGTTGACAAACCAGTGTAATTATTGTATATTATTTAAACTAGTCTATGAACACGATTTGATCACCTTAATTGTTCATCAAGACAAGACAACTTCCTATGGACCATGTTTGAATAAAGAGAAATCTTAGAGTCAACTGGCGAGTTTCCCCTCACAAAAGCAGGGGGCTATGCATCTAAGAGCAACCTTCTCATACCAGCAGCTTCTGCAGATCAGCCTGTGGCAGATTTTTTTTCTATGCTTGTGGCAACGTTGTACCAGGAGGCTACTCCTTTTGTCTTCACCTACCTCCAGTCAGTTGTTGATGACAACACAGGGTCTGATACCAGTGTCATTCCACAGATGTGTATAACCTGGTAGATTGCTCCCTCAACGTGCTTCACCAGGACAGCTCGGATAGACGGGATTTGCTGTACCAAGTTTTTTTCCGTGGAAAGAACTTCCTCCTTGAATGATCCACCTTGCTGGAATTGCTAGTTCTATCAAAAAGAAGTATGATTAATCTCTCAATAATTTCCGTTGCATCACCCAAGATCTCCTTTGGTCAATTTGTTAGGATGAGTTGTCCACCAGTCGATTACAGTAGTCGGCCATACTGCCATCTTTTAAACTGCCATCAAAGCTGGGTGCAGTATACAATGTTGTAACCTGTTAAAACATGGAACATTGGAAGTGCACATGACATCTTTTGTTCGAGACACTCTGCTATTGGGCTGACTGTCGGGTAGCAAAAGCGCTTGACAGCTCTGAGTGCAAGTCACAGTCTACATGCAGCTGTTAGTTGACCTGGCATACTCAGCTAAAACCACAACATTATTGCTAACAGTGCGATTGAGTATCAGGTAGTGGCCATACTGTGCAACGTCGGATACATCCAATACATCGAGCTTTTCCCACAACCCTACAATAGCCGCCAAACAAGAGATAGGAACCTTGAAGACTTCTTTCAGCGCCAGGCATGGCTAGCAGCCCTCTCTAAAATTTACTCATCGTTTAATTATATTTCATAAAAAAAGGTTTTGACCGGGGAGTTTGAGATTATGCAAAGAGCATTTCAAATGTCTATTCTTTCCATGCTTACAGTATTACAAGTCTATTCTAAACAAATATTGAGCATGGTACCGAAGTGTGTACGCGACCAAATCGTCACCTTAAAAAGACTGCGCTGAACAACAATCGCGAGATGAAAAAGTTGAATGTGATGAGTACATTTCCAATGTTCAGACTGTGACGATTCCCTAAATGATGGTTTTCGTGCAGCCGATACTGGAGACGATTCTGAAGGCGGCAGAGCTTATTTTGGTTGCACTCTACACCCGTATGAGGGGTATGACAGTGAGTAGCCAAGTTTACCCTCAAATACTTGAAGAAAAGGCGAAACCTTGGTCAATAAAGCCTCCGTACGAGTCACTTACCTCTAATTCAAAGATTATCAACATTACTATCATCAACATTATTATTATCAGCTTTCTAACATCCGTTGTTAAACGTAGACCCTCCCCATGATTCGCAAGACCTCCCTTTCATGGGCACTGCAGAGCCGATACTTTCTCAACTGGTTCGTCATCTCGAATTTCACCGGCCTCATTTTCGCGTATTACCTCTGGGGATCTACGTTGTGAGTTGTGATGTCCATCAGTTGTGTGACGTTCTTGCTAAATGACCAACCCATTGCCATTTATATAGTCTCCTTTTTAGGATTAATGACATTTTCTTGTTATTGAAGGTTGAGCTGGCTCTCTCGAAAGCTTGCCATCCCTGAGTAATTCTTCGCTTGAAAATAGCTGTTTGTATGGACTCGATGTAGACAGTGGAATACATGTATGTATATACTTTGTACAATTCACGTGCCTCCATTCAATTCAAAGTAAATTGAAAAAAAACTGATTGGCACATCTTTATGGCGCACTTTGTACCAGACCAAAATCAATAATATGCTTCATTTAAGAAATTCAAACAATTTAAGGCTATTATGTCTATTACTACTATTTGTAAACAAGCAACAAAAAAAAAACGAAAGAAAAACTAGCCAACAATTAATAATTGACAAAGCTTATTCTAAGAACTCAGACAACTTAAGAAAATTACGTTTTTGTTTCTTTTCAGGAGAAATTTTCTGTTAGCCTCATAGTCTACCTCAACGGAGTCCAATGTATACAGTACTGCTCATACGTATTTGGACAATCAGAAATGTTGCATATGCAGTTTGGTTTTACGAGTGAAAAGCATGAACTTCGAGTACGAAGAACTAGATTTTGTCTGGTAAACAAATATTTCTTGAGATTTGATTTGTAACTGAGAGAAAGCCGGCATCCTTAGACAATTGTACGTACCCAACCAGGGCAGACTGAAATCATTGAGGACTTTAAGTATAACTTGCCGTGGGGTAATGATTAGAAATCTAGTTCCACTGGATATAATTCCTGTAATCACTTAGATTTTCACCCAGTGCGCCACACTTATGGACTTGTGCCAGACTAAGGGAAGATAAGTAAATATTTATTTTTGAAAATTTTTTAGAAAAACACGGCGTAGTAAGATGTTGCGCCGTAGAGTAATGGTTATCAATAGAGAACGTTATATAATGTGTTCGATTCTCACTGTGCCCCACACGTGAGACTTTATCCAAGACAAAACTAACTTTAATCAATATATAGGTAGGTCAACACCAAAAAATTGGTCACCAAGCTAGTCTTGAGATGGTTATAACTAGTGAGTTCGATATACACCATTTGCCCCACACTTGTCGTTTCGTAACCTTAGTAAATATGGATGCTCTGCAGTGAAAACTAATCTCAGGACCAGCATGATAAATCGATACACACTTATGGATTTGTGCTGTACACTTTGCTATGCTAAGCTTAATAAAATATCAAATCATTTTTTCTAATAAATAGTGTCTCATACAAAACCAAAACCAGCGTCCAATATCTAATTAATTACGTCGTCTGTATGTCGGACCAATCATTTTAATTCATCTATTTTCTGTATTTTGTCTTCTTTTTTATTTATTTATTTTTTCATATTATTGGCTGAGTTCACGTATTTTCCCCGAGTCGTCACATCCTGGACTTGTCTGGTCCATTGCAACAGAACTAATATAAAAAGAAATGCAACCGTCCATAGCAAATAATTTTTTACTTTATATTTTCACTTTCTTATTATAATCATGATGATGATGATGATGATGATGATTGATTGATTGCATTTTCACAACAGCTGCCTGATTGTCATCACTGGAGACTGAGTGACAGCAAATGTCCTCAAGTCTCCAGCTCTACTCTTTGCACTCTCAGTCCACAGCAATATTGTGGATTACATTTTCACTCCAGTTCCCTGGTGGTTATCATTGAAGGCTGGGCGACATTATATCTCCTCAGGTCTCCAGTACCCCTCTCCCATCGTCCTTATGTATTACAGCAGCGCTATTGTGTGTACTGTCTCCATCATGCTTTTTTCTTGGCTCTTAGGCCGTTGCTAACCGCTAGGGGCCGTAGATCTCATATTTCAAGTACTCTCCTCAGTATTTGTACAATCCCCAGTAGTGTTGTGATCTGTATAATTTCAACCCTTCTTATCCATAGTTCCCCCAATCTAGTTTTCAGTGTCAACGGTACGGTTATAAGCGTTCCCAGAATTACAGATACTACCCTGACTTCCATGTCCTATGCATTTTTCAGCTGCCTTGCCAGGCCCTGATATTTCCCGAGCTTTTCAGTCTCTTTTCATGTTCACTCTGATTTGGAGGTCAATTTGGATGTCAAAGTCATTCATGGCTTCTATTTTCTAGGACTGTCTTCAGTTTGTGCTGATACAATTTGTCTGCATGGTTGGTCCCATTTGCTTGTTCGGTTCCCAGTGTATCACTGTTCCTCCTCTGTCGTGTCTGCATTTGAACTTTTTCTGAGTTAGTTGACCTCTTCTAATGTGGTTTACGGTCTTATCCCTTTCTCCGAAGAGGCGGTATTTGCTGTTTTATTGAGTTCTGTCGATTTCTGCCTGGACATAGTTTTTCCAGATGCATTCGTTGAGGGCTGCCATGATGAGCAATTCTATTTCTCTCTGCAGGTTTCCTTTGCGTAGCCATGTCCACAATCTCTTGTGTATTATAGCTTATATCTGTCTTTTCTCTTTCCGTTTTTCTTTCCTTGTTTGCTATGCTGCTCCTTTGTTTGCTAGTTTTCTGTGGTTCGTTGCACTGCTTCAGGTGCTTTTTATAATGTCTTCACTATTGCACGTACTTTTCTAATCCTCCTTTTGTCTTTTAGGCACAGTCTTCTATGCTAATGAGCCCTCTGCTAACTTCTTTCCACTTTACATACAGTCTATCTGTGTCATCCTAGGGTTGTTGAGGCTTGTGCATTATCATAACCGTTCTCGTTCGCCGATCCATTGATTGGAATTCTTCCTGTAAGATACATAGGTCCATCCAAGGAAAAACCTGTGCATCCTACTACCGATACTGCCCATGTGTTCATCCTTTTATCAGATTTCAGGCCATTTAGATTAGTCTCTTTTCATTTTCTTATCCTCCAAATGTACTCTTTTCTTATTTTCTTTTCTTTTTTGCCCTGTGTGGTCAATGGTCAGATTTCTTTGATGCCCCGTAATTCGAATCATTCTACTGTTAGCTTTCCTTTGTGCATTACCATTAGTGCACATTTTTCTATTCCGAGTTCCATCCCAATGTCGTAACCGTTTTCTACCGCTTTGCTATACTATGTCTCAACCTTATGCCTGTTATTTGCAAATGGTTTTATGTCGTACATGAGACTGTTGGCTTCTACTCTTGTTTTGGATAATAGGGGTCTTTTGCTGTTTTTCAAGATTATATTGAGTGGTGTCATGGTTAAAACACAACGTCGTGTGGACAGAGAGTCTCCCTGTGAAATTCCAATTTTTATACTTACCTTTGCTAAGTTTTCTCTTATAGCTGTCTAGTCTAACCTCCAGTTTTTCATCGAGTTGGTCATGAATCTCACATCCGGTTCGCTGATTCATAATATCCTGAAGCATTTGAGTATCCATCCATGAGGGATCATGCCACGTGCTTTTTAAAGTCGATCTGTCCCATTGCAACATTTTCCCGCCTTTTCTTCACTTCTTTCAGGATCTTCTGTTCGGTGTAGAGCAAGTCACCCCCTTTTGCATCCTCTTTGATCTTCTGGTGATAGTCTTCTTCTTTCCATGGAAATATATATATTCTTTATGCCATCTGTCAGGTCAGGATATCCAACATGAGTTGGAAGACATGTGATTGCTCTCTAATTGCTTACCTGGTTCCTTTTCCCCGGCGTCTTTTTGGATGACAGTCGTTTCATTTTTGGTCATCCATTCAGAGACCTTGCCTTCATCTAAGAAACTTTATAGTCAATAGATGAGTCTGTCGTGCAATGTGTTTAATTCATTATTATTATTATTATCATTATTATTATTATTATTATTATTATTATTATTATTATTGTTGTTGTTGTTGTTGTTGTTTCTGCTTTGATTTCAGCTCCTTTGTCACCAACTGAGTCTCAAACCTAAGGCCGAAAACCTTGTTATGTAAGTTATAACAGTCTGGGCTAAAAGGAAGAAAAGGTGAGGGTACAGCTTTTACATATGCAGAAAGTACAACACTTTCATGAACATACTCCTACATGTACATTAAATTATACTTGCATACATTCCCATCCACCAAAAAGTTTCTAATGATGTGCACAGTCATCATCATTATTATTATTATTATTATTATTATTATTATTATTATTATTATTATTATTATTATTCGTTGCAATCTCACACCAGTTGCCTGGTGCTTACCGCTGGAGGTGGAGTGACAGCAAGTCTCCTCAAGTCTCCAGCCCTTATCTCCTCGTTCTCAAAGGCCACAGTAATGCTGCAGTTTACAGTTCCACACCGGTTGCCCAGTGGTCATTGCTGAAGGCTGAGTGACACTAAGTCTCCTCAGGTCTTCAACCAACATTTCTCCTCTCTTTCGCCTATCATGCCAGTGCTGTGGTTTCCATTTCTGCTTTCATTTCCCTTCCTCTGTTGGGTCGCAGTTAACAATTAGTGTTGCAGTCTTTATATTTCTAGCACTTTCCTCAGTATCTACGCAGTCCCTAGCAATGCTGTGGTCTGTACAGTGTCAATCTTTCCCTTTATCCCAATCTCCTCCAGTCTCGCCCCAGTGTCTTTGGGACAGTTCCTAATGCGCCCACTATGACTGGCACATCCCTGGCTTCGATGTTCCACATCTTCTTCAGTTCTCTCGCTAGATCCTGGTATTTTTCCAGTTTTTCACTCTCCTTCCTCTTTACACTATGGTCTGCAGGTACAGCCACGTCTACTATTTGGCAGGTCTCCTTCTTCTTGTTTATGATTACCAAGTCCGGCCTTCTTGCCTGGATGAGATGGTCGGTTTGAATATCAAAGTCCCAGAGTGATTTGTGGTTGTCATTCTCCAGGACTGCCTCTGGTTTGTGCTGATACCACTTTTCCGCATGGTTGAATCCCATTTGTTTGCTTAGTTCCCAGTGTATCATCGTTGCTACTCTATCGTGTCTATGCTTATAGTCCTTCTGGGCGAGTTGACTACATTCACTAGTTACGTGATTTACGGTCACATCATCATCATCGTCATCATCATCATCTTTATTATTATTATTATTATTATTATTATTATTATTATTATTATTATTATTATTATTATTATCGATGAGTACATCTTTTTTCTTTGGAAGTCGCTTAACAAATTTCGAGAAAGAAAGACGAGTGGGAAGCATATACATAATCCAAACGAGACAGGATTATATTGACGAGGGTCGATGAAAAAAAAAAGATAGAAAAAGAATAGAACATAAACTCTGGTGATTGTCGGGGAATTGGTTGGAGACGGAAAAACTCGATAATATCTGGCATTAAATTGATTATTTCATCAGGTATTCTGATTTAGTCTGGTTAGAAAATGAAGGAAAAAAAAGAAAATGAAAATGCAGACAAGAAAAAGACGTATCTGGTTGGTCTCTCTGTAGAAACTGTCATGCAGCCAACGTCTTTTGGCAGCTAACCGTGTTTGGGGTAATCAATCAGAAAAATTGAAAAAAGTGGGTAATCAAAGAATAAGTTACTCTTCTCGCTTTGTGTTGGGCAATGATCACTAAAAACGCCTGAATTTTCAGAAAAAGAAGCTGGCGAAAACTGAGTGATCAATTAACTATGAACTTGCACTGCAAACTGACCCCTCTGAAAAAAAAGGGGGGAGTGAAAAAACCAAACTTTTTTTTCCCCAGACATAATAAGGAGTAAATCTTTAAATCTTCAATCGTCTTACTCCATTGGTGCGCCCTGTACACGTAATACATACATACATACGTACATGCATGCATGCATACATACATACATACATACATACATATATGCATAGCCAGCCAGACCAACTTGAAAACTTGAAGAAACCTATGTTGACAGTTTTGGTTGACGGTCTCTAATTGTGTTCGTTTATTTATGTGTTTCGCTATTTTGACGAAATTTGGACGCATTCATTGTCCAATTATCCTTTCCTTCATCAAAACACAGCCAACTTAAAGAATCGAAGTAATTCTTTATGGTCTTCTCCATTCCTTCCACTTGTCTCCGTTTTACAAATTCTTTTCTGGCTGCCTGCTTCTTTCTCTCAGTATCAGGTTTGCGTATCTTCAATAATGGTAGTTTTCCTCCTTCCTTTCGAGGAGCCGGGTGCCTGAGTGAAAAAAAAACTGCTTTAAGAATGAAATAGGCGAGCCGACTCCAAACTCAGTACTTCATTCACACTGAGGCCCCTGGAAAGGCATGAATCTATCCCTCCCTCCGACTATGGGTAATATAGCGCACGGGGGAATGAGTGACGTCACGTCTAATTCCCATATTGCCAATGGGTCGAGTAAGTAATATGTGGGGGTTCAAACAGTGATGGTGGAAGTCATAGCCAGCGCAAGAGTACCCTTTCTTCGTTTATGACTCTTACCTTTCCTCCCTGTTGTATCATCTTTTCTCTCAAGTACGTAACGTTTATTGTTCGATCCACTTAGGTTTTCTGGATTAAGGTATTTACTAATATTAACTTAGCCAGGCCACATGTTTTGGGCTTCCAGTAAAGATAGAATTCACTTTATAGTCATTATGATGTGCTGGAGTACCTCTAACAATTACCCTGCGACAGGGTGCTCATTGATAATTACTAAGCTTAACTTGGTCTGAAAATCAAACTCACTCCAGTGGTCATGGTCTATTTTACTTGTCTGAGTCTATTAGCGAGATACTTCTTAGTATTTACTAAGCTCAGAATAGTCTAGCACAAGACCATATGTGCGGAGCATCTAATGAGGATTAAATTCATTTCAGTCGTAATCGTCTATCATACTATTATCCCACGACTAGGTGTTCATATGTATTTACTAAGCAAAGCACAATCAGGCACAAGGCCACATGCGTATACGCTTAATGTATCACTCGCCCTAAACAACATAAATAAATTTTCTTCGATTGTTTATTGTATTTATGTTTTCTCGGGCAAGTGATACATTAATCGTTTAATGACGGGAGATCTTTTCCGATAAGTTTCTAGATAATATAACGCAATTAATAATCATATATATTTATATATACATACATAAATCATTCGTATTTTGCACTGATAACAAAAAAGGCCAAATGAGCTGTTTGAAATGGGGCCTCATTCTCGAGTATAAATTTTTAGTTAGAATAGCCCATTTTCTTGTAGAGGGGCACTTATAAGTATCAACTGGGTTTGTTTAGTGTGATACAAGGCTACCTGTCTGGGGCATTCAATGAAGATCGAAGGTGAGGCACTCAAAGGTATTTACCTAGCTAGGCCTAGTCTGACACGTAGCCGCATGCGTTGGGCATCCAATGAGAATCGAATTCACTCAAGTTGTAACAGTCTATTGGACTAGCTCATGAACCATTAGGTCAAGGCGAAGCACCCAATATATTATGGTTATATATTGAGATCAGTGATCTCATTCTCCGCTTCCTTTGATGATAGTGATCGCCTGAATAGATTCATTTCTTTTGCTCTTGCTGACATAGATTTATGGTCGCTTTTCGCAAGGTCCTTCGAATCGATTACCTGGCGATACATCACTAGTCAGATTAAAATCTCAATCGTGCTTAACGCCCGTGTCTACAACAGCTACACTACATCCTCACTGGTGATATTCTGAACCCGTTCCCCCTCTCAACTAGTACAGTACAGAACTGAAGCTAGGCGGACAAGTTGGCATGGGCCTACGATCTCGAAAGGCCCTACTTCCCAAGGGATTACGTTCAGTCGAGAATATTGATATGGAAAGGATAGTCAACGGGGGACACTTTACCACAAAATATTAATACATGTTTAAAAGATCCACAGAAGATTATAGATAAAATACAGAATAAACATGGACGGCACTTTACTATATAATGTACATTTTGAATAGAATTGCTGGCCATTTTTTGTTTTTTAAATCGTTCCAATCCATCCTGGCAAACTGCTACCATTGGATTTTGACTTTTTGTTGTGTGTGTATGTAACAACAATGACGGATGACAATGACCAAACCAAAAATCAGTGATGTTGGGCACTAAAATCTGTGACTCAGTGAAGTACGCAAAAAATGATGAATTCAATCCTACTTTTAAAGCGTAATGCAGGTCGATTTGTTTTACAAATCCCATTTACAGGAACTAATAATGATGGTGTTGAAATGGGACTCGTAATTTTAGAATAAAACTCTAAGGGGAAATGAATTCTATTTTGAGTCCCTCTTAGATTTCAATGAAACTAGGGAGTTTGACCCTAGCACAGCTGAACTTGTATCCTGTTGTGTTACTTGTAATTACATTATGTAATCTACATGTATATTTATGTATTAAGAAAATAGATATATATGATCCGAGAGAATGATTATGAATTACGTTATAAATGAACTTATTTGAAATGATCTCCGGTCGTTACACAGTTAATGTATCACTCACCCAAGACGATGTAAATAGAATAAATAATTTCAGAAAATTGGGCTACAGCAGGAATCGAACCTGCGACCGATAGGGCAGCAGCTTCAACGTAGTGATGCTGTTACCGTTGAGCTAAACAGCCGCTGGTAATGCAAATAACTGCTCACTCACTAAATTTTCATCTCGTTTATTCTCGGTCTATTCGCTTTTTTCAACGTGACCTGACAGAATGATTATAAATTGCATTATATTATATAGAAAGTCATTTGAAACGATCTCCCGTTGTTAACCGGTTGACGTATCACAAGCCTTTAACAACGTAGATAATTTTTCTATAATTGTTTATTGTATTTACGCTGTCTAAGGCGAGTAATACATCAACCGTGTAATGACCAAAGATCTTTTCAAATAGGTTTCTAGATAATATAACGCAATTTATAATCATATATATTTATATATGCAAACATAAATCATACGTATTTTGCACTGACTACAAAAAATGCTTAATGAGCTGTTTGAAATGGGTTCCTTATTTTCCATCTGTCTCAGGCCTATCACAAGCTTTGCATCGAGTTGCTCCAAACCATTAAGTACCCTATGTCTTACAAAATCTCCTCCCTTCCTTTCCCTGGTCACAGAATGTCTGGCCGACGAGCGAATGGGTGATCCTAAAATCGGTCACTTTTTAATGACGGCGTACGTCTCTAACCAATTATATCATGATGGCGTGTTCTATTTCACTCTGTACTCTGAGGGAAAGCTGACGTGCCGGTTGGGATCGAAGGAAGCAGACGAAAAGATCCGATTGGCTGGAGGGACAGATGGAGGGACAGAAGGTGAGGAAAAAGGCGTGAAAGTGGTAGAGCGTTGAGATTTCGTGCTGATGAAGTGGAACATGATTACATCGGACATCGTATCGGTCGATTTTAACTCGACGCTATCAACACGGTGTCTTAATCGCAATCATATTATTGTACATTAATGATGGATTTGATGCACAGCGTAATATCTTACTGATAGAATACATACGGAGAACAAGTAGGGAGAACAACGAAATTCTTCAAAAGTCTGGAATTTCAGTTTTATCAACTCAAATGATAAATGAAACATTAATGACGATACAAAGAGAGTGGGAGAGGAGGCGGAAAGATGAGAGAAAACAACTGTACACTTTTGCTAATTTAGCAGTTTTACGGTTAACAGTAGGTGCCATGCGTGGCCTTTTCTTGTTCTTCAATTTCACGCATTTTTTTTTTCATCTGCTATTACAATCAAAAATGAAATGCTGGAAAAATACTATTATTCCTCATGGCTTTTTTGCACAGTTGCATTTGCTTTTCTCGACTTATATTTAAGGCACTGTAGCAATTTTCAGCCATTATCTAGCCACTGTTGCTTTATCATTTACCAGTGTTGACAACTAATACGATGACCAGGAACATCCTCCATTACCTTGAAATTTAGTATTAATTCATGACAAGACCTTGTAGAGAGAAATAAGATCGACTAAGATTGTATTATGCCAATCTCCCAAATTGGGAAGGTCCTGCCTACATTGAAAGTTATTATGGAATGCTGGATTTTATCTGGGCTCAAACGACTTCAACCTACGCCAGTGGGAAATAAAAAACCATCAAGCAGGCTCAAACCACACATAGGTAGGTAATTAGCTTCATAGAGGGTAATAGAAAGAATTATTGCACCAATAATATCGTTATTTACCAAGCTTAGCTCAGTGCAGGACAAAGTCACAGATATGAGGATCAAATTCACAACAACTGTGATAGTTTACGAGACTAGATTCCTGAATCTGGCTCTGCAGAAAGGCACTTGAAGAGCAGGCTGATTTTACCAACTTCGGCTATGAGGGGTATAAGACTGCAAGCCTGAGACACCAGCTGAGAATCGGACTCACTTCACAGACGTAATGGCCTGCTTGAGTAGTGGTGGAGTGCCCATGACCAGCTATTCTGACGTGTCTGATCCATGCTGAATGGGTTCTATCATATTTGATTGTAAAGTTACATATGTTGATATAAACTCCCAAAACTTGTAAACTGTCATTTTTAGTTATAATCTTTGTATTATTAATGAGAAGTGCAATTGTAGAAAAAAAATCATGTGAAAATCATTTGTGTAAACTATATGAACTCGGAAATATTTGTCTTTAAAAACTTGTTTCCACTGAGTAAGCCGGTGAAACGTGATAATTTGCATTTGAAAATCCTAGCCCCAAATACACACAGATTTTTAAATTTTACCAAAAATGAACTAATGAGTCTATTTCGGAAATCTCTTCTGTACTTATCTATTTAAGAATTAATCTTTTTATGAAAAGGGCAATTTAATGAAATATTTTCAAGTCTTGAAAAATATTCACATTTTCATAAAGATAAGTCACCAGAGAAACTGCAAGATGTTTTTCCTAAATATGCCTTGAATCATAAAATGAGAACAGACATAAAACTGGAATACTTTTTGTTTGGAAAGAAATTAAGTTGCTTTTTTTATCAGTTATAGTGTACACTTTTGGATTTTACAAAAGTATTTGCTGGAAACTTTAAAGATAAAAAAAACATTCAAATTATTGAATTATTAATGTTTATGCAGCTTGAGTTCTCCTGATACATTGGTATTAAGTAATAACGGACTTTTAATTATCGTTAAATATAAAGTTTTACCGAAACTAAAACATTGGGGATACAACAAAAATGACAAAGAAAAATGATTTGCATTGTCCAAAAAACCTTTTGAATGTTGATGATTTCAAAGAATCATAGACAATATCAGTAGTGCTTGCTTTTCGAGAGAGAATATTTTAAAAATATTATAGTACTGAACTGATCAATAATGAATACGACAGACGACAAATGAAGCCGATTTTTTTCCATTTTATTTTATTTTCTTTGAATGAAAATTCCCCACAGAGCATAAATTGGACAAATTATAGCAGTTTTTATTTCAAAGTTCCCCATCGATCTCTGTTCGATTTTGGCGTCAAACGGAGTCACTGCTCAATGTATAATGAGTTCAGAAAAATACTTTTATTTTCCTTTCTTCTTTCGGTTTAGATTGATTGATTCGTTAAGTTCAATTTGCTTTTATACCTTCTTTTGTCCTTTTAAACCACAGCCGTAAAATTGACGATGAAATCACAATATAAAACTATGATCTCAGCTAAAATAGCTGGCGGCCATAATGCGAATTACTCTTTTTATGTATGTATTTTTTTCTACGAATTCACATCAATTTGCAAGAGGGGACAAAGAGGTTCTCTATTAAATAAAAGCACTGCACAAGCCAATAGCGTTGGTCGGTCTTCAACAATCACTCTTTGTTATCCCCTGTGTTCTCAACCTGCCTCTCTCTCTTTCTTTCTTTCTTTTTTCTTTCTTAATTTTTTTCTTCGTTTCTATCTAGCCTGCTACCTAACCATCTCTCTCTTTCTTTCTCTCTCTCTCTCTCTCTCTCTCTCTCTCAAAAAAAATATATATACTATATCATTCATCTCCCTTGCACTGCCTACATATGTATTCTTCTCCCACTCAATATATATGTATCTATTTCACTCACACTATCTCTATATGTCACTATCTATCTATATATCTTCCTAACATGATTTCCCCCTCATCCACACAAATGCATACACACACTAAGGATTGTACATCTTTCAACGTGTCTCTTCCAAAAAATGATAATCAAAAATAGGAAGAAAAAAACGAAGGATTTTTCTGCCACTATAAGATCTGTCACTTGACAAAATAAAAAAGCGCAGAACAGAAAGATTGCGTTGCGCCAATCGTACAAACAGATAGGGACAGCCTTCTAATGGATCGAACGATTTGAGCCCTCCTCGCTTCATGCCCTAGGCAATAAACCTGCTCCCCTCAAAACTCAGCCTGGTCCACTTATTCTTACTTTTTTTTCTGCTCAGGAAAAAATGGCTTCTTCAACTGATCACCGTCTCCTTCGCGATCTGTTGTGAGTACAAGTTTGATCGTACAATGATTTTGTTACATCAATCTTTCAAGTGGGAAAGGCTTGCGTTCGTACTCAAAATCCAGGCCTTTTACTAAGGCTTGAACGCTGCCTCCTGGCCCCACTGTAACTGTATGATCCACGAAGTATCCACAATCATCGTATTGTTTCTAATATCTTATGCATACATAATTACCTCCCATGATCCTCTTGGAAAACAGAACCTCCAATTTTTTTTCAAGTTTACCAAGCTTAGCTTAGTACGGAACAATGGGAACAGGAAGATTGTGTTTCGCCAACCTTCCGAGTAGGGGAGTGTCTGCCTACAAAACCTGCCTTCTAAATCCTGGCTTTAATCTTGGCTCAAACATGGACCTCTATTTCCAATGAGAATTGCGTAACTATCCCAGCTACGTATCATTTCAGGTTTCTTCCGCTTTCGATGTCTCCATTCTGGTAATTATGCAATACGTATTTCTTCTTTTTATTCATATAGATATATTGCCTCATATGTTTGTCGGCACTTGACGTAATGCTTTGATCTTCGACTGACATGAAAATATCTGAAGTCGCGTTGACAAGTCATATAGTTTTATCTTCTCACTAACTGCCCAGAGCAACAGGCCTGCTACGCCGAGGATTCGACCAGGCCCAACTATCGTTACTGGTTTCTCTGTTTGGGGACAAATGTCTTTTTGTAACCGAGTGTCGTCCACTTTTAGGTTTGTACCAAGTTCGAAATCAACCGTTTTGATCGCCTTATCTGAACGTAACTCCGTTGTCCAGTTTGAAGGTTTTTTCAAGATACCTTTTAATTTAGTTGATTTCGTTCCAATGACAGCATCTGAATTCGCCTCCTTGACCAAGATACTACTCAGGCTATTCTTTGCATCTTGCTGACCAACCGACGAATTATTTTGCTTCGAGTGAGGGGAGATATTGCATTGCAGCCTCGAGCCGCTTTTGTGGTTTTCAGAATGGCCGACATCCTTTGTAATGCCACTGTCATTTCGGAAACGATTTGTGGAATGCAGATGACCGATAGTTGGCAGACGGCTCTCCTTGTATTGGCCGTCGAGCAGACATCCCAAAACAAATGAGAGGAAAGCAAGTACCATCAAAGCTGGTCCCATAATGCTAAAAATATTTAGTTTACTGGATTCATTTGTTGTTGAGCTCGTGTATGAGAAAACTAAGAGGACGCATCCAAGAAGACAAAGCGGAATTCCAAAGAGAAAGACCAGTCCGCCCAAATGTTCCATTATTTTTGTCTTCTTAAGAAGCCTCATCAGCCGGGATTTCTTTCCTGTCCAAGACGTGCATGTTTGATAATGGTACGTTGGCAAGATCTTCTGTCGGTCCCGTTGTTCAATCACGTAACTGCAAAATAAAATCAAAAGAACAACGTTAACCATATATAGCTTGAGGTGTTAATACAAAATCTCAAAGCAAAAGCTTTGAGAGGATTCGACCTGTACATGGGTAATGTCGGGTTGTAACGAAAGTTCTGTCTGATGTTTCAGTTCATTTGGAAATGCAAATATAGTAGTAATTAAAGGTACATTTCATCATTACTCATCTCGTCTTTGGTTTCGATAAATTCATTCCATTATTACATATTTTTCGATAGAAAATAATTGTTAAAATTCGTTCCATTTTGACCTTAGATAAGAAAGGAACTGATTTTCAATCTCTCCTATTTAAGTCTCTGTCCATTGAAATGGTTTTCCAAACTCCTAAACAAATGATTGTTGAAGCAAGGTCAGGAGAGTATAGCAGATGAATCAATTTCCCATCTGAATACCCCCATGAGATCTCTGGTTACTGGAGCAGTTGGAGATCATACACTATCGTGATGAAGAATGGCCACTTTTCTATTCTGTATTGGTGATTTCGGTCAAAGCAGTTTTCAAACGCCGAAGTCGTTGACTTCTACTGTGACCTTTTGCTTATCTTTAAAAGTTATTAATGGATGATTCCTTTAATGTCTGCTAAGTTCGCTGAAATAGCAGGATAGAGATGGCATTTTGGCTATCGCATTCAAGCACTAACTGAACAATGGACGGAAAAGAACCTTTCTTACAACCGAATTGTTTCAGTCGTTTCAGATATTTGCCCTTAAGATATTCGTCTGAAAATGGGTGGAATTTTGAAGATTTAAGGAGAAACATTTTGGCGAAATGATTACCAGCATTGGAAACAGAATTGGCTAACCGAGTTTTAGCCCGAGCTACTTACATTGAAATCATCACCAACCGGATTACTAAAACACTAGATGAAAACCAACCACGGGAACGGGCTGGATTTAGAATTACTCGACTATGGACCATCTTCATTCAATAAATCAGCTGGAAGAGAAAGCAGCAGAATACAAGATGCCACTCGCTGTAGCATTTACGGATTTCAAGAAGGCATTCGACTCTGTAGAAATTACCATGGTCATGAAGGCCATCACCCTACAAGGTGTAGACCCTGTATACGTCAAAGTACTGCAACATATATACAATCACAGCAACTCTTTCATTAGGCTACATAAGGACTCTGAACTGTTCCAGCTCCAAAAGGAGTAAGACAAGGTGATATCAGCTCACGCAAACTCTTCAAAGCCTGCCTCGACATGGTCTTCCAGAACCTGGACTGGGAAAATAGGGGAATCAAAATAGACGGCGAATATCTGAGTAACCTCAGATTTGCAGACGACGTCATCTTTTTCACAGAGAACCTACATGATCTACAACTAATGCTAAATGAACTAAACGAAGAAAGCAAAAAAATCAGCCTACACATGAACTTCAATAAAAAATCATGAGCAATAATCATGTCGAGAATAAAAACATAACTGTCAAGATCAAAGATGCTAAACTCGGCAAGGTAGACCACTACATCTACCTAGGACAACGAATCGCCGTGAGATCCTCAAACGAGGAGGAAATCAAGCGAAGAATCACTCACGGATGGCGAGCCTTCGGCAGAGCAAGCTCAACTTTTAAAAACCAGACGATCCCAATAATCCTAAAAAGAAGAGTATACAACCAATGCATTCTCCCGATAGTCACTTATGGGGCTAAAACATGGAACCTAACCAAGAGACAGGGCTACAAACTGAGAAGCATGCAACGCGCGGATGAGAGAATCATGCTCAACCTTACATGGAGAGATCACAAGACAGTCCAGTATATCAGGAAGAAAATGGGAGTCTGAGACGTCAAAGGAACTGTTAGAAAACTTAAATGGCAATGGGCAGGTCATATTGCAAGAATGGAAGATAATTAATGGACATCACGACTCACAATATGGATCCTCAGAGATCACGTGCGAAACTGAGGCCAATGGAATGCAAGATGGAGAGCTGAAGTCGACAAATTTAGAAAATACTGGCTCCGTGACGATCATGATAGAGAATTGTGGCGAATCCTGGGGAAAGTCCGTGTCCAACAACGGAAGTTAAAAGACTGATGATGGTGATAATGATGATGATGAGGAGGAGGAGGAGGAGGATGACGATGCTGATGATGAATGTAATTAGGGGAAAGTCACGATTCCACCTCTCTTTCAGTGCCCTGTGATCAAAGCAAAGGTGACCCTAATAGAATAAAAAAGTACAGCGTAGCAGTCTGGTCCCAAGTTCAGATGAGGAAGAGGGAGGGGTCAAGTGTGTTGCCAGCACCCCCAGTCCAGTAAAACCTACAATTGCTACAACATGAATAAATCTCCAATTAACAAATTCAATATTGTTCAGAAGGAAGACAAACATTTCTTTATATGCATTGTCGCACAAGTCCAGCTAATTGCTGTGGTTGTTGATGTGGCTATAAGCAACTGTCAACCAAAACTGTCAGCCAAGATTTCTTCAGTTTTTAAGCTGATCTGGCTGGCTATTTATGTATCACCTGTACATGTCACACCAATGGAGCTAGAGGGCTGAAAATTTGAACATTTACACCTTATTATGTCCTTACTATGTTTTTGTCTTGCTTTTTTCAAAATTCCTAAAATAGGTTTCTAATGCAGGATTCAATTTACAATATAGGTTTTTGCTAAATTGGTCCCTCCCTGTGCATCGTCCAAGCTTGCTGTTTTGAAAATTGGGATATCTAAGTTATGTAACAAAAGAGAAGAGTAATAACTTATTCATTGATAATCCTTTTTTTTTCTAATTTTTAATTGATCACCCCCAACTCTGCACGCAGCCAAAAGATCTTGATAACGTGACGGTTTCTGTTAAGTAACCAACCAGACCAGTTCTCATAAATATTTGCAATAGTTATTTCCAGACCTTCATTTTGGCACAAGGCTAAAGGTTTATGGTACCGATGAGGATCGAAACGCCACAGCATTGGTCTAATAGTTGTACCACGTTAACCAATAACCCATTGTGTAGCGCTCAGTTCAAGTAGTAGTAGTAGTAGTAGTAGTAGTAGTAGTTATATGTATCTTAGAAAAAGCGGTAAAACTCGTTGTTCTGTCATGGATGCTGTTAACAAATTATTTTTAACTAGTTTACTTGTGTCGTCAATAATGACGACGTATTCGAAATATCCAGATACACATAGCATTTTACATACGTAGGTGGTAGGGTTTTGCATTGCAGTGAGCTTTAGGAATAACGCTCTCTTGACCACAAACAGGTTTATTATTTTTAATTTTCATAACTTTTTATTTTTTATTGTTCTTTAAATGCAGTATTTTTATTTCATCATTAGAACATAAATTGAATTCACCAGTCAGTTGCGTCTCTTAGTGTGACAGAAGACATCTGCACATTGCTAATTATTATATGTGGATGATTTTGTTTCTTTGATAGTTGTTCGCAGAACTGGTGCCATTGAGAATGGTTATTTTCAAGAATCCAACCATTTCTTTAGCTACCAACTCTTGGAAATTCTTCAAAGCCAACTCTTATCTTTTTTTCTTAATTAATGAACAACAGATTGCAGAATTTCCAGCTGCTGTTCTGGGAAAGTTTTTTTTTTTTTTTTTTGCTCAAATCAATTTTTTTAATCTTAAAATAACATCCTGAAAATTTTTTGATTAGCGTTTTTCTTTCCTTTCGTTTTCTTTTTTTTTTTTTTTTTTTCTAATTTTCAATCAAATAGAGATCTATTGGGTAATCGAACAGCAGTTTGGATTCTCTTGTTTGGTCGACTTTGTCTGTTAGTTCGTTTGTTTTGTTTCGTTTTGGAAACGAGTGTCCGTCAAACGTATCCAGTTGTTACATATGAGATGCCGTTATTTTTTTTAATATCATAAAGCATAATGCTAAAAGTGACGTATTGATTGTTATAGCATTTCTTTCAACGATTTAAATCCAAGTTGAGATATTATACGTTAAAATTGAATTTAGTTGGGGGGGGGGTGCAATTACAATAATGGTGTCTATATAAGAAGGTATAACGTAGAAGAGAAGGATTCCTACTAAACCAAAAGAATTTTACTTTAAACTTTACCTTTTTTTAAGGGTGTACAACCAGTGCATCCTCGCAATAGTCACTTATGGGGCTGAAATATCGAACGTAACTAAGAGACAGATCCGAAAATTGAGAACCATGCAACATGCAATTGAAAGGATTATGCTCAACCTCACATGGAGAAACCTCAAGACGGTGCAATATAACCGGGAGAAAACAGGAGTCTGAGACATCATAGAATACATTATTAATCTCAAATGGCAGTGGGCAGGCCATGTTGCAAGAATGGTGGACGACTGATGGACATCGCGACTCACAACATGGATCCCCAGAGATCACATGCGCAACCAAGGCCGGCAAAATATTAGATGGAGAGACGAACTAGACAAATTCAGAAAGTACTGGCTCCGCGACGCCCACGACCGAGAAATGTGGCGAATCAAGAAGGAGGTCTATTTCCAACGACGGATGTTAAAACACTGATGGTGGTGGTGGTGGTGGTGGTGGTGGTGGTTATGATGATGAAATTATGGACCTTAGCTTTTGATGGGAACAAACGAAAAAGCTTTGAGCTTTTTTTCTCTTTTACCCCTTTTTTCTCTTCAAATAATTTCTTCCTTTTTACAAAACGTTAATCAACAGATAAGCTTTAAAATTTTATAGACACCTGCGATTGTTGAACGAACCACCCAGTACATTATTTGTTTAAAATCAGAAGTAAGGAATACTACATGTTGACTAACGTATTTTGGGGTCTTTTTTGTTAGTTCTCACTACCTTAAATCATTTTAGCCATAACAACTCAGCGTTTTGTTTTTGTTTTCTGGGGTTTCTTCTGCTAAATAAATGTAATCAGAAATATTTATGAGCGTTTCAGTAAGACGGTTGTTATCATCTTATGAAGATAATAATTTAGGGTTGGGGTTATCGATTAGTCAGTTAGGGCAAAAGTTGGCTGGTATTGTGGGCTTTCAAACTTTTTATTTATACGGGAACCAACAAAAATATGACGGGTAATAATAGCTATAATGAATTAGTGTGATGGGGGCCAATGCAGCAGGCCCAAGATTTTGAATGTAATCGATGTCAATAATTGTTGCCAGAACAATAATCAGAAATAAGAATTATTTTGTATTGACCGACGGATTTTTTTCATATTTAAAGATTCACATTAGCCAATGAAAAAACCAGGTTCTAAACTCTCATACTTAGTGAATTTCCTTTTTGGTTTTTCAATAAAAAAGATTAGTTCAAGTCTTAATCAATCATTTTTCCGAAAACTTTCAAGAATTCGAAGATTAACAATTGAGTGAAATCATTTTTTTTTAATATCAAAAACATTCAAAGAATAAAAATGGATTAGATTTATCGATTCATTTGACTGTTTCTTTTCTAAGAGGGAAATCAATTCTGAAAACTGAAGCTGAATGTTATTAATTTTAACCAGAGTTTCACAAGAATTTGATTGGTTAAAATAGGAACGTTTAATTCAATGTTGTCGATTGCATAGTTTAACAGATCTATTTACAAAACAGTCTCGTTTGTAGACAGCAGGAATCGTTACTGCTTTTCGCATCATTTCTCTAATTTTCTTTTACCTTTTTTTCTTTTGTCTATCTCATTTCAACACCATCCGCCCGTCTCTGTTTGTCAGTCTCTTTATCTTTCTCTTCTCTCCCCTCTCCCCCCTTATTCTCTCTCTCTCTCTCTCTCTCTCTCTCTCTCTCTCTCTCTCTCTCTCTCTCTCTCTCTCTCTGATTCCATGTATACATACATATATATATATATATATATATATATATATATATATATATATATATATATATGTATATAAATATTGTAGGGGGATATCTGTGTGTGCCTCTGTGTGTGTGCATGTGTGTATGTGTGTGTGGGTGCATGCATGTTTGTGTGCGTGCTCTAACCGAAAGCTCGGAGAACTTTGAGCGTGATATGGCTTAATTAAAGGAAAAAAAATATTATAGATAGATAGATAGATAGACAGACAGACAGATAGATACATACATACATACATACATACATATGTATAGATGTGTACATACACATATATATATATATATATATATATATATATATATATATATATATATATATATATATACATATATATGTGTGTGTGTGTGTGTGTGTGTGTATGTGTTTGTGTGTATTGCAAACGATATTACAATCGGAGGGCCTTCCAAACTACTTTACATTGGGAAAAACTTGCAAACGATTCTTTATAGAAAAGCGTTGCAAAAGATGCTACCATAGGAAAACATTGCAAACGATTTAGTATTGGGAAACACTGGAAAGGGTGTTACTATAACGGACCATTGCATTCGATTTCACTGTAGGAGAGCCTAGCAAACGATTTTACAACAATAACTCATTGCAGCGGATGCAACTCCAGGAGAGCTCTGCAAACAATCTTTATATACGAAAGCTTCGGAAACTAGTTTCCTGTGGGAAAGCCTTGCAAAGGCAAACATCATGAAATCATTTACAATGGGAAACCATAAGAAATGATTTCATTATGCAAAAGCATTGCAATACTGTAGGAAAGCCCACCATAAGAAAGTGTTGTCAGGGATGTTACTATAGGGAAAGATTGCAAATGAATTCTACCATGGAGAAATAGTGCGACTGATTTGACTATATGAAAGCATTGCAAATGATTTTACTATTGAAATGTATCTAATATTAAAATCATCTCATTTCGAAATGCTTTTATAATGATTTTATCATAGGAATGCATTGGAAATGATTTTACTGCAATGCATTGTAAGAGATTTAGTCCAACTCCACTGAAAACCTTCGCTTTTCTATCATAACAAGATTAACAAAAACAATCCTGAACAAATTCAAGGGGGTGAAAATCAACAGTCCCCTGTCTAGATTTACAATCTCGACCAACTGATTGGTAGCTGTGTCTCTTAAAGGCTGAGCTAAATTA
This sequence comes from Thysanoteuthis rhombus, assembly GCA_963457665.1. Lineage (NCBI taxonomy): Eukaryota > Metazoa > Mollusca > Cephalopoda > Oegopsida > Thysanoteuthidae > Thysanoteuthis > Thysanoteuthis major. Next base: position 23,550,525 of record OY735222.1, on the reverse strand, counting down.
ACAAGTCTATATATCTACCAAAATGTTTGTTATGAATAGGCAAGAACCCATATCGTTATAATAAATAAGCGCTACTGAAAAAATCAAAATTTCCTTATCATGATTTTGAATAACGAAAACCTGATTGGTAGGCTGGCCTCTTACCAACTGAACTAAACTGACAAATCTTACATATCAAAAAAGCAGGTACGCAAGGGCCTATTTTATTCTAAAGTATATATTTACACTAAACAAAAAAATATCTATTACTAAGAATTGCAGTAATCATCTTTGGATGGAATAGAAATAAAAGTGAAGTTCGGCTCTGCAGAAGCAAGGTTTATCACTATTGACTTGCATGGGAGATTATTTTTCAATTGAAATGAAATGTGAATAATTTTTATTACAAATGATTTTACAAAAGGGAAGTATTGCAAATGATTTTACCAACAAAATGTATGCATATGATTTTACGGAAGGAAATCATTGCAAATTATTTTACTAAAAGAAAACATTTCAAATAATTCTACTATGCATTGCAATTGATTTTACTATAGAAATGCATAGCATATGATTTTACATAAGGAAAGTACTGCAAATGATTTCACAATAGGAAAGCATTGCAAATAATTCTAAAATAAGGAAGTACTGCAAATGATTTTACTAGAAGAAAGCGTTGCGAATAATTTTACGATAGAATTGTCTTGCAAATGATTTACGAAAAGAGAGTATTGTAAATTATTTTATTATAGGAAAGCACTGCAAATGATTTTACGATACGAAAACTTTGCAAATAATTTTTATTTATAGAAATGCATTGCAAATGATTTTACTGTAAGAAAGCACCGTAGATGATTGTTACGAAAGGAAAGCATTACAAATGTTTTTACAAAAAGAAAGCATTGGAAATGATTCAACTATAGAAATGCATTGCAATTTTTTTACTAATGGAAAACATTGCAAATGATTTCACTATAGGGAAGCCCAGCAAAAGACTTTACTATAGGAAAGAATAGCATATGATTTTACTCGAGGAAAGAATCGCGAAGGATTTTACTAGAGGAAAGCATTGCAAATGGTTTTGATATAGGAAAGCATTGCAAATGATTTTACGAAATGAATGCATTACATATGATCTTATGATACAAAGGCATTGCAAATAATGTTGTTATCCGAGAACATTGCAAATGATTTTACTATAGGAAAGCATTGCAAATCATTTCAACAAAGGAAAAAACAATGCATATGATTTTACAGTAAAAATCCAATGCAAACGATTTTACCATAGGAAATCATTGCAGTTGATTTCAATATACGAATACCTTACAAGGGATTTTATAATAGAAATGGATTTTACTCAGGAGAACGGTTACTTCTAAATAAATAAGAAAGCAATGCAAATTCTTTTACTATAAGAATGTGTTACTTATGATTTTATCATATGAAAGCATAGCAAATAATTTTCTATAGGAAGATATAGCAAATGATTTTATTATAGGAAACCATTGTGAATACTTTTACAATAGGAAATACTATACGTGATTTTTTCTGAGGAATTGGATATCACCAAGAAACGGATCGTTATTAGTCAGGAATTGATGCAAGTGTTACTAGCAGAATAGCTATATTATATGTATTCATACTTCACAAAGGTTGCCAAAAAATGATAGATTTATTTACGTTAATTTCTGAATTATATTGTACTTTTAAAATATCAAAATATCATGTTGCTTTGTATTTTATTGTTTATGTTCAACCAGATGAACCCAGAATTTTTACGCATTAGCAAAAAATTAAATATGAAGACAGACGGAAAAAAATAGAGGCTGTGGAAATGTTAACAAGTTTGAGTGAATCTATCTACATAATGAACGGTGTTATTTTGTCTTTTTCTCAATTTGTAAAGAATTCTGCCGATGAAAAAATCTCCTTCGTATCATTTGGAACAATGGAATCATCAGCTCAAACGAGTTCAGGTCTCTTTCTAATGAAACATCATCTTTGAAGTAATTGACTAATAAGTAAGAGGATGTGAAGACACTGCTCCTTCATAGGCAGATTTATAATTAAATGTATTATGACCTCCAGATCATACACACACACACATAAACACACATACAGACACATACACATACTTATATATGTATATATATATATATATGTGTGTGTGTGTGTGTGTGTGTGTGTGTGTGTGTGTATGTGTGTGTATATATATATATATATATATATATATATATATGATGCTTATTCTTCGGTCTAAATCTGCTATATTCGTTTAGTTTTGTCTAAGTGAAGTGATACATTAGCTGTGTGAATACGGGAATTCATTTCAAATAAAAGTTTTGTACACAATATAACACAATTTGTAATCATTCTTTCAGATTATATATATATATATGTATATTTATATATATATATATATATATATATATATATATATGTGTGTGTGTGTGTGTGTGTGTGTGTGTGTGTGTGTGTGTGTGTGTGTATAATTTTCAGTAGATAATGAAGAAGAAAAGTTTCGGCAAATATTCAACGGTACCGTTGGAATGTTCGAAATCCCAACTTAAAATATCTTCCATAATCTGGCTTTGGACAACACAAATAGAATTTGTTTCTGATTTTATACAAGTTTGGATCCTGGATTTCATCATCAGAAAAGGCAGCAGCAGTCTTTTAGCGTTCGTTGTTGAATACAGAACTTCCTCAAGATCCACAAAACCTTTCTACGATGGGCGTCACATAGCTGGTACCTTTGGAATTTTCCTAGTTCGACACACCATCTTATTTTCTGTTGGTTACATTTTCGCATACGATCTGTGAGATCAATGTGTGAGTCGTGATGTCCAGCAGTAGTCTGACATTCTTGTAACATTACCAGCCCATTGTTTATTGAGCTAAATGGTGGGCCCTGCGATATTTCTGATATACTCTGCTGTCTTGTGATCTCTCCATATGATGTTGAGCATGATTTTCTCCTGTGCACGTTGCATGGTTCAAATTTTAGGGTCAATCGTTTGGTTACGTGCCATGTTTCAGCTCCATAGGTGACTATCGAGGAAGGGGGAGCCTTAGTTTTGTACCTTTCTTTTTAGGAGAAAGTTAGTCCATGTTAACGAGACAAAAAAAGAGATATAAAATTAGAGAGTAGAGTCTACCGCAATGGTTGAGAC
>OY735222.1:23474873-23542373 GCA_963457665.1 Thysanoteuthis rhombus | reverse complement strand
TCATGTCACACTTCAGAAAATCCACTCCTGTTTTGTTACCACTTTTTTCAAAACATGAGACCTGGTTTTACTTCATTTTTTTTTTCTCTCACCTTTCCGTTTACCTTCATTCAACTTTTCCAGTGACTTCTCTTTCACTTGGCTCTTTCTTTATTCTTTGTCCTTCTACCTTGTTATTTCTTTCTTTTTTGTCTTTCCTTCATTCATTCATTTTATTTTTTTGTTATTCTTTCTTTCTTTTTTTATTGAAATCTTTTCACACTCTCGAATTTTATTTGCATTTTCCTTGTTCTGTCCTCTCCTACCCTTTAAAATCTCTCTTGCTTCAATTTCTCTTTTGTTCTTTCTCTTCAATTTCTTTCTTTTTACGGGGGTATAAGATGAGCGTACAGTATTCCCAAAAAGGTGCACTGATCACCCAAAAATGTACAGTGATTATCTTCATTTTGTACACGAATGAAATGACACTATTGTGGCGGTTTTGTTAAAAGCCAGCCACGATCTTTTTTTTAAATTTCATAACGTGATTTCCAGAGATGGTATTTCGATTCTTTTTCTTCTTGCTATTTTCATTTTGTCTTTCTCTCTTTATCAATCTCTTTCAATTCATTTTTTTTTCAATTTCCATTCTTGCCTTCTTTTCCTTACATTTGTCTTTCTTTTTTTTTTTTTTTTTTGCTCTGTCTGTTCTTCCTTTTGCTTCCCCCTCCTTCTTTACAGCCTTCTTTCTTCCTTTCGTTATGATTATTTTTTCCTTTCCTTTTTGCTATTTTTTTCATTTCCTCTCTTTAATTTTTCTTTCTTCTTGTACTATCACTATTCTTTCCTTTTCTTCCCTTTTCAAGTTGCTATTCTTCTCATTCTTTTTCTCTTTCTTTTTTCCTTCCTTTCTTTCATTCTTTCTTTCTCTATCTATTTATTTATTCATTTATTTCTGTTCTCTTCGCAATTCTTTCTTCCTTTCTTTCTTTTTCTCCCTCTCTCTTTCCTCCTGCTCATTTCTATATCTCCTTTCTTTCTACTTTTTTTTCTTTCTCTCCTTTTTGTTTCTTATTACCTCGAGTCCTTCGTCCTCCCTTTTCTGTCTTTTCTCTTTCCTTCGGTAAAAATATGTTGTTGTTTTTTAACTTCGTTCATTTCGTTTTATAGAACAAAGTTCGAAAAATGAAGATACGTTTCAATATGTGTGAAAATTTGAAAAGATGAGGGGAGAGGAAATAAAATACTTGCAATAACGTTTATACGATTTCTACCTTTTAGTGAATTTCAGGACTATATATATATATATATATATACATATATATATGTGTGTGTGTGTGTGTGTGTGCGTAAGCTTAGTACAAGGCCAAATGTAGATGAATTCGGGTTAGGAAAACTGTTTTGCCGATTTTGCAGGCTGGATTGCCTGCCTTCCCGTCTGTCTTGAAAATCAGCATTCGAGATTCTTGTTTCTGACCCAGGTTCGATCACCAACCAGTATTACAGTTAATAAAGGGGCATCTGTCTCACCTATGGAGCAAACTACTTTCTCTCTCTTTATCTCGTTGTTACTCTTTCTCTCAGCATATGGGACTCTGTGTGTGTGTGTGTGTGTGTGTGTGTGTGTGTGTGTGTGTGTGTGTGTGTGTGTAGTCCAAGTGGTTGTGTCCTTCTCACCGGTGCCTATCGATATTATAAGCCAGCAAGCCCTCTCATATTTGAGGATTGGTGCAACACAATCTTCCTCTCACATACCATTCAGCTCTGAGCTAAAGTAAGCCAAGCTCATCGAATACTTGTATACATACCAATGTTCATTCTCAAACAGATAGGTAGGTAGAGACATTTACTAAGTTTATTTTAGTTTGAAACAAGTTTAATGGGGAGTGACAATGGTCAAATGTATTGCATTAGTCTTCCAAGTGAGGCTGAATTCTTGCTAGGCTGTGTACTGGATTTTTTCTTCGTTATCTGTAGGCTACACATATTCAGCACAGAGAAACATTGGACTGCTTCGTGATTCGGTTAGGGTTGGTCCTAGGGCTATATGGTTTGGGGTTAGGGTTTTGTTTTATCCTAAACAAACACTTTTTATTGATTTTTAAGCGATTACATGGTTGAAAGATCCAATACTTAAATATTCTTCCGTCATAAATTGCCTTTAAAGAGTGACTCACAACATTATTGGTCCACAGATAACGAAGAAGTACCGCAGATCATTAGAAACATACTCAGGATTCGAACTGGGGTAAATTCTAGAATTTCGATTGCTGATCTTCGAGGTAGATAGATGCACACGACTTTGAAGATTGGCGCAATATGATCTTCCTGTCCCAGTTTCGCTCGTTTGGCCTTTTACCGTACTAAGCTTATTGAATATCCTTATAGAACATCCTCTATAATCTAAGTACAAACACACGCGCGAGCGTACGTTTTCCGTCTCGGGTTTCTTCCCACCGCCTGCATTGGCGGTAATCAGCTATCAACCAAGCTACAGTCACCAATACAAGTATACACCAAGAGCCTATTCAGTGTTACACCTTCCACTGCTACCCTCAGCCCTTTATGAGTCAGTGATTGTCGACGGCCGACCCAGCCACGAAATGTCACAAAAGCACACGAGAAGCAGAGCTGCCGTCTGCAAACTTTCTGGTTATTTCCTCAGCTCTTCCGAGATTAATTTTAAAACGAGTGTGTTGGGCTAGACGTGACACACACCCACACGCACACAAACACTAACCAGGAATAACATAAACAACGAAAGATAAAAGACTGGACTCCTTGTCAATCTGAGCGTTGTTTAATATTCTTTATGGACCTAATATTCCGCTTCGAAAAAGGTATCAGATAGATTAACAGTAAACACATGCATATATTTACTGTATATGTCAACTATGAGACTTGAGATATAAACATATATTGCAAATGTGTATATTCTTCTCTCTCTCTCTCTCTCTCTCTCTCTATCTATCTATCTATCTATCTATCTATATCTCTCTCTCTGTATGTATGCACCTATGTATGTAAGAGAAATATATACCACATCGTATATCATCATCATCATCAAAATCATCATCATCAGTCTCTTAATGTCCGTCGTTGGATTCCCCACACTTCTCTATCGTGAGCATTGCGGAGCCAGTACTTTCAGAATTTGTCTAGCTCGTCTTTCCATCTAGAACTCTGCCGGCCTCGGTTGCGAATGTGATCACTGGGGATGCCATGATTGGTGTTGTCCATTGTTTGTCTGTCATTTTTGCGACATGGCCAGCCCACTGCCATTTGAGTTTTTCAATAATATTCCAAAAATCTTTATTCCCACATATTTTGTCTATGACAATGGTATACCCTCGTTTCACTTTATTCAGGGTATAAACGAGGGTATACCATTACCATGGTGCCAATTGATGTATATATATTCGATCCTTTTGTAAGTTCGTGCCTCTTCTCCGCTTAAACTACTAGGCCAATCGAACTAATATTCTGCATCGAGTATCAATAAAATTGAATCCTCACTCAGGCCAACCTTGGAAGTAATTCGAGGTCACCAGAGGTCATTCTGTAGCGTATATTCTGTTATATATCCGGTTCTAAACATTTTGAACAAAATATTCTTATACCAACATTTCTTCCAACATTTCTTCTTGCGAATGGGAAAAAGATTTCTCACTATAAAATTAATTCCTATCAAGTTTCATGAGTTTTACGAGTCGTTTGTTTCTACAGACTCTCTCACATTCACATGAGAAGCTGTTCTTTTTTACGGAGAAGTGGTAGCAAAATACACACCCACACATACGCTTACACTCTTAAAAAAGATGGGCTTTTTTTAGCTGTCTTGTGTTCCATGGGGTACAACTATCATGCTCCTTGGAAATCAAGATCTTTTCAAATATCCAAAATGGGGATGGCAAAATGGAGATTGTGTACATCCCCAGGATCCCCATTATCCAAAAAGACCAGCCCCTTTGAATTCAAGCGAATCTGATTCCCAGTGCACCTCAGCTATGCTACAATCATCAACAAGGCATGGGGACAATCTCACAGGATTGTTGCTCTCAATCTCACTTCTCTGTGTCCAGCTTTATGTCGGTGTTCTAAGGTTGGATCCCTAAATGTCCCTTTCGTACTGGGATAACATAGAAGAAGCCCTAATATTGTCTACCCAGAATCCCAGTCAAACTAAGGGACCAAATAAATTGTATTGGTTTGTGTATCACATTATTCTCCGCTAGAAGATACTGAATGAATAGTTTAAAACGATATTTTATTCATGAGCTGTGTTCTGTAGGAATGAATATATTGAGGAAAATATTTATAACTGTTTGTTTAAATCACAATGACTGTCCCCCTGGCAACACTGGATATCCATGCTCATATATATATATATATATATATATATAGAGAGAGAGAGAGAGAGAGAGAGACAGACAGACAGACAGACAGACAGACAGACGGGTAGATAGATAAATAGATGGGCAGATAGCTACGTCTGTTGGAAATATTTCCCTAGAATTAAAGTACTGTGTTTGAATATCAGTAATTCAATATTCATTTACAAAATATACAAAATAAAAACATGTATATATAATAATATAGAATATAAACATTTAAATTTTTGACTGGTTATGTTTATATCTGATATTGTCTCTGTTTATACATTGAATTAAATGTATATCAACCAGAAGTATGCACCTGTGTATTTGCATTGTACAGTATTTCATATATATATATATATATATATATATATATATATATATATATATATATATATATATATATCATAAAAACAAAGATATAAAACAGGGGAAAAAACGCCGGAGAAAATTACATAAATTGCATTGACAGATATTTTTCAAAATATGTGACTGAATAGGCACAAAAAATTTTTGAAAAATTTATTTCTAATATTTAGTGTTTAAAGCTGTAAAGATTTCTTTTATATATATATATATATATATATATATATATATATATATATATATATATATATATATATATATATATATATATATATATATATATTATATATATATCGTATTTACTGATACAATTTTTGTGGGTATAATATCAATCGTATGATAAATATGTAGGTGTGTATATGTGTTTGTGAGTGTGTGTACACGTGCTTCTGAAAATTTTGATAACAATGTGCCAACTGGCTTCCTCAAAGAATGAAAACTTGATAAAAAATCACTTTTTTTTTTTTTTTTATGTAGTGGAGTAATTTTGAGTGATGTACACAAAAACCCTGAATAAATTTGTAGATAAGCAGACTGATTGATCTGTTCAAATTCTACGAACCTTCGGATGCTATCTCATATATATATATATATATATATATATATATGGCCGTATGTATTATCCTGGAAAATCTTTATTCCAACAGTGCTCAATACTTCTAGTAGAGACTATATATCGATCAAATTCACCTTTTTTTAAGTTTATGTATCTGATTGATATATATATATATATATATATATATATATATATATTGTAGCTTAGAAAAAATATTAATGAAAATGAAATTTTGAAATAATCAAAGTGAAATTTTTTCTCACCTTGTTTGATTTATTCTCATCATTTGATTAGCTTATATCAATGAATTATAGATTGTCTTTTTTCTTCTTTCAAATCAAGAAACAGTTTAATGAACCTATTGTGTATGCCGAAGGGCAAGATAATTACGCATCTTGTATTGTGTTAATTATTGGTAACTAAAAGTCCCCAAACAAAAATCTATAATTTGTCTGACGTAATTCACGAGCTGAATTATCGTTCCAAGTAGAGTTCGTTTGGCATATGAATCCACAAAAGGCCGTTATCAGTAATAATTGTCCTGATTGATAGAGCTTTGTCGTTGTCTAATGCAGTGCTTCATAAACTGGGGGTGGATGCTTCAGCCAAGAGTGAATGAAACTAGGGGGATGAATGAATAGTAAATGAAAATAGAGGGATGAATGAAAAGCGAAGGAAATATGGAGGGTGGATGAATTAGTCCACTCAGATATTCATAAAAAAATTCAAGGGGCAAGCTCACTCAACAAAAAAGTCATTATCCTGAAAATACAATTCTGAGTGATTGCTCAAGTTTAAGGTCGACTATCCGGCAAATGGGCTCGAAAAACGTTTTCCATCCACACTTTTTTAGCTTGAGATCAGCAACAGCTGTTGTGGTTGGCGATTTAAATTTTCTTACTAAAACTCTATAGCTTGAAGATTTGCAGCAGCTGTCGTAGTTGACGATTTAGATTTTCGCACGAAAACGCCTCGTAAGTTATAATTATTCAACTTTCTACGACTGTTTTTTCGCTAAGTTCATGTAACCTAGAAAAAATTCTGAATTTTTTTTCTTTTATGTTGAAACCTACGTCACTCCTAGTTTTCTACACATAATTTCGGGATGTTCATAAAACATGAAAGAATAAACACAAGAAAAAATATGTTAATTTATGCTTTTTCCCGTATGATATAAAATGAATCTATATAATACCAAAACTCTGATTTTTTGTTTGTTTGTGCCCACAAAGTAGCTGAAAAGATGCTTTGTAGCCAGGGGGTCTGAATCGAGGTAGCGCTATAACACGCTATCTTATAGAATGCCAAAAATCCTGGTGATTTGTAACATTTGAAGGGTTTTAGATTGAGATTCTGTTTACTATTTGACTATAACGCTGAACTTAGGCCTCTGCTGGTGCCTGGCGAGTGAAAACGCTATGATGTTATTATTATGTCTTAACAGAACACTTTTTTTCTTGGGAAGGTTTTGTTTTTTACGTGACTTCATATTCTGATAACATTATTTACTTGAAAGATATTTCATTTTGTACATGGCCTTGTATTCTAAACGGGGGTATACACGACTTCATATTCTGACGGCACTATTTATTTATTTATTTATTTTACGTATAATCATTTTTCCAGAACACAAATGGATTTTTATTTGTGGATAGGGCTAATTACTTTTTAACTATACTGCTGTATTAAACGATCTTTTTCCGTCCATTGTATGAAACAACGACTTGGAAACATTGCCGTTTGTTCGCTTGACTTCATTGAGAAATCATTTTCTCATAGTACCAAATTTAGGTTTTGAATTAAGATAACCCTGAAATTCGCTAACTTAAGGAATACAAAAAAAAAGTTCGGATGATTTACAACTGAGTAATCATAATGTGGGGGCAGCGTTCACATCCACATGGATTGCCGAGTTATTTCCAAGTTTATGCGCAAGCAAAAATATGATGAAAATGATCAAAATTTGAAGGAAATGTAGCCACTATGAATGAACTATCGCCAATAGTTCAAAATATCGGAGGCGACATAGATCCCTATACCGGAATATTGCCCAGAATTCCATTCATCTATCTAGAGCTATTCATTCCGCCCGTTCGGGTGATGTTCATTCTAGTGTCAAATACCTTTAAATGAATGAAAAAATGGATGAAATACTTGTGTGCAAGCGTTATTATTTATTGAAGAGTCTGTGTCAAGGGAGATGATTTCGTTTCATGGCCGACAAGAAGGAAACATTATAGAGAATTCGGTGGGTGGGGGGATTTATCGAGAACTGCAGTTCTAAACAACGTCAAACTCAATTGTGCAATACCTTGTGTGCTGACTAATATATATGGCGAATATCAACTTCGTACGCTGGGAAATTTTCTAGCTATCGCGGTTCATACTTACACACACGCGCGCAAAGAGATTTCTTCATATATAGTGAGATACACACACACATGTGCACACACACACTCTCACACTTGCACACACACACACACACATATATATATATATATATATATATATATATATATATATATATATATATATGAAGCCACTTGAAAAAAAATAGCGCGTCAAACTAAGTATCAAAAATGAATTCTCTAGAATATGCAGTAATTAATTTTCAAGTTTAGCAAAAGGATTTTGACAAAAATAGAATAAAAATGAAGAACAAAAGAATTGATCAGTGGGGATTTTTTCTTAAAAGAAACAAAAGATCAGTTCTACAATCATTTTTTGGAAGAGAAGGAAAAAATCAAATGTTCGATTTTTTATCGTGGATGTATACAGCGTCAATAACTATAATGCACTGATTTGTGAACACCATTGTACATGATATATGCTACACAATGCATCATATACCATTATGAAACCATACATATGAATATATATATATATATATATATATATATATATATAGAGAGAGAGAGAGAGAGAGAGAGAGAGAGTGATATAGATATACATTTTTCAGACATTATACGCAGCATTTTCTTTTCATCATTTATATTTTTGTATAGTTCCACCACTACTTACCCCCAAAACCAGCTAAAAGTAAGTACCAAAAAAATGAATCAGAGATATTCCAGTTTTAAAAGGAATAATTCCTCCAGTGTCTGATTTTCCTAATTCAATAACCTACCCTAAGCGGATTAGCTTCTTTTTTTTTATCATTTTCCATAGTCATTCGATCTGTAAGTTCACTCTCCCCTCAGCCGTCTTTTCCTTTGAAACATTTTAGTGCCGGTCAAAGAATTATACAAACGAAGAAGCAAACAGAAGAATCAAATAACATTCAGAGAAATAAATTTATAGAAATTGCCTGCATCGCATATTTTGACAGGGTTCGAAATGAGCAGGTCATCTATCGATTAATTCTAATCACAGATGATTGATGAGCTTCTTAATGCTTCAAAACATTTCATCTGGAAAATAACTTTTTTAACCCGCGTCTTCCGCCTGCCTTACGCAATATCAAAGACCCCCAACCTCTTATCAAAGACCTCCACCTCTTTGCCAAGTCAGTGTGGTAATTGGTAATCACTTGCTTATTTCATAACACAAAGTGGCGAAAACGATAAAAAAATTAAAAACAATCAAAGTTTTACTGTTTTGATATTTCTTTTTTTATTCCACCTTCTCTCAATTATTATAGAGGAACCCATTTGAATTCATCATGGAATAGAACTCAACGGGACAATCTAACTTGTATAGCTTTAACGTTATCCCCAGGAGTATATTCTCGTTATTTGAACGAGGGGACACTAACATCTGAGTTCACGATCCGTTGTTCGTTTGTACGTTTTCGAGAACCAGGCTCTGTTATTTATCACGCGTGGCTCCGCGATGCCCATGATAGAGAAGTGTGGCGAATCCTGGGGAAGGTCTATGTCCAACGAAGGACGTTAAAAGACTGATGATGATGATGATGATGATGATGATGATGATGATGATGAACAGGGAGACCACTTTCTATCCTTCTAAAATTTTGTTCAGAATCGATTACAATTTGATAATAATAATAATGATAATAATCGATAATTTGCATCCCTTTAACTCAAAATTCTTGATCTCCTCTGTAGTCTTAGGCGATAAAACAGCTTGTTCGCCTGTTTAATACTGAAGCGCTGAAAAACGTATACGTGTGCAGAGGGGCAGATATCCAAAATGTTATGCAAAATATTTTTGAACGAGCCAGAACGCGTGAAGCTGAAAATGGCAGACATTTGAAAGGAACAATTTTCTGTACGTAGCTTAATTAAAATTCCCTTTATTCATACATTTCATTTGTTGAAGACAATTTTTGAAATCCACAATAACTTGGATATATATATATATATATATATATATATATATATATATATATATATATATATATATATATATATATATATATATATATATATATATATATATATATATATATATATATATATATATATTTTAAACCTCTCAGCGACTTTTGCACCGCCTTGTAGTATCTTAGTGCCTGCCCGGTTTGTGAGGTACTTGTGTGTGTTCCCTAGTGAGCCAGTGGTCGGTGTTCGAGCCCAGCTAAAACGCCGGGATTTTCATGGCAGATACACCTCTCCTACTTGCAATATTGGTGCAACACAATCAGCTTACCTATATTCCAGCATCATTTGTTTGCTTCGTCGGGTCTTTGCAAGAGCTTTAGGGTACAAGTGGGCAACTACGGAAAATGTGGTCCACAGTCTGGGATTCCTCACCTAAGCGATACTCAGCACAGTTCTTTGCCATATTAAGCCACAAGACTAGCTATAAGTCGTCATTCGAACCCAGGTAAAAAGCCAGGATTATGAAAGATAATTTTGTTGATGGGTAGGCCGTTCCCATTTGGCGGAACACGATCTTTCCATCCCCGTTTCCTTCAATTTGGTCATAAATATAATGAATATGGATACTATGTTGTGGTACAATGGTTGGTAGAATAGCCTTGCACACAATTTTCGTGATCTTCTGATGTACGTTTAAAACAGAATTATTCGAAATGATTTCAACAGTAAAACCATTAACAATGTATTCATATTATATATATGTATATATATAGAGGCCTTATCCTTCCAGTAACGCTTGTATTAATTCTTGGCGACTGAAAATTATTTCTCCCTAAATTTCGATGCAAAACAAACAGACTGAATGTTGAAACATGCTAAAACAAGTTTCAGGTCAAACTTTGTAACATTCATTGTTTGCATAATTCACTGTTAATCAATAAAGTTTTTCTCTGTCGCCAAGAATATAATAGTTTGTTAGTACAGAACTATATCTAAACGGGGAGACGTTGGGATGGCGGTAAAGTCAGTGAGCAATGAAAAGGAGAGCCGAAATCTTGCCAATATATACCGAGTTGAAATGCAGTTGGCACTAAAATGTAATCATGATAACTGCTTGATTTTTCCTCCTTCTACCAGAAATATGTTGTATCACTATATATTTAAGTTGCTGAAAATTCCCACCTACGAAAGGTAGCTTAAACTTTTAGCGAAAAAGTAGCTCAAAACAGTACTTTTAAGGGTACCTTAGTTCTATACCTATAGCAACAACGCATCGTCTGTGTTACTTGAAGATTATATACAGATAAGAAGAATTAGATTTTAGATAGATAGACAGGTGGTTGGGTGCGATCAGATCATTATTATCGGGATGAACGCGAATGCAGACTGCACATTTATCATTCAGCTGCAAATCAACCAGACGTTTTGGCATTTTTCAAGTTGGTGCCTTGCACCGTTTCCAATACTTGGAAACCATATACAGATGAACAGAATCAGATTCTTTTAGTATTATAGAGAAATGGGCAGGAATCATATCATTATTATTGGGATGAGTGCGTACGTCTACCCTATATTTTTTTTCTTAAACCCACAAACTTTTTTTACTTTAAAACTTCCCCTACGTCTACAAGTATGCATACAAAACGTCTAGATTGTTTTGTTTTTATTTTTGCTTTTTTGTTGTTGTTTTTTTATAGCGTGACAGACAAACAAACACATAGACGGGAACCACCGAACACGCACACACACACACACGCGCACGCGCGCACACACAAACACACACACACACACACACACACACACATATATATATATATATATATATATATATATATATATATATATAAAGATGATTGGTGTGACTGGAAATTTTGACACATCTTCTGAATGAATCCTACCTGTGATGTTACAGGGTACATAAACAGCTTGCTCAGCTATGACCGCATAAGAAGACATATGAAAAACACGCCAGGGAGAAGGAAGAGGATATGAAAGTGAGGAGGAGGAGGAGTTGTTCATGGGGAAGCGATACGTATCGATGTTTGGGACAATTGTCGATAGAATGCCCACATTCCAATAGTTGTGTAGACGGAATTGTTTACAGTGACTGATTTTAGAAGGTATTGATCACTTTTGTTTTTCTTTTGATAATGACGTAAAAAAAAAGCAACACACGCACAAATGGTCACGAAGAAAATAAATGTTCAAGTAAGGTCAAAATTGAAAGAAGGAGAAATAGGCGAAGGGGAATAGAAGAAAAAACGTGCGGGAGAAAGATAAGAACAACAGCTTAATAATAAAGAAGAGGGAAAATGAAAAAGAAAAAAGAAGGGACAGTAGGGATACACAAAACGAAGTAGGGAGAAACAGGGGAAATAAGTACAAGGAAAAAAGCAAGAAGAAGAAAGAGGAGGATGAGAAAGAGAAGTGGAAAGATATTGAGAAACAGGGCAAAGAGACATGGAGAAAGAAAAAGAGAAAAAGGAGGAGGAAGGGTCATGAAGGATGGAACAGAAAAAAGAAAGACAATAAAGTAATAAAAAAAAGATTAAGGATACAAAGAAGAAGAAGATTCGAAAAAGAGGCAGAAGAGAATTAAAACGCAAACAACAAAAACAGTGGAAGAAGACAATGAAAGACCAAGAAAGACACAAGGAGAAGAAGAGAGATGTAAAGAAAATGAATGAGAAAACAGCAGGAAGGGTAAATCAGATAGATAGGAAAGAGAAATTGAGTAGAAAAAAAAGGAATGAGTGATTTAATAGATTGAGGAAAAGAGAAGGGAGAGAAAATAAAAGACAAGCAACAACAGTCTACGAAGAAGGGAAAGGAGAAGGAATAGACATAAAAACGAAGAAAGAATGAAGATGAAAAATGGAAAGAGAAATAAAAGATGAAGAATACAAAAATCGAAGGGGAAGAAGAAAAAGAAAAACCATTCAGAAGAAATAAGAACATAAATGATGTAGAAGAAGAAGAATGAGAATGAGAATGAGAAGAACGAAAATTATAGAAAAGAAAACCAAGAATGAAAAAGGCGAAAACAAGAAGAAAAATCAGTTAAATAAGAAAAATAGAACGGAGCCGTCGGATGGATAAATGTATCACCATGAATAATAATTATAATAATAATAATAATAGTAATACCTAAGAAAGAAAGACAAAAAGAAAAAGACAATCTCAACAGTATTAACAAAAGAAGAAGAAGAAGAAGAAGAAGAAAGAAAGATGAAGGGAAAAGGAAAAGGGTAGAAGGAGAAGTTGATAGATGTGTTTCTTGATAAACAAACCTTTTTGTTTTCTGTTCCTCAAAAAAAAAAAACACGTGTCGAGATCACGTATTGAAATTGTCTGTCTCGGAACGTGATTATGTTGGAAAGCCTCGCGGTGATCTACGTTATTTTCGTGTCAGTCTTAATGAAATAAAAGCAAAAATTACAAAATAATTCTATGAAATGTAATTTCAATCCGGGACGGCAATTGCTGTTAAGTGCATGGCCAACTCGGATACTTTAATGGTTAACCCGTCTACCTCACAAGGTCCTGGGTTCGATTCCTGCTATGAGCGAAGATTGTGGAAAAGTCTTTTTTATGACAAATTTCCCTAGCACAGAGCAGCTAATTGAGTACGCTCTAATGGAGGTATTGAATGATCCAAAGGGTGACCATAAAATCTTGTAGGAATGAAGTCCTGGTCTCAACGGGACTTCAGACTAGCAAGGATCACTAAGCTGACTCAATTCACCGGCCTCCATATTCCATTGGGAAGTGTTTCTTAAGAGACGTCCAAAATGGTGTGGATGATCATCAGGGGGAAACATAGAGAGAGAGGGAGAAGAGGGGGAAGAAGACAAGGATAAAGAAGGAGAAATAGAGAGAATATGTGAAAAAAGAAACCGGGATTGTGAGGAAGAGAGAAACAGTGAAAATAAGACAAATAATAACAATGAAAAAGGAGGAAAATATAGTAAAGCGAAAAGAGACAGCAATTCATATTTATACAAATATATCTTTGTTACTACATGATGTCGATAGAAATGCAGTAAGTAACCGTTGCTACGCCTCTGTAGTAATCAAAACTAGATAAGTCACATAAGCCAGTGATCATATCTATAAAGAAAGCAAGAGCGAGAAAAAGAGAGGGAATAAACTATAAACACGAAGGAGAATGGAGATTTGTAGAAAGTACTTTAGAAATAGAGACTAACGCTTCTCTAGTTTGATTTTCAAGCTCGTTTTTCAATCTCTCAAATTTGGGAGTCACTGGTGGCGTCTATGTTATTGTAGCAAAGTGATATGAGCCAACTCAACGTACAAAATGAGCGTAGTTATCTAGGGGCATGGTTAGAGATTTGTACGCCTGGGGGCTTGGCTCCTTGAGGGTTCCCTTCCAACATTCAGAGATATTTGATAGAATTGGAAACCCTGCAATTAATAGACATACACTATCACTCAATCGATGCAAAATAACCCTAAAGGCTATATTATCATTTATGCAATTTGGGTATATACACATATATCTTCGCTATCGTATGATGTCGGTAGAAAGGCAGTAAGTAACCTTCGCTACGCCTCTGTAGTAATCATAACTACATAAATCACATAAGCCAGTAATCATAACTATAAAATCAAATAAGAACAGATTTATCATATTGGGAGCGTTTATCGGCCACCTTAGCATAAAATCAATTTGTGATAATATATTGATTTCAAGTCTCACCAAACCCATGATTATATAGATTAGAATCTGAACATTGAGAGTAAACTCTTCCAGATGGGGGTAGTACTGATTCCACTTCTACAGATCCCTCATTCAAAAAAGTGGCTGATATTACATCTCTCTTGTTGTAATTCCGGCCAGTCAGTCCCATAAAATCGGACACCTACAGAATGAGGGCTTTTAATAGGATAAATTTATTTGAGCTAGCAGTCGAGAGGGTCTTATTTAACGAGAGTATTGTGATGTTTATGCTTGCAACGATTTACAGTGATCGCTTGCTTGGTGTCACTCATCTCTAATCGATACATAATAACATTTTCCCTCTTTGGAGTTTCCAAGTAGTACCAGTATACTTTTTTTTTCTTGAGAACTTTTGCCCACATTCATAATGTCGCTTTTCAAAGACTATACAGCTCTTGGGAGAAAATATCAACACTAACACAGTATTTGGTTAGTAGTTTAAGACGATAAAATCAGTCACGTTTTGCAATGCTGCAACCCCTACCTCTAGAAGAGTATTGCTATTGTTTGATGATTTTTGTTGAATGAATCTAAGTAAGCGGTCACTGTTTATCGTTGCGAAAACAAGAGATCCGATTAATCCTGTCAAATAAGACCACCGGCTGGCACCTTGATAAAGATTAATCCTATTTAAATTTTTTCAACTTCTCAGACTCGAAAAACTTCAGGTAAGCGTTATTAGGGTAAGGATCTAGCTCCCAGTATGATAGAAAAGGCGGACGACTTGCCATGTGGCTCTGATTACTAAACCAGTCTTGCAAACCATTTCTAAAGTCGGGATTTTCATCCATACTGCATGACCTTAACTGGTGTCCTTGAGACCTGTTTTTCTTTATTTCTTTTTTTTTTTTTTTTTGTTGGCGGGGGATTGATACACACCCAACTAGGTCGTCCCCTAAAAACACATTTTCTTGGACGAAGCAAAACAAAATACTCTACCGAGTGTTCTGTCATGTCTAGTAATTTTCTTTTCATTTTTCCCTCAAGGTTGTTAAAAGAAGAACCGTCGATTAATATTTTTTAACAAACGACCTCCCATTTTCCTGACAGATAGAAGAGAAGAGAAAAAAAATGAAAGAAGCGAAAACCATTAAAGTAAAACCGAATAAATATAAGTTCACTACGTCAAAGTATGGACGTCTGCGGTAAATTAACTTCACTTGGAAAAGTAACTAAACTGTCAGCCGTACCCAAAGATTTTTCTGTGACCCCCCCAACACAAAGTAACTTGCACGGATGTTCTAATGACTTTTCGCTAATCTAACCTCTTGTTCAGCTACCAACAACCCTTCTTTGCTTTACATAATCAATAAACACCGATGTTTCAGGTGCGTTCAACCTCTTTCTCCTCTGTCTGGGATCATTAGTGGGTTCTTAATCGCTCGGGCTTCTTTGCAACGCTTTTGTCCAGTGAAATCTGAAGCGTTCTAAACCATAAGTTCAATTTGAGCCATCAAAAACCAAGTTTGTTCACTTCAAACAAACACTTAGGTTTTACCTTGCTTGTTCCTTTCAAAGCATAATAGCAGCATGTCAGGTCTTCACGGCTTGTCCCGACCCAACACAGAAAATGACCTCTTTAGCCTTAATTCGACCCCGATGCACTTTCAACTTCTTCTGTCTTTTTTTTCTTCAACGACAGGTTTGAATAAATTAAATCAAACTTCGCTAGTGTTTTACATTTTCAGTTTAACTCTTCCCGTTGGTGAGAAGAGAAGAGAGGGAAGGAGAGAAACGAGAACGGGGGAGAGGTGAGAGAGAAAAGAAGACATGAGAGACGGGGGAGAGAAAAGGGGGAATAGGGTAAAAGAGAGAAAAGAGTAGAGAGAAGGGGATAGAAAAGGGGAAGAGAGAGAGAGAGGAGAGAGGAAATATGGACTGGAGAAGGGAGGGGCATAATAGAGAAGAAAGGAGAGAAGAGAGGAAAATGAAGAAAAGAGAGCAGAGAAGAGGCAAGTAATAAGGAAAGAGAAGATAGACGAGAAAAGAAAGAAGAGGACAGAGTCAAAAAACAATTTTTGGAGAGAGAGAGAGGTAGAGAGAAGAGGAGAAAAGAGAAGTGAAGAATGGAGATGAGAAGAAAGAAGACAGAAGATTAGTGATGGGAAAGAGAGGGAGAAGAGAAGATAGAAGATAGGTGGAACGTGTGTGTATATGTGTGTGCTCATGTATATGCGTATGTGAGTGAAAGAAAAATAGGAAAAGAAAGATTGAAGTATGATATAAGTACAACGGCTCTCCTCTATCTTCCTAATAGTCTTGAAGCACATATTCTGAACGGGGGCAATATCGCCCCACATTAGTCGGTCCCCCAAAGGTAATTGAACTCACTACTTTAGTTGAATGAAAAAATTCACAGTTTAATCCGAGGGAAAGTGTGACGATTTTTTTGGTAATGATGCAATAGATGCAAGCATGTATCGTGAATGGTGGGTGAAGTTTCATAAAAGAGATTTTGAGCACAAAGGATATATAAATTGAATTCCTGCAAGACTTCAACAATACAGGGTCCATTCTGAAAGTATCTATCCATTCAATATTGATGGAAAGATAGCCAATCTTGGGCAATGACATCTTTGTCTAATCCAAATTACCACCCTACATATCCAAGTGAACTTTCTAATTCTCAAAGCAGTCGGCAAAATGTTATGTCGGGATCGCCATTAGCTGCCTCGACACGTTTATCTTAATCTTGTCAGTTCGAAAATTCTTCAAGAACAAGAAAATCCCACTTGTCCTAAAAAGAAGAATATAAAATCAATGGATCCTCTTGAGAGTCACCTGTGAAGCTGAAACATGGAACCTGACCAAGACACTGACCTTCAAAATGAGAAGCATTCAACGTGCATATGAAAGAATCATGCTCAACCTTTAAGAGATCACAAGACAGCTCAATATATCAAGGGGGGAAACAGGAGTCCAGTACATAATAGAATCCATAAAAAAACACAAATGGCAATGGGCTGCATATGTTGCAACAATGGCAGATAATCGATGGATATCACGACTCATAGATTGAACCACCAGAAATCACATACGTGACCAAAGCCGGCAGAATACAAGATAGAATGACGAACTAAACGAATTCAGAAAGTATTGGCTCCACTACGCCCATGATAGAGAGGTCCAGTAAAACCTGGGAAAGGTCTGTGTCCAACGATGGATGTTAAAGCACTGGTGATTAAGATGATCATGATAGTTCGTAGAAAGCCAAGTTTGGATGGGGGTGCTGCCTAATCCGGGTGATGTAATGTTTCACTAATATTCTTGAGCGGGACGTGAAGAATAACTTCACTAGTCATTGCAAATGTGACAGTCACACGGTACACAAGCTCACTTGAGGGCATCTCATTGCTGACTATGTAAGTATCACGTATCAAGTGTATGCTAAATTGACCCCTTAGATTATGTACATCAGCGTTCACGCTTGTTTTCTGAAAAAAAAATACTTTCTTGGTGATCATTCCCCGACAAAGGGGCAGAGGAGTGACTCATTCATCAATCCCCCTTTTCCATTTTTTTAATTGATCACCCCCAACACAGCATGCTGCTGAAAGACGTTGATCTCGTGTCGATTTCTATTCATTGACTAACCAAAATTGTCTTTTTCTGAATGCTCCTTTCCTGGTCACTTTTCCCCCACTGTTCCTCCACTTATCGTCCTTTGATCCCTTGGTACATGTTTTCAAGTAATTTCTGTTTTGTTTTCTTTTGCAAATCCCATTGTGGCTACTTGAACTCTTCTCGATCTATCGATTTGAGTTCTTCTTTTGTCCAGCCTAAGAAGGATCCAGAGTATCTTGCTATTGATACTACTCACGTGTTCATCCATTATCATTAAGTTTATATTATATTAGCTTGGTTTTCTAATATTTTTCTCTTCTCTTTTCGTATTGTTTTTCCTTTGTGTCATCCTGCTATATTGAGTACTATGAAGTCTCTTTTTCTTCTCTTCTTACTCTTCCTTCTCTAATTACTTATTTAATTTTCGAAGCGAAAACCTTTAATCAAAACTCTTGTCGACATCCGGGTTGCTCTTGTTTTCTATTTACTAACATGCAACCTTAACGAACGGGAACATGTACGCATAAGCCCTGTTCTCGTCCCACGCGAACACGCGTGTTTTCTCCAGCTTTCTGTCCAATCGGCAAACGAGAGCGAGGCTAGATTTTCTTACGTCATTCATAAGGGCTCCTGTTTACACATCACGATGCTAAATTTTATATAGACGCAGCTTGAGCAAACAACACGGCCTTTTTTTCCTCCGTGAATATTTCTTTTTGTATGCTTTTATATGATTTCGATCCAAGAGGATTATCAGATCGTTAAATATAGATACATTTTTTTAATTCCATGGCGTGTAAGGCCCCGAAACTTATGCGTGGCACAGAACCAGCTTACAGATTAAAAGCATATGGTTGATAAAACTACAAAAGTTGATAGAACAGGTTCGATCCTTCTAAGTGTCATAGAAGTCTGTATGCTTTTTTGTTTGTTTCTATAATCCCACTTTTTCGCTGATAATTGTTTACAGGAATATATATTGTAATTAGAAGCGTACAGTTGGCTCAATGGGTAAGAGGCCTGCATTCCTTATCCGGGGATCTTCACTTCCATGGTATTACCTTGACTAAATCTACTGCAATAGAGCAAGTTCCCAACCCGAAGCCTTCACGCTATGATATTTTGTTTCTACTATGTAGTAATAGTTCATGAAAACAAGATGATGCCAATAATCCTAAAAAAGAAGAGTATACAACCAATGCATCCTCCCGATAGTCACTTATGGAGCTGAAACATGGAACCTAACCAAGAGACAGACTCGCAAACTGAGAAGCATGCACCGTGCGCATGAGAGAATCATGCTCAACCTTACATGGAAAAATCACAAGACAGAACAATACGATAGGAAGGGAACGGGCGTTCGAGACATCATAGAATCCATTAGAAAACTCAAATGAAATGGTTATGTTGCAAGAATGACAGACAACCGAAGGACATCACGACTCACAATGTGGATCCCCAGAGATCACATGCGAAACCGAGACCGACAAAATGCAAGATGGAGAGATGAACTAAACAAATTCAGGAAATACTGGCTCTGCAATGCCCATGATAGAGAAATGTGACGGATCGTGGGGAGGGTCTATGTCCAACGACAGACGTTAAAAGACTGATGATGATGAATAGTTTTGAATATCAAATTCATCGGAGACTACTATAATCTCTGTGGCTACCTACTTTTATGGTGTGAGTGTGTTCGACCTCGAGTGTTTAGATGAAAAAAAAAACAATAAAATACGGAAAAGACAAACCGAAAACCGATACAGATATTCCCTGATTTTCGAAAGTTTGCTATATACCTCTTTTTCGCTTTAACAATTTAATTTAATACCCCAACCTCTGACAACTCAGCCTAATTTACCATCATCACCATTGGGGGGGGGGGTCAGGAACACTCCAACTTTTCCCATATAAATTCCTGCTCATTTTTTCTTTGATTTATATTCTGAAGTTTTTCTTTACTGGAACTTGCTAAAACGTCGCCTCTAAGTCACTTCCTATATATATGATTTATATTTTCTTTTCATTCTGGAGATGTTCAGCCCTTTCGTCATCTGTCTCTTCTCTCATCTTTGTTAACCTTCTCTTTCATCTTGGAAACTTTTAGCTCTTTACTCATTCGTCTTTTCTTCTTCCCTGCTTCTTGCCATTTCTCCCCATTCTTCTTGTACCATTCATTGTCCAAGAATTTCTCTTTTTCTTATCTCGATAAAGCGTAGTCTATAAAATTACAAAAAGATTGAATGATTTGGATTAGGAACAAAACAGTGTACAATTGAAGCAATATTCAAAACTGTACGTCATGAACAATATGCAAGTAACTTTCTTGAATAAAATTGACTCACTCACCTCCGAGCCAACAGTTCGTAAACTTCTAAAATTTCAGCAGATTTTGTTTTGGTCGAATACTTTTAGAATACGTCAAATTGAAAAGAATTCGGAAACCACGAAGTCGATAATTGTGATAGCAATTTTAACGATTACATTGTCCAAATTACTGCAATGAAAAATACATAAAACTAAAAATTGGTATCAAACAGAGAGACTTTGTACCCCCTCCCCAATTGTAAAGGAGCATTGAAAACCAAAGTACTGAAAAGTAGCAACAATGAAAGAATTTGTTTTGATTTCTTTTTAAATGTATTGCGATTCCGATGGAACATCGACAGATTTTTCATACCAAAATGCTGTTACAGTCAGGAAATTTAGTGAATAGTTCATGTTAGCCATATGACAGTCCATCTCAATTCTATAAATCTAGTAAAAGTGTCAAAGGTTTGAAAATGGGCCCCATATGACCTGTCAGTTGAAATTCGCCAGCGACGTGCTGATTGTTGTGGGATACTACACTGTCGACAGCTCCATGGTCTTTTTTGGACAGAGGATAACTGGGAATAAATTTTTTTCTTCAAATGGCTCAGTCGGGATGATAAACCAAGAGGCCACCTTTATCCGAGGGAGATCTCAATTGGTGGTCGCTTAGATACAC
This sequence comes from Thysanoteuthis rhombus, assembly GCA_963457665.1. Classification (NCBI taxonomy): domain Eukaryota; kingdom Metazoa; phylum Mollusca; class Cephalopoda; order Oegopsida; family Thysanoteuthidae; genus Thysanoteuthis; species Thysanoteuthis major. Next base: position 23,521,519 of record OY735222.1, on the reverse strand, counting down.
AAGAAATCCATTATGAACTCTTGAACAATAACAAAACAGTCAAAACTGGTGTTTCCTGCCAACAGCTTCGACGTTCAGAAACAGCTCTAGATTGAAAACGCCCAACCATAAGAACAAAGGGGTCCTTCTTCAGTGTGATTATTCACATCTTCATATAGTTCGAGTAACCAAAGACCTCGTAGAGACATCCAGGTAGGTTCATTTACCATAATCACTTGACCTTACTCAGACTATCGTTTTTGTAAGAGTTTGCGAAACCATTTCACCTCGAAACAAACGTGTTGAAAATGAATTGGTTACTTATTTCAAGTCAAAATCGAATAGATTTTACGAATCTGGCATCTAAAAACTTGTTGAAAAAAGGAATAAGATAATCGAAAACGAAATTAACCATTAAGTGTATTTTTCATCACAACTATATTTGTGTTTCCAAATAAATTGAAACATCGGGAAAAAAAACTAATAGATTTATTCAGACCTGTATCTGAATAAAACTACTTAGGCTTAGGATATAGGTACTTACGTTTTGAATGAGATCAGATATATTTTGAATAATGGTCCATCCCTCTTGAATTATGCTATTTATGTTTTGAATAAAAGTACACAAAATTGAAAAGTCGGCCATTCCTCTGGAATATAGGCACTTATGTTTTGAATAAAAAGTACTAATAAGTTTTAATAACCCTGTATCAAGCTAATACGTGTTCTGCTATTTTTCCCATCGCAAAAGAAAAGAACAAATTTAAACAAAATGCCAGCATTGTATTTTCAATGGCAAGAGTCCCAAGGCAAGTTCGTCAACTTTGGAACAACCTGAATAATAAAATAAAAAAAGAGAAAATTGTATCAAATTTCGATCGATTCGCCGATGAAGCATGTTTATATTTCGTTGCTACGCAGAGAAGCGTTGCCCAAGAATTATCCTTAAGCACAAAGCGTGCACTGAGTGGCGGAAGTGCCTGATGGATCGGGTTTGAAATTCAGGCGATGGTGATCACGTGTCGAAAGAAGCGGGAAGTTCGTCAGGTGATCGATTTGAGTTGGCGAGATCAAGTCGTTGCTAGGGCGCAGTTCAAACTTCAGAAATATATTTGTGGGCTGGTCGGTTTGGTTATGCATTAGGGAAAAAACTGTACAAATTATTAGCATAGTCTTCTCAGAATGACAGGTTATTCACGTATGAATCAGCACTTCTGCCAAAGATCGGAGTATCTGTGTGTGCGTTCTGCCTTGGATCGAAGTGCCGTTCCCTAGCTCACTGCTTAGGATCAAAGTCTAGTATCTATGTGCTCTTGACAAAGTTACTTAGAGCGAAGAGACAAACAAAAAAAAGTCGTACCGTTCGTCAAATAGCCAGATTCCTTTTTGATATTGTAGATTTGATTGCTGAAATAGGATTTTATATCACGATTATCTATATGAGAAAAGCGCATTGCCTTTCTTAACACAATTGCTGTTTGACTCGAAACCCAATTACAGGCCCTAGTTTTAGGACTTATCTTTTAGTCAAATTGTTCCATGAACCTGTGGATCGTGGGGAGTACGTTGCTTAGTACAACTTGGCGTTTCCCAGAGCAATAACGGTTACTTATTGGTGCCCATCCTCTTTTCAAGTGGCATACGACTGGGTTTACTGAGCTACATGGTACTAACATCAAGGAGCAATCACTTGTGTAACTAAATGGGAAAACTTTGTTCACGCCTTTTTCAACGACATTAGTGCTATATGATATTTCTATTACATATATATATATACAATGATTTCCCCTTCTTTCAAAGTTTTTTAATTGTTTTCAGTGTTATTTCCGTTTTACAAATACTTTGTTATCATGGCACAATGTGGAAATTTTTTCGTGCTGCGATCATCAGCTATTTACCGTGTAACCGTTTCGGGGATTCTAAAAACAAAACTGTTGAATAAACATTGCAACCCAGCAGTATTAATTAAACACCCTCTCCCTTTCAGCTATGATTTGATATATAGCTTATGTCAAACATGTAGTTTGGTATTTTATATAGGATTTTATCATGTGTATCATACATAGATATTTTTATACTACACACACACACACACATATTTATATATATATATATATATATATATATATATATATATGTGTGTGTGTGTATATATATATATATATATACATATATATATTTGAAAAATAGCCAAGTTAAACTGAGCAACCTGCAATGTAATGAGCAAACAATTTCCTCAATTTAATGCGCACACAAACACACACACACACACACACATATATATATATATATATATATATATATATATATATATATATTATACAAGTTTTATTAAATAGTATACACATTTTTTTCAGCTCATTTTTCTAGTGAGGTTTTCGATTTTTCAGGTGTTGTTTTTTATAGTCGGTTCCAAAATTCATTTTGAATTATCTTTATCATTTTTTCAATATCAGTTAATGTATACAATTGTGTATATTATCACAATATACATGGAAATTAGTTGATTTGTCATGTGAACGAATGTACGTCTGTGTGCATATGTGTGCATGTGTAATTGTGTGAACAACACTATTGGCATTTGAAATATATCTCTATTTGTCGTGCGCAAACGATTCACGGCTTTAATGGTGGCTAGTTCTCATTTTGTTTTCTGTCGGCGTCTAATTCCTTTCAAGAAACTTGTTATGTACAGGTATCCGTCATTCTGCCAATTCGGAGCCGGCAGCCGAACACTTGTCTGCTGCTTTTCAGGTTTTCTAATGGATTCCACTTAGTCTGGAAGACGCGTGTGAAGCTTCCCATGCAAACGTTAACAGCAAAATCAATAATGTATTAAAAGCGAAATGAAGATTGCTCATTTCGCAACATATCCACTTCACATCTGCGTTAAAAGAAGATGATTCAAAGTAAACATTTCAGAGATACATTTTATTGGAATAAATTAAGTCATATCGATTTTAGCTATTTTTTTTTTTATGTCAGTCAACGAAGTCAGTCTTTCTATCTGTTTGTCAATGCTATATCTCCAGGAGTTCTCAATAAATATCAACGACATTTTCTGAAAGAGTGGGTCGTTAGCCGAGGGAGGGAGAATTGATTGGAATTTAGGGTAGGTCTGGGAATTTCTCCAATTACCTCCCCTTCACCGTAGGTATATATCCGTACACATTATCTCCAAGAATTCTCAATGAAATCTAATGACATTTTCTAGAAGGGTTGGCCATTGAGTAAGGTTGATTTGTTCAAATTTTGCTGCAGAATTGGGAGTTTTTGTTTTTTTTATTGATAGATTTTTTATGGTACCTTAATGTATTTAATCACAATATCTCTAAAAGTTCTCAATAAATTTTGATGAAATTTTCATGAAAAATTGGGTAAATTAATTTTCGATGGAATCAGGAATTTTTTTCGATTGAGAGTTTTTGGTATTGTACTTCGATGTATTTACTCATGTATTTTCACACAATATCTCCAAAAATTCTCAATGAATTTTAATGAAATTTTCTGGAAGGATATGCAATTTTTTAAGGGAGAATCGATTAAATTTGGATGCAAATCTTGTATTGTAGCTATACATGAATTGATTTTCATTCATCTTTTCGTGACAATGGTGTTGAAAGATGTATGCGTTCTCTGTGCGTTTTTCTGGTTTTAGCATTTTATTTCTTCTTCTGCTTCTGTTCCAGTTAAACTTGACATTTTTGATAAGATTTGCTCTCGTTATGATATTCACTAATCTGAATTAAGTATAACATAAAAGCATGATTTCAGCATCCCTAATGAGGATCGAACTCACTACAATAGTATTAGTCTTCGAGAAGTGCATCTTTACCATTGATCCATGGAGAACTATCAAGAGTATTTGCGTGGGTTAGTCTGGCTGAAGGCTATCAGTGTAGAACAGTCAGTGAGAATTCAACTCATTACGGTAGTGAGGAATGGTTTGCAAGATGAGCTCACTCGTCATAACACAAGAGCAATCATCAGTATTTCTATTATCGACTTTTTTTTTACTATTATATCTTTCGTCTTGTTTTGTGCTGCTTTTTATCGCAATCATCCATACCGTCATTCCACCGTCATCAGTAACCAGCATGGATGAGTATGATGGCCTGAGTAGTAATGCTAAAAATGTAACTGAAATCAAAATGAAATTCTGCTCAAAAAGTTATTAACAATTGAAAAAGCTCCATCTATTTTCAGTGTTTTTTTTTCTTTCCATTAAGATAAGTTAATCCACACGTAAAATAATCACCAATGTACAAATGTTTCTTGAGAGGCGTAACTGATGTAGTAAAATGGAATTTCATTCGTATCACTGATGAATTAAAATAAAATTTTGATATATATATATATATATATATATATATATTAATCATCAAAATATTCTCCTTGATGTTTTATGCCCTTACGCCAACGTTCTATCTTGGTATAAGAATGTTAGCCTAGGTGCAATAAAGTTGTCAGTGAAATTATGAACATCGAAGACATCTTCAAATTTTTAACCAAATAAGGAATCCTGCATCGGTCGAAAGAAATTATAACCCAATGGCTGCAAGTCATTTGACCATACCACATAAGGAAGACTTTCCCATCCTAACTCTATTGTGGTATAATGGGACATCGAAGCAATTTGTGGGCGAGCAACAATATGACTCTCCAGCTTCATTGTTACATATTTTTTTTTCCTTCAGTAGCAATTCTCAAACTTCAAAGCTGAAGACAGTGACAGTTTCACCACGCTTCAGCAATTTATCATACAGTTCACCTTCCATATCCCACTAAATATAGAGAAATAACTTTTCGCAAATAGGTTTTGCTGTTAATGATGCCAGGTGTCTTAGATTCACCTGCAATTTTCAACGCCTCATATTATCGTAATAAACCCACGTTCTTTCTCCATTGACGATCTCCCACAAAAAAATAGTTTTCATGTCTGTCAAGAAGTTGAATACAGGTGATGAGGTGCTATCCAATGCTCCGCACTAACAATTCATGGGAATATCATTTTCTTGTTATTTTTAATATTCCCCATACTTTGCAAGTGTCTCACACGCTTTGTCATATCGACTCTGTTATCCATCTAATTCTAATATTGGTTGGGTGGAGTGATCATCCAAAAAAGTCATCACTTCCAAGTTCTGACCCTTCGAGTCAGATTCGCCTTCCTGAACGTCACAAACCATTCACAACCCATACTGCTTCCAACCGAGCCATTTCCATAGGCTTCATCAATCAAATTCTTCACTTTTACTGTTGTCACACGTTTATCTTGATCTTGTCTATCGCCATTTCTATTTTTCCACTTTTCTCTCAACCTAGGGTAAATCAACACTGAATGCAAAAACAATCAAGACCAGTTTTCACTGGTATACTCAGTCACTAGTTTTCACGAAATGTTGCGCTGGGAACGCTCACACAAACCTAAAAAAGTCAAATATAAACAAGAAAACAAGTACTTCCCTGTCCTGATTTGCTCTATCAAAGAACAGTAGAACCCTCTTTCCAAGCGATCTTACAGCTGAAGAAGACCGTAGGAAGGATTGTCTGAAAAGCAACTACAATGTGATCAATATTCCGAACAGCTGTAGTAACGATTATGACGAATCTCGACATTATAGGAGGTATCTTAAACAAAAGAATCAGATCAATAGTCCGAACAAATTTAGTAATGATTATGACTATTCTCAAAATTATAGAAGGTATATTTAACAAAAGAATGTGATCAATAGTCCGAACTCTTGAAATAATCACGACTTTTCTCTAAACTACAGAAGGTATATATAATAATTCCCACTCATGGATAAGTAGTAGCGAAAACTGGGTTGGCAACTAGTCAAGGAGACGGACAAGTCTGAATCCAAGCTAGCCCTAAGAGGGAAAATTCCATTAAAAAGGATATATGATACACCCATGATGAAATCATTTGTGATGTCTTAACGAACTTGCACTCAATTAAAGAGTATAGAATCTATAATAATTGTCGTATCAATTTTCAATTGTAAGACATCGATAAATTATTAGAGTAAAAAGATTGAAAAGATTCTTGAAATCGTGTACTCTTGATTGCCTATTGACAGGCCAGTAACTTGTCTTTGACAATTCGATCCTGTTAGTCTAAAGACAGCAATGTGTTTGATAGATAACTCGGATAAAGCGTTTAGTAAATTCTATAGCTGAGTGACTGAAGTAGAATAGAATGCTAAAATACACAGAGGAGATGAGAAGAGAAAAACGACAATCTAGAAATGAATTTTTGTTGGACTTGCAAGGGAATCAAAGATCTAAGGAGAAATTCTAATTGGAAATGTGAGAAAACCTATATTGTAGAAAGATATTCTGCTTTGAAATACGGGTAAACCGAAAATTCGGAAATAAATTTTGATTGGAAATGCAGAAAAACCAATAATGTAGAAAGATATTCTGCTTTGAAATACGGGTAAACCGAAAATTCAGAAATAAATTTTGTTTGGGAATGCAAAAAAAAACAATAATATAGAAAGATATTCTGCTTGAAGATGAGGAAAAATTAATAATGTAGAAATAAATTCACATTTCAAAAACGGGAAGACCAATAACGTAGAAGGATATTCTGCTTTGGAATAAGGGGGGAAAACTAAAAATCCAGAAATAAATCCTGGAGTGAAAACCAAAAATCCAGGAAGACATTCTGATATAAAATGCAGGAAAACCAAAAATTTGTACTTTTTCCCAAGCAGATTAAAAATTAGAGCGAGCAAATTGAAACCAATAGCAAGAAAACTGAATTTATGAACATGAATAATCAAATAATTACAGTTACTGCAAATGTTGATTATTTTTAGTTAAATTAGTTAAGATTTTTCTCGTAATAAAATGTATGGATCTTTTTAGCTAGTTCCCACCAACGGCGAACACTAATAATTTTAAAGTACCACCACGACGAAAACGGAAGCTTTATTTTTCACTCTAACCCTCTCCTCAAGTACGACGACTACCAACAACACTCCAAAAAAGAGAAAATTAAATTGCACCTTTTTTTTGTTGAAAAGACCCAAAATGCTCGGTCTTCATTTTTAGTCCACTATACAAAACTCCAAACTCTTCAGCTGACTTCTGGGGGAAGAAGCCTGACGTAACAAACTTGACACATCTATTCCCATTAGTTGTGAGCATTTAGGAAAGAATTTTCTATTGGGAATGTGAGAAAACAAAAAATCAAGAAAAGGGATTCTGGTTAAAAATGCGAGAAAATATCGTAGAATCTACCGAGGATGATGGGATATTTGTCGGTACTGACCTTCTTTCTAATTTTTTTGCATTGTACCATTTTCTGAGAGATTGGCATCAGATTTCTGCTTTTATCTTTTTGCAGAATTACTTTCTTACTTTTTTATTTCTATCTTTCCCTTCGTTATCTTGTCTCAGCGTATTTTTTGTTTACTCCTTCATTTATTTCTCTTCCCTTTCTCTTCTTCCTATCCCTTTTCTTTCCTTCTCCCTTCTTCCTTCTTTCTTTTTCTATTTTTTTCTTCTTATCTCTTTTCTTTTATTAAAATTTATTTTTTGAAAATTTCCCTTTATTTTCCTTCTCCTTCGTCTACCTATTATTCTTTCGTTTCTTCCTTTGCTTTCCTTTGTCACTTTTCCCTTCCTGTTTGTTCTTTACCCTCGTCTTTTTCTTTCTTTCTTTCCTTCGTACTCTTTCCCTTTTTTTATCATATTCTTCGTTTACTTCCTCTGTATTGATCCCACTCGCTTTCTTTATCATTATCTCTTTCCCTTTCTCACTTCCTTCTTTCCTTTTTTCCCTTTGTACTCATCTTTCCTTACATTCGTTCTCCTTCTCCTCTCTCCTCTCTTCATTATTCATTACTTTCTCTCTTACTTTTATTCTTTTCCCTCGTCTATCTTTCGTTCTTTCTTTTTTTCCTTTTTCGTTTTTCTATCTTTCTTTTCTACCTATTCTCCCTTCTGTTTCTTTCTTTAAGCCTTCCTCTTGTGTTCCTCTCTTTCTCTTCTCCGTCTTCCTATTTTCCCTCTCTCTGTTACTTATATCTCCTTTCCCTTCTCTCCCCTTGTCTCTTCTCCTTTTTTTCTTTCTTTCGTCTCTCGTTGTTTCTTCTTTCTTTTTTTTCGTTTCTTCCTTTTTATTTTTAATGTTTCCTCTCCTTTTCGTTCCTTTCATTTCTTTCTTCTTTCCTTTCTTGTTTCTACTTTTCTTTTATTTTTTTTTATTTTGCACTTCCCTTTAGCTCTCTCTCTTTCTCTTTTAGTATTTCCCCTTTTCATTTCAGTCCTCTCTTTTTTTTCTTTCTTTTCCCCCTTGTCTCTTTCCTTTTCCTCCTTCCGATTTTTTCCTTCTCTAATCCGTTTATCTCTATTTTTTCACTTCTTTTTTCGCTCATGTATTCATTCTCACTTCCTTTATTTCTTTTTTCATATATGAGATGTTAAGTGTTCGATGAATTGTTGAAAACCATGTGATTTGTGCAATCGCCAGTTACCTACAAAGCCAATCTATTAAATCTGAAAGATCGGAAAGTGGCCAAGGTTTCTATTACAACAGACTTCTTTGCCTGCCAATCTGTCTCGGAAGCCGACAGTTGGCCTCTACGTTTTGTTTCCTTTTTTCTACTTTATATATATATATATATATATATGTGTGTGTGTGTGTGTGTGTGTGTGTGTCTTTATGTATGTGTGCGTATGAGAGGGAAAGAGGGGGAGGGAGAGGGGGAGAGAGAGAACATATTCTTTTTTGCCGGCTTCTCTCCGAATTATTGCCAAAACATTTCTCTTTTTTTTTCTTCTTGTGCTTCAGTTTCAGAGATATGAGGTGGGTAAAATAACGCACAATATGAGGTGTTCAGTGTCAGAATACAAATAAAAAGTGGGCGGCTGTTTTATGTAATTAATGATTGAGGTGTTCTTCATAACACCTACTTATCAGTATTGGTACCAACCCAATGTATCTCTGCTAGCTTAGTAGCAGACCGTTGAACAAGAGCTTACAAGTTCGGATCAGTCTGCTTTGCAAAGGAAAAAAAAACTTTTTTTCAATCTGTTTCGAAGATACGGCTTTTCCCAACAGGCTGAAGGCAGGGCATTCCGATTTTTTCCCCTGAAAAGAAAACTTTCGGAAGTCGAAATGACGTAAAACAAATAAGGAATTTATATTTATACGTGGGAAAATATATTGAGCGTTTCCACACTCTAAAAATAATGATGGCGGTATGATAAGCTGGGTTATCAAAAGTCAGGGTGGTGAAATGCACACAAGACTTTGAGTATGTGGAGAGGGAAAAGTACGCGCTGCTTCTTTAACAGCTTGCTACAAAACAAACGCACAATGTTATTTTCATTTTTTGCATTATATATGCATGTGTGCGTGAGTATATATATATATATATATATATATATATATAAATGCATGTGTATATATGCATGTGTATATGTGTGTGTATGCGTAAAAATCATGTGTGCTCTTGCATGTGTGTGTGAGTGTGGATGGGTCAATAATTCGGTTTCCTGACATCTGATCATTGGTTGATTTTTGTTTGTGTAATATTCGTTCGATGCGTGTAATATTCGCCACCGGATTAAGTGCATTGACAAGGAAGTAGATTATTTCAAAAAATGAATAATTTTTGTGCAAAATAAAGGCTTTCTCCATCGCTGGGCTGTGGATCTGTTGATGTACCGAAATATATATATATATGTGTGTGTGTATGTGCGTGTGTGTGTGTGTGTATTGTTGGCTTCATATGATCTCAGGCTGACGCCAAACGAAATTTCCATCCTACCCAAAAATAGCAGCCATCTCAGGTGAACCTACATGCCCTTTTAAGACTTCCCGTCAGTTCATATATATATATATATATATATATATAGAGAGAGAGAGAGAGAGGGGATAGACGGATAGATATAGCCAGAGATATTTAGGTTTTACTCGACGACTAGACTCAGTGGAGTCAATTCTGGGTCGAGTTGAAAAAAATAAGATCCTTTATCGCGTTATTTATTTTTTTTTTCTTTCAATATTCAATAGAATCATTATCCGAGGCAGACTGACCGGAAATAAGCACCCCAATAGATTTTCGTCTTTCAAATTTAATGTATATTCCTTGTGCAACTTTCTTTCTTTGTTACAATGTGAAGGAGCAAAAAAGGTAGCACAATGTAATTGTAGTCATCATTGTTCATTACTCTTCATTTTTTTCTTTTCTTTTAGGTCATGAGTCAATCTTTTTCTTTGCACATGTATTTTGGTCAAGACAAATTATTAACTATGTATATATGTGTAGTCAAGAAAGCGTTACAGCTTTAGACATTAAACAAAACTTTTTCAATAAACAAACTTTAATTCATGCTACCCCAGGGTAACAGCTGATCTCAGGTGAACTAACATGTCCTTTAAGATTTCCTGTCTGTTCATGTATATCTACCTATGCATCTATCTGTCTATTTACTAATACATATATGTATACAAAGAGAGGGAGAGAAAGAGAGAGATATATACTAATGTACTTAGGTGGGATTATTATTATGAATGTATACATAATTCAAGTCCTGTGTATATGCATACATATATATAAACATATAATTAAATCCTGCACACAGAACAAAGGGTAACGTATTCATTGTCTAAATTATATAATAGGTGTATGTAATTAAATTATACACACACACACACACACACACACACATATGTATACATATATACTGCTTTAATTTATCAAATTAACATTTCATCATTGGTTCTGATTGCGAGATTTAAAGTTGATTTTTATGCATATGGATATATATATATACATGTACGTATTGTTGTGCATATATGCACATAAAGTTTACACCCACAGCGCCCCCATCAACCTATATGCACCCGAAAACATAATGTATACAAAAGACCTCTGAAAATCCTCGAAACTGACACACCCAGGTTATGACATGTACATCACCGGACGACTTGTAAAACACATGAACGGTCCAACTTACATTCATCATCATCATCAGTCTTTTAACGTCCGTCGTTGGACATAGACCTTCCCCAGGATTTGCCACACTTCACTATCATGGTCCAACTTACATTACCTTACCACAACTCAAAATCTACTTACATATTCACCAGTGTTTTTACACTTTTCATTCTTGAGAAAACTGTTGATAAGCGAAACGTTGAAAAAAGAATCAATATATATATATAAATTGCATTATATTATATAGAACTTTATTTGAAATGATCGCCTATCATCACACGGTTAATATATAATTCTCTCAAGATAACGTAAATAGAATAAACATTTTCTAGAGTGAGTGATACATTAACTGTGTAACGACGGAGTATCATTTCAAATGTTTGCATATGATATAACGCAATTTATAATCATTCTGTCGGATCATCATCATCATCATCATCATCATCATCATCCGTCGCTGGACATAGACCTTCCCCAGGATGAGCGACAATACTCTATCATAGGCGTCGCGGAGCCAGTATTTCCTGAATTTGTCTAGTTCATCTCTCCATCTTGTATTCTGTCGGTCTCGGTTTCTCATGTGATCTTCGGCGATCCATGTTGTTAGTTGTGATGTCCTTCGATTATCTTTCATTCTTGTAACATGGCCTGCCCATTGCCATTTGAGATTTTTAATGGTGTCTATGATATCTCGGACACTCGTTTTCTTCCTTATATACCGTGCCGTCTTGTAATCTCTCCGAGTGAGGTTGAGCGTGATTCTCTCATGCGCGCGTTGCATGCTTCTCAGTTTGTTAGTCGGATAACATATATCAATTTCTGAATATATATATATATATATATATGTATATATATATATATATATATATATATATATATATATATATATATATATATATATATATATATATATTGTAAGCAAGCTAATCACATGGATCATTGCCGTGTCATTCTGAACCCCACAAGGTGCCCAAGAGTTTGGATCTTGTATAATTGAAAAAATATAGGGATGAGTCCGTCTATATTACGAGAGACCTAGACTAGTTTGCTCCATTTTGCACTCTAAGAAGTATGGAAATATTTTGATAGGGCTAGAGGAACACTTCATGGTTTAAACGTATGCTGTTATCTAGCCTAGATTTGATACATCAATAAATGGCAAGACTAATATAATATAACTCAAAGTTTAGCTTATAATTGACGTAGTGGCACAGGGACCAACTTGCGAATGTCGGGATAATTGATTATAATTACAGCTCAATCGCTTGGGACACACTGGTTTTCGTACGGTCACGTTAAGCAACGTCAAACTTTGTCAGCACCTAAATGGTTGGGTGTCTGAGAATATCAGATACCGTAAGCGATTGGGGAGATCCTTCGGTGGCGATTCCGTTAATCCCCTCATGGAGAAGACTGATCTCAACATTACGCTCAATAATGTAATTTAAAGGTCACCTTCCCTTCCCTGAACTCTCTGACTAGCGACACGAAAGAATGAATGAGTCCTAAAAAATTGTACCGAAATAGACAAGACCGTACACTAGGAATAATGCAAACTTCTGAGATTTGACCATGCGCACTAGAAATGTATGCAAAGTCCAAAAGCTGTCGTGGATAATAAAAAAACTTAGAATATTCTGGACTTGCAAATTCAAACAGATTAGCCAGTCAAGTCAGAAGATTAGATCTTGTGAATTTACGCAGGAAGATTATTCGTCAAATAGTGACACAAAAGTGAAAGTATATGGGGAACTTGAATGTGGCATTCGTTAATATTTGCATATTTGGAACAGACGCAAAACGTCTTGGAAAGAAAATAGAAATCAGAAAAAGATTCGCAGCCATCAAAATGACAGCATCACTAGATTCAGCAAGAATTCTCTCAGATACAAATTTTCAACCAGTGTGCACCTTAATCATGAAAAGGGCATTTATTTTACAACATCAAATATTCGTGTTCAAATGTAGTTTATTTCCTTGCGAATGCATATAATTCTCTTGATGTTAATCTGTTGATCAAACATTATACAGAGAAAATTTCTACTAATAAATACATGCCAGGTTACAAACCACCCGCATGAATATATTGAGATGTCCATAAAGTAATAGACTTTTATTATTTTCAACTTGACACTCATCAACAAGCAAAACAGTATGCCTGATATGAATAGAGTATAACATATCATTTTACAAAGAGCAATTCCTAATTTACAAGTTTTCACACTTTGCCGTTGCCCTTATCTATTCGGGGAGGGGTTATCTGCCCTTTACAACTGAAAGTCCAAAAGGGACTTTCATATGATTTTATTTTCGTTCAGATTTGGAAAAAGGAGCATCTGGAACTGCTCGAGGCATCAACCGACATTTTGTCAAGTACTGGTTTCTGTTCACACAGTACAGTGTTCGTTCTAAAGGATTGGCTGAGAATATGGGAGTCTTAATGGAAGCAATCCTTTGATGACGACACACTTAGGAAAGCAGTACCGATACACACTCGATCCTTGATCAATAAGAACTCATAGGAATACTGGGAACAGGCAAATCAAGCGTATCTACCCATTTGCGAGCATTGGGAAAATAGTTTGGCAGTTGGAGCCCTGTAAAGCAGAGCATTTTTAACTTGGGGCTAGTAACTCCATCAGATAAAACCTGCTTGTTACTGAAAATGCAATTCTGCCCTGTGCTCCAAGAGCATGTAGCAATAAACAATAACAGTAGTAGTAGCAGATTTCATCATCATCAGTCTTTCAACATCCACCGTCGGATTCGCCACACATCTTTATCATGGACGTTGCAGAGCCAGTACTTTCTGAATCTGTCTTGCTCGTCCCCCCCCCCCATCAAATATTCTGCTGGCTCAGTTTCTCATGTGATCTCGTGGAATCCATGTCGTGAGTCGCGACGTCCATCAGTTGTCCGCCATTCGTGTAACATAACCAGCCCACTGCCATTTGAGATTTTTAATGGATTCCATGATGTCCCTGACTCTTGTCTTTTCCCGGATGTCCTGTGCTGTCTTGTGGTCTCTCCGTGAGGCTCAGCATTATTCTTTCCTGTGCACGTTGCATAGTTCTCAATTTGCAGATCTGTCTCTTGGTTAGGTTCCATGTTTCTGCTCCATAATTGGGATGATTTAATAGTCTTTAAATTGTTTGAATTAGATTTCACTGTTAATTTTGACTAGTTTTTCTTTCATCTTCTTTCTTGCTTTTTAGATGCGCTAGCATTTCTTGTACCAATTTTTTGTCACTGACTGACAGACAAATCTCTAACTGATGGAAGATCATACGAATTGAAAATATGAGATCTTATCAGCAAGTCATAAGTGACACTCACGAAATCAAACGATATGAGATTCGAAGTTTTGCCTCATCCATTTTTTTCTTCTTACCTTCTTTCTGCAGACTTTCATTTTCTTCGATCATTTCGACAAGTTTATAAAGAATAAACAGTTGCAAAACTAAGCAGCTGCAAGAAAATATTTCAGGGTGTTTAAAAACTCAAATGGCAATGGATGATTCATGTTTCAAAAATGTCTGACAACCGCTGGACATCACGATTCACAACGTTGATTCCCAGAAATAATGTGCCAAACTATGGCCAGCAAAATATACGATAGACAAGTTCAAAAGGTATTGGCTGATAGAGGGTGTGGCAAATTTTACGGAAGGCCTATATCAAAAGTCTAATGCTGAAAGGCTGATGATTGAGTTTAAGGATACTGAATTTCACTATACGGGCATAAATCGCCTTATCATACGTTTATAAACTAATTTGATTAAATCTATTATCTACCATCTTTTTTTTAATCTTTAATAATTGGAAAACGCCATCACTTTCGAACAACCTAATAAATATAAAATACATATTTGTACATCGAATAACATACGAATTATATAGAAAGTAACACTTGAAATATTGTTTCTAATTTGTATCAAATATTCATGACGAAAATGTCGTTTTCCATCTGACTAGTCGCTTTTCTTTAATTTTGTATAAACGAATACATTTTATGACTTCATCCCTAGAGAGCTGCAGACATATTACCTTGCAGTGGTCAGGCGATCTGTTTTCAGTCTCATGTCTTTCTTTCCCGGTTACTTTCGAGTAGAATAAAACCTATGATTGAAAAATCAACTAGCCGGAAGTCTATAAAACCTAATCATTCTGGGATACCTAAAAGAAAGGAAATGTCGCCATAAACTGTTATATAGCTTTTCCATGATTACGAAGATTCACAGAGAATGAATTAGGAGTCATGAAAATTCTCTACTATTGTTTGAATCGGAAAAGATGCAGAACATAGACTGAGACGACCATATCCTTATCTTTATATATATCTATATATATTTTGGTGTGAATTCGCCCTGTCACAAATGATTTATACTATTAATTTGTTATCGTAGTGTATCGATTTAATTGGCCTATTTTCCCGTTATCAGTTTTTTGAGAATTTCTTTCTTCTCCTCTCAATTTGGATTGTTAATATTTCACAACCAAGAACTTGAAAATTAATTCCAACAACAATCTACATTTTCTTCCCGAAGTTAATACGCTTTTATTTTGAAATCTGTTTGTATAAAACTTTGTCTTCTTTTTTGCTCTCTCTCTCTCACTCTCTCTTCTCTCCCTCTCTCACTCTCTATCTATCTATCTATCTATTTCTTTACCTCTCCCCTGTTCTTTTCCCTCTCCCTCCAACCCTTTCCCATCTTTTCTCACTTCCTTTACCCCTTCTCTCCACTCCTCCCTCCCTTTCTCTCTTCACCAATCCCCTCTCTCTCCACCAATTCTCCTTTCCCTTTTTCCCCCTTCTCTCTCTCTTCCCCTCTCTCTCACGCCTTCTGTTATATCCATATAATCTTTTGATTTTATCTCTGTCTTCCAATATTAAAAGTGAATCTGGTATAAAGAATAATCTATTGAAAGATCAATTATGAATCCTGAACGTAATCTCAGCATAACCAACACCGGTTAATCCTGCTGATAACCTTGGAGAGTTTTATAACTTCTGATATACTTCATGGGGAAGAGTACGTACCCCATAACTCTCTGCCACGACAATGCACGCCCATCGCTGCTTGGTGGCGACCCAGTATTTCTGAGTACAAACTGACGGGTAACGGAATCTATTACTGAACAAACAAGCTATTCATTATGTGACAACGAGCTTTCAGTAAGTAATTCGGTTGTTGTTTTTTTTTATATTCATCCTTTTTTTTTTTAACCGCAACGTCTTCTCCAGGTTACAAAAGCGTTTATTAGTTTTTCAATAGTTTCTGACGAGATTACTATTATTTGAAAGCCAAGAAAGAAAGTAAAAAAAAATATCATCCATAACTGCAACATCATGGGAACATTTTTCTTTTTAAATCAGCCATGTTGAAATAGTTCAGTTAATCAAATATTGAGATAGATGTATGAAGGTCTACGGCTCGACTGCCACTTCGATTTCATTTGTCTCAAGTTAAAAGCAGGAAAGAAGCTAACCAGGGACCCCTCGCTGTGATGTAATGATTAATGAGCTAAACTAGCAGAACTCATTACTACTGCGTAGCGAGTTCAAACCTCACCATGTATTTTATATCTAAGGCCTTGTGTTGAACTTAGTATCGGGTTGTTGCAAGGCATTCACCATATTTTGATAAAATCTTTTAATTGAATAAATTCACCTCGTCAACTTCCAATCACCAAAGTATTCCCCCTGCTCTTCCTGAGCGTACGCCGAATTTCAACGAAATTGTGTATTTCATCATAAAATAACGATTCCAGATTTTGTTAGATGAGTTATATTTGTTCTAACCGTAGATGTAATAAGGAGTGTTGCGTGGAGCAAAACTAAAATCTTGAAGGTTACATTCCTAGGGAATATACCGAGTATAGAACAAACTTCTCATCCTTGTTATTTGGTCATTTACTGTATTTGCAATACGATCAATGACATTTCCATTCAACGCAATCACCGGTCGACTTCTTTTCCAAGAAAAAAGGTCTTTTCAATTCCTATATGTCATTCAAACAAGCCAATTGCTCCCTCTGTCGTTGTACAGTGACAGCTCCAATAAGCGCCAGTGATTCTTAATAAAGAATTATTTTCCTTCAATCTAACAAATATAGAGAAGAAGTCTTTTCCTAAGTGTATTCCTTTTAGGTTGAAATGTTGGAGGATATTTTAGATCTTTGCTCGTTTTTGTTTTTTGTTTTTTTAGTTGTTTTTTTTTTTTCGTTTTGAATTCTCGTGGAAAAAACACAGCTATGTGTCTACCTTGTCTGAAATGATTTTTCTCGGTGTCAAACAAGAAGAGAAAGACGAATGTTTAGACGATGACCGATGTTCCTTTCCGTGAGTTCATACGGAACACTTTTTTCTAGCATCCAAATTTTGATAATATTTGCAAACGACATACGACAGTTGACTGATTGCCCGAGCAATAAAGAGCTTAGCAAAGATTCCCTTACCATTATAAAAACGATTGTACTGGTTACCTTTGTATCTACATCATAAATCTGTGACAGCATCTGATCATTATTAATCATTGAAATTGAGCATTTCTTTTTTTTGCGAACGAATAAGTACTCATAAATAACGTTCATAGCGATCTTATCTATAGATTGTCTTGAGCTTTAACTTTTTTCCCAAGTGATTGATAAGCTTTGCAATAGATTGAATTGGAAGGATTTTTATATTTTATTTATCATTTATTTTTATCGTTTATTCATTCTTCTTCATTTTGACACTAAGCCTCGTTTGGTTGATCAAAGTAGTATGGTTAGAATATATTTTTAAGCGGCCATTGAGCGGCTGGTTTCATGCAATGATATTTGTCAGGGTTGATAACATAGATTAGTTAATACGTATCTAATAGATAGATATGGAGAGCAACAGATTAATAATGACATGGAGAGCCATGGATAGATAGAAGATAGTGGCAGATAGATAGATAGATAGATAAGCTTAGGCACAATACAAATGCTAATGGTCGAGCGAGATCATGAAATACAGACCATTAAGTAAGAATTGAACTCACTACAAGAAACAACGAAACAATCGAATTCACAAATCTTTCTCTGAGTATGTGTGTTGATTTTTCCCTTTTTTCGTTTGTGTTTTGTTTTGTTTTTGTTTTTGTTTTTGATTCTTTGTTTGTTTGCTTTTTGTTTTCAGTTATGTTTAACTTGTTAATCCCTGGATATATTAGAATTTCCATGAAATGATTTTTTTTTTCAAAAAAGAATCTCCTGAATTTGTTTCAGTGGGATATTCTATTGGTTTAAATAATGGTTTGGGCATATTTTTATAAGGAAGAATCCTACCTTCAACTGAGGGAGTCCAATATAACGGACAGGAGAATAGAAAAAAAGCAACAATGTTCATTATATAAGTGGATGAGATATGATCTCTAAGCTCGTACATCGGGGTCACTTATTTCCGAATGAGGGAAACGTTGTTTTTTGCCAAATGTAATTTTATCGTACAGAAAATCAATATTTTATCAAATATAAATAAATATCTGTTTCTATTTTGCGAGAAGTTTTATTTGCTTTTCTGGCTTTGGACTTCGCCTTTTTCGTTTGTTATGTGTTTCGGGAGCTACGTACTTTCGTTCGGGGAATGGTACGCAAATAAAAAAAAATACATCTTCTCGGCCCCTGGGGATTTTTCCTCGTGAAACATTTCCAATGTGAAAGCATCAAGAATAGAAGAAAAAAATAGAGAAAAAGCAAGAAAGAACGCACTACTGACATCGTATTCAGGGAATAAATATCGAATGTCTATCTATGCCAATCGTGTGAGAGAGATAGAGAGTATGGTGGCATATATATATATATATATATATATATATATATATATATATATATGTATATATATATATATATATATATATATATATATATATATATATAAACAAGATTTTATGAAAGAAATAGTAGCACATAACATACATACATACACACGTATGTATATATATATATATATATACATATATATATATATATATATATATATATATATATATGTATACACACACACATATATATATATAGTGTATACTGTTTGATTAATGGGATTATTGAAGAATAGTTTACCAGAATGGAGATTGGGTTGAAAAATATATACTTGATATGCAAAATAAACGATATTTAGCATCACTGAACCATGGTCAGCGATTTATCAATATATACATCTGTGTGTGTATGTGTATGTGTGTGTGCGTAATATATATTCTATGTAATATATATTAAGTAAATATTCTTCTGAATAAAACAGTACCGTTTGAAAAATAAAACACCTCAATCCATAGCCAAACCAGCTGGCAGTTATTAGTGGATTTGTTTGATCCCCATTTGATCTCTCACTATCGATTGCCTGATACGAAATTCCTATGTTATATATATATATATATATATATATATATATATATATATATATATATATATATATATATATATTACCTTAACCTGTTAAAATGTAGGCTGACTGAATAGCAATTTCTCTTAAGCATTGATACGTATATCTGTGTTTAAACATGCGCACGTATGTGTGTGTGTGAATATATATTTACGTGCGTCTATACACCGTATAAGGGTGTTTATACGTGTGTAATAGTGTCAGATACATAAGAGAGCATGCCGTAGATCAGAGTGGACGTGTAGGTGTGTGTTTGAGCGAGGCTTCGTATACACACAACATGTCTCAATAACTGACCAACTCGTCTTCAGTGTCTCATCAAGGAGGACCATTGAGTAGGAGTCAGTCTGCTTTTAGTTATCTTAATTCGGACCCCTGCAGATTTTGAATCTGTTTATTTCCTATGTCTCTTGGACTTCAAAGCGACCATCAGCGCGCGGAATTAATTAAATCGAACAAATGAACTTTGCATACGCGTTGATTACGAAATTTCGAGTTTGAGAGTTTGGAAAAAAAAGACGTTCTTCAGAACAGACGTATTTTTTTATAAACACGTAGCGTGTGCATGTGCACACATATGTTGGAGTCTGCCCCGTGCTAAATTAAACGTGGCATGGCCAATAGAAGCAATTGAGCCGATTGAGAAGGGAAGAAAGAATGAGAACAAGTAAAAGAAGAGAAGAAGAGAAAGAAAACTGAAAGGAATACACTACATTCAACGGGAATAGTAGGACTTTATTTGGAAAGTTGAAAAGGAATAGGTTTTGGAATGTCTTCGTTCAACATTTTCGATCTTAGAAAGAAAGTCACCCGTGATTATTAGGAAAAAAACAACACTTGAATTCTTCGTTCACACAACACCTATCTCAGTCGATTAATTTTTACAAGTGCGAGAAAATGATTACGATTTTGTCTGCAGCTACACCGGTGAAGAATTGTGCAACTGAAGACATCACCAACAGTTACGCACACTTCTGGCTTCTATACTGATTCCTTTCTCTCATCCCATCTCGTCCGACTTTCGTTCCCAACTGTAATGTTTTGGATTCTGTTCACTCCTTGTTCTCGTTGTACGACACTTGGATCTGCTGTTGCTATGCAAAATAGGATGCACAACATATATCAATGATCAGCAAGTTAATCTGGCGGCCAGTTTGGGGGGGATCGATCCCCATTGAATCTCCCAGTGTAAAAGGTCTGATACCTACTCACGTTGAGGTAAAATATTTGTATAATGTACAGACTAACTTTTCTGGTTTTTATGTCCGTTACACTGAGCTCTTAGAATCATGGGTAAATATTTTTAGATTTATAGATCCGTTCTACCGACCATTTCAAACTATGGACACTTCAATTGAAAATAATTCATTATTTCTTTTTCTCAGAAAATCGTTTCATAGAAATTCAAATGTAGCCGTGATTTTTTTCAATGATATTAACCAGCATATGATATATTGCAGAGACGCACACATGTATACATATATATATATGACTTCGTTCAATCAAACCGAGCGAATTGATCAAAGGGAATTCTTAATTTCAAATGTAAAATAATTCTAAATCGATTCCTCTCAAGAGGAATTTTTTATCAGCATTTAACAACATCGACAGTATCTGTTTGTTGACATTAATGTGTATTTGAGTTTCATACTTGAGTCTATTATTGCGTACGTCTCTATATTAGTATTTATGCATGCCTGTGTCTCTGCATACGTGTGTTAATTTTCACAGTATGCATGCGCCCATATTGTTGTATATCTATATATCTATATATATATGTGTGTGCACGTTTTGTATTATCGTGTATATTCCACATCTTGAGTTTGAGTGTGTTTGTATTCATGTACGTATTTACTGTTTCTTTATTTGAACGTGACTATATTACTGTGTGTGAGTGTCTATAATAGTCTCTGTGTGATTCGTTAGTATATACATGCCACCGTTTCACAGCATGTATGAATATATTTGTTTATGTGTATATGTTAGCATTAGTGAATATGTGCGTGTGTATGTATTGGTGAGCATATGTGTGCGTATGAGTGTCTGCATATATTTTCACATTTGACACCCGTATTCTTATATATTAGAGTGTGTCTGTATGTGCATGCACGTATGTTTGTGTGTACATACCTAGAAATGTGGTATGTGTATATGCGCTCGTGTGCTCGCTATCTGTGTGGCCAATTAGCGCTGATGTGGCTGTGTTAGTGCATACGTGTGTGTGTGTGTTCATCACTGTGTCACTGGGATAACAAGATGTCGGCGCCAAGCAATACAGAATCTTCAAGGAAAAATGATCTATTATGACGAAGGCACCAAATTGACTACCTTATCTATTAAACCTTTGATTATGATCATTTATATCTTTCGTGTTCAACTGATGAAGGTTCTTGCAGACACAAATTATATATGTATATATATGTATATATATATATAGAGAGAGAGAGAGAGAGAGACAGAGACAGAGAGAGAGAGAGAGGAGAGGCAGTCAGAAAGACAGAGAGATAGAGCTACTCATTGTGATCACTTTTGGAAAAGGTATTTCAGATAGCAATAACTGTCTGACAACATTAACCAAAGAAGTTATATAGAGGAAGCTGCTTATCAGGAAATGCTTAGGACACAGTTCTGGGTAGCATTTTGTACATGGTGAATAGTGCTGTGACACAAGTGCTCCCTCCTGTGGCCCGACTTGCTCCTGTAACAGCTGCAGGAAGGTCTGCAACTCCCACATAGGTATCGTCACCTTAGGGCCTTGAATTGAAAATACGTGGTAAATCTTCTCAAATCTTTTTTTTTTTAAGCCAAGCCATAATATATATATATATATATATATATATATATATATATATATATATATATATATATATATATTGTTGTCGGTGGGTATGTTTGTGTGCGCAAATGATCCAAATAGGCCTGGCTGATGGTCCAGTTGGAGTGTGCAAAGAGGTCTTTTGATGAGAAAAAAAAAACAACAGGCCTAGCTGATGGTCTTCAAGGAGGGTGTAAAAAGTAGAAAGGCTGGATTAGTTTTTTTCCCGATTAGACCTTGCCGACCTTTTCCCAATTCATCTAATAAGCATCTATGATAGCCGTTCGTATAAATGTGTTTAGCTCGAAATTCAATCAAATCTACATCCCTTTCTTTTATAGACTTTTCTATTTTTAATGTTAGAGTTAACATTTATCCTCAACAAAGTCAACTACATATTTGTGTTGTTTTTTAATAAGATTGTAACTATATTGATAAACTGGACCGTTATTTGAAAAAAAGATAATATCGTTTAGCTTGGGAATAATTTATTCAATAAATTTCATATTATCGGAATCTTTAACCCAAACTTTCGCTTTCAAACATTTCAATAACAGTGACAAGAAAAGCTGCGCAAATCACATTGACCTGTTGGTGCGTGCAGGCCTGCATGGGTATGCCGGGGAGTATTCGTGAACCTACCTAAGAGTGTGCGACACCCATGTCCAGATTTGATCGCACAATCTGCTAATTGTAACACTGAATACACTCAAACAATTTTTCGACTCCTGTAATTCTACTCACGGAATTGTGTTGAAGACATTTAGTAAAGAATGTTTCATTTCTGTTTCGTCAGATGATCAATTATATCTCTGAGTAACGCTGGGATTCCTTCCTGATATATATATATATATATATATATATATATATATATATATTCACAGACCCATGTGTCATCGCTTACCGCAGACCCCAAAACATCAAAGACATGATCAGCAGCAACAATATTATAAATAATGAAGTCTCACTCAACAATATCCCTAGAACCACTTAATTCTGTGAACGATGCAACAAAAGAAATAGTCTATGTTGCAACCATCGTAAGTGCATCAACACCTTCACAAGCACTACCACCAAAGAGAGTTACCACATATACCACAGCAGTAACTGTCGTAGCAAAAATATTATATACCTTCTAGAGTGGAATAGATGCAAGGTACAATACATAGAGAAGTCCGAGAGGTAATTTAATCTTAGACGCAACAACTACAGATACAGAATTAAACCACAAAACAATCCCAGCCCACTTCCCGTAGAACTACACTTTTGCACACCCGGCCACAATTTTGCCATGGACGCTAGTTTTACAATCATTGAAAAAATAGAAAAAAATACTTCCATGGACATAACTAAAATTCTGGAGAGACATGGGGAAATGTGGATCAACAAACTCAAAACTCTCTCCCCTAATCGACTCAACACCAAACTTAACAACCCTAATCACACAGATCTCTAATTCATAAACCTCCTACTAACAATAACCTCACATCCACAGCTACCCCCAATTAGATACATCCAATACTGGGAACTTCAAAGCCACTCAAACCAATAGCAAGCTCCACCTTAGTCATTCATCTCACTTGTACGAATCAGTGCCAACATATTTTTGATGACTTGTAAGGTTAAAACCTATGTAGTTCCTTAACCTCATCACCCCTTCAGTTACACTATACCTAACATACTCACACAATCAAACACCACATCTCTCCCTTCCTACCCTGACACCTTATGTCCTCTCCAATACCCACTGCTGCTGCTGCTGCTGCTAAATCATGGACTTCATCACTGGCTGGACTTTCTCTAACTCAACAAGATGCCCCCAGCAGATGGGATACTATTTTTTACTTACAAAGCAGAGCTCCTGATGGTGGACTCATGTTCCACATCAAACCTATAATCTATAGAAGTACACACACACAAACACACACACACACACAGAGCACACACTACTGAAGATGGGAATACATCCCAAAACATGTCTAAAACATTAGTAAAAATATTCACAGATACATAAACCCAATTTCCATACACTTCACTCCCGAGTCTGTCTCATTCTCTATAGTTCATGTATATATATATATATATATATATATATATATATATATATATATATATATATATATATATATATATATATATTACTTAAAATGGGCATGACAAGTTATAATATGAAAACCAATGAAAATAAGTTCTTTAATATATTTCTCGCAGGTCTTTCGGCTTCGGTCTATATTACTCAGACGATATTTTTTTTAATTTACATTTTCTCCGTGGAAACATTTGCACGTACCTATCTTTTTAGAGAATCACGGTTTCTTGCCAGGCACTGAAAGATGCTAAATTCCAAGTTCCGATAAGACGAACCGGTTGTAGTGAAGTCAAATTTGAAAAGCGGATTTGTGTAAATAGTGGTACACCTTCTCTCCCGACATTTCCTCTACCCGAGTTAAATTAGCCCGTCTATCTATTTACTTGCAGTCGCCAATATAGTATTGAACTTTTCCTTCCTTCTTTTTTTTTTCTAGCACCAGTCCATCCTATCGTTTATCAATATTACTGAAAACATGACTTAATCGAAAATCTTAATTAACCTTCATCGTCGCCGTAGACACTTTGCTGCCACCTTTGAGTATGTTGTTTCCATTCTGAATTCAAGAGGAGATGAGTTTTAGCTGAGCTTGTCTTTCCGTTCCTGAGATATCAGTTCAAACACTTGAGAAAACCTATCTCCACAGGATTCAGTACCTCATCAATATTTGTTCCTAGATGCAATTTGGACGAAGTCTTCATGAAATTGAATCCATGCAGGCAGTAGAAAGAGCTCGATTCTCAATGGGGATGCCACTCTAACAGCTTTGAGCTAAGCACCCACTAATGGTTAAAGGCTTTCCTCACGGGTCTCATTTACACTAGCCTTGCGTCAAGCTAAGCTAATCATCGTAAATAATTTTAATCTGTTCTCGTCTCAGCAAGTCGTCAGTCCAGTGTGACAGACAAGATGACTCGTCTTATGATAGCTTGTTGTCCTTTGCAAGATCGCGAAACCCTAATAAAGGTGTGAAGTATTTTTTTAAAATGCAAAGTGTCAAAAGAGTAGATATTTATTTGTAGGATGGCCTTATGTGTAGATCAATGTTTTAAGATTTTTCCCACCTGTTTAAATAATTTAAATGTGTCGACACCCATATGTATATATTACGTTTATTAGATATCCTGTTAGACATATTAGGTGATTACATGAAAAAACATTTCTTTTCAAACATACGATAAAACCTTTCTATTTCCATCAATTTCTCTTTTACGAGCAATACCCTGCATAGGAGTTATAACTGTTTTAAAAACATACTCGGCAGCGAACAGATTAAAGTTCTTATAAGTGAACACGTGAATGAGTTCCAAGCATAACTACACGTAGATTGTGATTAGTTATTTTAACATATTCTATCTGAAATACAATGATGTATTTGAACTGGAGACCTCATCTGGTTATTATAGTTATGACGTTTTGGTCTCTGTACGTTCGGGCCTTCTTCCACCTCTTATATTTATTTTCAATGCATCTCTATGGTAAATATTGTTTGCTATTAATCTTCATAGTGAAATGATTGGCAGAGAATTTATATTATGCAATTTACATTATACTCATGATCATCAATAACTCTCTGGCCTAATGGTGGAGAAGACGTTAACCTTATATAACAAATATTTACTTCTACTCATAATATACTTCTTTGTTAATGTGCCCAGCTCAAGCTTCTACAATGACTCACATCGACTGAACATATTAGCGTGAATGTTTCGGAACAAAATTCTGCTACCTATTGTCAGGCTTCAGACTTATTGATCAATCTTCTTAAAAATAGCCATATTCTGTCTGTTACGCTTGCGTCAATTTCTAATCATTGACAATCGTGTTTTTGCTGATTCTAAATACATTTCTATTGTTGAAACCCATTCAAAATGATTTCTCATAGTGAAATCCTTAATAGGGTATTTTGATTATACATACAGTAACCCTATCCAGTCAGTAACGATTGCATTCATCCCTGACTACGGACAATGCCCGTTTTTATTTCCAAATTTCCAATCTATATCTACTAATAATTTACAATGCATTTCTACAGTAAATACTTTTTCAAAGTATTTCTACAGTAAATTCAATAATAATGCATTTATATTATTCATGTAATACCTTTATTCCATCTCCAGTTACTGCCTGAATTAATTTCTGATCACTGACAATGCTTTCCTTTCTATTTTCTAGCATTTCTATTACAATTTTCTATCTTGTACATATAATAGCTCGTTCTGTCAGTAACGCTTGCCTCAAATCCTGACAATTGGCAATCCTTTTTTTTTCAATGCTTTTTTATAGTCGAATCACTAGTAATGCCTTTATATCATTTCTATAAAAAAAACTCGATTGTGTCAATAAGACATCAGCCCCTGCCTTTTGATAATCATTTTCTTCCTTACTTTCATTTAAAATGACTACCAAAATTTACTAAAATTATTTTTTAAGCTCGAAAAAATAGCAAATTCCCAACCTTTTTACTTGGTTAGTACAGAAGAGGACTAAAGCAAAGTTGGATAGTCACTGTAGAGTGAGTGGACAGCGACATACCAGGTTCAAATGCAATCTACGTTGAAATAAAACCATTATTATTGTTTTGTTCTCTTCCCAAACGTCAGATTTTGCTTTGTCGTGATATATGTAATGTTTGGATTGAAGAAAATGTTGACGTGTTTGTTTTATAGATTATACCCGTGCTATCACGGGATACATAAATAGCAAATTTGCGGACAAATGTCCACAAAAACAGCTAGAATTCCTACGGACGTTGACAGATATTTGCAAAAATTTGTCTCGGGCCAGGCTGCTTCCGGTTGAAAGCTCTGTCGAGGGAAAAATAAATGGATTTTCAGTTTAGTCGCCGTGAAATTAGTCATCGATTTTGTAAACACTGTGCAACTTGTGACCCACGGGGATCATTGCATTATCGATGAAGATTCCATAGAAATATGAACGATTTACTGATAATTTACAATTTGGGGGAAAAAAAACCATCGGGTGTACGAGGCCTGTCCGGAAAGTATCAACTATTAATATCAACGAAAAATAAACCGACCTAGGGAAATGGAATCCTGACCCTTTTCAAAGAGCTCCTCTTAGGATCTAACAGATCTATTTCAACGCCCTTCCAACTTTTCAAAACAGTCTACAATGTTTTTTTCCGGGTTTGCCATCAGCAGCCTCAGCACCTTCTCTTTAGTCATATCTATTGTTCAAAATCTCGTCCACGATATGAGAGCTATGTGGAATAAGTCAGAGGACACAGGAAGGCGAATCTGGACCGTAGGGGTCTGACAGACCAGTGTGGTGCGATGTTTTTTTCCTGAAAACCTTCCACGAGAAGTGAAAAATGACTTGCTCAGGCACTATGAATGCGGAGGTCACACAGTACACAATCTCACTCTATGGTATCTCACTGCGGATTGTATAACCTCAAAGGAAAGAGTCTCTTCTTGCATGCAGAATAAGTTCCTCTCTGGATGGCCACCAAGTAACACCGAGACCGTCCAACATACGTTCAAATTCGACGAGAGAGTTGGTCTTAGCAACAATGTATTGACTGAGCCAACCACTCCTTTTGGATTGATTGATGGCGCCTGTCATGAACCCAACCGGACCTTTCAACCGGACAAAACGTCAACGTCTGCCAGATCGAGGCTACGTTTTTGTTTTATCCCAGGTAATCGATGTATCAATCTCTATCAGATCAGCCTTCCCGTCGATGATCTCGAAAGGTCAGAATGTAGAATGTAAAACAACACCATCCACTGAATATGCCTTGCGTGATTTCGGTGATTAATTCTCTACCAATCACTTAATTCGACTCATAGCTTAGTGGTACAGCTTGCAATCGTTGAAATATATATACACACACATATATATAGCTGACTGTGGATGACACAATAATATATATATATATATATATATATATATATATATATATATATATATATATATATATATATATATATATATGTATGTATGTATACATTATTGTGTCATCCATAGACAGCTGTTTCAATGTATTACATCTCTTCGGTGTAGCTATAAACTTTATTCCATCCAGTACCGCGAGGCAGAATTGAAACCCTCACATCGGACCCGGAGGCCGATATCCTACCTCTGGACTACTGGGTGGTCAGAAAGGCAGAATTTAACCGATATATTCATTTTACACAGAAATTCCTCATCCACCAGAGTGCTCTATTCCTATGGAATATATGTGGTGGGGGTAGAGACATCGAGTCTATAGCCACACTGAAGAGTTGTAATACAACGAAACAGCTGTCTGTGAATGACACAATTAATAATCATAATTAACAACCCTTTTTTGTGTTGACCACTCTTAGGTAGGGCACCCAACTGCTATGTGCAACTATGCAATGCTCCTTTAACTCTGGAAAAGAGCACTCTGGTAGATGGGGAATTATGCATGAGTTAATATATCGCTCAATTCGCTCTTATTGACCGTTCAGTTTTGCGTGGAGCATAAGCCTCTGGATCCGGAGCTGAGGTTTCGAGCCCCACCTAACGATACTGGAAGGGATATCGAGTCTATAGCCACACTGATGAGTTGTAATACAACGAAACAGCTGTCTGCGGATGACACAATTATTAATTATGTATGTGTGATTAAAAGGCGTGGATCAGAAATGAGCGATAAGCTCTCGGTAAAACTAGAACCCACATATCTTTGCCTCTGGAAAGCCTGGTTTTTCTGTATCTATTTCTCGTATGATCGGAGAATGAAAGGTTGGTTTAAAGGTTAGATTCTCGTAGGATTCTCGTAGGATTCTCGTAGCTCAGTCGGTAAAAAGCAGTTCTAACATATAACCAGGCATCATCATCATCATCATCATCAGTCTCTTAACGTCGGTTGTTAGACATAGACCTTCCCCAGGTTGAGCCACACTTCTTTATCTTGGGTGTCATGGAGCCAGTACTTTCTGAATGTGTCTAGCTCATCTCTCCATCTAATATTCTGCCGGCCTCCGTTGTACATGTGATCACAGAGGATCCATTTCGTGATTCACGATGTCCATCGGTTGTCTGCCATTGTTGCAACATGACCAGCCCGCTGTCATTTGAGTTTTTTAATGGATTCTATGATGTCCCTGACTCTTGTCTTCTCCTGGATGTACTGTGTGATCTTGTTGTCTCTCCATGTGAGGCCCAGCATAATTCCTTCATATGCACGTTGCATAGTTCTCAATTTGCAGATGTCTCTTGGTTAGGTTCCATGTTTCAGCTCCATAAGTGACTATTGGGAGGATGCATTGTTTCTTTTTAGGATTAATGGGATCTTCTTATTTTTGAAGGATGAGCTTGCTCTGCCAAAGGCTTGCCATCCTGGATGTGAATTCGAGTCTCAGCAAGAGATTTTCCTATATTTTCGATCTGAGCTGTTTATTCACTGTCGTCGAATGGTCGCTAAGATAGTTGCGGTGACAACAAAAGAGATAAAAAAATACTAATGGGAAATTAATGATAATTAATAATAAGAGGTGTGGTTAGTCCCTGGATACAAATAGTCACCTGATCAAAGTCTTTTGACAGCATGACGTTTTAGAAGTAATCAACTAAACTATTGGAAAAGGGGGTGATCGATGAAAAAGTTACTTCTCTCACATTCTGTTAGGCAGTGATCACTAAAAAAAGATCTGAATTTTCAAAAAAGCAAGCGTGAATGCTGCCAGACACAAGTTAATAGTCAATTCAGCCTAAACTTATATTGCAAATTAAATTCTTCACTCAAACCCGATTAAAAAACGTTATATATATATATATATATATATATATATATATATATATATATATATATATAATGTTTTTCCAGCGTAAATCGTATCAGACTTCTAAAATACGATGTCCTACCTAACCTGTTTCGTGAAATTTCCAAACGGCAAACAACAATGGTATTTTCTTTTAAGATAATCCTTTGCATTCTTCTCAAGCCTTCAAGATCTCAACCGACATATGTAGGAATATAAGTCTGGAAAAAAAAGCTTGATGAAAAAATGTATTTCATTCACTGAAAAAAGATAAGTGATCTCGGAGCAAATGAAATCAATTGCCCAACAAAACATATTAGACGAATCAGATACACATACACAATCAACGCTCCCCTATTCAGGGTTTAGCACTCTTTAAGTGAGGAAACTCGTTCATTGTAAGCTTATGCAATGCTCTTCCATAGGAATAGACCAGGCCAGTGGATGAGGAATATATGTGCTAAAAAAATATATCGTTTATATTCAACCTTACTGACTGTCCAGTTCCGTGACGCAGATGTAGGATACCGGCTTCCTCCGGGTCTGAAGCGAAGGTTTCAGTCCTACCTCGTGGTACCGGATGGGATAATGAATATTCTATAGCCACACTGAAGAGTTGTAATACAACGAAACAGCTGTCTGTGGATGACAAAATGATTAACGCTACCCTATCCAAGGTTGAGCACTCTTTAAGTGAGGTAACTCGTTCATCATAAGCTTATGCAATGCTCTTTCATTGGAATAGAGCATCTGGTGGATGGGGAATATACATATGCTAAATAAATATATAGCATATATTCAACTTTACTGACCGTCCAGTTCTGTGGCGCATATATATATATATATATATATATATATTGTATTTCTTCTCGGTGAATGTCCATCTGATTTTGATTTTTGTCGCTTAATCTATCTATATAAAAGTCATGTTTGCGAATCAGTTCGTTCATTTGATTCTATAATTGTCTATCGTATCAGAGTTCTTTTATAACCTAAAAGTTATCATAGATTGGTCAAAAATCCATTAACAGAGCTAAAAAAAAACAATTCATTGTTTTCCATATGGCTGTTGTCATGACAATAGACAACGTTACCAAAACGTTGGTTTAAGGGAAGTGAGTTTCTCATTTTTTTTGTCCTTCTTTTTTCCTCCTATTTTTTTTTTTTTTTTTTTTTAAGATGTAGCCAACTTTGTGATCACGTCGCAGACAACACGACTGAGCTCAGTTGAACAAATTGCCAAGTCTTAAGATAAGGCTGATCGCTATTTTTTGACAAGTGTAGCTTTGAGTTGAAACAGTTTCGTCCACACTTTTGAACACACTGAGGAAACAGATTATCACCATTTTTTTCAGTTCTTTTCATAATTTTCAACACACCTGTCCTTGATAATCCCACTTTTTTTGCAATTTCATTGTAACTTGAGTGAGCTTTATAATGACAATCATGAACATGCACTCACAGTAATCACAACTAAAAAAAGTAACGTTTGATTTGAGACCTGCTACTAAAAAAATGGACACAAGATGGGAAATATGAAGTCTCCAAGGGCTACGCTAGTTCACCTGCGATAGGATGAGGTCAAGATTGTTACATGGGGTCGACAATGGTTTGAATTCTTATACAGTGTACTACAATGAATACAGAATCCAAAATGCACAAAACACATTTATCACTGTTTACATATTGGTATTCTAAATGGGTTTTTAAATGGAATAAGTTAATTTTGAAAAAAATGCATTTGACAGAACTGTAAGTTGATTCTCAGTTTTTTTTAGAGAAGATAAATAGCTCAACCATTTAGGGAACAGCCTAACCTAACTTTTTTTTCTAATGAAATTGGTACTTTGGGACTTGAAGATCAATTTGAGACTTGACAGCTTTTCAAGAAATAAGCGGAAGTTACATGATTGATGGCGTCATCAAAAGGACCAATATTTTTCTTTAAAATGTCAATATCTTCAGACATATTGGATGACAATCTGATACAAATTACATATGTAGATAGAACAAATACCTATCAAAGAGAACATTTCAAGAAATTAACGGAAATCACAAGATTGATGATGTCATCGAAAGGGCTTAGATTTTCTTCAAAATGTTTATATCTTCGGACATATGACTCCTAATCAGATACAAATTGCATATCTAGATTGAGTGAAGTAGGGCCTATCAATTGATATATAGTATGTTATTTTTTGAATAGCAGAATTTCTAATCTTGATGACTTTTTATCATTTGTTTTTGCTGAATTAGTGTTTCAAATTAAATAGCATCATTCTGCAGGCTATCTTTCTCGGATGCTGGTTAAAAGAAAAGTAATGAGAAGCTTTCTCTCCTCGTCTCTTTGAGAAATATCAACTATAAATATTTCGCGAATAATCGCGAGTGCAAACAGATTAGTATAAAATGATATTTTCATTACGTTTATGAAGCTACATGTGTAGACTTCAAGCGTTGAAACAACTTTCATTTAATGAAACTTCGTTTGATCCGCATAAATCAATCATGCAGGCTTCAAACCTATTCCTGAATTCGGAAACGAGAAAAATTGAAAGGCCCTGCATTATATGCTATATAGTTATTGAAGCAAAGGAAATTGCAAAAGCTTGGTGAGGATGGGTGGGCACGATACATGTACTATACTGGGACATGCCCGAGGATAAACACTTCAAATGAGCCTAAATATCTTCACATAAGTTCACCGGAAAATTAATGATATCGAAAGGACATTAGGTGAGGTTCACAAAAGGTCGCTACATAAAAGGTTCCGGCAGTATTGATACTGAGACACGAGAACTCCAAAATATTTCTGAAACTGAAAGAGAAGGTGCATGCAAATATGTAATTGCATCTCTGTGTGGTTGCAGTTTGGGGGCTGATGATTTAGCTAGATTGTTTGCTTGAATGATCCGATGATAGTTGCAGAGTTCAGCTGAACGAGAGAAACAAAGGCTTGACTTCCGAACGAACCGATAGAAATACTGGACTGTGGATCAATGCATAGTCTCTATAATGCCAAATACTATACTATGTATGATTTTGCTGGGAAGAAATTATATGGATGTCCTACGGAAAATTACAACAATAAATTTATAGAGATTTAGTGGCTATCAAGCAGTTAGTAGTGGGGTCGCTACCTTAAGAATTTCGTCCGTGTTGGAACCAATATACGAGAAAAATTCAAAATGACTCTGAAACTTGGAAAAAGATCACTTCAGAAGTAAATAAAGCACGCACTGTATTAAAGATTTCGCAGGTTAAACGTCACTGCTTTATATGCAATTCCAAACGTGGCAGTGATAAAAATAAGTGCAACGGAGGAGACCTCTGGCATTTCTCTGCTGAATTTGCGAGTGCACGTCTCATGGGAAAGAAAGAGAAAAACCAGCGCAATCGAAATAGCCATGGAAGGATATAGAAAAGGCTTTTGTCCACAGATTTACATGAAGGATTTGTTACATCGTTTAAACAACCGACGAAATGCTATATCATTTCAGTGGCCAATCCGATATATTTTCAGTTTATTCTTCATCATTTATCTTGCTACATAAAGTTTGCTCAAGCAAAACTGTTAGTTACTGAGACCGATCTCGATATTGAAAGAAAATAAAACCTTTGGCAAGCATTTTAAAGCAGGCAAGAACTCGACATCCCTGGTGTGTTTGCTTTCCTCCTCAATGAGCTTTGTAAAGAACATAAGCGACGCTCAGTAGTAGCTAATTCCCGCTATCGAGCATTAAAGAGAAAAGTAGTTCAAGAATTCATGCTTTCTTTCCATCTATCGGTGTATGGAGCTTGCAATTACAGCTCTACGTGGCTACAGTTTGAGGGGTGATGATTTAGCTCGATCGAGGATCAGTTACTAGTTTGGTAGAAAGATCCGACGTTAGTGGCAGAGTTCAGCTGAACGATAGAAACTAACCTTTAATTCCGAACGAAGTGATGGAAATGCTGGACTGTGGGTCATTACATTGTCTCTACAATGCTGTATACTATATTGCTATAAATGATTTTGCTGAGAAGAATGAACATGGATATAGTACAGGAAATTCCTACTTTTACAATTTAGTCACTAACCAGCGGTTGGAAGAGCCTTGTCTCAAGGGAACCTAGTCTGAAGGAAGCAGTTATGGCGATTGTCATCATTCATAGACTGACCGAGAGCAGAGAAGTTGGAGATTTTCTACACAAAGACAATCAAGCCATTCCTTGTCAAGGCAGGAGGACGCAGAAGATGATATAATCAAAAATTGTCTTTTGGGGGCAACTGCTTTTGTCAAATATGTTCGAAGGAGTTTTAGATGCATAGTGCTCCCTCGACATGAACGATTGAAGAAACTACCAACTAAAGAGGAAAGGAGTCTATTGTCCGAATAAGGTCACGAACAGAACGACAACTTGCTATCTGTGACAGCGTAGACAGTAGGTCAGCTCATGTAGCACTGAACTACATTGAGAAACTTGTGGGACCTTCTATGGTAAATAATAACGATGACAGGAATTCATGTGAAGAAAGATGCATGTTTGAAGAAAAGATGTAGCATGGTCTGTTTCAGGGTTCATGCCTTTGGGGTTGGGTGTCAAAGAATTATCTCTATTCGGCTCTTCCTTGACATAAGTCACTAAGATTGTCTCCAACTATACAACTGAGAGATGCCAGTATTTGCCAGTGAATGCAGAGACACCAGAATATCCTGTATGTAAAAAAGACCTTGATTCTTAGCTGGACATCATGGTAGATCTAGATATTTCTCATATATTTGCTCATTCTGATGGGATAGTTGATTAAAAATGTGTCATATCTTCTGGAAGAATGATTTTTTGTTCCAACATGTTATCTCACTGATAGGCGTATTTCACCAATTACATATCAGACCAGCGACATAGTTTTGACTTGAATGTGAAAGCCTGGAGATCAGCAAATCAGGCCTTGAAGGGATTCGAAGCATTATTCATGCATAACCAAAGCAGACAATATCTCTAAAGCAAGCATGACCATTGCCTATCTGAAATATGTTTCGTCATTGCTTACAGTAGTAACAGCTGTACGAGAAGTAAATATTGTAACTATCAATGTTCATTTGCTTTCTTCAAAACGGTAAATTTATCCAGCTTTCAGAAAACGGAGGGAGAAAGAATCACAGTGAAACATCAGGAGAGGGAAATTTTCGTCGACTCGAATAGACCCTACACTGCAATAAAGTTAATGTTGAAACCATAGCCTTCAACAGTGACCGACAAACATGGTGCGAAAAGCAAAAAAACTTGTCATACCAGGAATTCAATTACCAGCATCGTAAGACAAAAGGAAGAAGAAGAAGAAGAAGAAGAAAATAGATGACGAGATGGATTGCAATGATGCAAAAAGTGAAAAGGATGGCATAAAAAGAGAGAGTAAAGAGCCCTGTGAAGTTAAACATAGAAGCTGAAGCAAAGACTAGTAACAGAGAATATCGAACTCATGACAAAGTATCTGGAAAAGAGGGAGTAAAATTCACTTAGATTTGATGATTATGCAACAGCTGTTGGCATGGAATATGAGAGTGATTTGGAGGTTGCCGACTTTCTTTCCAGTGGGAACTCCAGTGATGAATGGACCTCATAAATCTTCATGCAGGTGCATTAAATAAACATTGACTGTATCATAGTCATTCTTCTGTCAGCTTCAAGAAAATGATTCAACTCTATGTTAACAGTTTTTTTTTAAACTTACAGATATTTACACTTACAGAATACAATGTTGTTCACTGTTAGGAATAACTTTTATGTATTTCGTGAAATAAGTTACAAAATGTGGCACAATGGTCTACGAGTTGTATTAAGTACATCCTTTCATAACTAAGACGTACATTATTCCTTA
Source organism: Thysanoteuthis rhombus (assembly GCA_963457665.1). Lineage (NCBI taxonomy): Eukaryota > Metazoa > Mollusca > Cephalopoda > Oegopsida > Thysanoteuthidae > Thysanoteuthis > Thysanoteuthis major. The sequence continues at coordinate 23,485,646 of OY735222.1, read as the reverse complement.
CGTCAAAAGATGTTACCTTCAACTCCTGCCCTGTGTAGGACTTGATCTACCCCCATGACATCATATACAAACTGAATGATATACATACATGATGATGGAAAGGGAGAAAAACTGAAGAAAATTGATAAACTGTTAGAAATAACTTAATCTATAGAACTAGGATTAAAAATAAAAATAACTCTTCCGTATCTACTCAATACATTATATGATAGGTCTTGCTTTGCTATATCTAGATATAGTATTTGTATCTGAACCAGTCCGGGGATGTTGACATTTTGAAGAAAAATGAAGGCCCTTCTGATGACGTCATCAATCTTGTGACTTGCTGTGGATTCTTGAAATGCTGTCTGGTCTTGAAATGATCCTCATGACCCTAGTACCAATTTCAGGTTTCAAAGGTTCGGTTAAGCAGTTACTTGGATTGTTGGGATATTCACACTGTCTATCAGTCAATTTCCATATCATAGCTTATGTCATAACCGATATTATGCAATCATTGAATACTTTACGCATTAGGCACAATGGCAAGGTGCTCTTCAATATGTCTCTATTCATACCAAATGCTTTCCAGTCGATCGTGATGCGTCATTTTATTTTACTTTCATAGTCTTTCTCTAGCTTATTAACTGATATAGGTAGACGTTTTCAGCAGCGACTTCCAAGTCCTCATCCTTTATTTTTATGGCCTTTTGGGGAACTTTACTACTGAACATTACTTTTATCTTTGTTCTGTCCATTTTAATCCTACATTTTTACTGTCCTTATTTAGATCATTCTATATATTTTTTGATCTTTCCAACTTCTCTGTCTTCATTGATACATCGACAGTGGATGTCAAGAAGTTTGAATATCCTCCGTCTGTGTTTCCAACCCAGTCAGTTTTCTGAACGATACTTTCAGTATAGGTGATATCGTATCCCTTTATCACACTTCTTTTTCTATTTTTATCTTGTTTGTATCTTTATGTAGTCTAATTGTTACAATACCATATCCATCCATGTCTTTGTATATACACAAATTGATAACTCAGTGTGTGTGCAGATTTCCCGCCATTCTAAAGGGAAGGTTCCTATAAATATATAGGCTGTACGAGAGAGGCTCGCTGCAAAATATACGCCGAACGCTATTCTAGCTTTTAGCCTTTAATCGCAAAAGTGAAAGTAGAGGCTTAAAGCAAACTTTTGAACAGCTTGTGATATCTGAATATGTTTATACGAAAATATTCATGCTTAAACGCACTTACTCCCGAATTCATGTCTTCTAATCTATTTAAACAAAGCCAAGAGACGAGCAACTAAGTTAGTACCTGAATTAAAAAGTATGAATTATGAAAATTGGTCAAAGGAGTTAGGGTTGACATTATTAGAAAAAATAGGGGGCGGGGAGACTAAATAGAAATATTTATGACTCTGCATGGTATACAAGTAGTAGATCCTTATGTATTTTCACCAAGAAGGAGTACAGGGGATGAGAGACCATATATATATATATATATATATATATATATATATATATATATACACTCACACAGCACACACCACTGATGATGGGAAGAATCCCGAAACATGTATGGACAATTTACTTATAAGGATTGATAAACCTTACTTCCAAACACCTCACTCCCGAGTTTGTCTCACTCTCTACAGTACACATTATATATATATATATATATATATATATATATATATATATATATATATATATATATATATATATATTCGGTGGGGTGAATATGATTAGGTTGAATTTAAGAATTTCTTATCCAACAATTAAGTGGTAGGATTGTAGGATTATAGAATAGATTACCGGAGTATGTTGTGTTAACACGAATTTGGATGAGTTTTAAAAGAATTGAGATGTTTATTACACCACTGCCAACGAAAATGTCTATGACTGAGCTATTGAGTAAATTTGATGTGTACTTTTATATTCAAATTGTATGTATTCCTTCACACCCAAATGAATGTTTTGATGTTTTGAAGCCATTTTAGAAGAACATTATCTGAAAAGCAATTATTGTAATCTAAGAACAAAATAGCAGTATGCCCAATCGGGAAAAACTGTGCTAATGAAGGCTTTTCATTGATCTGACAATCAAAGACGAGGCCGGATGATTTTATGCCGAAGAGACAAGGGCAACGAGGGTGAGCATTCTTTGCACGCCAAACTCTCATCAATTCAAGGCCAGCGTTTGACAGAACGGAATGTTTGAGAGAAACTTGCAAATTCGGCACGAATGAAAACACGCGCTCTTTAGAGTTTTAAAACAGAAAGAAATATTAGAAGGTTTAACTATTTATTTCTTCTAAGAAGTTTATCCTTTTCTTGGAGTGGCTTTTCTAGAAGCAGTGGCAATGGATTTACTGCAAAGCAAGATGTGATAAATTGATTTTTGCGTCTCGTAACGCAGACTTCCCAACAAATGTGCCTCCCAAATGCATTACAGTCTTTCATGCTTTGCACCTGCAGGTGATAAAGCTGTAAGGTTGTTTGTTATGAGTTTCTGTCTTGTGTCCTCTCAATCAAGGACGACGACCTTTGATTTAGATCCCTGAACTCTCTTATCACTCGTTGTTTGGTTATTTGTGCCTCGCTATGAGTAGATGTGACCCTTACCGATGTCATTGCAATATCATTTTTCCACATCCTGCTGGACAGTACATCTTCAAGCATCTTGCAATAGAAGGTTACACAATACCAGCAACTGGGGGTAATCCCTGATCTGATCAACTGGGAGAGGTGGGTTTAGGATTCTCCAATGGGTCTTAATGCTAATGGACACACGTTCTTTCGGTTGGTAATTGAATTCTAGCCACTGATTCAATTTATCGTGCATTTAACCGTTACACTAACTTTGCATTTACCACTCTAGCAGTATTATTAATCTTTTAAAAACTAAGGATTTTTTTTCGTGGAAGACGTTTTGCGAATATTACTGGTAACCTCATGATTGAACGTTAGTATTACTCTCTGTTTTCTGTGACCCCTACTTTTTTTAAAGGTAAGGCCCAGCAATTACTTCAAGCAAAATTGATTTCGAGGGTAATGACATCTTCTCCTGTCACTTGCCCCTCCTAGAAAACCCATTCTACACTGGGACCTATTATGAACACAATCCTTTGATCTTTCAAACAGTCAAGGTGAAAATCCGCGTTAATACGTCATTTGTCATCTGCCTATCACGTCACACTCACACCAGTAAGGTTCTCAATAGAATGACTAATGCAGACGTAAGCGCGAAAAACTTGAGGTGGGTATAATAGTTGATCGAGTGTGTGTAAATTAAGGCAAGTCAGCGCGGCTTTTCTAGAGGCTGTGTGTCGGAAGAAGGAGAAGTTCTGTCTTAAAGCCACTCCTGATTTGAGATTAACTTTCTCCGATCGAAAGCCGTGTTCAAACAAATAAAGAAAAAAAAGGCGCATTTTCATGATTCATTATGCCCACGCACACACAACGCTTAGATCTTTTTCACCCTCCAAGGTGAAAATCAGTGTAATTACGTCAGCTCTCAGCTCCCTGTTACGTCACATCAGCACAATCCTTACGTCAAATGACTTTCTGATCAATTTTTCTCTCGATGTCAAGCCTCCCTCTAACAATAGATGCAATTGAGTTATCTTTATGGTAGAACTTTTTTTCTTTACTGTTTCTTTTTTTATCTTCGTTTAGTTTTGTATTTGTTTTATTTTTACAAGGTTAGGTCCAGTTCATGTAGGACTGGGTTCCGGAGAGTGGGCTACTTTCTAGTTGCTTTTAAAAAACTCATTTTACACAGACATCTTCTACGCAGAAAATGTTTTCGGTTATTTTTTCAAAGCTAAGGTGAAAATCTGTGTAATTACATAATCTGCCTTTCACTTATAACATCTCTTTATTAAATCTTCTTCCCAATTTATTTTGTCTGTGTTTCCTATTGTTAAAGGAAGTCCCTGTTTATTCCTGGTTAAGAAGAGCCAAATAGATAAGAGCAAGAAAAGTGCGTAGTCCTCCAGGAGATAGTAAGCTTTCTATCCTTTGCATGCATATCAATACTTTGCTGAGAGTAATACACTCAGTAAAATGTTGAAACGTATGCTAACGAACGGTTGTATAATAGAATTTATTTTCCTTCGTGGCTGTTTTAAATTAGATCTGACTTGGTTTATTGAAATATTCATCGAATGAAATGCTAAATTAAGTGAAAATATCGACTAATTTAAAACATCGGTTCGAATTAAGAATTAATGCCCTGCTCTCAGCCATACTTCTGCAAATTTACTCAAATTGAAAGATAAGGAATTACGATGTCAGTCAAAAGGTCAGATCCTACCTCTACACTCATGCACACGCATGCAAATTCGCCTGATGAGGCCCAGAGAGGGCAGAGACATAAAACTTGTTTGTGTAGAGAATCAACACCCAATCATATATTCCCAGCTCTACACTAAAACAACTTGACTTTCGAAGTATAAAGTTGAATATATCGAGCACTCTATGAAATAAATCCATCACGTATTGGACGTTGCTTTATATTATGCTAAATTGCTAACCCGATCTGTACCATATATATATATATATATATATATCAGTGTGTTGGTGCAGGTTATGGTTAATCTGATGATATGAACATGAAATGACAATATTAGAAAGCCATAGTGTACAAATGATATCTTTCATTTATTTTGACGTTTAACAGGGGCTAGCATTATCAAGAATGCAGAGGTATACAAGAAATGGTCATTTTATAAGTGGTCTGTGACTTATAGTGGACGGGAATATTGATCAATTAATGGGCTGTAAGATGTTTTCATGACTGTTAGTGATTTGATTAAAGTTGGGTTCAGTGACCTTGGGTCAAAAAAGTTCATGTCATTCGGTAAGGCCAGCGTCGCAAGGGGCTCCTGAAGATATTTGTTAGTCGGCCAAGGCTCGATGTTGTTGACTGTATGTGTTGGTGTGAAAGTTGTGAAAAAGGGGCGATTCTATGGTGATTGTAAACACATGAGGATCAATAAGCCAAGTGAATGTATGTGTGTGCGTGTGGGTATCTGCATGTAGGTAGTGACTAAGGGAGGCATGTTTCAGCAGTTGGATGGCCGATAAAGTTCGGCGGTTGAACTGTAATCGTGTATGCATTGTTTGCTAATAAGTTTTTCTAAATGTGAACAAATATCAAAGCAGTCTGGTCTTTGAACCATGGTGTTACTTTGAGAATTTGCAACTAATTCTACTTATTTCACTCTGAAAGCATTCTGATCCCTCACACCAGAAAGTTGATATCCCTTTGGAAACTTGACACATATCTATGATTTATCTTCACGCTCATAAATCTACTTAATTAATTAAGACGCCTGAGCCGTAGATAATATCGGCAAGCAAGAGATGCTTGCACTAAAGGACAGAAATGGCAATATTAGCAAATGTATGGAGATAAGCTTTCAAGAATTACCGATAAATATTGTGAACATTGGTACGCTTCAAGAAGGACCAGGAACTAATAAGACGATAAATACTGAACATAACAGAAGACGAAGTGGTGTTTCCAGATGAAACTCGGAAGAGCTCCACGTAAGAATGGCATTACGACTGACTTTCTGAAAGATACAGGGGAGATCTTTCACAATTAAGAAGCACAACTATTTATATATTGTCCACCTGAAGAAAAAGTACCTCGAACCTTCTGTCAAAATATATCAATCCTACTGCACAAGAAAGGAGATAATCGGGACCTCGATAACTACCGATCTATTTCATCACTAACTTACATCATCGTCATTATCAGTCTGTTAACGTCAGTCGTTGGACATTGACCTTCCTAAAGAAACATTCAAACCTCTCTATCATGGGCATCGTGTAGCCAGTACTCTCTGAATTTATCTAGCTCGTCACGCCATCTCATATTCTGCCACCTTACTTTCTGTCAGCCACAGCTTTGCACCTGATTTCTGGGAATCCACGTTGTCAAACATTCTTACAACATGTCCAGCCCATTGCCATTTGAGTTTTCTAACAGTTTCTATGATGTCTCAGATTCCTGTCTTTTCTCGGAAATTATGTTCTGTCTTATGATTTCATCATGTGAGGTTCAGCATGATTCTTTTATGTGCACGTTGCATGGTTCTCAGTTTGGGGATCAGTCTATGGTTAGGTTCTATGTTTCAACTCCATATGTGACTATCGGCCGTATACACTGGTTGTATACCATTCTTTTGGGGACTGGTGGGATCTCCAAAAAGTCGAGCTTGCTCTACCGAAAGCTTACCAACCCACAATGACATTTTAATTTATTCCCTTTTCTCTGGGTGATTTCATGGAGACTCGCTGTCTTAGGCAGATGCACTGGTTGACTTTATGATATGTAAACTATTCACAAAATCACTCACAAGCTAAGAGGCACTCTAGATGTAAATCAACCATATGAACGAGCACGCTTCAAAAGAGGCAATTCAACAATAGATAATCTATATACAGTAAATCAACAAATCGAGAAGTCATAAGAATACAACAAACCACTTTGTATGGTCTTTGTAGATTATGAGAAGTCATCTGACTTGGCAGACAATATGGTAGTCTACAACTCAATGCGTGGAGAAGATGTTAATGAGAATTACATGATCATTAAGAGCATATAAAAAAATGACATCGCAACGATTAGACGTCGTCAAGATACAAACAAATACAGAAAGTGAAGAAAGATAAAAAGATACAATATCACTCGAAATTATTTACAACGAGCCTTGAAAGCGTCTTTCGGGAAGACGAAGTGGAGAGAAATGGAATAAACATAGACGGGAAACATTTAAACTACATGAAATTTGCTGATGAGGTTTCAATGAAGCCAGGGGCATCGGAAAAAATTACACAACATGTTTACTGATCTAAATAGAAAGAGTGAAAAAGTAGGCTCAAAGATCAACAGAACCAAGGCAAAAGTAATGCTCAATGATAAAGATATATAAAAAGAATAATGGAAGTGAAATACGCATTATGGTCGGCTGGAAATCACTTGTTATGAATAGAGATATATTGAAAAGCATCTTGCAAGCTATGATTTACGGATGCAAAACATAGAAACTAACAAAAACAAACTAAGAACCAACTTAGAATCACACAGAGAGCCATGGAGAAAGCAATGCTAGGAATAACACTAAGAAATAGAAAAAGATCTCAATGGATTAGAAAGAAGACTAGAGTGAGGAATATTATACAAACCATCAAGCTACTAGAATGGAGATGGGCTGGACACTCAGCAAGAATATAGATCAAAACGCTAATTGATGTGTACCCATGGTACAGTAAACGCGATAGGAAGAGGCCAGATAGAAGATGGCAGGATGATATGGAAAACTTGGTCAGTTGGACATGGTAAAGGCTAGTAAAATCATGCCGGTTGGAAGAAAATTGGGAAGGCCTCAGTCCAGTGGACTTATGATTGCTGATATATATATATATATATATATATATATATATATGAGAGAGAGGGAGAAGGAGAGAGAGAGGGGGGAGAGGGAGAGAGAGAGAGAGAATCACAGGGATATATACCCGGTGAATGTTAACATCTCATGCCCACTGCGCTCATCAGCAACCGACAATATATTTTAGGAACAAAAATTGGCGGTTGCTGATGATATATAATTGATTCCTTCACTCCCTGGATATATATCAAGATCAAATAATTCCATATAAGTAAGGAGTGGATGCTTTCCTTCGTTTGCATTAATCAAATATATATATGTATATGAATATATATAACTGCTGTCATTATCATCATAATCATTATCAATTGAGAAAAGGAAATGTATCGTACGCTGGCAAAGTATGAATATCTGTGAGCACAATGTATGAAACATGGTCGGACGACCAATACCTATCGACCATGGATGCCGAGTTTTTGTTGCCAACTCGGCCTCGACATACCCGATTAGAAACAGAAAATCATTAGAAGAGATAAGGAGACATATTAAGTTATATAGAGCCGAGGCTGTATCTGCATGATTCTGGTACTCTCACATTGTGACAGTAAATCAACATATCCTGGTGGTATCGTGAAGGACTTCTAGGGCACCCTGGGTGAGTGGCAATGATGTTACGGCCCCGAAACCATGCCGAACCCAGCGTCATTATCCGTTGGGGGCTTTGTTGATGGCACTACTGTCCTTCTCGCAGAGGAAGGTCGATAGATTTACTTTTCTTGGAGGCAACTCTGATGTTTTTGCAGAAGTTGTATAAAGGTATACTTATGTATATATATGTGTGTGTGTGCGTGTGTGTGTGTGTGTGCATGCATGTGTGTGTTCATTCTCTGATTATATCTGCTGTTTTTGTTCCTCAACGCAGACAATTATATCACTGAGAAATTGATATATAATCTGACAGAAATAATTATAAATGCGTTATATTACTTTGAAATTCTATTTGGAATGTTCTCCCATTATTTCACGGTGAATTATCATGTCCACATCGAGAAAAAAAAAAGCAGATATTGACAATGAATGAACAAAATGAAAATTTGAAGTTGAAGTATACATATATATATATATATATATATATATATATATATATATATATATATATATATATATATATTGTTGTGTCATCCACAGACAGCTGTTTCGATGTATTACATCTCATCAGTGTGTCTATAGACTTTATCCCATCCAGTACCGCGAGGCAGAATTCAAACCCTCACATCGGACCCGGAGGCCGATATCCTACCTCTGGACGGTCAGTAGGGCTGAATTTATGCGATATATTCATTTTTACGCAGAAACTCCTCATCCACCAGAGTGCTCTATTCCTATGGAAGAGCACTGCATAAGCTTACAATGGATGAGTTACCTCACTTAAAGAATGCTCAACCCTGAATAGAGGAGCATTAATTATTGTGTCATCCACAGACAGCTGTTTCGATGTATTACATCTCTTCAGTGTGGCTATGGACTTTAACCCATCCAGGACCATGAGGCAGAATTGAATGTATGTATGTATATATATATATATATATATATATATATATATATATATATATATGTATATATATATATATTACATAATAGATAGATTTTAGAAATATATGTTTTACAACAGAACTATAAAATCATGGAAAAATAGCCACCGACATAGTTTCAAAACACACCCAACCCACCCCCGACACACACATTCAGACATACTAGTCCTAATCTATCAAACTTTTCCCCGCTCAACCACCATCATCCTGTGGCCGACCAAAAGAATTGCGCCGGTCTTTGAGCTGTATATTATCAAACCTACAATATAAGTATTTCGGTGCACATTTTTTCAAAGAGCCTAATTTACTTATTTACGAAAAGTAAATCTTTTCAAAAGTTTTGCCTGGGGCTGCCAAGATCTCTGCCATTCCTCCATTTATTCCAACATCAAAAATTCTGTCGTTTTTGGAAAAGAAATGAATAAGACTGTTCGAATATCGATTATTGATTTTTTTTCTTTGGCACTGACAGAGTCAAAGATGATCGATAACGTGGTGCTTACAATCAAAACAACTAGTCGACCTTCATGAAACCTCAAAATGAGACAGACGACTATGGTATATCTATCTATCTATCTATCTATCCATATCTCTTCATCTATATGTATACATATATAGAGAGAGAGAGATAGAGGGTGAGAAGAGAGAGAGAGAGAGATAGAGATTTGTGCATGCTTCCAAGTTGACTCATTCTGGATATTTTTTAGAAAATAGCACAATATATTAGATAAAATAAAAAGTAAGATATCTTAGAAGCCATTTGCAAATTCAAATGGCAATGGGATGGCTATGTTGCAAGGATATCAAACATGGATCCGTAGAGATCGTAGCTGTAATTGTGGCCAGCAAAAAGTAAGCAGACATGATGTGGACAAGTTCAGAGTTTTTTTGCACCATAGTTCTCAGCAGTGAAAAAAAAATGGAAGGCCCATGTCCAACAATGGACTCTAAAATGGCTGCTGTTGCTGCTTATATCTATGTATTGCTTGGTTGCCACTCTAAAAAAATGAATAACAACAACTTGTACAGATTGTAATTGAGCTCATGAAACAGTTTTATTAAGTCCATCACTGATTGATCATGAAAATAAAACTGAAACACTTTTTAGGAGTAGAAGATGATCTGACGATTACATCACTGGCATGAGAATCACCGCCAAGATCTGAATTTTCTATCATTTCCTACTTACATATAATCTATCCCTAATAACGAGCACTCCTCATGCATTGATAACAGGACCCTAAAAAATCATTTTCATAATTAAGATGCTCATTTCAGTTTTGTTTTGGAAATTCCATACCTAGATTGTGATTTTAATGTGTAAAACAATGTTTCTGCAAATACTTGCAGCATGAACGAGTACAAAATGGGAGCTTTTGGGCTTTTGTTCGTTGAAAAATCCGAAAAATCTTTATGCATTATAACCTGGTAAGTGTTCCAGATTCATTGTTATAAGCAGAGGTTCACAATGCAGAGTATTCAAACTTCAAAGAGACTTAACATTTTAGCTCTAAATATAACATAAATATCGCAAGCAAAAGTTCGTCGTGTGTGCGTGTGTCTGTCTGTCTGTCTGTCAGTCTGTGTTGTATAAATCTAAAAATTGGAGATTAAAAGATATGGGTATTTATCATCATCAACATCATCATCATCATCATCATCAGTTTTCTAGCGTCCGTCGTTGGACATAGACCTTCCCCAGGATTTGCCACACTTCTCTATCATGGGCGTCACGGAGCCAGTACTTCCTGAACTTGTCTAGCTCGTCTCTCCATCTAACATTTTGC